>OZ035961.1:85175623-85885623 GCA_964034945.1 Chrysopilus asiliformis | reverse complement strand
TGTCAAATTACTACACGCTCCCCCTCTCTTCTAAACGTGTGATTTTATGGACACTCATTAAAGTGAACGATCCAATAGTTTTTGCAATTGGAATTTAATGTATGGAAATATCATGTGAAATCTCATTGACATCAGTTTCTCGCTCCAATAAGCCATTTTCGAAGCATCATAAACATGGGAGAGTCAGTCTCGATTAGACATAAAATGTGATTTTTTCACGGACTGCCATTAAAATGACACTTGATGATTTTTTTACTCTAAAGCAAGATTTGATGGATTTTGGAATCGCTGATTACGAATCCGATATCAGATTTTCGAAATTCAAGATGGTGGATCCAGTATGACAGATGCAAAAGTTTTTGGTGTCGCTGACTACGAATCCGAAGCGCGAATTCTTAGATTAATTTAGATTTACATTCCACAATATCCAATGTTACTGAAATTATCGTGATTTTTTTATTTTTTAATCCGCTATCTTAGATCCGCAATTTTGAATTTCGAAAATCTGATAACGGATTCGTCAACAGCGATTCCAGATACTGCCGTATATAAATTTTCATGTAATTCGGGCGTTCTTAAAAATATGTGCCTCATAGGGTTAAAACTCGAAAACGGCTGTCGGAAATCTGATGAAATCCAAAGAAATGATCTTGGAGATTAAATCATAGTGGTTTTTGAGAATAAAATATTCGTATCACATTAAAATGCGGTAAACAAAGAAATTCTAGCAAAAAATCTTTCGAATCTTTAATATTAAATTTTCACAATTTAATAATTCTCCGCTACTACAATACCTTACATCTTATCGCCGCAATATAAAAGTAAATATCCTAATTGGTAAATTTTGATTTAAATGGTATCGAACTGGTAGCATTTTTGTTAAAGATTCTTTCAGAGGAGTGTTTAGAATGACAGTAATAATTAATTATTATGAAAATTCACCACATGTTTACCAAAGATCTTTTTTAATGTAAATTAAACATCGTTTTCATGGATCGACAACAATTTGGGTGGGAACGAAGAAAAGAGGTTAAAGCATAAATCGTTTTTTGGGCCGGGTCCCAAATTCTTAAAGGTTTTCTTTTGAGTATGCAAAAACTTACATTTTTTTTGTGATGTTGATGTACAACTAAATCACTTGGGTGATCGTTAGGATTTTTATATGTTAAAGCTCCCTGGAATATACAATATAAATTCGTCCTTGAAAGTGAAGTTCATAAACCCTTGCTTAGGTCTTTATTAGGAATTGAATTTTTTTTCTGATGATTCGAAAACAATAGCAAGAAATTAAAAACAGAAAAAAAATATTGAGACGTGAATGACTTTTAAGATATATTTGACTATTAAGTGGGTAAATCTGTTAAAATCTTTAATACCGGTTTTTTTGCTTTTATTTAAATGCGATGAAGTTTTTATTTCTGATGAAATTAGGCTCTAGCAGTTATTAAAATTTCATGAAATGATTCACAAGAAATAAGAAGAAATTTTTTCATGATTTTTGTTACAAATACAAATATTTTAATTTATTTGGAGCTTGAATTGTAAATTAGTATTAAGCTGTACAATTACAAAATTTAAAGATTGTAATATAGGTGAGTCGTTATAAAGGTTTTTATTTGATAATGAAAACACTATCTTTTTTTGTGGTGTCCTACAGAAAAATGAATCAAAATCTGAGTTGATTTATGAGCAAGAGTTCTTAAAAGCGAATAAAGAGCGGTCCATAAAATACGTCACACATAGGAGAGAGGGGTGAGGAGCTTAATCCATCTACGGTGAGATGATATGTTTCTTCCATAATCAAATCTCATATAATTGGGTATAACATTGAATTTTTTTTATTCAAAAACATTTGAAAACTCGAGAACTATTAAAGTTATTGAAGTACAAAGTTGAGATTTAACATAAGAAAGGCTGTTATCAAATAATAAATCTCTTCTGAAAATGGGAAAAATTGAACTACCCCTTGCCCTTTCTACCATACAAATATAAATGATTTCTGCTATTTTCTCGAAAACGGTGCATCGTATCTGAAAATGTATAAGGACGAAATTTATTTAGAATGTGATTTTACATAATCGTTCTAAATCCAATCGAACCATTCCTTTTTCCCTATACCATACAAATGGAAAATATTATCGAAATTTTCTCGAAAACGGCTCAATTTTTCATAGGGTGCTATGGGACATAACCGCTTTCGAAAGCAAGAAACCGCGTCAAAATTGGATAAGGTATACTGGTAGAAGTCGATCTTATGTTGCGTTTACACGAATGACAAATTTGTCATTTTTATCGTGTAAATAGTATCATTTTTGTCATTATTTCTGTCAGAAAAATGACAATCTCTCATAAAAGAATGAATTTGTCCATTCTTTTATGACAGATTGTCATTATCTGTCATTCATGTAAACCCAGCATTACAATTTTCGTTACATACATAAATATGAATTTAAAGATAATTGGGGATTTTTGACTATGATTTTTTTTTTCTTCGTTTGGGCTTTTCCTTCCAAATTTGTACCTCCGCTCTTCCTCATCCAGGGCGAGAGGTTTTTCATAATTTTCGCAAAAATTTTAAACACAAAATGTTTGGCGAATTCTTTTTTGCATCAGGAAATCAAGTCCTGCTATGCTGCGTATTTCCCTTTTTTCAAGAAAATATTTTTGTGAGATTTTTTCGAAAATTTTGTAGTGGTTTTATTGTCAAACTATTCCTCAATGAAGGCAATGGATTGTCTAGTTTTTCATGAAGTTGGTAACTAGTTGTTAAAACAAGAAAAATGTTAATTTAAGAATCACGAATATTAAACCACAATTAGTAGCAACACATCAAAAATGTTTGTAAATTTAATTAAAGTTATGATTTTTTAAAATAAAGTTTGTAGGTTTATTTTTAACTTTACCGTTTTTGCGTTGTATTTTAGATGTGTGGTTATTGTAAATTACTTGTATATTAAAACATTTAAAATTTTACAACAATCTCTAATACGATGTTATTCAAGAAAGTTTTGATTATATTATTTAAGAAAACTTGTATAAAAATATCCACAAACATAGGGGGTAACTATTTAGAAGCACCTGTGGTTAAAAATTTCAAAAGACAAGTCGAGTTTGTAACAGGTTGGGAGTATAAACCACATTTTTGAGGGCAATCTACTAAAATTTCTGACCTCAGATTTCCATTAGATTGGCCTATCTAACACTGTCAATCTACATTTTGTTAATAGTACCTAAAATTAAGACATTGACAAAACCTTCATTTTCCGGCTGAGTGCAAAATATCAATTAAAGCTCGACAATAATTAAATCGACCCAAGTTTTCAATTAACACTTAAGGAGACTCTATTTCTTAAAGATGTCTTCGTTTTCCTTCACGATCAGCTTTTAATTAGACTTGGAAGCCACAATTAAAATTGATTTTTAATTTTAGATTGAGAACAAGTTTTTAACGTGATTTTTTACATGAGTTAATTAAGGTAAGTTCATGTGAATAACCTTTTTCCGTGGCTAAGGAAAAGCATATACTTTTAGAATCGCCACAAAATGCGTAAGATTCAAATTGAAAAAAATAAAACATTGTAGACAGAATGAAATTACTTGCAGTAATTTACTATCCGTTGGCTGACAATTTTTATGATTTTAATAGAACTTGATCACTTTGCATGACCAGAGCAACTAAAGTAGCCGCAATTTGCGACACCTGACTAATACCTTTTATCAACAACTTTGCAGATTGCTTAACGTCATGTTGTTATAGTGCGGCTTGAAGGGCCAATCAAATGATGGAGCTTGGATTAATCTTAGACGACAAACAACGATCATCATCTTACATATCTTGTGTCCAACAATAATAAAATTTCATCTTACCTGTAATGAAAAAAAGAAATGAATTTAGCAACAAACAAAAAAATACATATATAAAAAAAAGAACTGAATGAGAGGAAAATTATTAAAGATGAAAATGAAAAACTTATGAGTAACAGTTAATAAAAATTAATGGCGGTAATAAACAGTGTAAGTGGACTTAACACTTAAATGCTTTGAAACACGCACCGAACCATCAACAGAAAACATCACCATCGTTTTGAATGGAAGAATAATACCCGGCAAGGTTTAAGCTAAGCTCCAGCTAAACGCTCAAAGAAGAATAATAAGACGGAATACAATATTCCTCAGTGGTTCATTTAGCTCAAGGTGAGTCTCAATTGTGGCATTAGAGACAGCATAAAAAGTTCATTGTCATCTTAGCCGGCTAAGAGTTTTGAGGATCATCCTAACTGCAGTGCGTCTGTACACATAAAATCACCGCTTATTCGGTCATAAATTGGTCATTAGTTGGTAATACCGACCAATGTTGGAAAATTCCGATTCCAGGGGATGTGAAGATGTCGAATTCAGTTTCGCTGGCTGAGCATTTTCAAAGTTGTCTGCAGAGCTGTTGACATGCAATTCCGGAGGATTTAATTTGGTCTTTCTGTCTGTCTGTCTTTATTGAAAACAATGGAAAACGCAAAAAAAAATCCAATCTTGGAACTGGTATCACAGCCGGTATCAATTTGTCCAGTCGTCGCGTCGAATTTGACGTTTCAGGCGGAATTTGCATACCAATCTGGTTGGTCTGCACTTACCTAATTTGCATATTATGGATCGGTTGAGCTTGAACACTTCGGAAGTGAATCATTTCGAGGCACTTTATTGAAAGTTGAACTTCACCTCAACCGTGGAATTTTTGGATGCAGTCCGACATGGATTAACAGCCGGTTTTCGGTGAATTTTGACATTTATAAATTTATTAGGAAAGCTTGCTAATCAGGTTTGAAACGTGATTTAAAAAACAATTTAAATGAAAATTTGACAGATTTTTGCAGCTTTGCGACTGTTATGTGTGAAGCGGAAATTGCAATTCACTGATGCGTAAAATATTTCGGAAACGATTAGTTTTTTTTCGGTCAAAAATTGATATGAATATCTTTAGGCATGCACATTAATAAAAATCTTATTTTTTAAAATTAAAAACGAGTTTTTAAACAAATTTTTGCAAAATGTTTGTAAAAAAACAAAGCTATTAATTTATTGCATAAAATTCTTGTTGAATTTGGATAAAAATATTACGCAATCAGTAGATCTGATTTTTAAAAATCGAAAGTTTTGGATTTTGAAAACATCGTAATTTAAGAAATTTTCTGAAAAAGGCATAATAAATTAAATTAGAAACTCACCTCACCAGAAGAAAATCGTAAAATGCTCATTTCAAAACTACAAATAAAATTTTGCTGCAAACTTCGATTGGAATCTAATTGGATTTGTTGGAAAGTTTATCGAATAGAGTCTGGTGAATGAAACAACCGTGCAGAAATATTCGGCTTAATTTTGGCCGAAACCGAAGTTTGGCCGAAACCGAAGTTTGGGCGAAGGTGGTCGAAGCCTAAAGTGCAAGGTGCAAGTGAACTGTGAACTGTCAGTCGGAGTCTAATTGTATCCAATGAGCAACACTGAGATAATATTTAGATTGTCATTTCACATAAGTTTCTCATGCATCAAAATTAAATTTAACTGGTTTCCCGCAAGAATCAAGATTTTTTTCGCGATTTTTTTTTTGAGAACGGTGGATTGTATTGAGGAAATTATCGAGAAAGAAAAAGTTTAAGATAAGATTTTATGTAATTCTCCAATTAGTATACCGTTTGTAACGCGTGAAACCAACCATTGGACACAAAAATGAACTACCCTGGTGTAGTTTGAAAAAAGATGATGACCAAAGATTTTGATTTCCGCATGTCCGTCCGTCTGTCCGTCCGTGAACACCATAACTTTCGAAAGAATTGAGCTAGAGACTTGAAATTTTGTATAGTCGCGTTTCTCGTAAATGGCTAGGCTAAGTTGGACTATTCCTTCCCCTCTCGCCCATAAAAACGAAATTATTTTCTCGAAAACGGTGAGCCATATTGAAAAATTTATTAAAATGCATTTAGAATAAAATCTTACATAACTCATGCATACATCCAAATCCATATATGAAATGGAATACTTTTTTCCTGTTTTCTCGAAAACTGTGCATCGTATCGAAAAATTTATAAAGATAAAATGTGTTTAGAATATAATTTACATAACTTATCTATACATCAAAATCCAGTTGGACCACTCCTTCTCTCCTTCCCCATACAAATTGCATACTTTTTTTATTTCCTCGAAAACGGTGAGTCGTATTGAAAAATTGATAAAAGTAAAATCTGTTTAGAATATGATTTTACATAACTGTTCCATACATCAAAATGTAATCGGCCCACTGCTTTCCCTCTCTTCTATATAAATTGATTTAAAAAAAAATTTTTGTCGGTCATCATATAGAGTATTTGACGATTGGCCCCTGGGAATTGTAGGTTTTCTTATGTTTTTTTATTTGAATTAAAAGACAAAATAGTAAAAACGAGAACGAGAAGTCGTTGGCGACACACACAAATGCATTTTCTTTGTTTATATGCACACAGAATTTCAAAGATGGCGATATGGTTTTCCTGAAAATTCATTCGTTTTAAGTTTTTAGTCTTAAGATCATCAAATTTCAGTAATTTTATGTAACTCATATGTTTTCACTAAAACATATAATAAGACATTTCCACCTTGAAATAAATATTTTAAGATAAAAAATAAGAAAAGAGGTTACTTTGTTGGAGCATCGCTGCTTTCTCTGACAAAAAACAATCATTTGGTTTAAACAATTTTTATTTAAATCAAATACAAAAACGGTTGGCGCAAATTTAGCAATTTTTTTATTTGATTCAACTACTTTTTCGTTGAATCTAATGACAATTTTCCTTTAGTAAGGGTATAGTTGTGAGGTATGTGGTTTTTGGGGATTACATCTATATATATAAAAATGGATGTTTGTCTGTTTGTCTGTCTGTTTGTCTGTTTGTTTGAGATTACAAAACTCAAAAACTACTGGACCGATTTTTACGCGGTTTTTTGCAAAATCATCTGCGTTGCCAGGAGCAGGTTTTTAGCTATGCAGATTTTCAAAATTCGAAACGGAAGGTCCTGTAAGGATAATGAAAATATCCTTTTTCCCATTTTTCCCCGGAAAAATTTGCATTATAGGGTTTTTGGGGTCGCTGATCACGAATCCGGTATTAGATTTTCAAAATTCGAAACGGAAGGTCCTGTAAGGATAATGAAAATATCCTTTTTCCCATTTTTCCCCGGAAAAATTTGCATTATAGGGTTTTTGGGGTCGCTGATCACGAATCCGGTATTAGATTTTCAAAATTCGAAACGGAAGGTCCTGTAAGGATAATGAAAATATCCTTTTTCCCATTTTTCCCCAGAAAAATTTGCATTATAGGGTTTTTGGGGTCGCTGATCACGAATCCGGTATTAGATTTTCAAAATTCGAAACGGAAGGTCCTGTAAGGATAATGAAAATATCCTTTTTCCCATTTCTCCCCGGAAAAATTTGCATTATGGGGTTTTTGGGGTCGCTGATCACGAATTCGATATTAGATTTTCAAAGTTCGAAACGGAAGGTCCTGTAAGGATAATACAAATATCCTTTTTCCGATTTTTCGCCGGAAAAATTGGTATTATGGGGTTTTTGGGGTTGCTGATCACGAATCCGATATTAGATTTTCAAAATTCGAAACGAAAGGTCCTGTAAGGATAAATATCCTTTTTCCCGTTTTTCCTCGGAAAATCGGTATAAGGGGGTTTTTGGCGCGCTGATCACGAATCCGATATTAGATTTTCAAAATTCGAAACGAAAAGTCCTGTAAGGATAAATATCCTGTTTCCCGTTCTTCCTCGGAAAAATCTGTATAAGGGGGTTTTTGGGGGCGCTGATCACGAATCCGGTATCATATTTTCAAAATTCGAAACGGAAGGTCCTGTAAGGATAAATATCCTTTTTCCCGTTTTTCCTCGGAAAATCGGTATAAGGGGGTTTTTGGCGCGCTGATCACGAATCCGATATTAGATTTTCAAAATTCGAAACGAAAAGTCCTGTAAGGATAAATATCCTGTTTCCCGTTCTTCCTCGGAAAAATCTGTATAAGGGGGTTTTTGGGGGCGCTGATCACGAATCCGGTATCATATTTTCAAAATTCGAAACGGAAGGTCCTGTAAATATAACGCAAATATCCTTTTTCCCATTTTTCTCCGGAAAAATTGCCATTATGGGGTTTTTGGGGTCGCTAATCACGAATCCGGTGTTGGAATTTCAAAATTCGAAACGGAGGGTCCTGTAAGGATAAATATCCTTTTTCCCGTTCTTCCTCGGAAAAATCGGTATAAGGGGGTTTTTGGGGCGCTGATCACGAATCCGGTATTAGATTTTCAAAATTCTAAACGGAAGGTCCTGTAAGGATAACGCAAATATCCTTTTTCCCGTTTTTCCTGGGAAAAATCGGCATAAGGTTTCCGGGGTCGCTGACCGCGAATCCGGTGTTAGATTTTTAAAATTCGAAACGGAAAGTCCTGTAAGGATAACGCAAATATCCTTTTTCGCGTTTTTCCTGGGAAAAATCGGCATAAGGTTTCCGGGGTCGCTGACCGCGAATCCGGTGTTAGATTTTTAAAATTCTAAATGGAAGGTCCTGAAAGGATAACGGAAATATCCTTTTTCCCGTTATTCCCCGGGAAAATTGGCTTTATGTTTGGGATCGCTGATCACGAATCCGATATAAGATTTTCAAATTTCGAAACGAAAAGTCCTGTAAGGATAAATATCCTCTTTCCGTTTTTCCTCGGAAAATCGGTATAAGGGGGTTTTTGGCGCGCTGATCACGAATCCGATATTAGATTTTCAAAATTCGAAACGAAAAGTCCTGTAAGGATAAATATCCTTTTTCCCGTTCTTCCTCGGAAAAATCTGTATAAGGGGGTTTTTGGGGGCGCTGATCACGAATCCGGTATTATATTTTCAAAATTCGAAAAGGAAGGTCCTGTAAGGATAATGAAAATATCCTTTTTCCCATTTCTCCCCGGAAAATGATCACGAATCCGGTGTTGGAATTTCAAAATTCTAACCGAAAAGTCCTGCAAGATTAACGCAAATGTCTTTTTTCCAATTTTTCTTGATGCAATTGCCACTAAGGGATTTTCGAGGTCTATGATCGCGAATCCGGTGTTCGATTTTTCAAATGCTAAAGGGAAGGTCCTGTAAGGATAACGCAAATATCCTTTTTCCATATTTTTCCCCGGAAAAATTGCCATTATGGGGTTCTTGGGGTCGCTGATCACGAATCCGGTGTTGGAATTTCAAAGTTCGAAACGGAAAGACCTGTAAGGATAACGAAGTATCCTTCTCATTTTATCTGAGAAAAAAATTGCATTATGGGGTTTTTGGGTTCGCTGATGACGGATCCGGTGTTAGATTTTCAAAACTCGAAACGGAAGGTCCTGTAAGGGTAACGGAAGTATCTTTTTCCCATTTGTTCCAGGAAATATTGCATTAGGGGGTTTCTGAGCTCGCTGATCACAGCTCTGCAGTGGGATTTTTAAAAATCGAAACGGAAGGTCCTGTCAGGATAACGAAAATATTCTTTTTCCAAAATTTACCCGGAAAAATTGGCATTATGGGATTTTCGGGGTCGCTGATCACGCATCCGGTAATAGTTTTTAAAAAGTCTAAACGGAAGGTCCTGTAAGGATAACGCAAATATCCTTTTTCCAATTTTTCTCGCAAAAACTGGCTTTAGGAGGTTTTCATGGTTGCTTATCACGAATCTGTTGTTGAAATTTCAAAATTCGAAACGCAAGGTCCTGTAAGAATAATATTTTTTCCCAAAAGTTTTTAAATTATTTATGGTTTTTTTGCATTCTAAAATTTATACAAAAAAACTTTAAGCTGGCATTCGTAGGGTCTGCTAGTATTCTATAAAATTTAAAAAAAAAATCAAAAGTTTTTTTGTCACATAAATATGCTTTTCAGCTTCATTTTAAACATATCTTTCAAAGATCATTAATATTTTAATGTCAATCCGCAATCCATTTCGATTTTCAATGTTGTTTTTTTTTCTTCTATTGTTTTAAATGGTTTCTATCATTGTTCAATTGCGGATTAAAACAAAAAAGGCATTGATTGTCCATAAATTTACAAAGTTCACCTTGTCGATCATTGGCGAACGTCTTGCACTAATTACCTGTCAAATCAAATTGTTAATCAAAGAAATTAAATTTGCCTGGCGATTATCCATGCAGCAATGCGATACAGCTTCCAGTATTACGGCTATTAGAGTAAGTAATGTTTTTTTCTTCAAACTAATAGATCTCATGTTAATTTTTGATTTCTCAACATCGCACAACAGATCTCACCTTGAACTCTAATTGTTTGTCAATTTCGTAATATCCATGTTTGAGATTTAATTGAAAAAAAAACACATTAAATAAAAATGAAATGAAATAAAACGAAATTAGTTGTGCAAATTGATCATGTTTAGTTTTACAGGAAAAAAAAACTAGTCGATATCTTTGGTAATTTTTAAACATTGAACATGTAACATTAACCATAATGCCACAAAATAACATTTATTTTCGCCATCGTGCAGTAGTTTCACCTTGTCAAAGTGCACCTTGACACTGCCCGTGTCCCTTTCTTGGCTGTTTCTTCTATTTAATGTTATTTAATGTTACGCATTTCTGGTCTTAGGTGGAGTTTGCCGTGTGGTTTTTACTTATTTCAATTTCTAACCAAACCACATCAAACCGCAATTTTGAAAACAACAGAAATGTGTTTGGCACGAATTCTCAATGGCCATAGACTGTTTCAATCTTGAATTGAAAATTGAAGAACTCAAATGGAAATTACGTTTAGGTGAGTCTGTCATTTTGTCGTTATCGAATTTTGAAAATGGGTAACCCATGAATACATTACAACTTCAAAAGTTTTTAACAAATGTGCATGATGTGGGTAATGACTTTTTGAGAGCTTTT
Source organism: Chrysopilus asiliformis (assembly GCA_964034945.1). NCBI lineage: Eukaryota > Metazoa > Arthropoda > Insecta > Diptera > Rhagionidae > Chrysopilus > Chrysopilus asiliformis. The sequence goes on along the minus strand of OZ035961.1, from coordinate 85,874,697 downwards.
CAAAATTTCCCAAAATTTACATAGGATTTAAAACGAAAAGAAGGATTTTGAACACAACGAATAAATGCTACTTTAAATTTTATGCGCATGATTACATAAAGACGTCTTCAGGGTCAAGCATTTCGCATTTTACAGTTTCTTTTCGTATTTTTTTTTGTTTATGTATTTTTTTACTTCATTTTTTCAGGTTTCGGTTTACCAGGTGATAAGACGATATGTTCAAGTCTTTTGTTTCCAGTCACGACTCAATGCCAATTTGTTAGTGCAGTATGTCAAAAGATTGAACAAGAAAAAAATCCACAACGACAATGTCTAAAAAAAAGAAGTTAAGTAACATTAAAAGATTGAAAATTGATTTTAAACGCTTTTAGCAGTTCGCCCTGTCATTCTAACATGCTGGATATTTAAAGTGTCTTATAAGTGTCTTATTAAAAACGATGTAAGTCTAGCTAGCCAACCGGTCAGCGAAATGTTAACTTTAACTAAAAGTGTTGCTAAATTACCAACGTTAATTTCGGATGTAGGTATCTGTGGATAAATTTATCTTTCCATAACCAATCGATCACTTGAGGCTTTCTGTTTTATTTTGATAGAACAAAAAAAAAACCTCAAAACAGGTGTACAGTAAAGGTCAAATCAAAGCTAATTTGAAATTGATAGCAATCAGGTAGTTGTCGATCGGGTAAAAAATTGTATTTGGTTAGCAAAGCATAAGGAGCTTAAGAGTACAGCGATTTGATTTCTATGCGAAATCGTTTAGCAATAAAGAAGCAGTTTTTAAGAAATTTTCAAAGGAAAATTTACTACAGTACAGGGGAATTTTCCGTTGGGCAAAAAAAAAAGTTTACGACAAAAATATTGATGCTTTGACCTCTCTACCACCAAAAAAATGTTGAAATTTTCGGTCCTGTTAATTTTTTTTTGAAGCTCCAACATATTTTTTTGTGCGAGGTAAGGTGCGTCTGCCACTGGTTCCCTAAATCGAAATTTCGGAATGGTTTAACCCATTGATGACCAATATTTGTAACAGTAAGTCCTCACAAAAGTGAACATTTTTTTTCGCAGATTTTTATTTGTAGGCCCAGGATCAATCTTTAGGCGAGTTTTCTCCCAAAAATTCAAACCAAGAGATTTCTGTCCTTAATGGTGTTCAAATTTTAGAAGCATTTCCATACTGTCTGTTCAAATGGTCCCAACGTACCTTATTTTTTTTTGCATTATCGTTACGTTAATAACCAAGAGAATGTCCATAAAATACGTTATGATTTTACACACAGTATTTTAAGCACAGCTTAAATTAGTTTTTTTTTCATCTGAGCGGGCCTTGAATTTTTACATTCCTCGGCTATACAGGGAAAGTATTGTATTTATGACGGAGACCAGGCAAAATTATAAGGATGTCCGTGCATCTGTCTGTCGTTCTGGCTGTCGGTCTGTTTGTTGGTCTGTCGGTCTGGCTGTCGGTCTGTTTGTTGGTCTGTCGGTCTGTTTGTTGGTCTGTCGGTCTGTTTGTTGGTCTGTCGGTCTGTCTGTCTGTAGGTCTGTCGGTCTGTCGGTATGTCGGTCTGCCGGTATGTCTGTCTGTCTGTCTGTCTGACTGGGCACCTCCCATACAATTGTTTTTGGACAGTTTTTTTTAAATTTCTCGAAAAATTGCGCTTTTGGGAAAAAATTCATATCATCAAATTCAAAGCAAATAAAATTTCTTGCATTTTTTCCTGTAATGATTTTTACGTATCTTCAAGGGTTCTCGAGATATTTGAAAAATGGTTTTTTACACATTTTTTCTGAAACTAAATATAAAAAAGTCATGTATAGTGTCTAAAGTGATTTCTTGGGTTATTCTTATTCAAGAATTGCCAAGCAAAATGAATTATATGCAATTTTTTCCAAAAAAAAACGTTTTTTTTTTGCTAAAGCTCTCTTCGTGACCATTTAAAATTGATTTTTGAGGACAGTCTCTTAAGAGCAGTAAAAAAGTAACAAAAATAGGCCGAAAGTGACATTTTGACGCCATGAGGACAAATAAGTCACACTGATTCACATTTGAAATTTTAATTGTAAACATCCAGGCTGGATTACTCGGAAGCGGGATTCCAGTTTTGGGGTCGATTTCGTCATCAGGTGGAGAGATCAATGTAACGTAGTTTAATTTTTTTTAAATTAAAGGAGACTTATTAATAACGGTGAGAAAATCCTAGTATCGATCAATGATTTTTCGTAACAAATTCACAGAAATTTTTAACAAGAAACAAAAATACGTACGATTTATTCAATGAATTTCCAAAAAACCAAGAATCTTTATAAAATCAATACTTTCAAAACCATGTTTAATTTGCAAAAATTATTAAAAAAGATTACATCAAACTGAGGATTGAGATCACATAAAAATGTTTTGATAACAAATTTTTTTATGGAATTCTGATCCTCAAATTGCGTGAAATAAAACTAACATTTTTATGGTTTCCAATTTAAACATTCGAATCAAACTGTTCTCTAATTGTATTATAGGCACATCTAAAATAAATGTTTTTTTTCCTGTCAAAGCCTTAAACAGAGTACAAAAGCGCTGTGAGAATAATAAATATACATTTTTATCTAAATAGTGGATCTCGTTAGCTTTTAACACTCTTCCATGTCTTAACAATTTCTTGACCATTTCCTTAAGAAAAGAATAAAAATGATGCAATTTCTTCGATCGACGTTAGACAAAATAAAGTGAAAATTAAGTTCAACTCGTGCGACCCAAATATATTGTTAAACCCGTCAACCGATTTAGCTTATTTATTTTATTCGAGTCTATTTCAGTTGATGTGATTTTACTACATTAAATTTCGTTGAATATTAGCTTTGGCCATTTTTAGATTTTTAAGTGCGAATTATTGAAAACAGTTTTGGACTCGTTTTAAAATAAAATAATACCGATTTTCATGAAATTTTTAAAAAAAGATTTTTTTTGATTCTGAAATATTTTTTTAACAAGCAAAATGACCACTGTTTCAAAGCTCTGACTTTTCGCTGAATGCATTGTTTGTGGAAATTGAAAAATTTCCCTTCAACCACGATCAATCACAAACGAATATCAAGTTCGGTTACCATTTTTGGCCTTCACATCGCTTGTTGATCAGTGATCATTTCGATTGTTTGGTGATCACCAAAAGTGTGAATTTGATGATCAAAGGGGTGTGAGAAACGGTGCGGATCTTCGCACCCTGGGAGTAAAGAATTTCGAGAATAGAAATAGGAAGGCCATAAAAATGGTTAAACAGATCGAACTGATCTCAAACCAATATTATAAATGGCATCAGGTATACAAATCAGTGATCGACAACATATTGAAGCTCCACAGGCACACATAACCTCTTTAAGTTGGTTTGCTAAAAAAAGAAGAAAAAAAAAACAGTAAAGGTAATTTCTTTCGTAGCGGGATCCTAATGTCAAAGGTCGAGTCAAGGTAGCGAATACCTGAAAATTTCGGTCAATTTGAGCGCGTGCGAATCCACATGATCACCATCATAATATAGTGATGTCTATTTGACAAAAGTAATTTTCCAAATAAAATGGGTACCTAGACTAGCCTTTAAAGCCGAGCCTGAGCATTGTTACCTGGACATAATCAATCGTTTCACGGGTACTTGAAAGTAAATCATTGGTTTGTAATGATTGGTCGCAATTTTTGCCGTATATTCAAGTATCTTCGAGGGGTCCAATGTCACTGACATGTGATGTGCTTTTTAGCTAATGTCCGAATAATAGTCGCCAAATTGAATAAAGAGCTAAATAAATTGGTAAAGAACTGTGTGTAACCTTCGATACATCAAGGTCTAATGACTTATCGTATTTTTTTTCGACATTTTTAAAAAAATAGATACTTGTGTTTAAATGCATCTATAAAATGGCTAGGCTTGGCAAAGGTATCTAAAATTACACGACTTTATAATTAAATATCTCACAGCTCATCAATGAATGATCTCAGAATCAATTTAAAAATCAACATGCTATCTAAAACTTGTTTAATTGCGTAACTATTCGAAGAGAATATGACGTTAGATTTTAGGGCAGAGTGGATATTGTATTGTATTTGGTGGTCGAAAATTTAATAACAAACATTTTCTAGACCACCGGATATTTATTCTATTAAAGAATTCAAGGTTGAATCGATTTATAAAGAAAAATATCAGTTGTGATCAAAACAAAACTTTCCTCTGCAATATTTGGTTTCGGAAAAAATATGTAAAAAAATAATATTTTTTCAAAAATCTCGAGAAAGATACGTAAAAACAGGTAAAGGAAAAAATTCAGAAATTTTTTTTTGCATTTTGTTATATGCATTTTTTCCCAAAAGCGCATAGTTCCCGAGAAATTTTCAAAAAACTTTATTTTTTTTTTAAATATATTGAGAACCATTAAAGATAGCTAAAAACTGTTAGGCACTTGGCACACCGAATGCGAATTCGCACCGCATTGCGAAAAAGTTCAAGTTTACCACGCGATCTTATATCGTATGTCATCTACATGAGCTCTAATTTTGTATTACATAACAATGCGGTCTCCCCAAAATTGCAGTCTCTGCAAAATTAGAACTCATGTAGATTACATACAATATAAGATCGCTTGGTAAGTTTGAACTTTTTCGCTATGCGGTGCGAATTCGCATTCGGTGTGCCAAGTGCCTTAAAGCAAAAAATCGTGAAAATTTCATTTCCTTTAAATTTACTTATATTCATTTTCCCCATAGCGCATAGTGTTAGAGAAATTTTTAAAAAACTATATTTTTTTCAAAACTATTGTATGGGCGGTACCCGTTATGGCTAACGTTACTTTCCCAAAAGTCGACAGAAAACTACGGTTTTTGTGAGATTGATTTACAATCAATTTCAAGTCGCTAGGTCATTGCGTTCTCGAGTTATTTAAGATACGGATGATGGACAGATTGGCAGACAGATGCACGGACATTTTCATAATATCGCCTGAAACGGATTTTGTACTGATCAGAAGTTTTCTATCTACCTCCGCTCTCGAGTCGGTCTTTGTCATGAATACAATACTTTCCTCTTCTATAGGAAAGTAAAAAAAATTGAATTATATTAGATTGTCGCGGAAATAAGATAAAATGTGCAATCAAATTGGTAAGTAGTGGCAGAGTGGAAAATAATAGCGAATTTTGAGTAATTTCCAAGAGCCAGGGCACCAATCATGTATTCCGACGCGTCTCTGTCTTTCGACTTCGACGCAGCTTTTAACTCTTGACTTCGCCATATCTGCAGCTTGAAATTTCGCGGAATCGTCACTATGAATTGAAGCGTGATTCTGGCTGTCACTCCAGGAAATTTGAAGCTGCTGGTATGACGAAGGCAAGAGTTAAAAGCTGCGTCGAAGTCGAAAGACAGAGACGCGTCGGAATACATGATTGCTGCCCAGATTCAAAAGTCAAGACTCTTTCATCTAATTTTTTGTTCAAAAATCCCAAAAATGGCGTATGGGACAAAATAATCCTTAAGTGATGATTTAATCCTTACAGGCTTGGTGGTATATGCGATGTACCAGTTTTTTCGTAACAAATTCTGCACGGTGGTATCAAAATTGTATCATTTATTAAAGCGACTTCCATTGCAGCCTGTAAAAAAATTAAATAAAAATAAAAAAATTCGTGTGCAGCACGGGTATAAAAATATCATGTTTTTCTGGGTTAATGGATAAGAAAAGGTTTCTGAATCGTTTTGGGAGATTATTTTGATCATTAAAATTCAGTATCTCGGGAGAATTTTCGGAAAATCTGCATGACTGTCTATAAAATATATTGAGCTAATTTTCGCATTTTTTCCTGCCCCTTCCTTCAGTACTACTTAATAGTATGATGTATTTTATAGACTGTCCCTTACCACATTTTGGCTTCCGTATTGATTCTTTCAAAGCATTCTGGATTCCAGATTTTAAATTACGTACTATACTTATTATTGACCTTTTCGACATTTTCCACCTTAAGAAAGATTGCGAATATTTTCAGATCAAGCACATTAAATCGATCAACGCTCACCAAACAGAAACCACGATTTATACTGAAATCAAAGAATGATCTTAAACTTGCATCTTCGATTAATCGATCTATTCGCTACCAAAGATCTATTGGTATTTAGATCAATTGATAGGTAGTTAGATTAATTTGGCATTACCTTTAAAGGTGAACCAGACAGATATTGTGCTATGAGCTTTTACGAAAGTGAAGTAAATTTCGTGACTTTGGAAAAATGTTGAAAACCGTTTTATTCCATATTTGAGTACAAAATGAGAAGCGCATAGATTTCGATTGGCAGCATAAATATGCTACTCGCTTTTATGCTCGCTGCTGTGAAAAGAAGCAATATTGATGGAAAAAATCGTTGAAATATCAGTTTTTGCTGTAGCTTTTAGTTTCAGCTAAACAAAAGTTGTGCAAAGGAAGCAAACTAGAAATCAATCGCTTAGTGGAAAATATGGATTTTTTTTCTGAAGCTACATCTCGTCATATGCAACGAGTTTATGATTTATGCTACCAATCAACACGTTATGGATTCGATTTCCTCTACATTCATGTGAAATTAAAATCTTTGTTGATGGCAAATAGCATTTCATCAATTCTTCGATTGAAATGTTGCTCTTTATGCTCTGATCGGGATTGAGAAATCCACTTTTTTTAAAAAAATTTATTTGCAGTAATAGTTGGAGTTGCAGTTTTTTCTGTAATTATCTATTGATAAAAATCCCACATGTTGTGCTAGTAATCTACCACAAAAGCGTTTGGAAACTGATTTCAAACCACAAAATATTAGAAAAGTGAAACTTGTGGGCTTCTGGTTTGCCGGACGGTCGATGTTGGACAAATTTGCTTTTAAAATCTCGAACTAATTAAGACGTCATTTATCAATAAATTAGTTAATTTTTTTCACTTTGGATTTCTTTTAGTTTGCAGTGAAAGTTAGTGGAGCTCTAGAAAGGTACGCTAATTGAATTGAAAATGCATTTTAATCTTTTAGCAGAGGTTATTGATTCGTTCGTACATAAATCATTTCGGTTATAAATAAAATATAGAAGTGACAATGCTGGAATGAGGCTAAGTATGACATGCATAGGTGTGGTGTGTTGTGGCGATTATCATTAAATTGATGTAAAGATTAGATTTTGAATGAGAGGCGAAAGTTGATCTGTTTACAATTGAAGTAAAATTTAATCCGATAAACATCATATTTGTATTGAAGGCTCCTTGACATGTTTTAATTTTTTTTTCGTCAATTATCATTTGCAGTTTTTATTTCTTTTAAAATGTGGAATACCCTTTTTTCAAAAAAACGTCTTTCGATAGAAAGAAAAAATATCAGTTGTGATCAACACAAAACTTTCATCTGCAATATTTAGTAAAAAATAATACTTTTTTTTAAATATCTCGAGAACCGTTAAAAATACGTATAAACCATTAAATCGCAAAATTCAGGAAATTTTCTTTTCTTTGAATTTTGTTTTATACATTTTTTCAAAATAGCCCGAGAAATTTTCAAAAAAACTTAACTTTTTTTCGAAATGTGTTGAGAACCAAAAAAAGATACAAAAAAAACATGCAAAATGTAGAAAATTTTATTCATAAATATGAATTTTGTCATATTTATTTTTTCGCCAAAGGGTATTGGTTTCCAGAAATTTTCAAAACAAGGTATTTAAAAAAAACTTGTATGGGAGATACTCTTTATAGTAACCGTCACTTTTCCAATAGTTGATAAAAAACTACGAGTTTTGCAAAACTTATTTAAAAAAAAATTCAAGTCGCTAGGTCATCGCGTTATCGAGTTATTTAAGATACCTACAACGGACAGACCGACAGACATAATCATAATTTTGTCTGAAACGGATTTCGAGTCGGTATCCGTCATGAATGCAGTGCGTTCTCTCTATGGAAGAGGAAATTAAAAAAAACTGTTCTGTGTTCTGATGAAGTCTCGAGTTTATATACAAGAATCAACACGGTTGCAGACCGAAAAAGATGCACGAAATAAATTAGCCATCACAGACGCATCCACGTGCCGCTATGTCATCTAAAGTACTACGTAATCTAGGTTTCGATTGTTCTTACATCTACATATACTTGGGGAAACTCCTCTCGAACCATTCTTTAAAACATGTGAACAGAGGAATTTTGTAAAAACAAACCCTGACAGTAACAAGGTTTTTTCCTAGTTATGAGAGGTGTTTGTTTAAGTAGGATGACCCGGATTAGCCGGCAGAGTCCAGGAATCCGACATGTCGTCCCAGAAACTAAACTCTTGCACGGGATTATTCAATTTAGTGTTGAATTCCATTAAAAACAATCACCGTCCGTACTCTACGGAAAACCTTTTCCTCAGGTTTTCTCGCCATTTTTGTTGAGTTTAGTACCGCCGCCGTAGTGACGCAGACTCCGGTAGTAATGTGTTTTATGGACAGCCTTTTATGTAGCTTTTGATTTGAACCATTGTGCCAGATTCTGTAAATTTGTTTTCGCGGATGCGATTTCTTGTTTTCGCGGGTGCGATTTCTTGTTTTCGCGGATGCGATTTCTTGTTTTCGCGGATGCGATCATGTTTTGCTTTCTAAGGACCAGTTTCCAGTTGTGATTTTTTTTTATTCCGCCGCGAATTTTATTTAGAGTTATTTCCGCAAATTTTGTTTATCTATCTCTTAGCAACAGTTCTCTATCACTTAGCAAAAGTTCTCAAAATTTTAATTTCTTTCGTCGATTTTGTATGAAAAAATTCCGGTTCCTGCGGCTTTCTAGAGCAATGTAAGCGGCTGTGAAACGTGAATTTAGTGTCGCAGAAGAAAATTAGCAGAATAAAGTGTCAGATGTAAACAGCGCCTAAAGGAAAACACAATTTGTCTGTTTTATAGAATGCTGCTTTTTTTGTTCGTTTGTGCAAGTAAGCTTTTCGTTTATATAACAAGAAGAAAATTAAATTGTTAACTTGAAATTTCAGAATTTTCGTATAAAGAGTTCACCTTCCCACCCACCCTTCATCTTGTCACGGATTGATATAATACAAATATAGCTATAGTCTACATTTAACTGAAATTTTCGTCTAACGAATGCCCACTTATAGGAGATTTCACAGTATAATAACATGAAATATGTCTTAACTCCGTCATACAAGAAAATTCAAATTTCTCAACCAAGAATCCACGGAACACAATATGAAATGCATTTTGATTTAAAAAAAACTCCATAAAATAAACGAAAAAAATGACGATTTCAATCTCACGACAAGGAAGGCCAGGCCAATGGTTATCACATCATAATATCCTTCTTATGGTCCGCTTAACTTTGGTCTTGGGTTCACCTCAGACTCAAAAAAGAACCCATAATGGAAAAGTTGCTTTCTAACCATGTCACGATGCCCTGAAATTGTCCAAATCATATAGCGTAGCATATCGAAAGCATAAAAGAAACATACCGAATATCGCATAAAGTAAAGTCGCCCATTTCATGCCAAATTTTTTATCATTTGGTCGTTCTTTTTTCAAAGAAAAAGAAAAGAAAAAAAAACAATCCTGATGGAACGAAACAGGGAACACGCTGATATCAGAGAAAAATGATGCAAAATAATATTTTCTGTGCAAAATTCACAAGACTGTAAAATGGCGACAGAAAACAGTATAAGCAACATAAGCAGCAACATTGGACAGCATCAGCACCATCCACAGAAGCAAAACGCTGATTCGAATTTAGAGCCATTGGGTCTTTTGTCCCGCATTTATAATAATTTTTCTCATACGAAATTCAAATTTTATGGGTTTTCTCAATGTTTATAATGGCGGAATTAAGTCACGTTCGATATCAATTGATATTCCGGTACTACATAAAAGACAATCTAAACATTATACACGAGTACAGAAGACGCAAGAGAGCACCTATAGTTAATTTTATTTTATATTTTTATTTAGTATGTCTGGAAAATCTCCTGCTACATGAATATTTGAATATTTCGACATTTATTTCACTTCGAATGTCTCCTTGAGCAATAAACCATCATAAAAGCTAAGATGATATGTTGGAACCGTGTGTGAAACCAATGAAATGGACTGAAAAGAGTTTTTCAAGGCATAATCCTGAAATTACTTAATAAGTTCATCACAACTGTAGTAAAATATGGTGATAATTTTATAATTTTCATGGTGTATCTTTTTTTTGGTGTAACATCGCTTGTGAATAAAAATTAATAAAACTACAATCCCTTATTTTGTAATTTAAATTTTTGTCACTGAACAAACCTGCTGATTTGCAACCATTTACCACCATGTGACAGGTGATTGAGTTGTATTTGTGTAGAGGGGGAACGCACCTGGAAATAAACAAGAAAAAATGTTACTCGCAAGAAAAAAAATTTTATAACATGACAATTTATTAAAAATTCAGATCACATTCCATCAGATACAGCCAATAAAAATTTATTTAGAATATTTATTAACAATTAGCATTTTATCGATTTTATGGCGGTTATATGTATATTTGCAAGGAACTTTTCAGTGTCGATTCTATTCAAGAAAAGCTCTTCTCTAGTATCTACTTTTAATATTTTTTTTACTTTCCTCTTCTATAGAGGGATAGTAGTATTGTATTCATGACGGAGACCGCCTCGAGAACGGGGGCAGATAGAAAATTTCTGATCAGTACGAAATCCGTTTCAGGCGATATTATGTCTGTATGTCTGTCTGTTTTACGTATCTTAAATAACTCGAAAAAGTGTTGAGCTAGCGACTTGAAATTGCTTGTAAATAAATGTTACAAAAACCATAGTTTTCTGACGACTTTTGGAAAAGTAACGATAGCTATAACGGGTACCTCCCATACAATAGTTTTGAAAAAAATATAGATTTTTAAAAACTTCTCTAAAACTATGCGCTATGGGGAAAAATGAATATAAGTAAATTTAAAGGAAATGAAATTTTCACATTTTTTGCTTTAACAGTTTTATAGCTATCTTTAATAGTTCTCAAGATATTTGAGAAAAATTCAATTTTCTGATAATCTCTCGAAAACTATGCACTTTTATGAAAAAATTCATATAACCAAATTCAAAGAAAATAAAATGTTTTACATTTTTTCCTTCAACGGATTGTACGTATCTTTAACGCTTCTCGAGATATTTGAAAAATATAATTTTTTTTATATATTTTTTCTGAAACTAAATATTGCAGAGAAAGTCTTGTGTTGGTCACAACTGATATTTTATTTTTGAGATTATGCAAAGAAGGTAGAATATTTTGGGTCCAGTTGTGTATGCGAGGCGAATGTGATAAAAATAAGTGGTTTATTGAAAATTTCGATAAAACATGCAAAATTTCCATACATAAAAATCTCGTTTATAACATTTTACGGTTTATTTTCTTTGTTACTCTTTTGATTGGCCTACCACCAGCAAAAAACCGAATCCAAGTTTCCTCGGTGTTCTGGGTGAGTGAAAGAGGGTGGGGAGGGGAAGGGGGGGGGGGGTGGCTGTTACAGATTCCTACAGCAAATAATTTTTGGTAATTACTCCCAAATGAAAGGGGAGTTCACACCCAAACAAAGAGAAATTTTCCCAACATTGTAAATGGTGTTTTTTTTAGACGTGTGGTTTTCAATCTGGCACTACTTTTTTCGGAGTTGGTCTTTTTGACAGTTGTCACTTGATTTATGCTCAGTTTGGTTTGCCATTTCGTCAAACGACCATCAAGCGCGTCGCACGTTCGGTGAATGGGCCTAAAACGAGATGGCCACCGATCCCGATTTTCACAAGAAAATTTTATTCATCGATGAAGCTCACTTTTGGTTGAATGGGTACGTCAATAAGCAAAATTGTCGCATTTGGAGGGATGGTAATCCACAAGCCATTCTCCAGACGCCGTTACATCCTCAAAAAGTCACTGTTTGGTGTGCTCTAAGGGCAGAGGGAATCATTTGTCCATATTTCTTCAAAAATGAAGCCGGCCATAATGTTACAGTCAATGGGGAACGCTATAGAGCCATGATTAATGACTTTTTCGTGCCTGAATTGGAGGATGTTGATGTGGACGACCTTTGGTTCCAACAAGACGGCGCTACATGCCATACAGCCAACGAAACAATCAATTTATTGAAGGAAACTTTTGGTGAGCGCATTATCTCGCGTCGTGGGCCTGTGGCGTGGCCTCCAAGATCGTGCGATTTAACACCGCTGGACTATTTTTTGTGGGGTTATGTGAAGTCGCTTGTCTACGCAGATAAGCCCGAGACGATTGAGGCCTTGGAAGAGAATATTCGGCGCGTTATTGCTGACATACGGCCCCAATTGCTGCAAAAAGTGGTCGAAAATTGGGCCTCTCGGCTGGAATTTATTCGAGCCAGCCGCGGCGGCCACTTGCCCGAAATCATTTTTAAAACATAATGGCAAACCCTTATCTTTATAATAAAGCTAAACTCTTGGCCATAACATTAAATTAAATGCGTTTAATTTCTTCTTGAAAACCACACGTCTAAAAAAACACCCTTTAGGAATAGTTATCGAAATATTGCAACCCCTCTTCCCTAAAAGTGTAAAGTATTTTATGTACGCTTCCACATGGCAAAAACCATTACCAAATTAAAAAAAAACCTACACAATTTTAAAATAACTCAAAGAAATCAATTTCATTACACATGAAAATTTAAGTGAATTTTTTGTCTGTAAAAGTTTCCCGCAAAATAATCAAAACTTTCATAGACAAATGGAGAGAATATCTGCCTTTAGCTTGTGCAAATAAAATTCCATCGAAGGTTTTAAAATTGTTACATTTTTCATAGCAATCATTATAAACTTTCAAAGAAAATACTCCATTTTCCCTGGTTCGTACATGAAAAGCTAATGTGCGCAAAATTCTCGTGAAACTTTAATTAACTGAAAACTTTTAGAGTAAACCGAACCGCGCAAAAAGCCAACGTTTTATTTTTATTGTTTCTGCGAAATGCAAAATCAGAGCAAAAATGTGGGGACGGCGATGTGGTGAATGTATGGAAAATTTCCACCCCCAGCGAGTCCATTACGGGAAAAGGATTTTTTTTTATACACGAGAGTAGTTTACCACCATAAGACGAGAAACATGAAAGCTGATCCTTGTGACTAAAAATAGGAAATTTCGTGTTTATATACTTGCGCCTGGTCTGTAGATCGAGAAGCTTTTTGCGATTTTTAGGGAGCGGGTTGTTACTTAATGAACAATACACATATTTGAATTGGGCGTGGGGATGGGAAAGTCAACCCTAAAACGAAAATTTCCCAGTGTAGTTGATGTTTATGTTACCGTTTGGGCACTACAAGGTCGCGTGCCTTGGAGACTTTTTTTTCGTTTTTATTTTAGTTATTTTAGTTACGCGTTAAGTTTTGTTACGAATTTACCGTCTGAGTCATAAAGTTCCCTGCTTAATTGCAAACTGCGAATATAAAAGGGCATTCAGTTGGGAATTTGCGCAGCTAAAATTACATTTACTATAGTTTTCCGGTTTTTATAAAAACTCATAGCCGAGAGGGTGATTTAGGCGAGTGACCTTCTTGGTAATCTTAGCAATTAAAGGCATAGCCTGAGGGCGGGTTTTCTACTTGTGTGTCAGGAAGGAAAGATACCGGAAAATTTAGACCCTTAACGGAGACGAACGTTTATTGTAAGACCAGAAAATGAGTAAGTTTTCTATTATTAGATATGATACGGGCAAAAATGAAATCGTATTGAATTTTGCTGAGTTCAACTGACCTCATGTCGGTCGTTTTATGCTTCTATGTTGTATGTTGACTTGGTCTGATTGATGTCCCAGCATATCAAGGGAGAATTGGGTGCGCCCGTAGGGGTTGAAAAGACAACAGACAGATGTCCTAGATACAAGATAACTTTGGCTGGAAATGAACCGACAGAACAAATAGAATGAAAACCAACACAGAGGCATGTTAATTAATTGGGACTAATTAATTTGAGTAGGAGAACTTGTTATGGATATCGTATGCTTTTAGATTTAAGCTTTAGTTACGTTCGATAACAATCTGTTGTTGTTCTTTAAACTAAGCTTGTTTGCTAGGGATGGGATTGATAACGATATCAACATGGCAAATATATGAGAATTAACTACGCAGTATTTGAGATTAATTTATATGCTATTGCTATCTTTAGACAGTTTACTTTGACTGCGACGAGATAATTTTTTATTATTAAATGTCCAGTTTGAATGAAGTTAATTTATGTCGGTTACGTATTTTTGTGGTAAAATTACGCACAACAATTCGATTTATTCTACATCAAAGTGATTGTTTGACTGTTTCCCATCCCTACGTCTAATTCAAATATGTGTACTGTTCATTAAGTAACAACACACTCTTTAAAAATCGCAAAAAGCTTCTAGAATGGGCGAAAGTATGTGAACAGGAAAATTCCTATACTGGTTTTAGTCATGATTTTTTTTTAAACAAATTTGTTAAAAGAAGATACCATAAATAGGAAATTTTGCGTCTTTTGTGTTTGAAAAATGTAAAAACTTTCCAATTAATTGACCGACAGGGGCTTTCAGAATTTTTCTTCATGTGGTAAAAATCAAATTAGATTAACTTCAACAACAATTTAGGATATCGAAAGGCTTTTTAGGATATCGAAATAGCCCATAACCCCGGGCAAGATATTTGAGTTATCAAAATTTTCTTTCGAAAAAAGAAGTTGGTTGTCAACAACATATTTCACGATAATTTTTGCTTTTCAATCTTCTCTCTCTTCCCACCGCCCACTATTAACACTTTTTTTTGCTATTCTTTGTTTACAATTTAATATCGCTTCTACATTTTTGACTTATTTTGAGAGGTTCAGAAGATATCACAAAAGGGCGTTCACGGAGGGTTGATTTTACGTGAAAGAATTTTTTATTAATCTCTTTTCCAAGATAAAACTTGCTAGAATTTTTTTGGGGTCAGGAAATCTATGTATTCCCATAACCCATTAACTTACCCCCCCCCCCCTCCCTTGATAAAAAGTTAAAATAAAAAAAAAAAACAAATATCTGGTGTGAACAGTACATGACTTCCTTATACAAAATTTACGTTTGTACACAATTTACACTAAAATCCGACTAATAAAATAGTAATTTAATATGACTTTTTTTTACAAAATCTGAAAGATCTCGATAACGGTAAAATATATCGGTTTACAGAAAAAGGCAAAAATGTAGATAATTTTAATGTCTATAATGCTTGAAAACCTGGTAGTTTACAAGGAATCCGCAAAAGTCTATTTTTCACATTTTAATGAAAATATCTGAATGACGGAAAAAGATAGCGGATAACAGTGAGAGACAAAATTGTTGCAAATATTATTTTCTTCAATTCATTTTCTATATTGAGGCCCGTTTGCTGATACAAGTCGTAACTATTTAAGGTATGCTTAGCCTTCTTAAACCATAGAAATTCTTTGCTATGTTTCGTTAGTGCAAACCGCTCTGAATCACCTAAAATCGGTAAGTTTTTGAGAAAATCGCAAAAAACTGCTTTTTAGAAATAACGGTATTTCTCGACATTAGTTTGAGATATCGAGTCCAAGTAAAAGACAAAAGTGTAGTATATTTCACTGTATTCAACTTTCATTATACATGAAACGACTAAAGAATGCATAGTTTCGGAATAATATGCGAAAACCGAAATAGCGATTTTTAAAAATGCGCCATTTAGGTTACTTCCGGTTAACCTATTTTCCCTAAAAATTGATAGGATTGTCCTGCTCTGTAAAATTTCACGGCTCGATTTTTCTATCGCTACTAGCGAAATCGAGCTTCTAGCGTTCTCGAGAGCTACATTCTCGAGAGCGAAATTCAAACGCCGTTCGTATCTGGCGAGCAAATCCCCGAGAGTTCAGTGGGTGCGTGTGGACTAGAGAGTAGAATCACTTTTGACAGCTCGCAGAAACTAGCTCGCGAGTTTTTGCGAGTTTCTGCGCGCGACTCTCAGAGAGGTGTCCATTTGCGAGTAGCTGCTATCGAGAGGTCCTCGCCGGCAGGGCATACAGACAAACAAGGTATGCTGTAAACTTTTGATAGTCAGGTGTGACGTCATTTGTGGCGATTTTTTTTAATTAATTTTTATGTTTATTGATCACTATTTAATGCAATCAGTCCACTAATTTACAAATATCTTATTTAGATCGCACAAATTTAAAAAAAACTACCCAGAATACAAAATTCCTTCTGCACTTGACGAACTAATCGGCACAAGTGACGTAGCAACGAAATGTCAGATTTGAGTTTACAGCATACCTTGTTTGTCTCTATGCCGTGCTCGCCGGCATTTACTCTCATGTGGAGCGGCACCTTAAGAAACGAACAGACTAAGGCACTAACAGACTAATAGAATAACAGACTAATAGAATAACAGACTAGCAGACTAACAGACTAACGGCCAATTTATTCACTAGGAGTTAAATCGCCTTAACTCCCTTAACTCACCTTTAACATGGAAAATAACGTTAGCTAACTCCCTTAACTCACTAACTCGGCTTAACTCCTAGTGAATAAATTAGGGGTAACAGATAGAAATTAGCAGACAGAAAGAAGTAGTCTAGATAGAAATTAGCAGACAGAAAGAAGTACTCAGGAGTGCTCGGAAAAAGTTTTTTAGGCACAATAAAGAGGTGGAAACTTTTCATGAATACAATACTTTATTATACTTCGTATAAGAAAATAAATAATAAATTTCATGCAAAATCTTTAAAATTCTCATCGCTTTAAATGTTGCCTTAATCAAAATGCTGAAAGAATTTCTGAGTAACATAATTTTGTGGTTAAAATTTATTTACATTTTAACTGATTCTACCCATAACCTTTATCAACATCAAGTAATTCCGCTAAAGAGATCCGAGAAGAGGGTAAACAGTCCTCCTAAACACAACGAAAAAGACACACAGGCAAAAATAAATAACTCTGAAATTGCCATTTGAATATCCCAATGAACGTTAAATTTTAATTTTGTGGTTTTGGAAAAGAGTCAAAATATCATCATCAACATGAAGCCATAATCTCACACGGCTATTGGATATCATCATATCATCATCATATGGTATAATTACGTTCATATAAATATAAATATATGCTACGTGCATGCATAAATAAAATGCCATTACTCCACCTATAAATGTGTAAATTTTTTGTACAACATTGGAGTTTTCATGGGTACAAGAAGGTGAATATCTTTCTGGTAAGTCTCAACCGACATAAAGTATTTGGTATAAATGACTTGATGTCTGAATGTCTGATGATTGTGGTTTGAATTACCTTTTGACATCCTTTTCGAACTGACACAAAGTCAATTTAGGTCAACCGCATAGTCTGATGAGGCCCGTTAAAATCTTCTATTAGTGTTTGCTGGCGATATTTAGATAGGGTGACTATATTTGTTTTGCACCAAGCCGTGACAAGATGAGGAGAGACGAGGGGATGAGAATATAAATCTTTGACAAACAAATATTGAATATACACATTCATTCGTTATTTTATTAAAAAATGTTAAATTAAGAAGAATTAGCTACGTTCCAATTAAAAGATCTAATACATAAATATGCGTCGCAGGCCACCTTTTTTCAACAAATCACGATACAGACATTTTTTTTTCAAAAGCCACAAAATTCCAAGCGAAAATAAATTTCAGTGTTCGAAGTTTTTTAAATGTAACTGTGAAAATACCAACCAATATATTGAAATGTGCTTTAGGTGAAAATCTAGAGTATGTTTTGCATATTTATACTGAGGGAAATCGGGCATCGAAAACCGTCATTTGATTTAGCCGATTTTCATTTATACTCCAAAATCAAACGTTTTTTTATTGAATTAAAACCTAATGTAGTAAAAACAAATACCAAACCATTCATTTTAAATGCAGGTTATTTAAAACAAATGCCGTGTATTTGATTTAAATGCATTTAAAACTATTTAAATGAAAAGTATTAAAAACAAAAACCCAATCAGTTAATTTAAGTCTTTGACAGAGCGTCTTATTTCATTCAGTCAAAACAAATAACCGAGAATTTGTTTTGAATGTAATGCAATTATATCCTCGATTTTATTAATGGCGAATAGAAAAGAGAACGAGTTGTGGTTGGCGGCAATTAAATCCTTATGACGGAGACCGACTCGAAAACAGAGGCAGATAGCAAATTTCTGATCAATGCGAAATCCGTTTGAAGAAAAATTATTAGTATGTCAGTGCATCTGTCTGTCGGTCTGTCCGCTGTACGTATCTTAAATAACTCGAGAACGCTAGTGATTTGAACTTTTTTGTAAGAAAGTTCTACAAAAATCGTAGTTTTCCAGTAAGTTTATTTTTGGAAAATTATTCGTTTTGGAAAATTTTGGGAAAAAATGATTATAACAAAATTTAAAGGATATCAAATTTTACACATTTTCTGTTTTACCGGTTTATATGTGACAAGATATTAAAAAAAAAATTTTTTTTTGAAAATTTCTCGGTTTTTTGAAATTTTTTCACAAACTACGCGGTATTGAAAATGCATTAAACCAGATTCAAAATGAAAAAAAAAATCCTGTATTTTTTCCTGTAACGGTTTTTACGTATTTTTAACGGTTCTCAAGATATTTGGAAAAATATTGTTTTTACATATTTTTTCCAAAACTAAATATTACAGAGGAATGTTTTGTGTTGATCACAACTGATATTTTTTAAATTTAATTCAACTGCTTTTTCGTTGAATCTAATGAAAATTTTCCCTCAGTGTAGTTATCACATTTCAACGTTTAATAATGCAAGAACAAAATTGAGTTTCCGGAACGCCTAGACATCATTCCCAAATCCAGGATTGTCCCGGCTCATCCAGGGCATATGGCAACCCTATATTTAGATAGTCTTTTTTTTTTTGTATATGCAATTCGGGTGCAATTGAACGCCAGTTGATCGTCTGCTATGGGTAATGTTGATAGCAAAAATTATCTCGTAGCTAAAATTGTTAATTTTCCATAAATTGTAATCGTTAGGTATATATGTTCATTTAGCAGGCAATTCTGTAAAATATCTTCGAGGTGATTTTTTTCCTCAATGCATTACAGTATTATGAAACAAGCCATAGGTCAGTTGGCTGGAAAATGATTGCGAATTTTCAATGTACAAAAAGTTGGCTTTATTTAATTGAAAATCGTGTCATGTCGTTTAACTTCTCGTCACACGACTATGGAATGTGACATTTCCGAAAAGGGTATTTCTACCAAAATGACCCTAGATGTCAATTGGTTTTTTGTAGGCAAACGGAGGCCGTGATTTACTTGTGCAGACTGAACTGTAACAATGGAATACTACCAATTAAAGGTTAAAATTTAAAAAAATGCCTCTATATGATGGTCACAAATGATAAAAATACACGTTTGATATGCACTGCATGTAAATGAACAATGCCACAATATAACAATACAAAATGTCTGTTCAAGTTCATCATTAAAAATTGTATACAATGTAGTTCAAGTGCAATCAATTTTAACAACTTTCAGATGGATGAACAAACCGTTTGCCATCCGCCATCCGCCATCCATGCTAAAGTGATGAGCCCTCGAAATCCTCGTAACTAGACCAAAAGATCAAACCACGGTCTGAAATCTCAGTTATCCGGTCATCAAGTCAAGTAAGTTTAGTTGATTTTCCATTCATGTTACCTGATACTAGTAAGTATGACCAACAAATATCTTTCATATATATATATATATAAAAAAACTCGAGGAATACCTTGACTATGCTCTCAACATGACGATAGTAGATTAACAAGATCCAGTTCTCATTAATGCATCGTCTCTGTCTTAAAGATGTTATGAGACCCGGTCTCACAGCGGGAGATTATCTTTGGCACTTATTGTCCATGTTATCTGTCAACAGGTTTCATTTCTAGCCAACCTTCTTAGATACAAACTCCAGACCCGAACCGCCGCCGTATTCCCACCTTCGCGATTAATAAGCGAAAATACAAAACGTCGACTAGTGAAAAACTTTGAATTTTCGCATTTTAAATTTCCAGGCCGTCAATTTAGTTATTAAGTCGAATTGAGGCGGACTGTAAGTGTCACACACAGAACCAAACGAACCATGGATGGTCAAAATGATGACACTTTAAAATGGAAATCTTTCTGTCTAGGTCGGGATTTATATGCAAATCTTTACATTTTTCTAAAAAAAAGCGATCTCCGAAAATAGAAAAGAAATTGGATCGTAGTAGAGCAAGTGAAAATTGGCAGAAGAAAAAATTTTGGTCAATGTCCGAAGTGCCAAAGAATCCGTCAAGATCTGGCCTAGGCGATATAGAATTACCCAGAAAAGAAAAGAAGAAACAAATTAGAAAAAGAAACCTAAATTCCGGTGTCTTTTTTTTCGTCTTTTGTAAAAAAGTTGAAAACACAAATAGTTTCATTACACATTAATGAGGGCTGGTTGTTTACTTGAAATTATTTCTGCGAGAAGAGGTCTATTTTTTGGAATTAACATGAATAATGGGGACATAAAAATAATGAGTCTGCACGATGGCATACAAATTTTTTTGTGAATTAAAATATCCGAATTCTGTGAGTATATTCTTAAAATTCCAAAACAAAAATTACCAACCACTATTGGAATAAAATTTCTTAAAACAAAAAACTATCCACAAACTATGTTACGATAGTTTTTATCATTTCAGACTTAAACCCTAATTCCGTTTTTAACGATTTTTTGTATGGGACTCACTGGCGCCTCGTTTCTATCTAAAAACACAGCTCGAGTTTAAAGAAATCCTCTTAAATGCAAAATATCTGTTGGCGGTGGTGTGACAAAGAAAATAAAGTGACGATTTATTCATTTTTTCAAGTTTTGAGGGATGATAAGTTGTTTCATAGTTTTGAAAAAAGTAAGTTGTTTTAATATATTTTTTTTTGTTTAGACCAAATTAGCACAGAAACATTTTCAGCGCAGAAAATGTTTCAGCATAAATAAAAATTGGAAGTCCACACAAAAAATTAGGCGAAAGTTTCTTTAAAATCGGTTAAAACCCGGACAAAAATATCCTCGGCAGTCTAGTTGAGAGGAAGAGTGGGGGCTGTTAAGTAAGCGAGGGCGCACACGTTTCAACTTTCGGTCATCACCATGCCTCAGCCTCACCAAATTGTAGGAAAGAAACGAGTGCGACAAGAGGGGAAAAGTCGCCGCTCGAAAAGTGTTCTTCACTTCATCTTTTACGCACACAAACGAAGTCGCTCGTGTAGCACGTCAGCATGCATGTGTGCGTAATTTCATTGAGTCAGTCGGTGCTTAGCCACCAACTCGTAAACATACCCCAAATAAACAAAAATTGAATGCAAATAGTGAAATACCAATTGCAGGAAGTTATTTTTTTTCAGGTTGGTAGGAAAGGGTAAATGCCATAACAAATTACCAGTCCTTATTCTTCTATTATTGGCAGTTTCTATTTTGGCAATTGATGTTGCCTCGGTGCTATAGCTAGTAAGGGAATGAGCTGAAAATACAACACATATATGATAACCAAACACACATTAGCGATCGCTTGTTGTAAACAAGTTTTTCCTACTAAAAAGTGAAGAAGCGTGTACGTCGGAAAGGCATTTTGAGGACCAAAAGTTGCCGCGACGAGAAGAAGTGTGTACGTTCGCACTAAGGGAAGACATGATTTTAGTTACTAGAAATTTTCCTTAATGAACAATCAGTTGAACACCAAATCAAAATTGCTTGAAAACCGGGTCAAAAAGCTGGTTATTTGAAAAGCGCTTTAAAATTGTTTGAGAACCAGATCAAAATTGTTTTAGAACCGGATCAAAATGGTTTGAAATCTGGATCAAAAGTTTTTATTGAAATTGGATCAAATTTGGGCATCATTCTTAGCCTAAAAAAGTTCCTGTGCAAAAATTATGTAGGGTTGCGGATTTTTCATTTACTAAAATGTATTTTTAAAGCAAAAAACGTTACTAAATTAAAAAATGCACACAAATTTAAAAGAGCTCAAAAAATTAAGATCAAAAAATTTCCACAAAAAAAAATTGAATATTGAATTTTTTTTCCAAATAAGACTCATTGATTTTTTTTTTAAATTGCTGAAAATTGCATTTTGGTGTGTACGGGAAAATGAATCCGTTTCGTTCGACATAAAAACCATTTAATTAAAGCCAAATAAGTCGAATTATTATTCTAATATTTCAAGTTTTGTAGAACTATCTTAAAGATGTCACGAATTGAAGTCACTTGATTGTCGTCAAATGGGACAAGACAATTCTTCATTGTTCTGTGGCTTATATTTTATTAATCAGATGATATCCATAATTTTTATGGTACATGTTGAGCGCACCAATAGCACTGTATAATCGTGACACTAATAGTTGTTATTGCAACGTAGTATTGGTAGAACATCTGCCCATCTGTTCTGAAAAGGAGAAAAATCTTTAATACGCTTTTGTTTGAAACTTGTATTTTATGCGATTGTCCATTGAATTCTTCATTTTATTTCCTGTCATATAAAATTTAGTCCTAAGCCCTAAGCAACCTGTTTGAGATCTTTTTATCTACATATGGACATCAATAGATTTTAGATCAAAGATGGATGAAAGATTCATTTGGGATGAAGATTGGATGCTGTTGATTCTTCTTCTTCTTCAGGCAAACAATATGCGCATAAATTTTGTTGATCTATAAAAAACGACGTACAAGAAATACGTTGACCAAAGTTGTCATCATCCGATAAATCGTTTTTCTACATTTTGCGTATCTTGTTTGTAAAGTGGACACAGATTTCTCGTGGTTACAGTAAAACTAAAACGTAATTATGGGATCTTGAAGATTATGGATTCGCAATGATAAATTCAGCTGTTGGGGTGTGTTTAAAAATTTTTTTTTTGAAAAATTCAATAAAAAAATTTAGTTCTGAAAGATTTCATATTTTTACTCTCTAAAATTCTTTACATCTTTGAAACTTTTCTTGGGGTCTTACTGTATTCACAAGAGAAAATTTTAGTGCAAGATCCATAAATGATTTACTGCGTATCGAAGACGATGGACGGGTGACTAAACCCTTTAGAACAGGTGAACTAAAAGGTGAAAAACACGTTTGCTGTTTCCCTTTTCGATTTACAAGCTGCTTTTGTTTATAAATATACATATATTAAAGATTGAATCAATCTAGACGCAAGTAAATCAGGATTTTAGTCATTATTGGGTTTAATTTGACCATCAAAGTGATAGCCCTTTGAAACTTGATATCGGATGTTGTGAAAAACAAGTAAAGGGATTTTGTGTCATAATTTTTTTTTAATTCAGTAAGCAGAGAGTTTTTATGACATTAATTTTTCAAAATATCGATCATACAAAAGTTCGAATTACAGTGGAACTTCGATTTTTGAACTTAATCTGTCAATGAAAGTAATTTATAAACCGAATGGTTCAACATACTAAACATTGTTTATAAATCGAATTATTTTTGAAGGTATATATTGCTCAAATATCGGTGCCTTCACAAGCCGAGTCGTTCATAAACCAATGTTGTACTCTTTTCAAGCGAAAAAATATTTTTAATAAAAGCTTTTTAGCAATTATAAAAGAAAATCGCCAAAAACGCGAAAAAAATCGAAAAAAATCGAAAAAAATCGAAAAAAATCTAGAGCGGCTAAAAAGGATAAAAAAAGGGTTATTTATAATTTAAAAAAAAACGTCACTCTAACTTTCACCTCCCCCCCCCCCCCCCCCCCCCCTTCCGCATCCTCTACAAGTCTATAAACATTGTTAATAAATCAAATCATTCAACAACAAAACACTCTTTTGGGGGCTAAATCTTTTTGGAGCTCGAAAAAAGTTCATAAACCGAAACAATCGTAAACGTTCACAAAGCGTAGCGTTTATAAATCAACGCTTCCATAAACCGGGAGTTTATTATTTATAAGAACAAAGGCCAATGGGCGAAAAAAAAAACACTTTTTTAGAACAAAATGTCTAATTTTTAATATAGGGATTTATAGGCAAAAAGTAAAAAAAAGTGTTTCCTGACTACAAAATGAATGAAAGTGTCCGTCCGTTTTACGTATCCTAAATAACTCGAGAACGCTCTGTGCTAGGGCCTCGAATTTTTTTGTAAATAAGTTTAACAAAAATCATAGCGCGAATTCAGCGACCCGAGCCGCTCTGGACCGGTGTCAAAAAACCGCTCATCTGAGCCGCTCAATGTTGACTGAATGCACCGCTACTGAGCTGCGCACATAAAACTGTCAAAATATTCGGGGTTCTAGTGGAAGATGGACCGAGATATAATTATTTCCACAATATTCGGTATTTGCGCGTCAGATATGTTAAATTTGGAGCCCATTGCAATGTTGGTTGACGAATGTAATACTCATTTTGAAGTAACCTCAATTCGAAATTCGAAGCCTGAAAGAAACTGGGATTATTTTGAGGTGACTATACCGAAGTACACTCCCGAACTCTTTCGCCAACATTTTCCGCAACGCCGACTATTTCCATTCCCATTTGCTCAGCAAGAACTTCCATGAGGCTTTCCGTATTATAAATAACATCATTTATTTCCGTCGTCATTTTTACACGTGAATTGAGGTTATGTAATTCTTCATTTGACATTTGCTCAGCTACTGAGCGGAGTACTTTTACGCTCAGAAAAAATGTGAGCTGCTCAGTTGAGCCGCTCTGTAGCGATTGCGTTCAGTAACTGAGCACTTTTTCTTCGCTCCAGAGAGATGCTGAGCGGCTCAGGTCGCTGAATGCACCCATAGTTTTCTACCAACTTTTGGAAAAGTATGGATACCTCCCATAGATTTTTAAAAAAAAATCACAGTTATTGAAAATTTCTCGAAATCTATGCGCTTTGGGAAAAAAATGATAAAATTGAAGGATATAAAATTTTCTACATTTTTTGCTCTAACGGTTTTTAGGTATCTCTAACGGTTCCCAACAAATTTCAAAAAAATTGAGTTTTTTGAAAAATTTTGGGAGAAAAAATGTGCAAATTCAAAGAAAATAAGATTTCCTGCGAATTTTATAGATTGCTCCTTATCAAAGAATTGCACTGATTTTGAAATTTTACGAAAACATCGACCAAATATGACACCTAAAAGAAATTTAATATCATTAAAAAAATAAAAAAAAGTTTGACATGTCATTGCCATTACGGTGATCAGCTTACCGACAATATTTTATTGCAAAATTGATTTTCAGAGAAAAAACACCTTTTGAAATTTCCCCTCAGTGAAACCGTAATTCTTATAACCATAACAAATATGATTATATATTTATGTTAGCATAGAATATTAAATACTTATGTATAGTTACTGGTAAATTATTTATTTAAATTTTGTGACCAAGCCTAAATAACTGAGAGTAACAGAAACGTCAAGACAACTTACACAGCTGTTTAACTTAACAAGAAGTTATAACCGGAAAATATGCTAATATAGGTATTAGTCATGCTCTCATATTCCCAATTTACCATAAATGCATATCTACTTAATTGTAGCTGTATATATATTAAAATTGTGGTGTACCTTTTTTGAATTTTTAAAACTTATCTTTTCATGTTTTCTGTTATTTTTTTTTTGTTAATTCTGTTTGATGAATTTTATGAGATCAAAACTATTTTTGCCGTCACGTTGTTTGCTACATTGTTATGTTTTTAGTTGTTTTAATAATGCTTCTCTTGAATCCCTCTCAATTATGTCCATATTTACCGCCTTTGGTATGCATCCGAATATTGGAAGTGTTCATAAAACACAATCACCTCAAAACACTACAGCTATGAGCATTATTCATATTACATTGTGAGTGCAACCAGAGAACTCTAGAGTCCACTAAATTGCAAAGTTTGTAGTTAAACACTCATATGTTGCTTTGTTTTTATAGATACGAGTAATTTTAGTTAAACATACTGCTATAAGAAAATATAATCTTTTAAAATTGTAACACTGTAAGAAAATGTGGCATCCTTCATAGACCTAAGAGTGCAGAACGTTAGCAATGCGCCATATTCGAGGGTGGACTTGTGTCTTATACTAAAAGTAAACATTAAAATGCATTCCCAGGTGGTAAATATGAGGTTGATTTAATTGTTTTCGTCTCAAGAGCATATCGTTTGGCACACACCTCGATGAACAGCACACCTGGGGATATACTATAACTTCATACTTTATCTATTTATGCTATTTGTTAGATATTCTGAAATAATTTAACATTAGACGGGGTACATATATACATAAGTTAGCTGCTGTCGGTTTGCAAATTTTCAATTCAATTCTCGATGGGGCTGTTTATCTTTATTGTTGCTATTATTAACTCACTTATTGTTTAGTGTTACAGTTCTTTATGGAAGTTTATTATCATTGTGAAAAAAAAAATATTATACCTGAAGCTGATATTACACTTTTATGTAGCTCTAAGGTGCAAAATATGTAGTGAGAATTTGCTTTATTGTCTTCATATCTAATGAAGGGTTTTCGAGCGCAGGAAAAAATTTCAGGGGTTTTGAATCGTTAAGAATTGCATTATTTTTCGTTATTAAAATTGATATTTATGTATAATTTATGCCATTATTTTATTTTTAATTGCATATAATTAATCGATAAGATTAGAGCACTCTAATTAGAGCTGAGAGCTCGGTGAGTTGAGAGGAGGGTCTGGTTAATTATGTACACGGACAGAAGTCCAAATAGGAATATACCAGATAGTGGACTCTTCTGCAATGATTCCCTAAAAATAGGGAATTATTCCTATAATTTTGGAAACTTTCCTATTTTTTGGGAGTTATAACCAAAAAAACCTTACTGTTTCGTATATTCCTATTTGTTGTAGGAATCTATCGTATTATTTCTCTCCGTAAATATTAGTGGGTGAATGGATATCAAATCCACCTATTCAACGATCAAAATTTTCCACCAAAAATCCGAATGGTCACTTCCGGCCCTCAAGTTTCTGCATTATTGAATTCCACTATTTTGTGATATATCAAGAGGGAGAGGGTTAAGAATTGGCAAAAATAACTGGAAAAACGCGTAGCAAAAATTGAAAACCTAAATTTTGAGATATTCAAATATCACAGTGGTTATCCCCATCATACTAATATATACTAATATATAAAAATGAGTTGGTGTCTGTCTGTCTGTCTGTTCCTCTTTCACGCAAAAACGGCTGAACCGATTGACTTGAAATTTGGCATGAATGTCTGTGGTAGTTCTGGTTCCAACATAGGCATACGGAAAAGTAGCGCGAGGGGTGGGGGGAGTAAGGGAGGGGGTAAAGTAATACCGAATGCAAGTGCTGGAATTTTTTGTTAGTTTGTTAATCATTTTCTGAAGAGAGAAAACTAACGAACAGCATGCAGGCTACCTAATTTTTAACCAACTGAATTTAGTTTTCCTAAGTTTTTTTTCTGTTCACGCTTTCAGCCGGGCGAAGCCGGGTCTAAATTTTAGTTATAAATATTTGGTTCTCTCGAAACGAATTTTGTGTTAATTTCTATCGGCTTTCTCCTGGCGAACGATTGAATATTTTTTTGAAATTAATTCAATTCAAATAAAGGAAGGAAAAATTGTTACGGAAGCGTCAGTCAAGTTTCGGCCCGAATTGTAGTTTGGCCTCCTCAGAACAACGCCTACACTTTAATTGTGGCTATGACAACCAGACACAAACAAGAACTGGACTCGGTAGAGAGTTCAGTTTGTTTCAAATGTGTATAGAATCAACATCAACTAATGTAATTGTGAATTTTTTTGTATAGAACAATTTTTGTTCATTTGAATTCCACTTCTGATGAAAAACTATAAACAGATCGACATTCGAAAAAAAAATTATTCTACTGTCAAATGATAAATAAATCAATTTTAGAATGTTTTCCTTGTTTATCAGTTTTACAGATCATCAGAAGTGGGATTAGAATTTGTGAGTTCTCCATCAGAAGTGAGATAAGATTAGGACTATTTATAAAATACGTCACCTTCATTTTATCGCTACTCTCTACTTCTAAAACAATGACATATTTTTTGTGAACCATTCTGAATCCTAGCTTTGAGGTTTTTCAAATCTCTTTATTTTTATCCTATTTTTTTATTTTAAAATTAAAGGTATTTTAATTACATTATGAAAAAATCGGGAAAAAAAGGTACATAGATGATATCGTAAAAATGTGACAAACACTTTGGCCAACGAAGGCTTTCAGATATTCAAATAAAACATTGAAATTACACCAAATTGGAATTCAGGTTTCAAGCCCCTGTAATTTTATTCAAATCGCATTTAAAAAGATTTAGAAGTAAATCCCGTTTATTTCACATGATAAAAGTTTATGTAATCAATTGGTAAACATAATCACAATCGTTTTAAATTGTATTAAATTAAATTTAACAGTCGCCTTACGGGTGAAGTATAAAAGTTGCATATGTTCGATAACTAAATTTCTATTAGGCTACCGACCGATCAGTAATTTGCTATGCAATGCGGTAAAACATTTTAGAAATTTGGCCAATTTCGTTACGGTTTGGCACCTTGACGAAATTAGTTTCTCTGCCTGTTAGGCAGCCATCCACCCACCTGCAAATTAACCACACATCCCTACAATTCATTACCTGATAGTCTGATAGCTGTTCGGTTCGACGTGCACACGTTTATTTATGTTTACAACATAATAAATAAAATGTTTGGCTTTTCGATTTCAAGCTCACGTGGAAATCAAACAGCAAATGTGAATGTGAAAAAGAGAAGGAGTGAAAAAAAACTCGGAAAAGGTTAATCCGGTAGACAGAAATCGATTTGATTGAGTTTTTCTTTCGCGCGAGCCCAAGAGCCAGACAATTACGAGGAATTCAAAGTGATTTGCTGAATTTTCTTGAATTTTTTCCCATTGAGATGTGGAATATTTGTATTTGATTGGGAAAATAAAGAAATTTGGTATTTTTTTCTGTACGTTTAGTTCGGCATATCGTCGTCAACATATTGATGGATGGATTTCTGCTGCGATGGTTTTGTGGATTCGTATGTGCTCAAAAATATGTACAATCGCCAAAGTCATATAATCTACGTATGTCGGGTCTACTACAGTTAGAAAGTAATTTAACGCTTGTAAAACGGTAGCATAATAGAAGATTAACTTCTTTATATGAAAATGCAATTTGTCAGTTTTTTTTTCGCTGATAGAAAGATTTAATTGTTGATGAGGTGATTTTGAGTTTTTGACTTTGATTTTGCGATTGGCATAGATACACTTGTAACGTTTCAGTCACTTTTTCCTTTGTAAGCGCATAGGATTCATAATTTAGTCACGTAATTGGTTTTTATTGAATTATGAGAAAATTTGATTTTTTTGTAGTTATTATTATTAAAATGTTATGTAAGGATGATATTTAATATCTAATATAAAGAAGAAATTAATCATGAAAAGGTTTATGTAATAGGATTTGGTATTTTCTAAAAAAAATAAGTTTTTGTGAGTGTTAATTAAAAATTAATTGAAATCTAATTGTTGTGGGATTTTGAAAGAAGTCAAAAAAAAAATGATAAGCTCAAAAACAACTGGAGTTCGGTAATTTAAACTTACACACTTATTTTGGCGCTGTGGTCGGTCACATTCTGTACAACGATTTTGGATTTTTTGTACAAAGATGACAATTTTCCAGTGATTTTCAAATCTTAATTCAGAGGGATACAAGGGCAGGACACCTTTACTGTGAAAACACAAGAATGTCTGGGGGAACCAAAAACGAAAAATATATCGCTATATAGAGGTTTGTTTTTCGCAAATTAAATTTTTTTTAAATCAACACCCATTAATTGATAAAAAGTGTTTTAGGATTTGTTTATCAATGTTTTCGTTAACATTTATAATCGACAAATGATTCCTCAGTAATTTCGAAAATTCGATTCAGTCACTTTGACTAATTTCAAAAGTTTCGTTTATATGGCGTATTCGAATGGCCTGATTTTTTTGCTCGAAAATGTGCTCGATCTAAATTTTAAATCAAATAGAAAATTTTGACAAATTTTTTATGACAAAATTGTATTGATAAAGTAGGCACGTTTCTTCTCCAGAGTAGAGAATCCTGCAAATCTCTGATTCGAATTCGTCAAAAAAGTCAAACCAATCAAGTCGTAATGCACGAAAATTATTTCTTTGTATGGGATTTCGTTATAAAGGGTCTTTCAATAAGGACATAACAATTTTGTATTTTAATAAAAACGCACCCTAAAACTTTTTTTATGATCTGGCAATGCTAAAACGCCAGTCAAGGTTTACATTTTTATCATGGTGAAGTTCACGAACGAGCAACGTTTGGAAATTATTAAAACTTACTACCGAAATTCTGAGTCGGTGGTCGCAATCGTGTAATCTCGAGAAATGGTCCGGTCGAATGGCCACCTCGCTCATGCGATTTAACGCCGTTGGATTTCTTTTTATGGGGTTATGTTAAGTCGTTGGTTTATGCCAACAAGCCAACAACGTTAGAGGAGCTCAGAAACAATATCGAACGCGAAATTGCCAACGTTCCGGCCGATATGTGTGGAAGAGTGGTGGAAAATTGGCTACAAAGAATCAATCAGCAAACGTGCTCGCGGTGGCCATATGAACGACATCGAATTTCATACTTAAATGTAACATCTCCACTACACCTGGAATAAATTTCAGCCCGATATCTCAATTATTCTGTGTTTTATTTAAATACAAAATTGTTCTTTTCCTAAGTCAAAGTTCCGGGGAAAAATTTGTTATATAGAGGTTTTGTTATATGCAGGTTTCACTGTATAATTAAATTCACTATTTTTTGTAGTTTAGATGGAAATTTGGTAATAAAAGAATCGATAAAACGACATTTTCGGGTAATAGTCAATTAAAATACATTTCTTGGGCAAGGTTTAAAATTAGTATTAAAATTCTTGGTCTCCAAAAAAAGTGTTCAAAAAGAATTTCAAGCTTAAAAAGTAAAAAAAAATGATCAGTCATAAGCTGGGAAAAGGTTATTCAAAAGCTTTTCTCCTTTTTATTTGAAAAAGTTTGAAAAAAACTATATGTAATTTCAAAAACAAAATTGCTCAAGTAAAACAAAAAAAGATCATAAAAAAGGATGTCGTGCCTTAAAATCATACTCATTCAATACTTGACCTACCTTGGGATCGCGGCGTCTACTTTTCGACTTCTTGTGTTACTAGAGCGGCTAATTTTCTATGATAATAAATTGTTAAAAATTGCTATTTGGAGATGTGTCAAATGAATTAAATTTTATTATCATAAAAATGTACTGTGAAAAACTCTCCCAGATTGAATTTTCCTCCAATATCCGAGTCGGTCAAAAACGGTACAACTTAAAAACAAGTTGCAAAAATAATGCGATGCGATTCTAAACATGATTTGATAAAACGGTGAAAATTGTCTATTGCTGGATATTAGAATCCATATAGAAGAAGTTACTGAAGATTTGAAAAACTATGGAAAACTCTATGACTCGGCTGAAATGTGAACAAGACATGAGATTTCCATAAAAGGGAAATTCAAATAGAATAAAACAAAATCGTCTCAATTCGACTGTCTCTATAACGAAACGAATGTAATTCTAGCTGTTCAATGATTGTCGGTATGTATGGATGTTGGTTGGTTTGCTGGTTGAAATCGTGTATTAGAGACCTTTTGTGATCTATCCGGACTGACTACTGGGATATGAATTGAAGATGGATTAGATGGAAAAACTGCAAACTATGGCTGATGGAGGAATTAAAGTGGATGTGGTAACTAAGCGAATTTTTCATGCGGTATCGATCGTCTTCTCAAGATTAAGAATCAACGGATTCCCGATGATTGCGGGATGACTGCCACCGAACAGATGAGATTATATCTCTGTGGATTTTGTTCTGTCTGAGAAGAACCGGGACCGAGACTGGGATTGGACGTTCTCGAGCTGGGGTTCACTTTGGGGGCCACTTGGGCTGGCAGGTAGGCTTAAAATAAAAGATACTTCCATCTAATATTCAGTCGGTTATATATTCGGTTTACTGCCTGAATTAAAACCAAGTCGAAAAATAGTCCAGTATACTAGAAGATACATTGAATTGCATATGTTTTGCTAGCATCAGTCGATTTTTTTCATTATTAACATTTGTACCAGAGAGACAGAATCGTTGAGTTGCATTCATGTCGGTTGTTTATGTGTGACCAGAAGGATGATATGAAATGCCCTTATAAAGAACCATCTAACGGTGATGTTATGTGGCTTAAGGTGAATAATACTAAATAAGCATAAAACTTCTTACCTAACACATTTCACTTCAGTGCCGTTTAATTCAAAGTACATACTGTAACATTTCTTATAATAGTATTATGCAAAAATTGTTTCAAATTGCATTTGCTGCGCTTCTCTTGTTGTCGTGTGCACATTATTCTATCGGCAGTTTGAGATGGTTAAGGTGAGAAAATAAACTGTAAATAATGTCTTACCTGTTTATTATGATTTTTAAATGCAGTCACAAAACGCTTGGATTGTGACAATAGTGATAGCTAAAAGAACCATTAAAAATTGACATTAATTGCCTTGCTTAAACAGAGTGGCAATTTCTCAGTTTACAAGATTTTTTTACATAACACCCATACCTCGATATACGGCCGAGATTAGTTCCAAAAATTTAGGCCGTATATCGAAACACCGGAACATTCTTTTAGGAAAGTATTGCATTTATTGATCGCAGTGCATTTCAATGTAATATTGTCCGATTTTTGACCGTTTATCGAATCTGCAACGTATTTCAAAACTGCGACGCAATTCAAAAAGCGGAAGGCCGTAAAACGAGGGGCCGTATATCGGGGTATGGGTGTGTTTCGAAAACCATGGTATTGGAAAAAATATTATTCTTTCATATAGCAAAATTTTTTTTAACGACACAAATCTGAGTATTTTTTGCGAATAGTTTTCTAGTTTTCGGATAGATTATCCTAAAATTTTTGGATGTAGTATGACCACACGCTGATTCTTAGGAACATATTCTAGTGTAAAAACATAAAAAATACATACTATATACAGTGAAACCACGGTTTGTGAACGCCTCGACTTGTGAAAGTTCCAGTTCGGGAACTACTTTTGAACCCAAAAAATGCCTCGGTTCGTGAACAATGTTTCGGTTTGTAAACAAAAGTTCTTGGGAAGGAATTATTCTTGGCCAGGAATTCGTAATAAAAATTGAGATAGCGCTCCAATGAATTTCAATCAGCGTTTAGTAATAAAATTGTTCAACGTTTTTTTGGAAGGGTTTTCCGTCTTTCCACCGCGCTACACAGGAGATTTGAATCTTCTCTGTAAAAATCAAAGAAATTTATATTTTCGGCTTTTTTTTTTATTTACTCTGCATGGAAAAAACATATGGAAACCGTCCCCCCAAAATCTCATGCTTTAGTCCCATATTTATGGAAAAAACATGGGGGTCATTTCTATAAAAAATTGTGACAGTTCCCAAATTTTTCTGGACCCATATCAACGGAAAATGGTCGTATTCTTTTTTTGTGTAATCATTCCCAAAATTATGACACAGACTCCAACATGTAGAAATATGGCAACATTACCATAGATTAGAGACTTACTATAGATAAGACACAAACGTGGTTTTCCGTTTGCCGCCTGTAGAAAGAAGTAGTCGACAGCATCATTCCGTAGTCGACAGCATCATTTCTCTCTTTTTATCATTTAGCTCAAATGGACTTGTTGAAAAAAATCATTTTGTAATACTCGCACAGAACAAACCAAAATATTGGACCAACACATACACAAAGGCCGCCAGCGGCCTTTCACAATTTCTTCAACTGTCAATGGCGATAGGTTTTTTTTAGCAAAAAAAACACTTTTATTTCACTTGTTACGTTGATTAAACAGAAAAAATGCCTGGCAAGGAACATTTTAAATGTCTTGTTGCGGAATGTTCTGCCGACAATACGAAATATCCCGAGAGTTTTGCATTT
Source organism: Chrysopilus asiliformis (assembly GCA_964034945.1). Taxonomy (NCBI): domain Eukaryota; kingdom Metazoa; phylum Arthropoda; class Insecta; order Diptera; family Rhagionidae; genus Chrysopilus; species Chrysopilus asiliformis. Next base: position 85,840,734 of record OZ035961.1, on the reverse strand, counting down.
CTCACAGAAAAGCAATTAGTGTCTTTACAAAGCAAATGAAACAGACGATAATGTACTCTTCTTCAGGAAAAAATTTCTTACGCGTTTCCTAACTATATCATAGAATAAGGAATATATAGAAAAAACTCTGCCGAACAAATTTTTGACAAATTTCCCCTTCGAAGGGGGGAAAAATGTCCCTATCATTCACTAGCTACGGCCTAAAAGTTAATTACTTTTAGACTAGGGAGCACGAAGCAGAGAGAACATTTCTCGTCGTATCTATTCAATGAGATGGAGGAATCGAATGGATAATTTTTTCCGTGTTACATCGGATCCTCTTGCTTCATCTCACAGTGGAAAAATTTTCTCTAAAAATTTGTTCTAAGAATTTATTCTCTAGATTATTTGTTCTCTGGTTAAAGTATGGTACTAGGCAGGTCCAAATTATATAAACCATTAGTTCGCAAACCAAATGCGCATTATAATCGAACACATAAATTTGGCTTAAATTAACATATTCACTGAATACTATTTGCATAGGAATGAGTCCGTCAACACTCTGGAGTTGTTCCAAATTTTTTTGTAGACCTGAGTCCTACACAATATTGGAGTCCTTTCTAAAAACAATGGGAACGAGCTTTGTTTCCCCTCAGTTTAGGAATGCCTCCAGTGAAAACTAGGAACATGTACTATTTTTGTTGAAACATAACCTTTCTATTCTCAGCCCTATATACGATTCCACGAAAACTAGGACTAGTTCCAATATTTATGGAAGACTTTGCTACAAAATGGAGTAACCAGCCCAATAATCGTTTTCCTAAATTTTATAGGAACTTTTCTTTTGCGGATTTTTTTCCTTGTAAGTAAAATTTTTAAATGTTTTTAAGGATCAAGTATGAGTAACCAATATTACGGGGCTAGGGACGAATTAATTGATTTTCTATCGATTTATGTGGGAAAACTGTTTTAGTTCGTGAACGCCTCGGTTTGTGAACTATCTTCAGGAACGGGTTAAGCACATGAATCTAGGTTCCACTATACTAAAAAAATTTTTTTGGGAGGAAATACTGCTATCCCTAGTTTACCAACAACAACACGTAAAACGACTCTGGTCGAAAACGACACGACACTCGCAATCGGGGTGTTAATTTATGTTAATCTGAAATGTTATTAATTTTTTAAAGAATAAATTTTTTCAGAATTATTATAGTTTTTTAATATGTTCCAACACATTTTCCTCATAAAAAGTATAGTCAAATAACCCCGTTCACAGAGTCAACAAGCCCCAGACACGGGGTTAGTCGACTCATCGAACAACTTTTTTTAAAATGAAAAAAAAATATTTGAAACACTTATAATTAGTCAAAATAAAAGATTGACTAAGAAACACAATTGAATAAACCAACCAAAAACGTCTTTACTACACCTGAAATAATTACAGTAAAACTTTTATAAAGTATACTAGCAGACCCTACGAATGCCAGCTTAAAGTTTTTTGTATAAATTTTAGAATGCAAAAAAACCATGCGTTATCCTTACAGGACCTTCCGTTTAGACTTTTTAAAAACTATTACCGGATGCGTGATCAGCGACCCCGAAAATCCCATAATGCCAATTTTTCCGGGGAAATTTTGGAAAAAGAATATTTTCGTTATCCTGACAGGACCTTCCGTTTCGATTTTTAAAAATCCCACTGCAGAGCTGTGATCAGCGAGCTCAGAAACCCCCTAATGCAATATTTCCTGGAACAAATGGGAAAAAGATACTTCCGTTACCCTTACAGGACCTTCCGTTTCGAGTTTTGAAAATCTAACACCGGATCCGTCATCAGCGAACCCAAAAACCCCATAATGCAATTTTTTTCTCGGATAAAATGAGAAGGATACTTCGTTATCCTTACAGGTCTTTCCGTTTCGAACTTTGAAATTCCAACACCGGATTCGTGATCAGCGACCCCAAGAACCCCATAATGGCAATTTTTCCGGGGAAAAATATGGAAAAAGGATATTTGCGTTATCCTTATAGGACCTTCCGTTTCGAATTTTGAAATTCCAACACCGGATTCGTGATCAGCGACCCCAAAAACCCCATAATGGCAATTTTCCCGGGGAAAAATGGGAAAAAGGATATTTGCGTTATCCTTACAGGACCTTCCCTTTAGCATTTGAAAAATCGAACACCGGATTCGCGATCATAGACCTCGAAAATCACTTAGTGGCAATTGCATCAAGAAAAATTGGAAAAAAGACATTTGCGTTAATCTTGCAGGACTTTTCGGTTAGAATTTTGAAATTCCAACACCGGATTCGTGATCATTTTCCGGGGAAAAATGGGAAAAAGGATATTTTCATTATCCTTACAGGACCTTCCTTTTCGAATTTTGAAAATATAATACCGGATTCGTGATCAGCGCCCCCAAAAACCCCCTTATACAGATTTTTCCGAGGAAGAACGGGAAAAAGGATATTTATCCTTACAGGACTTTTCGTTTCGAATTTTGAAAATCTAATATCGGATTCGTGATCAGCGCGCCAAAAACCCCCTTATACCGATTTTCCGAGGAAAAACGGAAAGAGGATATTTATCCTTACAGGACTTTTCGTTTCGAAATTTGAAAATCTTATATCGGATTCGTGATCAGCGATCCCAAACATAAAGCCAATTTTCCCGGGGAATAACGGGAAAAAGGATATTTCCGTTATCCTTTCAGGACCTTCCATTTAGAATTTTAAAAATCTAACACCGGATTCGCGGTCAGCGACCCCGGAAACCTTATGCCGATTTTTCCCAGGAAAAACGCGAAAAAGGATATTTGCGTTATCCTTACAGGACTTTCCGTTTCGAATTTTAAAAATCTAACACCGGATTCGCGGTCAGCGACCCCGGAAACCTTATGCCGATTTTTCCCAGGAAAAACGGGAAAAAGGATATTTGCGTTATCCTTACAGGACCTTCCGTTTAGAATTTTGAAAATCTAATACCGGATTCGTGATCAGCGCGCCAAAAACCCCCTTATACCGATTTTTCCGAGGAAGAACGGGAAAAAGGATATTTATCCTTACAGGACCCTCCGTTTCGAATTTTGAAATTCCAACACCGGATTCGTGATTAGCGACCCCAAAAACTCCATAATGGCAATTTTTCCGGAGAAAAATGGGAAAAAGGATATTTGCGTTATATTTACAGGACCTTCCGTTTCGAATTTTGAAAATATAATACCGGATTCGTGATCAGCGCCCACAAAAACCCCCTTATACAGATTTTTCCGAGGAAGAACGGGAAACAGGATATTTATCCTTACAGGACTTTTCGTTTCGAATTTTGAAAATCTAATATCGGATTCGTGATCAGCGCGCCAAAAACCCCCTTATACCGATTTTTCCGAGGAAGAACGGGAAAAAGGATATTTATCCTTACAGGACCCTCCGTTTCGAATTTTGAAATTCCAACACCGGATTCGTGATTAGCGACCCCAAAAACCCCATAATGGCAATTTTTCCGGAGAAAAATGGGAAAAAGGATATTTGCGTTATATTTACAGGACCTTCCGTTTCGAATTTTGAAAATATAATACCGGATTCGTGATCAGCGCCCACAAAAACCCCCTTATACAGATTTTTCCGAGGAAGAACGGGAAACAGGATATTTATCCTTACAGGACTTTTCGTTTCGAATTTTGAAAATCTAATATCGGATTCGTGATCAGCGCGCCAAAAACCCCCTTATACCGATTTTTCCGAGGAAGAACGGGAAAAAGGATATTTATCCTTACAGGACACTCCGTTTCGAATTTTGAAATTCCAACACCGGATTCGTGATTAGCGACCCCAAAAACCCCATAATGGCAATTTTTCCGGAGAAAAATGGGAAAAAGGATATTTGCGTTATATTTACAGGACCTTCCGTTTCGAATTTTGAAAATATAATACCGGATTCGTGATCAGCGCCCACAAAAACCCCCTTATACAGATTTTTCCGAGGAAGAACGGGAAACAGGATATTTATCCTTACAGGACTTTTCGTTTCGAATTTTGAAAATCTAATATCGGATTCGTGATCAGCGCGCCAAAAACCCCCTTATACCGATTTTCCGAGGAAAAACGGGAAAAGGGATATTTATCCTTACAGGACCTTTCGTTTCGAATTTTGAAAATCTAATATCGGATTCGTGATCAGCGACCCCAAAAACCCCATAATGCAAATTTTTCCGGGGAGAAATGGGAAAAAGGATATTTTCATTATCCTTACAGGACCTTCCGTTTCGAATTTTGAAAATCTAATACCGGATTCGTTATCAGCGACCCCAAAAACATTATAGGTAAATTTTTCCGGGGAGAAATGGGAAAAGGGATATTTTCATTATCCTTACAGGACCTTCCGTTTCGAATTTTGAAAATCTAATACCGGATTCGTGATCAGCGAGCCCAAAAACCCTATAATGCAAATTTTTCCGGGGAGAAATGGGAAAAAGGATATTTTCATTATCCTTACAGGACCTTCCGTTTCGAATTTTGAAAATCTAATACCGGATTCGTGATCAGCGACCCCAAAAACCCTATAATGCAAATTTTTCCGGGGAAAAATGGGAAAAAGGATATTTTCATTATCCTTACAGGACCTTCCGTTTCGAATTTTGAAAATCTACATAGCTAAAAACCTGCTCCTGGCAACGAAGATCATTTTGCAAAAAACCGCGTAAAAATCGGTCCAGTAGTTTTTGAGTTTTGTAATCTCAAACAAACAGACAGACAGACAGACAGACAAACAGACAAACATCCATTTTTATATATATAGATTATAAAAAGTGGGTCTACTAGCCCCGGTCTACCCTTAAATATTCAGAATGGCAACAATCCGGTTTAACCCTTTCATACCTGAATTTTTTCTAGAGGGGATTTTTTTTTGTGTTTTTTGACTTAATTGGAATATAATTATTCAGAATACAAAGTAATTTTTTTCGTTTTTATGTTTTTTTTTTTTTTAAATTTCCGGAAAAAACACCAATAGCGTCATGTGTTTACAATAAAGTGCAGCGATGGGGGTAGTATATTCCTTATTTAAAAACAGTACACATTGTAATGTGCAGAGGGTCTTTAACAGCATTTTTTTGATACCAGCTGTCTAGTAGATTTATAGACAAAAAACTTTTGGAGTGTCATTTCTTTATCAATTATAAATATAAATATAAACAAAAATTGACAACAGTAAAAAAGATATGTGAAAAATCCTTCACAAACTATTAAGTTCCAATGACTTTTAGTATATTTCTCAGCTTTTTAATTCTTCGAATAAATAAAAAAAATCGACAACAACAACAAGAAAAAACTAGTTATATACGAGTAGTTAATAATAGATCTCGTTTCGATTAACCGCCCCTGATTTTCAAAATGTCTTCAAGAAAATCCACATCAGCTGAGGTATAAATTTCCATTAAAAATGTCGATTCATTACCGGCAACAATGAAATCTAATTACTCGCATATCAAAATTGCTTATGCACATCGTCGACGGTAATGATAAACGAGCCACTCGTATAACATTTCAGTTGATGATCCTCTGCATGATCTCAACTTAAGATTCTATGCTTCTATGGCTAACTAACTCCCATCTATTATTCATCTACACATGATGATGACGTTGATACACGCGAAAATCGAAGAAGGCAGCAATTTTTATGTATATGTGGAAATACGTTAATATAATTTTATAAGTCGCCACATTGGATGGTATACGTCGTCACCAGAAGATCAAACGATCAGCGGATTCAAGTATTCTCTGTTGATCACCGTCGAAGGCACGAACCCACGAGAAATGCCGCACCACGGCATCTTAGAGATTGAATACTGTATAAAATTTAAAGAAATAAAAAAAAGATTTGCACACATGACATAACATGATAGAGAAATACCGTTATTTTGGCCGGACACAGCACGTTTCACATGCCGCCTGCTAGTGAATGCAAGATAGAAAAAAAAGTGCCGAGACGCAAATCTCAACTTAACTGACCATTTTGCTCCAAAGTACACAAATCTTATTCCAGATGAAACCTCTTTGCGTTCACGAAGCCGCGGGCCATTGTGGGTCTTGCCGAGGGTATTTTTTTTTATAAATTTTGAAATGTACAAATGTTTAAAATACCCTAAGCGATGAAGGCGGAACTACTGCCGAAGACAATGGCCTGCGCTCGAACGGAATTAAATACTTGAGATTAAACATCTATAGCCAAAGTCTGTGGGTCATCAAGTCATGCTATAAAATTTCGAGACCTCACTTCGGTTAGATTCGCCGACAGCAAAATTAAACTGGGCCCTATATGGGTTCATAACATGCGTGAATTTGAAGGTAATTGAAATAGCATACATGCGTGAAAGGGGGATTTTAATGGGAGTTTAGTGAAGATAAGAACGGTGTCCGATAAGTAGTTTTATATGCGTGATCAATGCACGGTAGAATTTTGATAACAACATTTTCTTTTTTTAGTCATTCATCATTTTGTTAGTTTTATGGCAATATTGAAGTGAAAAAGATTAGCTTTTTAACCTTTCGGATGCTGTTAGATCGGTGAAGACTGATAAATTAATTTACACATGAGAACTAAAACTTAACATAGTAAATTTCGATGGATATATTTAAAAATAATACAATTTAAGAATTTTTAAACCAATTAACGGTTTGTTTTTTGCTAAAAATCAGTTTTAAAATGCTGTTTTGTAGCTCAAATATTTTACTCAACATATTTTAAACAAATTTTTAGTTAAACTTCTCACTGCCAAGAGGGTTTCCTTAGCATCTTAGGGACTGTCCGTAACATACCCCACGCTCTTATGATGGAAAGAGGTCGGGGAAGGGGGCGGGGATGGTATACGATTGTGTCCATGCAGAAAAATCCTGGAAATGCATGATGGGTGGGGAAAGGGTTCGAAAATCATTAAACTATCGTGGCGCTTTTTATTCAGAGCTTCTGACATCATATTTTGTTCGTTCCGGGGTAGGGAGCGGGGATGGTATACGATTGTTTACATGCAGAAAAATCCTGGAAATGCATGATGGGTGGGGAAAGGGTTCGAAAATCATTAAACTATCGTGACGCTTTTTATTTAGTGCTTCTGACGCTTTTTATCTGTAATCGGGTTTCCTGTCATTTTCTTGAAGCAGTTATGTTTAGAATGTCCGCTCCTCGAACCCCCTCTCCTGCTTTCACTTGAAATCCTGAAAGGGTTATCCCGCATTTTCCACAATTAGACATAATTTCCTTGAAGGGAATGTTCTAAGCACTGAAATTTACCCACATTAAATTCTTAAAGGATTTTAATCCGGTTTTCAGTAGTTTTATCTTCCTTTCGTTTACATCAATGTCTACTCAAATCTTCGTTAATTTTTCTGGACAATGAAATCAGAAGATTCTATCGCTGGTCTCAATGTCAATGAGTGAAAATTTTGTTTTAATGCCCTGTCACTAGTCACTAGTCACTAGTCAGGAGTAGTGTTGATTCGATACGGCAAAGTATCGATACTTTTATTTGGAAGTAACATCGCAAAAAAGTATCGATATCACATTTGATATCGGGTTAAAGTATCGATACCTACTCGGATCGAATGAAAAAAATCGAAAATTTTTACATATTTTATTGGGAAACATCAAAATTTTACCAGGATGTTTATTTTTCATAAAAATTAATTAACATAATTAGACAAAAATATAACTGTCTTACTTTCATTTAGATTTATTGAATTAGATTTTCATAAGAAAATCTCTTTCAATTGAAGATTGGGAGGAAAACTAGCACAGGTTTTTTAGTTCAAATACCACCTTTTATAAATAAAATTGGCTATGCTACAAATTAAATTGATTCTTTTGTACATCTAAGTGACTTTTTTCAACTCAAATTGAAGATAGTTAATTTAACTCGCAGAAAGTCAGTTAAATGTTCAAAAACTCCAATTTAATTTGTAAAATAACAATTTTTATGTGTAAAAGGTGGTATTTGAACTAAAAACCTTTCACACTAGTCAAAAAAATCGTTTTTGGGAACATTTCCCAAAAACAATAATTGTTCAAGGTGTTTTCCGGAGAGTCGATTGCGCTTTTGAGTAATGGTTGCATCCACCTTTGAAAACAACCTTTCACAAGGAACTGATGATGCAACGACTGCTAAAAACGCTCTGGCATGTTTATATTTAAAAAGGAAACATCGATTTTATTTCCTCCTATTCTTCAAGTGGAAGAAATTTTAATGATGAAACGGCCAAGCTCAAGTAAAGAGAAACTTGATATATTCCCCAAAAATTATAAAAAAAGCCCTAGAATCCCTATATGAGCTCCACACTTCCATTGGAAAAGTTGGCAAAGAATGCGAGTTTGATGCCATTAGGTGAAAATGCCTAAATATTCAATACAAAGTACTCACTTTTCGATATCAGCCAAAAAGTATCGATACCTACTTAGTATCGCGATAAAGGTATCGATTACAAAATTACTTGGTATCAAAACAAAAGTATCGAATATGTACTCGTATTTACTTGGATCGAAACAACACTAGTCAGGAGTGATATTCCGTAACTTGTTTCAAGCGTTTGTTTCGAGTTAGAAGAAATAGTGGTATTCGCTATCTCTGTTCCGCCCTGTCGTTTATTTTGGTCGAAATAGAGACATCCAATACTGCTTTCTCTTCTAACTCGAATCGAACGCTTGAAACAAGTTATGGAATACCATTGCAGACTTTCGTCAGAGGCAGCTCGTACTGAATAACAGGATGGGAGGTACCCGTAACAGGTACCATTGCTTTTCCAAAAGTTGATGGAAAACTACGATTTTTGAAAAACTTATTCACAAAAATTTCAAGTCGCTAGGTCAATGCGTTCTCGAGTTATGTAAGATAGCTATAACGAACAAACCGACGTACCGAAAGACCGACAGACAGATGCACGGACATCCTCATAATTTTGCCTGAAATGGATTTCGAACTGATCAGAAATTTTCTATCTATCCCCATTCTCGATTCGGTCTCCGTCATGAACACAATACTTTCTCTCTATGGAAGAGGAAAGTAAAAAAAAACACTTTAAAAAACAAGTTTTATAACCTTATACACTTTCAAAATGCACTAAAAAGTAAAAAACAAGTTTAAAGTTTCACAAAAAATGTTTTTATAAATTGCGTGTTGTTGTGAAAGTATAAAGTGTGCTGCGTTGCACAGTATGAAACCGCTATTACAGATTCAAGAGCAAATGCAACGTCACACACTTTATACTTTCACAACAACACGCAATTTATAAAAACATTTTTTGTGAAACTTTAAACTTGTTTTTTACTTTTTAGTGCATTTTGAAAGTGTATAAGGTTATAAAACTTGTTTTTTAAAGTGTTTTTTTTATTTTATACTTTTTAGTCTTGAATTAGCCTACCAAAAACCTCCAGAAAAGATCTTTCGCGGAAATTTGAGCAAAAGGAAACTCACGTTATCTTTGCAGGACATTCCGTTATCCTTACAGAATTTTAAATGTCAGAATCGGATTCAGCGACCCCAAAAACCCCCTAATGCAATTTTTCCCCGGAAAAAATGGGAAAAGGATATGTGCGTCATCCTTACAGGACCTTCCGTTTTGAATTTTGAAAATCTAACACCGAATTCGTGATCAGCGACCCCGAAAACCCCCTAATGCCATTTTTTCCCGGGAGAAATGGGAAAAAGGATATTTGCGTTATCCTTACAGGACCTTCCGTTTTGAATTTTGAAAATCTAACACCGAATTCGTGATCAGCGACCCCGAAAACCCCCTGATTCCATTTTTTCCTGGAAAAATGGGAAAAAGGATATTTGCGTTATCCTTACAGGACCTTCCGTTCTGAATTTTGAAAATCTAACACCGAATTCGTGATCAGCGACCCCGAAAACCCCCTGGTGCCAGTTTTTCCCGGGAAAAATGGGAAAAAGGATATTTGCGTTATCCTTACAGGACCTTCCGTTTTGAATTTTGAAAATCTAACACCGAATTCGTGATCAGCGACCCCGAAAACCCCCTGGTGCCAGTTTTTCCCGGGAAAAATTGGAAAAAGGATATTTGCGTTATCCTTACAGGACCTTCCGTTTTGAATTTTGAAAATCTAACACCGAATTCGTGATCAGCGACCCCGAAAACCCCCTGATTCCATTTTTTCCTGGAAAAATGGGAAAAAGGATATTTGCGTTATCCTTACAGGACCTTCCGTTCTGAATTTTGAAAATCTAACACCGAATTCGTGATCAGCGACCCCGAAAACCCCCTGGTGCCAGTTTTTCCCGGGAAAAATGGGAAAAAGGATATTTGCGTTATCCTTACAGGACCTTCCGTTTTGAATTTTGAAAATCTAACACCGAATTCGTGATCAGCGACCCCGAAAACCCCCTGGTGCCAGTTTTTCCCGGGAAAAATTGGAAAAAGGATATTTGCGTTATCCTTACAGGACCTTCCGTTTTGAATTTTGAAAATCTAACACCGAATTCGTGATCAGCGACCCCGAAAACCCCCTAATGCAATTTTTTCCCGGAAAAAATGGGAAAAAGGATATTTGCGTTATCCTTACAGGACCTTCCATTATCCTTACAAGGATGGAGTAGTAAAAATATTGAACTGTCACCGGAACTACGCAAGGTGACAAAATTTCATCTTCCTAGGTTGCATAGTTTCGGAGATATAAGGTTCCAAAGATTCCAGAGAAAGACACATAGCCACATAGTCACGTCGTGCGTGACACTTCAACTTAATAGAAAGTGTATAAAAAGGAAATATTTTTTCATATTTACTAAAACATTTTGAGCGATGATTTTACCTTTTACAATTTTCTCGAAACTTAGGGTTTATTGGTGAATATTTTTTTGAATAATATTTTCTTCTCTCGAAGCTTCTCTCGAAGCAAATATTATTCAAAAATATTGACCAAATATCAAAGTGGTCCGACCAATTATAAAAACTTTTACAATTTTAACATTTCATTGTTCATAGCAATTTTTTCTAATTTTTAATTACTGACTACTGTTTATTAACTTACTGAAAATTAAAAGCTCAAGCGGAGATGGGTAATTATTGGCTATTCATTATCTTGTTACAAAGATTTAACTGTCTAAAAAGAAATTAAAATGTTTATTTCGAAAATGAGAAAAGTTAATCAGACGATAGCGGATTTGAGCTTAAATATCTTATATCAGGTCAGGGTTGCATTTACTACCTATACTTGCTATGAATGGAATATTTCGATAATTGAGCGATTCCGAATGGTATCATTATCATTATTGAAGGGGTTGGACGGCCTTGTCGAGATGCAGCTTTTTTGCAATTTATTTTCATGTGTTTTTTGTCTATCTGTGGTGTTGTTGGGTTTGTAATTTGTTGCAACAGGTGGAAAGTGAATGCAATAATTTTTTTTGTAGTTAAATATTGAATTTTGTGGGCCCTTGTCAAGGGCAGGTGCATTTATTTTAAATTATAGATGGTGAGAAAATTGCCGAGAAAAAGGTCAATTATTTGGTACATTTTTTTTTTGGACTAGTTAAAAAATTTAAACATTTTCGGTTTTAACATTTTCAGGTAATAATTTCAAAGACAAAAAACGTCTGCTTTTTATTCGGAGGTTGAAAAATGCAGTTTTCCATACAAAACACACTCGTTTAAAAGACTTGAAGTAAACCGTAAGAAGATTCTTGGAATTTCCATAATCTGCATACCTTTTAGAATCATTAATGAGAGACTAACAGCATACAAAGTTCTTTACAGAAATTTACCCAAGCAATTGTTTTGTCTGTCAAAAGAATTGCTGTTTTCTGTTAGTTAGGAAACTGAACCCGAAATGAATTCAAACAGCGGCACATTAGACACAAAAAAACCACGAAAAAAATTATTTTTTCATGTTCTAACATACGAGTATGTGCTGTAAATGGCAAGATTTTTGTGATAATTACATACAATCGTCACCATCATTAGATTTACGACGGCCATAAGTGATACTGGTACCTATTTCAAAAGATATTCACCTTAGCATGCAAGAATTCACCGGCGCGACTTAACCGTTAGCCAGTTAAGAGGATCTTTTGTGGGAGAAAATTAGAATCACCTCACATACTTAAGGTTGCTACGAAACATGAATTTTTTTTTCTCAACTATTCAACTATTGCAATGTACTGAGGTTGTTGAGAAGCTGATGAAGTACCGAGAAACACAACTGAATACACCTGAAAAATAGCCTCATCCTCCTTTTGCATGTTCCAAAGTCAAAGACGCAGTTAATACAAATTTGTTTTCGCTTTTTTTTATATACTTTTATGAGTATTAGTTCTCATTTCTCATTCGTTTATGAACAAATCGGGAATAGCATTCTGTTATTACATTTTTTCAAATGCGAAATTTATTAATATTCGTTTCGAAGCTGAGAAACGATCGAAAAAAATGCCTCAAGTGTGCCACAAACAGATAGAAAAAATGTTCTTAGCTCAGACACTGGTCAAGATTTGCGTGTACTTTTCATATATGGGTTGCCTACTCGTTACTCGTTTTGTAAAGTTCCAGTTTTTCTTCAATTACGCCCACCTAATAAATTCTTAAACGTCTCCAATAGATCCGGGCCCGCGTATTTTTACTGAACAAAATTTACCGATAGTTTAAGCAAATTTATTTCTACTTTTTCGTTGACCCCCTTCTTTATAATCTCGGATTTGAAGTTTTCCATAAGTCCACTCGATTCTATGACCGAAAAATAGAACCATTCCCTCACGTGATTATCATTTTCTAATGTGGTTTTGCTTATTTTCTACGAGAACCACGAAAAAAAAGTTCATCGCTTAAGTCTTTTGAGTCGGTAGAATGAAATATTGGTTCACGTTCGAAAAGTTCTACAATTTAGCGACATTTGTCGCAAAATGTAGAAGAAAAAAAACCATCTTAAGAAATAAGGTTGTCACACTTAAAAGGTCGACCGACAAATTGGATTTAGATCGCATTTAATTTGTGGCCAGCGCCGTTTCCATGTTGTGATAAACGCAATTCCAGCGATGCGAACGGGTTTTATTGGAGAAACTGGAGCGAACTTGAAGTTAAGTTCTACTATCGGATGCTAATGTTTAATGCTGGTCTATTTTATGCTCAAGTCGCAACATATTCACATGTCCATTGGTTCGTATATGTTGACCACCGGGGATATTATAGACATTCAACGTAAATCAGATTCACGGCGAAATTTGCCTCAACTGGGGAGACCACACTCTGATGCCGAAAGCCGCCGATTAAACCGGAAAATTTAATGCGATCGACACTCACCTGGCTCACCTAACTCTAATACTCCATCCACAATCTACCTTCATGTCGCACATAAGCCGATGTGATAAAAGTGTGTCGCATTCGTTGCCTACTAATGAGAGCACATTCTAATGGTGGGATTTATTACATGGACGGTTTGTGCGTTTGTTTTTTTTTGTTAGCCTTTTTACCACCTGAGTACAACTGTTTAATTCGAATAGGTGTAGTAGATATACTGGCGAAATTATTTAGGTGCAGTGCTACTAACTGCATGTTCAACAAGGGGCAATAAAAATTATCGTATGCACATTTCTGCAGTCACACATAATGATTGCCATGCGAATGACTGACTGATTCCAGCAATTTTAACAACGTGACGTAATTTGTGACACCATGGAATGCGAATACGAAATGGGGAGAAGTGTTTTCTGATTGATTACTCCACATTGGGCCTGACTGGTTGCTTTTGGGGACGGAATTAGTTCTTACGAGTAATGCTGAAAAGTGTCACACACCGTTTTGAGGCAGTACTTTTTTTTTATCACGGAAAGGCAGTGTCACATACCGAAGATAAATGTCGGTTGAGTGACATTCAAGATTTAAGTGATTTAAGTGGTTGAATCGGTATTACAATTTGAGTAACGTTTTGGGTGCTTGGCGCCAATTAGTGGTTCAAAAAATGCTAAATTGCCACTGATTTTGAATTATTTGGGTCGATTTTATTTTATTTTTTTTTAGCTTAATGGGACTTTGTGTGCATTTAATTTAAGTCGGATTTTTAGAGAATTTATTATTAAATGATGCGGTAAATCATTCTCCAATGAGTAAACTAAAATTTTAATTGACGTCAGAAAAGCGTCAGATGTTAGTCATTGGAATTGTGTTTGTCACAGAATGTGAGTTATTAAGAACGAACGTAACCTGTAAATTTAATTAATTTTGTGACGTTTTCATCGGGAGTTTCCAGGGAAATTATTGTTAAAATGTAAAAGTGATGAGAGAAGTGATAATTCCTGTTATTGAAACCCTACCTAAAGGGCCAGTCTCAAATGCAATCGTACAATTTATACCAAAAATCGTGGCCAACTTACTAAATGTGTAAAATTATTACTCACAAAAATTTTAAAAATCATTGGTTTTTTGCAATTAAAAAAATAAATAAGAAGAATTCAATTTTTATGTGAAACACATTAGAATTGTTTAACGTCATGGCAATTTTTGGTTTTTAGGATTTTCTCTTCCTCCATCCCCGCGATACGTTTTTTACGAATGCCGCAGATTTTTTCAAATAGTCAAAAAGGCAGTAGCACTTACAGGCCGCATATTGACTGTATTACAAAAAAAAACGTTTGCTGGTATATGAAAACCTCACCTCTCTACGCTTTTCCTATGAAATCTTGAATTTTATCAGCCACAGCAGCAAATTGTGGGATATCTCTAGAACGGTGACACATATCTGCTCAATGGCGCAAAACACAAATGTAGGGTTTTTTTTGTCTTTAATTTCTGTTCATACGAATTTTCTGGAAATTATTTTTTTCTTTAATTGTATTTTTACGATTCTTACAGTTAAGAAAGTTATTAAAATCACTCCACAAACCGAAATCAAACCGGAGCCCCACACGCCCGCGGAACAAATAACTATCGACCCAGTTCCTCAACATGTCTATATGTGTGCGTGTGTTGTGTGCCCGTGTGTTCGTTCGTACGTATGTAACGAAAATTATAAGATCGACTTCTACCAGTATACCTTATCCGATTTTGACGCGATTTCTTGCATTCGAAAGCTGTTATCGTCCATTGAACCGTTTTCGAGATAATCGCAAAAATTTTTCCTCTTTGTGTTAAAGAGTGGGGAAGGAGTGGTCTGATTGGATTTTGATGCATAAAACGGTTATGTAAAATCATATTCTAAACAAATTTCGTCTTCATAAGTTTTCAGATCGATGCACCGTTTCCGAGAAAATTGTTTATATATGTAAAGAAAAGAGGGGAAGGGGTGGTTCAATTGCACTTTAGTAGAAAATAGTGACTTTTGAAGGATTTCAAAGTGCGGTAACTTTGAAACTAATGTAAATAAAAATCTGAAATTTTGCATTTTAACAAGCTTGAGCCAAACTTGAAAGAAAGCGAGACAAAATAGATTTTTTTTACTCGTGCACTTGGTATGGATTACCCCACATACAAAAACGATTTTTTTTTCAGAACCTTTTTGTATAATTATTTAAGAATATTCCTGCAAAATTTCCGGTCAAGATTTAAAAAATTGGCCAGCCTACACGGTTTGGTATGAGAAATATTTGAAATTTGACTGTTCATGTTAGTACGATGTTCACATAATACAGTGTTCACGTTACGGCGACCTTCCTGTAGCATGTACCACTTAATAATCACTATAACACAAATTTATTTCAGCAGTTTTATATGAAAAAATCGAGTTTAGGCGTTTTTAAAGAATAAATTCCGAGATTTCGTGTCTTAGTGTAAACTAAGACTTGTGGCTTAGTGTGAATTGAGTGTCTCAGATTAAAACTCGCGGAATATAGCATCAGATGTAAATGGCGCCTTAGAAAAAATGACTAGAAACTTGAAAAACGATGAATTTAACTGGTAAAACAGTGAATTTTATCTGCAAGATAATCAATCTAATGTATAAAAGTATGTATTTCTACTAAAAATCTGTATCGAGAAGTACAGGATATTTTATGTCTCCTACTTTTGTCATTTAAAATAATTGCTTTTACAGAAAATTGCAAAAAAATCAAACCGGATTAAAACAAAATCACAATTCTTATCTGAGATTATTTTTAATTACCCTTTTAGATTTTTCTGTTAAATAATTTCGAACCACAGGTCAGATTGGAATATACTACATTATTTTTTGTTTCTTTGAAATTTTTTGAAATTTAGTTAATTGCATACCGTTTTTTCGCTTATTTTCTGTTTGGGAAAACAAAATACCTCATCTTTAAGACTCCGGAAATAAGTGAATATTTAAACAAAAATAGCAAAGTAGGTTCATTTAGAAGTTTAAATTAAACTGGGAAAGTTTTCAAATTCCTTATAATTGGATAAAAGATAAACAACTTTTTTTTAAACAAAAAAAAAATAGATGCAAAAAATTCTGTGGTAAAAAACGACAAAATAGTACAGAGTTTATTCCAGTCATCCCGGAAATAATGAAAGCAATCGTACCAAAACGACGACGACGTCGAATAGTAAAAAGTAAATTATCATTTGACCACTTTGAGTTGGATTGGAACTTGCTACAAGCATAGAAGATATTATCCATCCAATTCAACATAGATTGTGGTTCAGATGTGGTGTACGGGTAACAACTTGTATTCGTATTCAAATAGAGAAATAACAACCGGTATTATAGGTTAGGTACCTACTTAAAAATCTAACTGTCAGACAAATTAACTGGGCGGTAAGGTACTTTGCATAGATCATACGTGCGTATATATTTTAGAAGACTTTGACTTGATTTTGGAGTTTGCGATTGCGAGGGGAAAGTGGGAAGGACGTCCGACGGACTACAGACGATGGACGACCTACCGACCGACGTGGCAGCAGAAAATTGCATGAAATCTCAGCAAGACAGGTAGAATTGAATTGAATTAAGTAGCTTTGGTTATCAGCCATCTCTCCTCCTCAATGGTGTTAGCACCATGAAAATAACCCGAAAAGACGAGAAAAATTACTCGCAGAGGTAAGAAATTGGAGAAAGATGGAATCAGGGAAAAAGTAAAGTCAAAGAACGAGGAAAAGGGGCGGAAAATGTGGAATCAAGTTAAGGTAATTTTCAAATTACTTTTTCTGACAATAAATAATTTCCATAAATTAAAGTTTTCCCCTGGCGAAACTGTAATTTGGTGTCTTGTTCTATGTAGACTTTAGGTGCTTTAGGCTAATGAAATTTTCGCGAATTTCCACGAAACCGACAAAAAGGAAATGAGAAATTAAGAAAAAAAAAGTTTAGGGAAAACCTGATGTTGTACACTCTAGAAAATTTTATTGTAATTTTACCCCTATTATCGTAGGAAACCATTTTCCTACGATAATAGGGGTAAAATTACACCGAGTCGTAATGGCTTAAAAGCTATGCATTTTTACTCATTTTGTGGCGTACAAAAGCCTCTTTTACGGGGGAACTTTAAGCTAAATAAGAAGTAAAAGTACAATACGGGTGTAATTTTACGACATGGATGTTTAAAATTACCACATTTTTGTTGTAATTTTCCTCCTATTTGGTAGCAAAACCGCGTCTTAAAGGTGTAATTTTACGACATTTTTTGTTTAAAATTACACCGAAAATGGTATTAGAATTTCTCGGCTTATACGGTCTGCAAAAACAAAAATATTATATTATTTTTGCGGATGTTTTCACATCCAAATTTCCCGGGCATGTCTGCCATGTGGCAGGCGCCACACAGGATTTTGGTAGAGTAAAACTCGATTCGAGTATTTATACTCCGATGCCACAAACCTTATGCGAATTATAAGGTTAAGATTAAATTTTCCGTACAATAATGCAAAAATACCCTGCGAGCGTGTTTTTACACCAAAATGAGAGTAAAAATACGAATATTGGTCGAAATTTTACGCAAGGTTTAAAATTACCCTATTTCTAGTGTAATATTAATGTTTTTTGGGTGATTTTATAACTTAAATGGTGTGCGAGCTAAATTCTGATTTTTTTTCGAAATTTTACGACGTTTTTGCAAATTTACGCCGTTTTTACCCCATTTTTCGGTTTAAATTCAAATCCATTTTCTACAGTGTAGCTTAGTTAAAAATCACCGTCGACCACAGTTTGGGTAACAACATTTTTCAAGCACAAGAGGGAAAAAAGACACTTTTTCGGCTAGAATATTTCAGAAATGAGAAATTAAGATTAATGGTGGATTCCTGCCAGTGACATGCAAAGTAGTTTAGAGAAATTTGTAATGGTAAATTGAAATTAGCAAGGGAAAAGTGGTAAATTACATTAAAATTGAACGTTGTAATGATGATAGGCACAAAAAAAGCCATGCAAAAGCCACGAAAAAGGCATTTAGTGGTGTCCAACTTCTTGGATTATCTTTTTTTTTCTTAGATGGTCATTTTGGCCACTCTAAGCAAGAACAGAAATTTGATGCGGAAAAAATTCAAGAAAAATTTTCTACTCAAGTCGGTTTCATTTTCAGTGACATAAATGATAGACTAGAAGTAATTTTCATATTCTATGGAAGAAAAACTGGAAGAGGAAATCTGATACGACAATTTTTGATTGATTACAATAAAGAAAATTTGCGACCTAAATTTTTGGTATGTACATTTTGTGGTAATTAAGTTTCAAGTACCTACTTGAGGATCTAATTATATTTATCGTTAAAATAGTCACAGAAAATATGGGGCAATGGCACAAATTCCGAACCGTATCTGATTTTTTGGGAAAAATTTCAATTTGCAAGCCGAATTTGTGGCACAAAATCGTGTTGCAAAACCTACATTCTTAGATCTAAAATAATAAAGTGTTCACGTTACGGCGACCTTACTGTAGCATGTACAACTAATAATCGTTAACACACAAATTTATTTCAGTAGTTTTATATAAAAAAAATCGAGTTCGGGCGTTTTTAAAGAATAAATAATTGCAAAAAACAAAAAAAAAGTATTTTCTATTGATCAAATCGTACTGAAATATTCATATTTTTTCAATGAGAAAGTTTCTCGCATTTAAATAAAATTTGCATTGAAATTATTATTAAAAATATAAAAGTTTGTACCTTTTTTAATAGCTGATTTAAAGATACGATCGCTTCAGAAGTTAGTTCTTATAATCTGAAAAGAAAAGGAAATTATTAGTATTTACTTCGAAACTTTAACAAACATAAAACTAATTTTTTTTTTGGTCAATCAGAAAATTAAATCCTGAATAACTTGATATAAGCGAATTTCGAACCCCTTCCCTTTCTTTACGCGTTTTCGCAATTTTGGTATGAATCTTGTTAAGTCTAGTTAAATCTAAACCTCGTCTCCCCTTTTTCCTCCATACCATAAATATGTGTTGTATGTTATGAACAGCCTCTAATGTCAAAAATTATGGTTATATTTAAGGAAATTTCTGAAAATTGTAATTATCATATTTAACACAATTGTAGCTGCCACCGTTACCGAATATTAAATTTTTTTCAAAATCTGTTCAGTAATTTAGAAGATAGCAGGCGAGGGGATGAGAGGAAGTGGTAGACATTACCCAAGCGGGATTTTTGTCAAACATGACGTTAGCGAATGACATCTGTGGTGTACTCAGAAAAATAATAAATCTGATCCAAGTAAACTTTTTAACAAGTCAACTCTTGCCTGTAGTAGGCAGAGGGAGTTATCAATTATGTGACATTACATACATCTAAGTTCACCTGTGTTGCTCGATCCGCCCTATTTTACTTACTGCAGGTTTAATTTTTGAATTTCTCTCGCCACAGGTTGACACATTTTTATACCCGTATGGTGAAACCACTCTGCCTTACCATTTGTAACGCCAAGATCCCGTCATCACACACAAAAATGAATTACACCAGTGTGTTTAGAATGATAAAAATAATTAATTTTTGCATGTCCGTCCGTCTGTCTATCTGTGGCGCGGATTGCGGGCGTACGGATTGAGCTAGAGACTTGAAATTTGGCGCAGATCAGTTTTTCGTAAAATGCGAGGCTAAGTTCGTTAATGGGCAAAAATGGACCATTAGGGGGGGTACCCCCCATACGAATGAAATCGTATTTTACGAATATCTTAAAAATGGTACATCTTATCAAAAAAGTGCAAGAACAAAAGTTGTTTAGGATATGATTCTACATAAAACTTCCATACATCAAAATCCGATTGGAATAAATTTTTAAAAATCGTTCGAATTTTGATACGAATATCACCATACGGGTTTTCAGTAATTGCCAGATTGGCAATAATAGCTTTTGTTAGGTGTACTTTTCCTAACGCAGGTGAACGAGCGCCTAGCATAGGCTAAATTTTCCTACAGGATGTTAACTACGTCTTACGCAATTCGACGACTTTTATTCCATTTTTCTGAAGTTGTCGGGCCGTTTTTGTATTTTTATGTTAAAAACCCATAGCTTAAATATTTCAATCAAAAAAGCTCCAAATTTTTGCGAAATTTGGCATCCACAAGTACTTAATTAGAATTATATTAACAAAACTACATAATAAATAATAGTTCAAACTCTACGAATCTCACTGGATGTCATTGCACCTGCCTATAGTATGCGATAGTCTCACCGCATGATATTTAAAACGGATCACGTATTATGGTTAAAGAAGAGTATAGAAAACGATATCACGGATCCATTTCCTTAAATCTGATTTATGCTGCTTCATCCTGATGCGATCGATGTAGATATATTGCCCGAAGAGGCCACAGAAAGCGAAAGAACCACATTTAGGTGCGATCAATAGCCGAGTTAATTATGAAATTTAACACCTCAAAAGTGATCTTATGTCTATCTGAATTTCAGGTAAGATCATCTAAATTACAATTGGAAATATTATAATTGCGGTTGCTTGGCCAAATTGTATTAATTTTTACTCGATTTGAGTTGGTACATTTTAAAAACTATAGATAGATGCTGGGCTGGTATATCGGAGATCTGTGGTTTATCTTTTCGATCTGGAGTATTTGTAAATCCCACCCAACCCAACTAACTTTAGTAGTTCTCGAGTTTTTTTTTCTCTGCTCTGCTC
Organism: Chrysopilus asiliformis; assembly: GCA_964034945.1. Classification (NCBI taxonomy): domain Eukaryota; kingdom Metazoa; phylum Arthropoda; class Insecta; order Diptera; family Rhagionidae; genus Chrysopilus; species Chrysopilus asiliformis. The sequence goes on along the minus strand of OZ035961.1, from coordinate 85,819,746 downwards.
TTACTCTTGTTTCTCGGTACAGATCGATAACCTTTTGAAGCCAATCACCTTTACGGACTTGCAATAATTTACTTACCCAGCAAAGTTGCTACTGTCCACGATGTAAAACCAAAGGACAAACAATGGCAAATCAACCGCAATGATCGACATCATCTAAAAATATACATTTTCCAATGATTTCAACTAGAGATCGATGGCGAATGCATTGAAATAGTTAAAATACAAGAAACATTATTATTGAAGAGGGTAAATATTTGCATAAAACATTACCGGACTGAGAGTGAATTGGCCAGAAGTAAAATAGATATTTTACCATTCTAAAATGATGAGGTTCTATGCTTCGTTCATATGCTAAGCAAGTTCGGATAACGACCCAACAACAACAAGTCGTTGCTGCCGACATTGTGAAATGTGCTTCATATGCAAACAAAAAATGTGGATCGTAAATTTGCTGGACACATAAACGTTGCCGTTTTGTTCTAAGGTATGTAAACATATGTTGTATGCTACTTAACTTGCTTATTATTCGATAGATGAATAGATCGATGGCTGAATGTTAGACACCAAAAAGATATTCAAAACGATTGACACATGTCAATTTCAATACGACAAACAGTGCGCGCTTAGATTACTGATGTACTTCGGGAACAATTTGTGCACTTCTTTGGGAACGTTTGGTCATATGAGAGATGCATCACTTTAGGGGATCGGGGTTCGGTACTGGTGCCTAGGATGGCGGCAGCGAGATTCACTGATTGGCGAAAGGTAAATTAGCAGACTGTCGCGTCTAAGTCAACTTGTTTGATCGGATCACTTACAACTAACAGTCAACTATAGTCAATAGTCGTACAACAGTTGTATATCAGTTGTACCAGAGAGTTGTATATAAGGCGTTTGGCTGTTTCTAACAAGAATATGTACGTATACGACCTTAGAAGCGATTTAGTCGCGACTTGTGCATTCGTTTGACTACTTTGATACGGAGATCATGACTTAACGTATAGCAATCAATACAATCTATCTGCAAACGCTCCCCATATAGAAGTAAAAACTGAGAGTGTAGTTAATATAGGCTGAGTTTAGAAGTCATCTAACTGCCTGATCTATCTTTCGTTTGGTTTGCGGCTGATGTTTTTCTAAGATCGTGCGCCCTGATGGCTCCACTTTGCTGCCATGTCGAACTCATTAAAAAAAAGCGCTCCTCGAGGAAAGGCAGGCCTACCATTTGTGACTTGATTACTTTTTATTATATTATTCTCTACTGCGAATGATGGTAAAAATCTAAACGAGTATCTTCTACAACATGATGTTATTGACTTCTGTTTGGTTTGAAATTAGTACCACATAACCATGAAATCGAGCTAACATAATCTGTATCGAAGAGATGGTTTCCCTCATCATCGGTTATGTGGTTGGTAAATTGCTATGAAAGGTTGAATGTTGATTCGGAGGTCGTTGATATAAATTTATTGTTAGTAAACAAATATCCTGCCGAGGTGTAGTAATTTATTTCATTTGAAAAGAAAAAAAATGCTCTAATTACCTTGTCTAGCGAAATAAAAATTTAAAAAAAATGAAGACCAACTTTGAAGAAGATACTTTTTACGTGTTTTTTTTCTATGTCTTACATTTATCAATGCGAATGTTAACGTTTATAGTTTGGTGGATATTCTGTCTAATTTTTACCGATGTGAAATTGGAATGTTAGGAACTTTGTATAGTTTGAGGGTTTTTTCTTGTACTTTTTTTTCACTATCCCGTCCCCGCACGAGAGTAAAGTTAAAGACTTTCAACCAAATTCATGAACGATTCTGATTGTTTAGTTAAAAGTGGAAGAGTTTCTTTTTTTCTAGAATCTGGGATACGTTCGATGACTTTTTACATAACATCAACGGTATAACCTGTTCTTTAACAGCCAATTGCGAATTGTTTAATTTGTAATGCTGTTAACTGATGATGAACAGACTGAGTTAATTTTCTTGTTGTATAGATCCGGGATGACCGGCCTAGCACTAGTCGTATATGTATGTCAGACTGACAACCATCAATGATGATGATTCTCGTTTAATGAACTTTAACAGTATTGACTTTAAGTTAGAAATAATCATCTTACTACGTTCCAGATTCGATTTGGTGATAATCAGAACAACTATAGTAATTTTGAGGTGAAGCATCTTTTGAATAGATTGGCTTCATTTTAATACCAAATGAATAAAAGGGTTACATTTAAGATTTATTTTTTTAATTATTTTATTTAGTGAAAATATTGCCTACATATAAATAGGGCGACCATATTTTTTTGGGGTCAATGCGGAGAAATATCTATAAAGTTCTAATCCAGAATGATTCCAATTTTTTGTAGTCTTCATGTTACATAAATAAATGCAAAAAGTGTAAAAACGCCGTACAAAACTTTGTGAGCGATATTCGCTCTTTGAAGAAAAAAATTTATCTTGAAGTAACCCCAGCCGAAGTAGAGAATGTTTCGCATATTTAGTAATCGTTTGTTCTAGCGTATGCTCAATTAGAACAATAAATTGGAAAATTCGGGGCAAAAGTTTATTTTCCAGAACGCCAGGACAAAATACTTAAATCCGGGACTGCCTCTGAAATCCCGGGGCGTATGGTCATAAATAAAAAAATATCCGATGTGAACAGCACTTGACTTTCTTATACAAAATATAAGTCTGTGCACAATTTACTCTATAACCCAACGAAAAAAATATTAGTTTATATAAAAATATGATTTTTTTTTACAAAATCTGAAATATCTCAATAATGGTCAACAATAGCGGATAACAATAAATGACAAAATTGTTGTCAATTAATTCTGATTAATAGATTTCCACCAAAAGTTGATACATTCCACGACCAAACATAACTGTAAAATTTCACGCCCTAGCTCAATCAGTTTTTGAAAAATCTTGTACACAGACTAACCGACAGACAGAGTGACCGACAGATCGATTAACCGACAGACAGACTGACCGACAGACTGACTGACCGACAGACAGACTGACCGACAGACAGACTGACCGACAGACAGACTGACCGACAGACAGACCGACCGACAGACAGACTGACTGACCGACAGACTGACCGACAGACAGACTGACTGACCGACCAGACAGACTGACCGACAGACAGACTGACCGACAGACAGACTGACCGACAGACAGACTGACCGACAGACAGACTGAGCGACAGACAGACTGACCGACAGACAGACTGACCGACAGACAGGCTGACCCACAGACAGACTGACCGACAGACAGACTGACTGACAGACAGACTGACCGACAGACAGACTGACTGACCGACGGACAGACTGACCAACAGACAGACAGACTGACCAACAGACAAACAGACTGACCGACAGACTGACTGACCGACAGACAGACTGACCGACAGACAGGCTGACCCACAGACAGACTGACCGACAGACAGACTGACTGACAGACAGACTGACCGACAGACAGACTGACCGACAGACAGGCTGACCCACAGACAGACTGACTGACAGACAGACTGACCGACAGACAGACTGACTGACCGACGGACAGACTGACCGACAGACAGACTGACTGACCGACAAACAGACTGACCGACAGACTGACCGACAGACAGACTGACCGACAGACAGACTGACTGACCGACAGACAGACTGACCGACAAACAGACTGACTGACCGACAGACAGACTGACCGACAGACTGACTGACCGACAGACTGACCGACAGACTGACCGACATACAGAACGACATTTTTGTAGCAACGCTCCAATCGACTCAGGAGTGCTCGGGAAATGTTTTCCGCAGTGTATGTGACGGACTATTATTTTTGCTTTGGTATTTTTAACTTTTTTAAGTCGTGCTTTTGCTGACGTCACTTGTTAGCATCCCTGGTTTAGACCAACGATGTGGCTACTTGTTTAAAACATCTTTTAATATTTATAATTAATTTCGTGACGAAAGAAATAATTCGATTCGTGTAAATATCATTTTAATTGCAATTTTTTGAATTTTATAAATTATGTTACAATGATTTTAATTACACGAAATCACAAGCCATGAATAAAAAATTGTAACATAAATTGATACACCCACAAATTAAAACCTGTTGCTACCAATATGATCAGCGCAATTGAAATGTTCATTTGATCGATAAAATTTCGTTATGATGTAATTCAATGATTCAATAAAATGAAACAATCCAATCGCGCCTCAATACCTTGCCTGAGCTACTTAGGTACATGATATTTTAATGCGCAATACGTTAAATATCACACCATATATTTCATACATATTATTAAGGAAAAAAAAAAACAAAAAAAAATATTTAAAAAAAAGAAAAAGATCATGTGATTGTAAGATAAAAAGGTGGAAAAAATTGTGTTATTACCTACCTGTAGGCTAATATTATGGAAATACTTGCATGTGAGGCTGTTTTCTCGCCATCATGTAATGATAATGAAATTTTTTTTGAGAAATTATCGCCAATAAGACAGTAAGTATAGGGAAGGTTTGGTTTGGTAATTTTTTTTTCTTCTCAAAATACCTGATTTCGAAGAACCAAGCGTCAAACAGGAAAAAAAGCATAATTTGACCACCTGCTCCACTTTAAAACGTTTCATTTGGAAATGTTGAAAAGCTGTTTCGCGTCATGTGTCCGATAGCATAATATGTTGTTCGATCGATCAGGCATGACCTGATCAATTGCTTTCGCACATATTTATGAACCGATTTGCCGTAAAGGTGGATTATCACTAACACTCGAGCATGGGTTAAAACAAGCATGAATAGTGGAATATTTTTGTGGGTTGGTAGAGGGTTTTTTTTTTTGATTTCATAGGTTGAACGTTTACCTGGTTATTGGCCGAATGAAGTTAGATAAATTTATTGAAGGTTGATTTGATACATAATTATGTTGATCTTATTACACAATCTCATTCTTGGATCGATATCAATTATTCAGCTATTCGTCTAAACTCCAAATGACAAGAATAACGAATTATCCAGTTGAATAATGTCGACAAAAACGTTCGTCAACCTCGAATGAAACAACAGCAGCAGCAACAACAATTAAAGTCATTTGTTCGGTTCTATTGGATTTTTTCCCCACTTTTAAATTGATCTGATTTAATGTTGATGCAGAACTAAATCATAATTACAAATGCTAATTACTATAAAATGGATATGTGGCATTATACCGTAGTTAAAATGTGATCGATACCTTAGTAGAGGATTTGACGAAATCGTTTAAAATCAATTTCTAATAAAACGACATTTCGCGCAGATAGAATGAAGAGAGAAATTCTCGTCTATTGAGCAATTATTACGCACTACTTCTATAGGTAATAATGATGAAATTTATTATATTGATTAGATCAATATTTATTTTAAAATTGAAACCGGTAAGTTGTGTTGTGCAGTTCCACAAGAATTTCCACTGTCAACATGGTATGAGACACACGTGCTACCCAGGCCATAAATTTATCCACCCATTTGGACAATTTTAGCGATCTGGAGAACTGACTTTGGTCATGCAAATCGATTTTATAAATCTAGTCTTTCGAACATGAGCATTAATGTAACACTGGACCAAATTGAGCAAGTCAGTTCACTTGGGCGGACTAATTTACTTAATCTAACATTGACTCATTTGACGGTAGGGGAAACTAGGGTAACTACAAAATTTGCTAGTTTTTCAGGATAAATAGATTTCTCTGACTGTTTGACTACCTGTTTATCCGTAATTTAAATGTCTGTAACTTCTTATCAGTTAGGTGTAAATAAATTCTAATTATCTGATTATTTAGGGAACTTTCCTCTCACCTCTTTCTTCTAGGTCCCCCTCTCCTGCTGTTTGTTACAATTTTGAAAGCATTTTAATGCGGTTTTCGAAAAAAGGTAAAACGTTAGTTCAGAAAACTTATAAATGCCTAAATAATAACGGGCCAGCAGGAAAATTATGGTTGGTGTACATTTTCAGATCAATCGATCAAACGGTTTTTTAATTTTCTCAAGAACGGCACGAGATATCGAAAAATTGTTGCGGCGTAAGTCTTCGCGCACACTATAGTTTTCAATTATTGGTAATTTTTTCATCAAAAATTTTCTTTTGATAAACTTTTTCTTAGGCCCCGTTTATACATATGATTTTTTCTTGAACTTCTCAGCATTTCATTCAGAATTTACTCCGCGAATTTTATTTATCTATTACAAGACTAAATTCATTTACTAAAAATGGTTAAAATTTGAATTTATTCCCGCGATTTTATATGAAAACATAACAAAAGCTATAATTGCCAATCTGGCAATCATTGGAGACCCGTATGGTGATATTCGTATCAAAATTCGAACAGTTGTACCAAAATTCCACTTTGAAGTCAAACTTTCCAATAAGATTTTTTAAAATTTATTCCAATCGGATTTTGATGTATGGGAGTTTTATGTAGAATCATATCCTAAATAACTTTTGTTCTTGGACTTTTTTGATAAGATGCACCGTTTTTGAGATATTCACAAAAACCGTTTTCGTTCGTATGGGGGGTACCCCCCCTAATGGTCCATTATTGCCCATTAACGAACTTGGCCTCGCATTTTACGAAAAACGGATCTGCGCAAAATTTCAAGTCTCTAGCTCAATCCGTGCGCCCGCAATCCGCGCCACAGACAGACAGACAGACAGACAGACGGACAGACAGACAGACGGACAGACAGACAGACGGACAGACAGACAGACGGACAGACGGACGGACATGCAGAAATTAATTATTTTTATCATTCTAAACACACTGGTGTAATTCATTTTTATGTGTGATGACGGGATCTTGGCGTTACAAACGGTAAGGCAAAGTTAATATACCCTTTGGTTTCACCATACGGGTATAAAAATCGAATTCGGGTGGTTTTAAGGAATAAATCCAGGGATTTTTTTTTATCATAGGGTAAACGGTTGTGAAATTGTTAATTGAGTGTCGCAGAATAAAATTCGCGGAAGAAAATGTCAGATGTAAACAGTGCCTTAGTAAAAAAAATTTAGATTTAGATTTTTTTTTCATTTGATAACACAAGTAACACAAGAGATCGTAAAGTGGGTGTAAATTCGCATCAATACCTTATCTTTTTGATGCGGCCGGCGCCCACTTTGCGCACTGTTGTTTTACGTGTTTTCCTTAATATTTTGTAAAGTCACTAAGAAGCTATCTATGCAATACGGTCACATTTCGTGAGAGGGACTTTACAGTAGTGTAATGGTGGTATTATAAACCATATAAAAATTGTATTTTTCTAAACCAATTGTATGGAAGGTACCTGTGATAGTTAACGGTACTTTTCGAAAAGTGCGATTTCGGTCAAACTAGCTCAACACTTTCTCGAGTTATTTAAGATATGTACATCGGACAGACCGACAGACTGACAGACCGACACACAGACATATCGACAGATTGACAGACCGATAGATTGTTAGACCGACAAATACACGGACATCCGGATTTTGTATTGATCGTAAAGTTTCTATTTGCCCCCGACCTGGGACCGGATATCGTCATGAACAATACTTTCTATTTGTAGATCGGCAGAGGAAAGTAAAAATCGTAAATAAAGCCAGTAGGGAAAGAGAGAGAGGGGCGGTGCGTCCAAAATGGCGAAAATTGGCATTTTATGGACAGCCATTGACATGATATCAAGAAAATTTCCCGGAATTCTGACATCAAATTTGGCTTCAAATGAAACTAAAATTTGTTTCCAAGTATGAATTGACATTTTTTATATATTTTTTTTCTTGATAATTTTTGTCTTTAATAATTTTAGTTATAATGACAAAACCCAAAACAATTATATTTACTCATATTTTCCCAATATTTTGTTTGACAGGAAATGAGACACCCGTAAAGCATCTTAAAGAAATAAAAACTTTGAAAAAAGATTGTTTTTTCTATTTTTATAGGAATTTTTATAACAACTAAATTTTTTTGTATAAAGAAGATACTCTTAGGGCAATTATTTAGTGTTTAACCATTGAACCATTTCTGATTCATGGTTTATACGTGGTTTATGGCAATTAGTTATAAAAAAAAGAAATATTCTAAAAAGATTTTCTCTTGTAGGTCTTTAAAATTGACTCACTTTCCTCTACGCCATGAAATACTTTAGTTGATTTAGCGACTATAACTATTGCTACCGGCAACATAAGTCGCTACCATAGAAAAAGTTTGAAATTTTAGACCTGAATTTACTCAGCCGATTCAATTGAATCGGCAAAATTGCAATAAAGATAAAAAACTTTTTTATTATTACAGATATTCGTGTTGGCTTGATGCCTGATCATGCGTCATTCGCTAAGAAGTTGGAGTTTGAGATGGAAGTTTCAAAGAAGGTATCTTTTCTCCGGTCGGATTGTGGGTGGTTGGGTTAATTGGAGATTGCCGCCGCGCGCCGCCGTACCATGCAAGATCAACACCGCAACGCTGTTTACATTGTTGGAAAATACAAACAAGTTTTATTGTTGTTGGTGTCGTCAAGTACTTGAAGACTTCTTGGCCGATTTTCATAAAAAAAATTATATGTGAAGTTGATTGTGTATAAGTTTAAGAATTCATCAGAGCTAATACGATTTTTTTGTTGTACTTCTTTCTAGTTCTTGAGATTTCCGTAATTAGATCGGATTTATTAATACATCAAGTGATATTGTAAGGAAATCTACCAATTGACATTGGTATTGAGGGTTGAGTACATGATCGAAGTCAAGGAGAATTTCTATATTATTGCTGAATGGAGTGAATCAAGGAAGTCGTTTCGGTTTCTGGCCATTGATCATCGAGTGGACCAAAGAAAAAAAATAAATAGAATAAATAAATTGAATTATTGTAGGTCAATTTAAATTTGAGAAGTTTGCAAAAAGAATATTACGAGAATCAGATCACGGCAACGAACAATTTTCATTACACTACACTAAGGGAAAATTGTCATTAGATTCAAAGAAAAAGCAGTTGAAACAAATAAAAATATTGTTACATTTGCGCTTACGGTTTTGTATTTGATTTAAATGAAAAGTATTTAAACCAAGTGATTATTTTTTTTGTCAGAGAAAGCAGCGCCGCCACTACAAAAAAAAACCTCTCTTCTTGTTTATTATCTCTCTTCTTACTTTTCATTTAACCCTTTACTGCATCGTATATCATATATGATGCCTTATTTTGAATTAACGGTGTTTTTTGCCAGTTGGTAGAAAATATCATTTCAATGAAATGTCACAACACAAAAACATAAAAACTATTTGACTGAAACCCCCCCTCAAAGAGTAGACGTCAAAAAGTGGCGGGAGAGCGTATTTGGTCTTGTAGTCTATTTCGATCAAGTGGCATCTGTTGATTAGCGGCGAGTTTTGCTTAGTTTTATGCTGTTATATGTAAGTTTGGGCCAAATTTTCTTTTGTATTATTTAAATAAGACATCCATTATTGTACTGTCAATTAAATCGACACCAAAAATATGTTCTCCACTGAACAATGGGAGTTTTGTTTTTAACAACTCAAATATGATACATCATGCAATGAAGGATTTTTTAGTTAACATATCATATTTGATATGAATATCATATTTGATATACCATGCACTAACGTCCATAGTTTTCAGTTATCACGATGGACCAAAGGCCGTTAACAGATTTGGAAATTGAGGATATTTTGAATGAATGGGATGAGAGTGAGGATGAATTTGGAAGAGAAACCTACGTTGAAACTGAGTATGATGACATAAAAATTCAATCTTTGATATCACGTGATGTGGAACACGATATGGAAGACGATGAATTTGTAAATAATGCTTCTTCTACTACTAATACCACAATTTTGTCTTCAACTGATGAACTGAAACAAATTAAATCACATTATTCGCGAATGATATGGAAAAATCAAAGTTTTCCAAGTAAAATTTTTGAATTCAAAGGTTGTGAGTCCTTGCCCAGTGAAATTATGGAACTTAGTGACCCATACCAATTTTTCAAATTCTTTTTTGATGAAAAGATCATACAGAATATTGTGGACGAATCAAACGCCTACGCGTGTGTTAAGAATCCAAATAAACCAATGGTAGTATCTCCAACCGATATTCAGAAATATATTGGAATTACTTTGCTGACTTCTATCATCCAAATTTCTGATACACGGAAATATTGGCATCCTAAGCTTGGTAATCAAATGATCCAAAATACGCTTAGTGTAAATACCTTCGAAAAAATTAGGCAGAGCCTTCATTTCAATAACAATGAAGCAATGTTACCAAAAGATAATCCATTACATGATCGAATTCATAAAATTCGTCCTCTTGTTAATAGTTTGGTTGAGAACTTTGCAAAAGTCCCATTTGAGGAATACTTGTGCGTTGATGAACAAATATGCTCAACTAAAGCTAGGATGTATATGAAGCAATATAATCCTGCCAAACCGCACAAATGGGGTTATAAGCTTTTTGTTCTATGCGGTGTAAGTGGCTTTGCTTACAACTTCGAAATATATACAGGCCAAGAAAATTCAGATCAGTATCGTCTACTAAATGAAAAAAATCTAGGTGCCAGCTCTAATGTAGTTATTCGGTTATCAAGAAAGATTCCTCTGAATAAGAACTATAAGCTATTTTTTGACAACTATTATACGTCTATCCCGTTGATGGCTGAGCTTTTCAAAAGTGATATTTTAACTTTGGGAACTGTTAGAGCAAATCGTTTACCTAACTGCAAATTGCCAGAAAAAAATTATTGGAAGGAAAAAATACGCGGTACGTCTCTGGAATTTGTGAGCAGTGTTGATGGAATGGATATCACCCTCGTGGCCTGGAAAGATACTAAGGTAGTAACACTCACCTCCAATTTCATCGGGGAACAACCTTTTCAGCAAACCGAAAGGAGATGCAAAGATCGTAGCAAACAAATTATTTCCTGCCCAGCAATTGTAAAAGAATACAATATGTTTATGGGAGGTGTAGATATGTTAGATTCTTTTCTTGGGAGATACAAGATTAAAATGAGATCCAAAAAATGGTATATACGAATATTTTACCACTTGCTGGATCTAACCGTTTGCAACGCGTGGATTTTATACAAGTAAGATGTTTTATACACTAGTATTATTTATGATACCATATTTACATTGCTTTTATAGGCGAGTAGAACAGCAACGCACCCCTTCCATAACAAATAGAGATCTTTTATCGCTCTGCGATTTCAAAATCTCGGTTGCTGAATCGTTATGTAAAATAGGATTGACAACGCCAAGACCTGGTAGGCCATCAGCAAACATGACTAATAGCATAAATGCTAAATCTAAAAAGGCTGCATCGGCAAAGTTGCCACCCAACAGTGTTCGTACAGATAATGTGGATCATTGGCCACAATGGTCAGATGTGAGACTGACATGTAAAATACCAGGCTGTGGAAAACTTGGCTACATTGGATGTACAAAATGCGCTGTAACACTTTGTTTAAACAAAGATAGGAACTGCTTTACGAAATTCCATAACAAGCAATAATATATTTTTAATTTATAACTTCATGTGTGATACCTAAAACGTTGAAAACGTTTTTGTTTTTTCTTTTATACTATTTATTTAAGACTGCAAGAAGTACAAATATATACCTGATTTCGATTATTAAAAATTTGCCTTATTGCATAACATATCATATATGATGTGTATGAAAAATTACAGTTATCATAAAAACGGTAACTTTTTTGTAAATTTCCATTTCAGATTCGCTGTTAGTATCCTAAAAGACACCTAAAAATAATTTTTTCGTCACAAAAAAAAAATTCATGCAGTAAAGGGTTAAATAATTTTAGATGCATTTAGATCAAATACAAGACATTTGTTTTAAATACCATACATTCAAAATGAATGCTTTGGTATCTGTTTTTACTACTTTCCCTTTTAATTCAAATAAAGAGCATTTGATTATAAATGAATATCAATTAAATCAAATGACGGTTCTTGATTCTACTACATGCCCGATTTCTCTCAGTGCATTTCTTCAAATTATTTTCGAATTCATATAAAAAAAATTTAGCAATAATTACTACCTAACTGTCCCAATTCCTAAGCACGATTTATCTCAGTTTCGATAATTGCCAATTATGTTGTTAACATAAATATTTTCGCATAAAAAATGCAAAAAAAAAAAAACAAAACGAGAAATCTTAATGAAAATCGACAGTTAATAAAAATATCGGCAAGAAAAAAAAAACTCAATTTCAGTAGTAATTTCAGTCAGAAATGAAATTATCATCAAAGTAGCAGATTTGAAACGACCCCGTAAGCCAGAAACAGCTTCTGAAAATTACATCTCAAATCTTCATTTTAAACAATTTCATGCAAAAACAAAAACCTAGAAAAGCGAAAAAAGAAAACTATCTAACAAACAAGTAGGAAATATGGCGATAATAATGATAATAATAGACGTCTAAGAAGTGGCATCTTTCGATTCGGCAAAATAACAAAAACCTCATTAAATTTCCAGGGGCTGAAGAAAATCACAGAAGCAATATGCAAGGCGGCAGAAGAAACTGCTCCGAGTGACCGAAAATCTTCCAAAATCGGAATGAATATTGGTTTGACCCAAATTTTCGATTTCAGGCCTAACGGCAGATTCTCTTTTTCTTTAATTCAATATTGGCCTAAGACAATCCAAATCACTTAAGATATTTCATTTCATTTCTCATCTCATCAGCACCATCGCAACAGCGGTGGCGGCACATCACTGAAAATCACTGAAAAAAGAAACGTCAAAATTAACGAATTGACCAAAAATCCGCGGTTTATTTGGTTAAAAAATTCGAGAAAGTATATCGTTTTTGGACACCAGCGTAGATACTATATATATTTTGGCTACTTGCAATGGAGGCAATCTTGTCTTAGATAGAAACCCCATTGGCCCTAATTATATTCGAAATTAATTTAATAACCGAAAATTTAACAATAGCCTTTCGGTCGGTTTCGCTTTAATTATAAATGTGGCCATGTGACTGTCCAAAAGTATATTTCTATCTATAACTATGCACCCGGTGCTACCTGGAATACCTGTTGAACCAAAAATGATCTCCAAAATACTATGCGGCAACTGTGAAGATTATCAGCTCTAATAGATTTGAGATTTTCGTCCAATTATCTCAATAGTGCGACCCAATCACCTACGGAAGTCCCCTGCTGTAAGTTCAACTAACTGCAGAGCCCACCCACTCATCCGCTAATGAAAATCTGTCCAAGTGACCCATGGAAATTAATATTTCAAACTACTACTGTATTCCACGGTGAAAATTAACTACTTGGAGTTTTTCACTTTTGGACAGATTGTTATACCATAAATTTTCTATTTGGGACCCCCAGAGATTGTAATTAAAAACGAATATTCTCAATGAGAGAGGTAGACCTTCACATTATAGCGTTTTAGGGACGACAAAAAATGATAAAGAAACCACAAATTGAAGAGAAAATTTTGACAAAATTCCACTAAGTGATTTTTTTAAAGCTTTTCACGGAAGCATGTTTTTTTTGCGACAATTCACAAGTAGAAATATAATAGGAGAAACTTTAGAAAAATTTGTACATCTTGAAAATCTATTTAACATAAATTAATCCTAATTACTAATCACAACTGTCATTCTTGAAAAAGTACAGGCAACGAAATTTCAACTTAGTAAACTTAACTCTGAAAAATCAAGTAAAAGTCGTATGGAACAATTTGCTTCCTGCCGGCAAATTTGGCCCATGCTCGGCGAGCGTTCACCTGTGTTAGGAAAACTAGAGATGTGTCAATAAAAAATTAGGCCTGAAATTTTGTACAGTTGCGTTAAGTTCTTGAACGGCTAAGCTCTTCAAAATTGGACCATTCCTTCCCCAAAAGTAACAGTATTTTGCAATTTTCTCGAAAACGGTTAGTCATATTGAAAAATTTAAAATGTATTTAGAAAAGGATTCTACATAACTCATCCATACATCAAAATCCAATCGGACCACTGCTTATCTCCTCTCCCATACAAATGGGGATTTTTTTTTGCTGTTTTCTCGAAAACTGTGCATTGTATCGAAAAATTTATATAGACGAAATGTGTTTAGAATATGATTTTACATAGCTTATCTATACATCAAAATCCAGTGCGAGTGCGACTACTCCTTCCCCCCTCCCCATTCAAATTGAATACTTTTTTTCTATTTTGTCGAAAACGGTGAGTTGTATTGAAAATTTTTAAAGGTAAAATCTGTTTAGAGTATAATTTTACATGATCATTCCAAAAGTTCAATCGGAGCACTCCTTTTCCCTTCTCCTATACCAATGGATTTTTTAATAAACATTTTGTATGTCATCACATAGAATATTTGACGATTGTCAATTGTAGCTTTTCTCATGCTTTAAAAATGAAAAAAAAAACTATGGAGTGTTTTTTTTTAATTTTAAGTTTCGCATCTTTATCAGGTTGATTTTACTATACTTTTAACCCTGGACCCGTGTACTATAAAACTTCCATTTACCGTGTACTTGGGCACTCAGTGCCCAGATGCAATTCCAATAGAAAATGTATGGCTGGTTTGTTTAAAAACCATAAAAATTGGTTTATTCGTTAAACAAGTAGAAATACAATGGGAAAATATAATTTGCAAAAATCGACTGAGAATATAGACCGCCTTGTAAGCTCGCGAATCTGGTACTCGATTTCTCCAACAAATCATGTACTCCACGAAAGAAAATGCAATACATGACAACAATACAATATAAATATTATAATATAAATAATATAACAATACAATATAATATCTGCATACAAGAAAAATCATAAAAGGGGAAAAACCCAAAGCTTTAATCAAAATAAAAACAAAATTCATACAAAATGTACTGACTTGGGCACTGAGTGCCCAAGTACACGATATTACGCTTTTTTTTGACAGCTTCTACAACCCCCCCGAAGATATGCAGTTTGGATTTTTTTTTGTTTTTGTACTCTAAATTTCAATATCTTTCAGAAATATATTGCATTTCATCATATTCTTTATCAAAAATATGGTTAATTTCGGTTCGAAAATCGTTCTGGGCACTCAGTGCCCAGTACACGGGTCCAGGGTTAACTAAAGTTAACTTGATCCCATTTCGTTTCAATTTAAATGCCTGTAAGCGTTTGAAAGTGTAAAATTGCAAGAAATCCCAAGTCATATGTCACTCACTTTTAGAATTTCACTTTAGATCAATTCAAGGTTAGTTGAGAAGAAAAGTCTACGAGTTTCAACAGCAGACAGCCAATGATCGATTAGATCGGCTACCGGCTGGTAGTCGCGGTAGGAACTTTTTAAACCGATTACGATTAGGTAGAATTGGGCCGAGTTCCTAGATATGAGCCGATAGTTTATGTAGTCGAATAGATAAATGGTAAGGCACCAAAGCCAGCCACAAAGCCCAGTTTCTATGCCGAATTATTTTCGAATTGCCGGGTAAGGAAAATGAAAACGGTAAACTGAAACTATGGGTCTCTAATGGCACGATCAATAGAGACAGAGAGACAATGTCGTTGGTTGGCCCCAGGTCGACAACACAGCATAGCACAGTAGCAACCAAAGGTAGTTAAGATAGGTTGCCGCGGTTATAAAGATAGGTACCTAATATCCGCTCTATGTTTGCCTCTGGCGGAGCACCGCTGCTGCTACTTTCACTCATTTTGTTGCCCAGGTGAAAAGTTTTAAGGCAAAAAAGATTATTGTAGTACGTGCTCAAGCATTCAAAAATTTTCCTTGATTTATCGCTTGATAAGTTCATTGCAGGCCGCCGCGCGGTGTCGCTATACCTTCTATAGGTTTAATTCATTCAAACTGTATCCAAGAAACTTACTTCAGCCTCAAAGAAACCGTATTGAACCTAACTGGGCGACTTATCCATATGGTCGCGATATAATGACCTACTTTTGATGTGGACTTCGCCAAGCTCGCCACCGCTGCTAACTTTTCATATTTCTATTGCCGTGCTGTTTCCGTGCCGTCAATTCAGATCGCGACGACACGGCGGGTGCGCGATTCACCTTTTTCCCAGGTGACTAAGTTCCATGCAGACGTCGCGATCTTAATGTGATCTTCAACTAACATCGCGAGAGCCAAGTTTTCAGTAGCATCTTGTGGAAAATTATTACATCTTTTAAAGTGTGCGTTGCGGAGTAAAAAAAAATCCAATTGGATTTGTTACGCTTCCTAACGACTTGACTTCACGCTAAAATACGTCAGCACATTTATAATTAAAGGTATTCCAGGCAACGGTTAAGTAATTAGCTTCTATTTGTAATCAGAGTTCTTGAGCTGTTACTAAATTTTATTACTGCCGCGATAGACTTAATTTTTCTTGAATTGTGCCAGAGAAAACCCCTTGAATTGACAGAGATTGAAAAGTTTAGGGTCACTAAGGTTGTAAATGGGCGATTTTTGACCGATCCGATTCACTCTTCAAAATTTGTGTCCATTGGGCGTTAGAAGCCGCACCTGGGCAAACCTTTTTCTATACGAATAGACTATTAGTTCCGGATATTTTGGAAAGGGCAGTTACCATCGGAAGGTCGAAATAGTTAAATAGGAATCCAAATTAATGAAATCCACCCAATTTACAGTAACGAGAGTAAAATTAACCACTATTGGGCAATCGAATTATTTTTTTTCATTTCTCATTGAAATGAAATTCTTTTCGTGATGCTCAGCAATTAGCTGTCGATTTTAGACATCAATCGACATTGCAAAATTCTTTACTTATTTTTTTTTAAACCTTTAAACCTTTGACACCAATTTGCTTGATTTTTGGCAGGAAAAAAAATTAATATTTTTAAGTTTCTTCAAAAATATTAATTTCGAGTCACCGCCAAAGATTTTGTGGACACCATAAAAGGTAAATTTTTTGTTAAATATTTTTTGACAACGGAAAATTGAAAGGTATTTTTTTAGCAGATCCAAAATCTTGAAAGAAAAACATTTTTTACAAGACTTAAAATTTTAGGGAAACATATTTTGGGAAACCCCGAAATTCTCGGGAGTCTGCGGGTTATGGTGCTATACCATAAACAATTGTGATGGGGCCATAGTGCGATGGTGGTGAAGGGGGCGGTGGTCTTAGGAACAACCTTCAAGAGGCGCCGAAATTACTACTCAGCCGAGTGTGAATTTGATCAAAACAAGATGTTGAAGCGAGAAAATATGAAGTTGCACTTCTCATTATTTTTCTTTGAATAATTTGGGAAACTGCAAGGAGTTCAACCCGGCGATATACTTGGGTTTTGAATTTCACAGCCAAAAGTGTTCGCCTGCGGCGCAATTTTTATTAATTTTTTTTCCTGCTGCGTACTTTTCTTGCAAAAAAAGGTCGGTAGCGCAATTTTCTTAGTAATAATCATAAACAAACATTGAAACATTCTTTCTCACATTCTTTATTTCCACCAAAAATGGTTTTTATGAATTTTTGTTCTATAAAAGAAAATGGACGGCAGATACTGATTTTGTTCAGGACTCTGCTTCGCCTTCGAAGGGCCTAGTCTACAAGTAGGGTGACCATACTCGCAGGGACACTATTGGACTCAAGTATGATCTCCCGGCCTTCCGGAATTTGAACTTTTGTCGCGGATTATTCAATTTACTCTTATATAATTAGTTATTCACTAAATATGGGAAAAAAACTCTATTTCCACTGAAGAGCCGTAAGTTATGTTTTTTTTTTCACCTGCGGCACATAAGAATTTTAGCTATTTTATGTTGATTTTGGAAGAAATATGCAATTATGAATCTTTAATATCTCAATAAAGTTACCGAGTTTTTTTTCGACATTGAGTATAAAAACAAAGTTAATTCGCTTCTATTTGAGTTACAAAAAGCCCAACTAAAACCTGATTTAATACCACAAATTTTCAATTTTGAACCTGTGAACCGTGAATATATGTATGGAATGATAAACAACAATCGCCAAAAACGACATAAAAATAAATTTTTCAGATGTCATTTAACTACTTTCATCTATAAATTTTGCCATGATTTCATTTGGAAATTATTTAATTGATGAAAGTGTAATTCATGTTGTGGATCAAGGAAATATAATTTAAACATAACCTAAATAGTAAACAAAAACCAAACGCGTGCAATTTACGCGAAACAAGTAAAATTTTTACACAAGCAAACCTGAAAGCCACAGCTAAGAAAGCGCGTAATCAAAACCGATTTCCATTTATCCAAAAAATAAAAAAACACTAAAGCTGAACAATAATATTGTCAAAAGTCATATTCGTTACACATCATAAATTTTTGACTGTTTGTGCCAAACACACGGTTTTGCCAACATTAATGAATGAACAACATTGACATGAGTTAAGTTTTCTTTTAGTTACTCGCATGTACTAAAGACTGAACTGAACTTTATTTCATGTCTACATAAATAAATGTATGCTTCGTATGAATTGCCATAAATTGCTAATTTACCGTTATAAGAGCATATAGCATTATTTTTCGAAATTAAGTCAGTCAAAGCCATTCAGAGAAAAAACACCACTCTGGTTGAATGAAAAAAAAATCGCTTTTATTTGCAGAGCCACGAAAGACTAAATTGCGGCTATTTGGCTGCATTTTAATGGCTTTTACCAATAAAAGATTGTTGAAATGGCAATTTTCAAAAAGAAAAAAAGATACAATAGCCCCACTTTGCCCTAAACTGCATAATTGCCATTGCAAAGTGTTACTATCAGCGGGCTGGCAGCTACCGAACTAAATCCCAGTAGACCACCAAATCAAGAAGCAATTGTCATGGCAGGAGTTCTATTAATTGCAGCCGTTATGGCAATTTTGGCTAACACTTGCAGCATATTTCCTTGTTTAAATTTGAGACGCCCCAGTAGGATTACCAGTTTTCAAGAAATCAAAAATCTACCTTTTTCCCAATATTTGACTACTTATTATCGGTGATTTTTTTTTGTGTTTGCCTACTTTTCTCTTTTTATTGTGCTTTCAGTCTCATTTGAAGAAAAAAGAAAAACTCCTCAAACACACATTAAAACCTATAAAGACATCTCCACGGTTATTGAACGGCGGCTACGATGAAAATGAGGAGAATTTCAAGTTGAGTAGTAAAAATAAATCTTGCAAATATGTAATTACAAAAGTGTGAAAAATAAAAACGAGGTTACTGGCAACAAGGTCGTTTATGAGCTCGCGATCATAAGAAATCGTGCTTTTGTTTAGGCATTATGTTTGCCTTTTCGCCACTGCTACTTTTTCTTCTACTGTCTTTTAGTTACTATTTGGTTTTATATTAAGATTGGTTGAAGAAGAGCTTAAAATGTATATGAAGAAAAAAATAAGACCAACGCCATTTATTGCATGAACGGCGATGCTTTCTCTAACCTAACCAACATGAAAATTGGATACACGGCATCGGGATAGGGAAATACGCAACAATCGACAGTACAATCATTAATTTTGTTTGGAAACTTAGGCGAAATGATTTCTAAATGCAAAAATCCAGTATTTTGAAAATTTGGCTGAAACTTAGATGGTTTGATGAAAAATAAGAATAATCGAACGTGCGAACAATCAAAAACGCCACCAAGGCAGTAAAAGCATTTTCAAGTATTAAAAGTTTTAAAGGGCCCATAGACGGCCAACTTTGTTGCCAACCTGGTCGCCAACCTGGTTGGTAGTTTTTACCACAGACGAGACGGAATGTTGGCAACCAAGTTGTCAACATCATTTTTAACAAGATCCCGTCGACTTTAGGTGATTTCTCTAATTTTTTTATTGTTTATAGTTTACTATATGGTTATAGGACAACTATAGGGTATATGTTGACTAGTGAAAAATGAGTAAGGATTTGTTATTGGTATTGGTTTTAAACGAGTTGTGCGAAGATGAACAACTCAATGCAACTGAGATTGGCAACCAGGTTGTAAACTTGCCTACAGACACCCCAACATGAACGCAAACATGCTAAGTTTTCAAATTTTTTTTGATTTTACACCATCCTTGTCGACAACATGAAAAACCAACCGCCAACTTGGCCACAGACGTACAACATCGACTCCAACATTGCATGTTGGCGACCAGGTTGGCAACAAAGTTGGCCGTCTATGGGCCCTTTAACGATCAAAACAAACCAAATGTCAAAAATAATACAGTACTCAGGCTATGTTGATAGAAGGGCGAAGGAGGCAGCGACCCCAGGCGCATATTTCAAGGAGCGTCAAAATCACAAATCAAGCGTCAGAGGGACAAAACATTGAGTTGCTTCTCTTGATATTGATACCCAAATTTTTCGCCTGCGGCGCATTATTTTTTAAATTACTACCTGCAGCGCCTTTTTTACAAAAGCTTTCTCTTCCTGGAAAAATTGCTACAACGCAATTTCCTTTCACAATAATCACAAACAAAAATTGATTTATTTTTTCCAAAACTTCCAACGCAAAAAATTTCATTTTTATCCGTTTTTCGAAAAAATTGATTTTTATCCAGAGGTGCCTGATACAGGCCGTTTCCCTCTGCATTTGTACAATATGTGCTTGCACTGTTTTTCGATATCACGGGCTGTTTTCGAGAAAATCGCTAAATCAAACATCGAAATCAAACAAATCAAAGAAAGCAAATCTTAGCAAAAATAAAATCGGACTTTACATTTTTGTGCATTCTTTCTGTGCTAAAGGGTCCCAGAGGATTATGAAATTTTTCACCCTACCTGGAACAAACTCAAGTCGACATTTTAAAAACCGGTTAGGTATCCTAAAATGTTTTAAATAAATAAAAGGTCAATTTACGTGAAATTCACCTGAAAACAGTCACCATAAAAAAATATCAGTTGTGGTCAACACAAAACTTTCTTCTACAAAATCTACGACCCTGTGCAATTTACACTAGAGTCCTGTCGCGTTGTCAACCTAAGACGACCTCCCAATAAATTCTTGGTTCATCCAAAAATATCAAAAACGTACAAAATTTGAGATAACTTGAGAACGGTAAAAGATATCAATTTACGGTAAATGGCAAAAATGTAGAAAATGTTAACATCTTTAATTATTCTTTTAACTGATTTGTCGAAAAACCGTTAGTTTGCAAATTATTCGCAAAAATATGATTTCTTACATATTAATGAAAATATCTCAATAACGGTAAAAGATAACGGATAACGGTAAGAAACAAAATTATGCAGAATGCCATTCTCATTAATTCACTTCATACATTCAGTCAGCAAAAACCCGTTAGTTTTCGAGATAATCGCAAAAAACTGTTTTTTTTGGAAATAACGGTTTATCTCGATAACAGGTGGAGATATTGAGTTATAGCTAAAGACAAAAGTGTGGGAAATTTTATTTTCTCCAAGTTTTGTCATACTTAAGGCCACTAAAAAACGCGTAGTTTGGGAGTAAATCGAGAAAAACGAAATTGCGATTTTTGAAAAACCGCCATTTTGGATACTTCCGGTTAACGGATTTCCACCAAAAGTTGATAGGATCGTCCCATTTAAGGACCCAACATGCCTGTAAAATTTCATGGCGCTAGCTCTATTAGTTTTTGAGAAATCTTGTACACAGACTGACAGACTGACAGACAGACTGACAGACAGACTGACAGACTGACAGACTGACAGACTGACAGACTGACAGACTGACAGACTGACAGACTGACAGACTGACAGACTGACAGACTGACAGACTGACAGACTGACAGACTGACAGACTGACAGACTGACAGACTGACAGACTGACAGACTGACAGACTGACAGACTGACAGACTGACAGACTGACAGACTGACAGACTGACAGACTGACAGACTGACAGACTGACAGACTGACAGACTGACAGACTGACAGACTGACAGACTGACAGACTGACAGACTGACAGACTGACAGACTGACAGACTGACAGACTGACAGACTGACAGACTGACAGACAGACTGACAGACAGAAAGACATTTTTTTAATATGACTCCAATCGACTCAGGAGTGATCGGGAAATGTTTTTTAGGCAAAATTAAGAGGTCGAAATTTTTCATGAATACAATACTTTATTATACTCCGTAGAAGAAAGTAAAAAACGAGTTAAAATATCAAAATTAATCTAAATAGCCATTACTTCTAGAGTCAATGTTTCAAATTCAAAATAACTGGATATAAGATAATTTACAATAAATCAAATAGCTATTAAAAACCTGTCAATTTCCATTCGCGTCAGATGTTTATTAGGCCCTATCAATTTTACGTCATTTTCTAATCTACTGTCGATGAATATTGAATTGGATTTTTACACCGTGTGTCTATTTATGGATTTTGGTTTGTAGTAGAATAGTAAAGAAAAAATAGTGGAAATATTTCTATCCGGTTTCATTTTAGCGTATTGATTTGTCTCGAAAGCGAAATTCTAAGTAGTAAAAAGTAGGGCCGTTTGGAAATAGGGAAGAAGTTCCCATTGATGAAAAATTGCATGTCAAAGGTGTATAATACTCTTATGATTGAGAAGGGGATCCTCAGAAACGTAATAAGTATTTTTCACTAGCACGTCATAAATCCACGCTATCAGTGAAATATTATTAGAAAAATGCTTTATTAGCATAAAATTAGGAGAGACGATTTGCTTATCAATGTTAGATAAAAGTAAGAAAAGGAAGTTTTTCCTCATAATTTATAAAAAAAAAGAGATCTTTTAAAGCTCCCATCGTTAAAAAAAATCCCCAATAATTATTTCGGGGCTTTTCATAACATAGGTCACGCTTCTTTTCGGCCATGTTACGCTTTTCAGCAGTTTTTATACTCTATTGATATATTATATAGGAAGGCGTATATTATATTTAGTGAAATATTATTAGAAAGTATATCGTTTGTAACCCATGAAACAATCATTGGACACAAAAATGAACTACATACCCTGGTGTGACCAAAGATTTAACAAAAGATTTTGATGTCCGCATATCCGTCCGTCCGTCTGTCTGTCTGTCTGTCTGCCTATCTGTCCGTATGTCCGTGAACACCTTGACTTTCGATTCAGCTAAAGAGTTGAAATTTTGTATATTTAAGCTAGCCTAAGTCCTTTAACGGTCAAAATTGGACTATCCCTTCGCCCCTCCCCCACACCAACGAAACAGTTTTTATGCGATTTTCTCGAAAATGGTTGCAATTTCCTCGAAAAATATTGAAAAAATTATAAAGATAAAATGTGTTTAGAATAGGATTTTACATAACCCATCCATACATCAAAATCCAATCGGACCACTGCTTCTCCTTTTGGCATAGAAGTGGAATACTCGTTTCCTGTTTTCTCGAAAAGTGTGCATTTATTGAAAAATTTATACAGGTGAAATGTGATTAGAATATGATTTTACATAACCGTTCCATATATCGTACCATTCTTTTCCCATCGTAAACCTTCGTACCATTCTTTTCCCACTCTCCTATACAAATGATTTGAAAAAAAAAAAACTTTTTGTCTGTCATCATTTGTATTTGACGATTGACCCTGGTGATTGTAGCTTTCCTTATGTTTTGAATGAAGTTTAGTGCCTCCATCACATTAAAGCAGACCTCCCTAAAAGTGTGACATATTTTATGGACAGCCTTTTCGTTCAAGGAGCTATACTTTCGAATTAACTATAGAATCCTCGAATATACTCGAGACGTGAAAAAAAAAGTTTTAAATAATGGTTTCCAGGAAACTATGCGAAGAGGTTTTTAGAACTCTTCAAAAATAATGTTTTGAATGTAAAGGGGGCTCAACATAACACTAATTTTAGGCTTTTTGGAATTCTCTTCCCTCTCGATGCACTTTTTCGCGGTTTTTTATATGGAGTTTAAGAGAAAAAAATTCAGTAATAAAATAACTCGAATAAACTCGAGCAATGACATTTCAACAAGAGTTCAGATAATATTTTTTTTGGTGTGATTTTTTTTAAATTTATTGTCAATGTAAAAAAACGTGTAACAAAAGATCAAAATCTATCAATCGGAGAATATTTTTTCCCATATTGAACAAACAAAAACTATTCTTCCTAAATTTATTTACGCTATCAATTATTTTTTCCTCAAGTGAGTAAAATTGTCTAAAAATAAATTTGCGGCACTTTGCATGTTGATTGCATCAATGGCACGAGTGAAACGGCTGATTAAATATTAAAACTGAAAATGGTGAATAAAAACGGCATACAAAAAAACCATAAGAAAACCTCCGAAAAACACATGAAAAAACTGTTCAGGTTAGTTTGAGCTCAAAAGAAGCAGTGAAGCCTATTTACGCGGATGACTTAATTTTTGATGCATTGAACTTGAATAACTCGTTCACTTTCAACAACTAGCGATTTTTTTTTCTTGGCCTTTAGCCTTTAGCACCTCTATGTTGTTTAGTATTTTGATGGTGATCGTATTATGAATTTTAACAAATCGCGGTTGGTTTCGCCGCTTCAGATGAGCTACGGTCGATGATGTGTTAAACTTTAGCTAAAATTCAGATGATAATGAACGCTTTTTACAGGTTCAAGAAGTCACAAGAAGATTCACATACTATACGGGTTCCAGGTGAGTATGTTACGTAATCAATTTATGGTGTCATCAAACTGATGAGTGTGACTCGAATGTGAGTCGCCAATAACCTCAAATATTATGACAACAACATCGATTTCTACAAATCCGTTGAAGGTCGACACGAAAACTCTTTACATGTTTATACCTTTTTTTTAGTATAGTTGGGTTTCCTTTTGAAAACGTCACATGATGTGTGGATTTATGTTGTCGGATATGATATTTTTTTGTAGTATTAGTAATGAATCGTGTTTGGGTTATTTTTAATATAAACGGTTCTTAGTTTTGCAATGTTCTCGTACGGTTCTATCGTGGGACAAAATCAAAATATTCATTTTGTTGTTATGAAGATTGTTGCAAAACAATTCGTTTTTTCTGATTTCATAAAAAAAAACGATCTGGTTTTCAAAATGATAGTCAGGTACGAAAAAGATTTGTAGTGACAGTTATTATGTTTTTAGCCACAGAGAAAATTCTGGTTTTAGAACATTCCATAATTGACCTTGAAATTTATTAAACGAAAATTCGCAAAAAAAAAGTTAACAACGAATTAAAAATAATACGAAAAATGTGCGATTTTCATATTTCAAAGATTTCGCCCAAAGAAGTTAAGAAGTCGTCAAGTTAATGTCGCTTCCTAAGATTGGATGAATTCCTGGACTTTGTGGGCTCGGCGTCCATTTTTGAACCTTCTGTGTTACATGTAACCAGGATCCTCCCTCATCTTCCCCGCGAAAAATTTTGTTGGATCCCCCAAGATTTAAAACCATTCTTAAATCGTATTTCGACTTCCGAAAGATCTTTTTTAATTAGCTTCAGGGCGAACTCATCCGAATATCTTGCAACACACGCTTTATAAACAACCAGGATAAGGTGAAAAATCCAAGGCTTAGCAAGAACACCATATGTTTTATGACAAACTTTTCCTTTTCTCTGTGGGTTTTTTTTATTAAAAACACAGCTTCCTCTCTTGCTCCAGCCCTTCCTCTCTCTCTCTCTCTCTCTCTCTCTCTCTCTCTCTCTCTCTCTCTCTCTATCTCTCTCTCTCTCTCTCTCTCTCTCTCTCTCTCTCTCTCTCTCTCTCTCTCCCTCTCTCTCTCCCTCCCTCTCTCTCTCTCTCTCTCTTTCTCTCTCTCTCTCTCTCTCTACAATACAAATGTAAACAATTTTTGGAATTTTCGCGAAAACGGTTCATTTTTTCGAAAAATTTGTTTTGACAAGACGTGTTTAGAATATGGTTCTAAGAAATTCTGATATCAAAATTCAATCGGACCATTCGTTGTCCAATCTCTCCTACAGATGGAAAATACTTTTGCGATTATCTCGAAAACGGTTCATTTTTTCCAAAAAACGATAACAGCTTTCGAATGCAAAAAACTGCGTAAAAAATGGATACGGTTTACTGATAGAAGTCGATCTTGCAATTTTCATTACATTATTACATACCAACGAACGCACAACACACACACACATATATAGACATGTTGCGGACCCATCGAACTGAGTCTCGAAGGGGCACGAGGCCCCGTTATGATTTCGGTCTTTGGAGTGATTTTAATACCTTTCGTAAATGTAAGAAAGGTAAAACATGAGTTTACATTTTAATGCGATCGGTGACTAGGTTTGAGAGCCTGATATTCCGAAGATGAGTGAGGTTTTAATGCTGAACAAGTCGACCGATTGAGCTGAAATGTTTGCAAGGAGGATACTTCCCGGGAAGCGGTTAACGAATTTAGAACTTTGGATTTTTGTCACACACAATATTTTTGAAAAGATTTTGGTTTCTGACACACACCCATTTAGAAAGCACAGATTTGCCTAAAATAAAGTAAAGGTAATATATTTTTTTGGTATGTAAAGTTACCAATCGATTTAGAACAAAATTTGTGATCTTTTTACTAGCCCCACATTCAAAAATCTAAAATTTCCCTAATATGAAGTCGGAGGAAATTTATTTTTAGTCTGATTGAAAAACCTGCCAATTTTCTGAAAAGTTAACGGTAACATAGACTAAATTGTTATGACATTTTGAGTATATAAATTTTTACCTTCTAGTAATTACTATTACTCATAAATTTAAAACAAACTCACCTTGAATTGCACTGCAAAAAAATCCAATCCTTCTTCAACATTTAAGAACAAATAACGTATTCTGAAATTGAAAAATAAAAAAATAAAGCTATTAAACTTTCGTTACACATTTGATAGCCACAAAAAAAAACTATGAAAAGAGAAGAAAAATCAAACATTAAAATAGCTGAAAGTTGAGGTTTTTCGCTTTAATTTGAGCTCGTGCCACATAAATTTCTTTCTTTCCCTTTTTCTACTATGAAATTGGCATGAAAAAGTTGGTTTTTACCTCCCAATTCAATTCACGTTCTGACAAATTTTCTGCCCTGTGATTTCTGAAAACTTTTAAGTGTGTTTCTTTAGCAGAAATCTTCACAAAAAAGTTGGTATAACATGGAAGCAAAAATTAGTGGATAAAAAATACTAAAAAAAAAGTTAAGTAAAAAATTGGAAATAGCAATATTTGTCCATTCAGAAGCTTTTGTGCGTTTCCTAGAATTTTATGCACCAAGTAATTCAAAATTATGAAAAGAGGTTTTTGTGACTCTTCAGGAAATTCATTTGTGAATGTAAGAAAAAATCGATAATAAAAGAGCACTTTTTGATTTAACTTCGAATTGTAGAATTCAAGAATCTTTTTTGTTGCTAATTAATTAATCTTTACATTTTTTTAATGCTGCTAAGAAATTCGAAGATTTTTCTTCGCATTTTTTACACATGGTAGAAACAAGATCAACTTAAAGTCTTTTAATTTATTTGCGAAAAAATCTAAAATTCTACAAAAACCATGACATGCAATTTATGTGAAAAATCTACTTTTTTATTTTCGTTTTTCACCATGGCTTTTTATCTTGCATTATTAAGGTCGATATCTTCACATATGCATTATTCGAATGCTTTTTCCGCATGCATTTTGAAGGAAAACTCTAAAAACCTCATTTACTCCCTTAAAAGTTGGTGTGGCTTTTAATTAAAATCACGAAGAAAAGCAATGAATCTACTCTATTTTTCTATACATAGTGGAGTGTTATTTTAATGAATGGTGTTTTGATAAATATTTTCAATGGATTTGTGTCTTATCCGGAATAATGCACTTTTTAATTTGAAATAATTGAAGCAATCCTAGTTTTTGACATTTTTGAGTAAAGCGAGCAAAAACCAGGAATTTGAGGGGAAAATTCAATTTTTTTTCCTCTTTGTTTTTTGTTGGATGTTTGTCTGAAAATATGGTTTTTAATTTAGAACTTGAAATGAGAAACTACATACATAGTACACTATTAATGCATAAGAAAGTTGATTTCAATTTAATTTAATTAAAAATAATTGCTACTTTTTGTGAAAAATCCGAAACTAATTTTTCTCAACTTGAGTTTACTTAGGGAAAGTTAATTAAAATGTTTTTCATTGGAAATTATACCATAGGGATAAATAATGAGCCCGCTGGTTGGTTTTTTTTGTTGTTGCAAGGAGATTTTTGTTTGGAGACGAACGTGAAAAGCACTTTTGATATAGTATATTTTTTTTAAGGAGAAAGTAAATAATTAACTTTGTTAATGGCACTTTAGAAACAGTGTTAGTTTCACTGGGGAATGATAAATTCTTCTTAGTTTTTGTTCGTTAATATATGAAGTTGTCCATAAAAAACGTGACGTTAATGATTTTGAGCCCCCCTTCTCCACCACTCGAGATTTATATAGCCATACTACCACAGTCCCCGGCCCTTCCCTCCAAAATATGGATGGTATATATGGCGAGCGTTTTTTAAACTACTGCATAATTTTATTTTTAATTTGCATGTTATTTGTTTTTTTTAATATAACTCGAACACCCCCATCCTCACCCCTGCTTCCAATTCGGTTATACAATTCGATATCTTTGGCAAATTCAATAATCTAAGAAAATCATTGTATGTATAACAACCTAATAGGGCTATTCACTCTTTGTCGTAGTTGATCGTAAACTCGTAGAATCGTAGAATCGTAAATAAAATCGTAGTTTTTTGACAGTTCTCCATACAAATTTTTTTACGACGAAAACTACAATCTACCACACCCGAAGGTATGGTAAAATCGTAGTTTTTGTCGTACTTCTAATAAAGTGAGGTTAAGGCATGTTTTGTGACATGTCAACTTGGTGCCAACTCTAAAATGGACATTGGAAAAGCAAGTAAATTAAAGTATTTATATGATTTAGTATAAATTTAGAGTTAAAAAATGCTTTAAACAATTTAGGTAAAGAAAATAAATAAAAGAGTCAAAAATTTACGACAAAAGCCACAACCTCTAGTAAAGCGCTGCTCACGCTTCGTTGTACTTTTCCATCGTAGATGTACAGTACAATCTACGATTTTACTATCTACGATCAAGAGTGAATTGCCCTAATATAAATGGTTTTCCATAAATAATTAAAATTCTTATTTTCAATTAAATCTATTATTTACTTTAATTTCAGTAAAACTAGTAAAAAAAAGTAACCGACTTCCAAAAAGGAAAAAAATTCCCAATTCGACTTCTATGTATTTCTTTTAATGAATGTTCACGCATAACTTTTTACTGTGATGACCGATTTTGGTAATTCCAAAGAGAAAATTCCTGATTGGGTTCCGCTGTGACGCTATCGCTTCATAGCCCCTCTCCTGCTAAATTCTACATCGTTTGAGATATCGAGTTGAAATTCTTTGTGCTGTTTGCAGTACAACCCCATAAAGGATCTTTCATGTATTTACTCCCTGTAGACCTATCCCATTAAACCCCTCCCCCCTGCTAGATTCTACTTTCTTTTTACTTTCCTCGAAGGCGGAGACCGACCTGAGAACTGGGGCAGATAGAAAATTTTTGATCCGTACCAAATCTACTACAGACAAAATTTTGAGTATGTCCGTGCATCTATCTGTCGGTCTGTTCGTGGTACGTATATTAAATAACTCGAGAACGCGATGATCTAGCGACTTGAAATTTTTCGTAAATTAGTTTTACAAAAATAGCAGTTTTCTATCAATTTTTAGAAAAGTAACGGTAGTTATAACAAGAATTTCCCATACATTTTTTTTTGAAAAAATACGGTTTTTCGAAAATGTCTTGAAACCTCTGCGCTTTTGGGAAAGAATGAATATGACTAAATTTTAAGGACATAAAATTTTCTACATTTTCTACTTTACTGGTTTTTTTTGTATGTCTGACAATTCTGAAGATTTTTTTAAAAAAAAACCAGTTTTTTGAAAATTTCTCAAAATTTTTGCACTTTTATAAAAAAAACGCATAATTTACAGGATTTTTTTTTTGATATTTTTTGCTTGAGAACCGTTAGATATATGTTTAAACCGGACATATCTCTAACGGTTCTCAACATATTTCAAAAAAAAATAATATTTTTGAAAATTTCTCGGATGTTTGAAAATTTTTCAAATTTAATGCGGTATTATGGAAAAATGCTTATAACCAAATTCAAAGGAAATAAAATTTCCAGCATTTTTTTCTTTTACGGTTTTTACGTATCTTTAAACGTGTTCAAGATATTTGAAAAAATATTTTTTTTAATGTTTTTTCCAAAACTAAATATTACAGAGGAAAGTTGTGTGTTGATCGCAACTGATATTTCAAAAATATGTTAGACAATTAAAATGCAACAAAATTATTTTATTATTTTGAGTGCTTTTTTAGAAAGTGTATATATTTTAAAAAAAAACTTGTTTATACGCCTTTTTTTATTTTTTTATATATTTTTTAAAATTATTTTTAGTTTTTAAGTGATTGAAAATTAAAACTTGACGATAATTAAGCGAAGTAATAAGAAGTAATGGATTTGTTTCTGGAAATTTTTCCGAAAAAGGATAACGTCGTTATCATCACAGCATCTTCCGGTTCGAATTTTATAATTTAACATTAGAATATTAAAATTCCGCGCAAAAAAATGTGTGCGCAAAATTTTAAGTTAATTGTGTCCGTGGAAATGGGCCAAAATTATTCTAGAGTATTTGAAACATACCTACCCCAAAGTGAAGTTAACAGAAAGTGTATAACAAAAATGATTATCTTTCATAAGTTCGAAGATGAAATTTGCTTCACAATTTAAGCTCCAACGCATCCGAATAGCAATTAACCACTGACCAATTATTCTTTTGAAAAACTATTTATGGTTAAAATATTTTGATTGCCTCAAACTTTAACCCTTTGGTAATAATTACTCTAAAGTAATTTATCTGTTACAAAATAATCTCGCAGATTCCTTTTGATATTCGTTATTTAAATTCAAAGCTCGTTGTCGTCATCATCATCAACTTTTTGTGCACCAAAAATCTCAGGCAATTAGAAAAAAACGCGAAAAAGAAAGGAATTTTTCGATTGGATGCACCAACTGAAGAAATATTTTTGTTAAAAGACAAAAGGTTCTAATTAAGAATTCAGAAATGAAAAGAAATACTTCCCAAGTCCACCTGAGGGAAGCCACCAAGTTCACTTTCAAGCCAAAAAACGAGAAGCGTAACGACCGATGAGGAATTTCTCTCTGGATGATGTTCAACTAACAAAAGAACAAATTCTAAATATTTTCATTTCGAGATTTAAGACCGTTTTTTTTTACATCATCGTGTTTCGATAGTGACGAGGCTATAAATTGATCCCACTTCTGAAATAGAATATATCAATTTTTTTAATATCTTTCGAGTACTTATACATATCATGCCCAAGTAATATAATCTATTTAAAGTGCAAGACAAGTACTTACGTACTCAAGGGCGGGGATAAATACGTACAGGTATGAAAATTTTGATACTTCATCCCCACTTTAACAGAGGGGAATTTAAAATGGTGTTACATATACGATTTTTAATATAAACATAATCTTGAATAATGAGACTTTCATCTACGGAAAAAATACGTCTATATATGAAAAGCTGTTTTATCGTCTGGGAAACCGATCTTCAAAGCAATTGATTCGATCATTTTCCCTTTCATTGCCATGAAAATAAAATTGGCATCGTATCGAGTTTGATTCACCGGCAGTTGTCACACCTGAATTACCATCAGATTTCATAGGCCATGGTTCATTAGGCTCTGAATGGGTTTACTGACTGAAAGAGGACGCTATTCATTAATTTCTGATTGGATTTTTTCCCCCCATCTACCTATAACGAGATTTTTTATTTCCTTTTTAAATCGTCTTTCACAATAAATGAATATTTACATTTTTTCGTGTTTCGTATTTTGAATAGTGATACCTCTGCATTGAAAATTTATGATAAGATTAATGATTAGCATAAAAAAAATATCCTAGAATATCTGATTTATTTGATTTTTGCTTCTTGAATTTTTATTATCAAATCAACACAAATTGTTATGTTCTGACACGGTGTGAGGATAGATTTTTCACACATTTGGTAGAAAATTGAAATCTGTGAAGAAAATTAAAAGAAAAATCCTATTAATTTGTTCAACAAACATTTTCTCATACAATTATCACTCCACTGTGGTTAACTGGAAACATTACAAGAACTCTCCCACAACCGGTGAAAATAATTATCGGAGAATTTTCTATCATTCGAATCATAGTAGAACGAATGGTAAATAAAAGCGTATTCTAACAACAATAAGAAATCTCCCCACTAATTGTAGCATCTCACGAAATTTTCCGGCTAACTGAAAGTGAACTTGGATGGGAGGTAAGATACCTACGAAAAGAACAGGTTAATTCAAAAATCAATTCGAGGTTATAATAGCAACAGATCTACCTTTCAGATGAGTTATATAAGGCTATTGTTATGTATATGAATTTCGATAAAAATTTCTAAGAAGAATATCAAAACTGTATCCAAGAAAAGTAACAGTTGTAATGATAGAAGTTGGACTTCTTGTTCAAAGTGAAAGAATTTATGTTACTTTGTAAAGAGAAGTTTAAAGGAAAATTTCATCTCATCATGTCTCGTCTCGATCACTAATAATTGCGTAATTATTTTAGATTCGTGCACGAATTAAGTCGATCTGAGATTAGGTAGTCGTCTAAGTCCATTTAATGATGGCGGATCTCACCTTGCTGGCCATCACCTTTCACGAAAGTTAGAGCAGTGACGTGAAATTATAGAAAAAAGCTAGCTGAAATTATCAAAGTTTGAGAGTACGAAATTATATTTCCCAAAAAGTACAAAAATTTTAAAGCAGGATTTTCTGAAAATTTTAACATTTTTTGTAGATAAATTCTGTATAAAATCACTTCCATTTATTTAAATCATGATGTGAAGTGCATGATACCCAGTGTCGTGGGAAACATCGTACAAAACAGTTATTTACGTTTTCAGTTTTTTTTACATTTTTTACGTATTTTACGTTTTTTGCGTTTTTTACATTTTTTACATTTTTTACATTTTTTACATTTTTTACATTTTTTACATTTCTTACGTTTTTTGTTTTTTACATTTTTTACGTAAAAAATGTAAAAAAATGGTAAAAACCAAAAAAACTAGTAAGATACCAAAAAAACGAAGTATCGCAGTCAATTAAGCGCAGCGCTAGTACCAAAATGTTCCGCAAATTTGCTCAGCTTGGTTTATTCGAGTTAAAAATCATCTCTTCACCTGAAGACGATAAAGACGACCCCAAGCCACCAGAAATGGGCTTGAGATGCATTCAATAGTGCCGTGCCTGGGTTTCACAAGTAAAAATTTTGGATGTAGATTCAGCCAAAACTTACGGAAAAATTTTGTATTTTTATGGACCCCTCGCTCCTTTCCAATTGCCACCAACCGTCATATTATCGCACAAATATGAGGAGTATTTTATGAACAGCCTCTTTGAGTGGGTGGAAAAATATTAAAAGTACAGTGAAAACTCCCTTTGCGCATAAAACCGATAAATGAAATAATTTCTTAGCCAGAATCGAATTTTACAACCGTATTTTGAAAGTGTTCTCGGATACTAATACCTTCATAACCGGACAAAAATCTTGGGACCGTCAAAAAAATTAAAAATTATCTTAAAATTAGTTGTTTCGTATTGTTCCATTTGGTTTCAGTAATCTTTTCACACCCCCTCTCTTGCTTATTTTGTCACGGATAGACCAAAAGTAATTAAGACCATTCTGGTTAAACCCCATATCACCAAGTTGATATCATGTACAAAATTTCTACACATACTTATTAAAAATTACAATTGAACAATAAAACTCTTTTGGAATTTCTCGACTTACAGGTCATAAAAAATCCTATAATATAATACGAGGAATGTCTGTCTGTCTGTCTGCACAAACGATCTCGAAAACCCGCCTAACGATTTTCACGAAACTTGGGTGTTAGGGATTTTCGGGGACAAGGAATCGATCTAGATAGGTCTCACCTCTGAGAAAATTCCCCTCGATACCCCTCGCCTGGTATCTTCGAATTGGTTGGTCCTATCTTAATGAAACTTTACAGTATTACTAAGGGGGTTAAAGGCTTTCGATTTTTCTAGTACGAACCTGACTTTTCTCTCCCCTCGATACCCCTCGCCTTGTGTCTTCGAATTGGGTAGTCCGATCTTAATGAAACTTTACAGTATTACTAAGGGGGCTAAGGGCTTTTGATTTTTCCATCACAAACCTGACTTTTCCCTCCCCTCGATATCCCTCGCCTGGTATCTTCGAATTCGGTGGTTCGATTTTAATGAAACTTTACAGTATTACTAAGGGGACTTAGGGCTTTCGATTTTTCCACTACAAACCTGACTTTTCTCTCCCCTCGATACCCCTCACCTGGTGTCTCAAAACAACGTTTCAAAAATCGGTGACAGCGATTACTCAATAACCACTCAACCGATTTCTATGAAATTTTGTTATCGCGCGTTAGTTTTAGTTCTAGGTCGGGAATTTAAAAACTCTGGAAAAGCTCTGTAAAGATAATGTGAACTTAGTTTTTCCCCAAAAATCGACAAAAGTAGGATTTTGAGGTCGCCAAGCATGGCTTGGTCTTCCTGGTACTATAACAAAATGTGTGGATGTTTTCACATAAATTAATATGAGTTTTTTAAAAATCGCAAAGAATATTTTGAAGGGAGGAAAATTTAATACCATTTTGAAGAAGATAATTTTATATTCTGAGCAAAAAATCCTACTGGCAACAAATCTTTTAATTTTCTGAGCAAAAAACCCTACTGGCAACAATTTCTTTATAAATTTCGTTTAAAATCTCTTTTAAAAAAACCAAAATATTTCTTCAATTTAATGCATCAGATCCACGTGTATTGACCTAATCAGTTGTTATTTTAGCAGATCAACGCCGCCGTTGGACCTCGTGGTGACGTCGAAGAATGGCGATTGACCGTGATCTCCGTTTTTAGACTGAACAAACAATTGAATAGGATTCGAGAGGGCCTCATGTAATTTGGTTAATTCTTAATGCCAAAGTACCGTAAACGTCTTGAAAAGAACACGAAAATTTTCGAAAGAAGAGGAGACTTTTTCGTCTGGATGGTCTGGTCAGTTCATAGACTTGTGCTGCGCCGTCAGTTTAGTGGGCACGTCTGTTCGGACATCATCTTCGGGGTACCGACTTTAATTCAAAGAAAAGGTAGAAGCATAACAACGTATAGAAAGCATATCCCCAACAGCATATTATGTATGACCAACGACCGACGACGATAAGAATGGAAAGGAGCGAAGCAAAGAACGCTTTATGTCGGGCGTAATTTGAAAGTCGTGATGGTAGACCGGATCAAGTAGAATTTGCCCCTTTGGGGCCAAAGCCAGCACCAGCTCAAAACATCAACATTGGCTGTAAAATGAGCGAAACTCCCCGCATCTGACGACGAGTACGATCACTTCTTCGACCAAGACCTTCAGCTTTTTAATGGCAGACTTTGCTTCTTCATCGTGCAGGGAACCTTCGGTATTTTTCTTTTTTCCAATCCAAAGTTGAACCGTAATGTGAACAGCAAAGTTGGCTGGCCTCGGCCAGAACAATTCTTGAGGATTGTATGAATTTTTTTTTATCCAAAGGTACATGAAGAGTTTCGCTGGTAGATCAGACTCGGACCATTTGAAAAGCCATTGTACTCTAGACCATGGACCGTGCCCATCTAAGATTGATCTGTAGCCAAATCTAAATTCGTAACCTAAACCTAAACTTAAATCTTAACCTGACTTTAGTCAGCCCCTTCCCCGACACCATAGTCAACGATAATCACATGCACAGCAAAACTTTTTGATTGACTGTCGAGAGTGATCTGGAGTACCTTCAAAATACCTTCAAAGTGATTCCCGAAGCTTCATCCACATGGTCCAAGTTAAAAAAGCACTTGATCTTCTGGTTTTTTCCACCACAAACTGATGAATGATGCCCATGGCTGGAAATTTTATTATAATATTTTTTCATGATTTTTTTTTTGCTTTCATCATGCGATAGACTTGATCAGTCCTCTTTATTATTTCATTAAATATTGGTCTTGATCTCATGAGGAACTGAGTCAATCTTCTGGCATGGCATTGAAAATCTTCGTTCTCGGCAGGGTGTGGTTAAGACGAAAAATTCGTGTTTATTGATCACAGGTTTTGACTTTATTATTACAGAATTTTGTTGGAAAAGTTTTGTAATAATGAGAATATTTCGATCGTGGAAGGTTGCTGCATAGACATTTGAATGGAACCTGGAAAATTTACGGCATCCTGTTTTGAGAAACTGTAATTCTTATCCCATGTCTCATTGAATAACCAATTTTGAGCCTCTGAATAGTTAGGCGAGCAAAATTGTAATTTTTGATGAAAGCTAATTCAGAACTTGCGCAGAAATTCCAGGAGTCATTTTGGAAAAATCGAAGGTGCGAAATCTACATAAATGAAAATCATAAGTGTCTGTCTGCAAACGATTCAAAAACCCCAGAATTGATTTGAATCACACTTTTGCATCGGAAATTTTAAGGGGGTATTTGAGGGTATGGACCACAGAAATATATCCCATAGAATGCGCCTTACTTGAAAAGCCCGTATAAAGAAATGGGCCAAAAACACTAATGCTTTCTCTATTTTCATAAGCCTAAAATTTATTTGCATACCATAGTGAAATGAATCCAGAATTGCCAACTTTGCTTTTATCAAGTTTCAAATTAAAAATGAATTTTAGCTTTTAAGTGAACTACAAACATTCTATATTCCAAAACGAAGCATGATATATTTATCTCCTTTCCCCATAATAATATATTGACATTTCAGTGGCCTATTTGAGATAGCAAAACACGATATCTATTCTAATTCCGATATCTGTGGTATGGACTAATACGGAGTGACCGTTCCGAAATGACCACGACAGTCCCGGATTTAGGCATTTGGTCGCGGCGTCCCTGAAACTAAACTTTTGTCCCGGATTTTTCAATTTACAGCCGTTTGGTTCACTTATGTCCAGCTTAAATTATTCAAGTTCCAGAATTCCTACGGTTTAAGTAGGCAAACCACAACCTGTTATTTTTAAGAACACTACGCTCAAACAGGCCTTATTAAATATGCAAAAAGTATTCTACTTTAGCTGAGGTTGCTGTTAATTACATTTTTTCACCTGCTGCTTATTTTTTCAACGATTTCCCACAAATAGCGCATTTGTTTCAAATGAGTTTTCCTGCGGCGCTTTTGTCTTGATTGGCATTTTCACAATTTCGGTTGCCATTATTAATGGAATGTAAAGACCACGAAAAATTAAGTTAATTTTCGCTTGGAACTGTGCGGCTCTTGATTTAAATCTTTGAACATTTTGTTTTAGAAAAATTCGCCTGAGGCGCACATTTCTTTATTCTTTTTGCTTGGCATGTTCCGGATTGAACCCAACAAAAATATAATTTAAAAAAACCACCCTAGCTAACACAAAATTTCTTCTATTTCTCACCTCCCTTCCCCCCTCCATCCTTTACTGAAATCTCTCCAAAAAATTTCCATCGCTGTACAAATTTTCCCCAGGTATCTTCTGCCAAAAATTCTTCCTAGTTCTCACCCCTTTTCCTGCTATCGTCTCCTACCAAAGTGCTATCATGTGACCAAATTTCCTTCTATTTTTACCCTCTCGCCAGATATCTCTTGCCCAACTTTCCCCTTTGCGATAAAAACCCCTCGCCTGCTATCTTTTGTGTCTTTGAAGTGATTTTGATGAAATTTTATCGTAAAGCAGCTACTAACGTGGAAAGGATAAACCCCTAATGCCTGGAGCCCAATGAACGCAACGCGAACGCAGAAACTGTCACTTACAAGTTTGTTCAATAGAAATCATTTGAAGTGAGCACAGTGAACGCAACTACAACGCAAAAATTTGCAAACTTCTAACTTTGCCGCAGCAATTCTGCGTTGACAGTTCATAAAGTGAGGTTGGGGAAATGTTGTTCGAGGAAAAATTGATAGATTTAGTGCAATAACATACAAATAACAAAGATAAAGACCAACAAAGCAAATTATCGCTTCAAAATTATCCATTTTTGTAATTTTGCCAACTTTATACCACTTTATATTATGTCACTTGTACTACTTCACGAGATGCCATAGGGCTTTGCCGCTAAAATGTTGCGCTGCGTGACAGTTTGTGCGTTTTAGTTGCGTTCGCGTTGCGTTCATTGGGCTCCAGAGGTAAGCGTTGCCAGGTGAAAATTTTATCAGTATCTTTCAATATTTTCCCATAATTGTTTTAGCATCCTTAACCGGTATTTTTTGAACTCTAAATTTTCACAAAAAACTGTCAGTTGCAACTGATAGATGTGAACGCATAACTAGATGTAAAAAAATTATAGAAAACTGACAAGTGCCGTAACAGTCGCGACTGATCGAAAACTGATAGATGTGTAGCCTACTTAAATAAGGACTTATAACTTTTATATAAAAATGCGACAATAGAAAAATCATTTGATATCCACTCAAGTCGTAAAGCAAAGAAAAAAGAGTTTTTTTTTTCAAAAATTAGAATCAGATCAAGTCTATGTGGAACAAGTGGTCAAGTCTCTCTAATCTACTCCCGTTCATAGCGATTTATTTCACATCGAAATGACTCAAAACGACCGAAATTACTGATTGTGAAATTAATTAATTAACTTTAACGTTTTTTTTTTTGCTCGTATTAATGTTGTCTCGACTTGTATTTCTACAATTCTACCTTGTCCTAAGCGAGTTTTTTGCCACTATTTTCCATTTCAATTAGTGACCACCGCCTTGCGCCAGGTAAATGAGTTTGCACAATTTTTTTTTATCTTTTTTACTTTTCCGAAAAAAAACAACAACAAAACGCGTTCAATTGGAGGCATTAGAGCGCAGCCAGCGCGGCGTGCAAGTTTCGAGCACTTTTCTTGATTGGCTCGTTTCAAGTAGTTTTCCGAAAGTAATTTTTTCTTTCGCGGTTGATTTAATGCCAACATAAAGCGATTCTACTAGGCCAAGCAATTTGCAAACGCACAAAATCACATAAATCCAGACGAAAATCTCCAAAAACTTGAAGATGACGATGACGACTATGTAGACGAAGTTTGGAGAAGAAAAAAAAACATTTGGTCGTCAATTGTCTTAAAGAGATTTGAATTTGTTTTGCTAAGATCGCTACTAACTAATTTGTGATCGAATTTTCTGGTTTATTACGAAAGATGATTATTGGTTTTGTGTAAGGACAGGAGATGGCCAATTTCGATTTCAAAATTATCAAAAAATTGTCTTAACGATGATCGTTGATCCACCATGGAAAAGTGAAAAACGGTTGAGGAGACGAGTAGTTCGTCAAGGATTCCTATAGCAATTTTGATTCATTTTATCCCATCGATCGATATTACACGAAATATGATCGATGCATTTAACTTTTTTTCTTCTTTACTTTTGTTGCGGGTTTTTTTTTCGGAGTTTTAAGTTTTAATTTTCGAGAAAATTACACATTTGTACGTTTTTGGGGTCAGTAATGGCTAGGTCATTGTGTAATTTTTTTTCTGTTTGTTTTTGCTATATGATCTTAGGGTATAGAAAATTGAGATTAAGTGGTTCATCAGCTTCTTATTGGCAAAAGGTTTATTTTCATCACCTGAGCCAAATTGTAGTTCCTTTGCACTTGATTACATTTTTTTTTAAAAAGATGGTTTTTTTTTCTTGATCGTTTTATATAAGGTTGATCTTTGTTGATCTTCTTTTTAGATTTGATCTTGACATGGTAATTTATCTCAGTCATAATATTTTGCAATTCAAAAGAAGATTTATTCTTACAAAATCGCAATGCGTGTTTGGAAAAAAAAATCAAAGTATTATTTATGAATAAGTTATCACCAAGTTTTTACTTATTATTAGTTATTCGCAAGGAAGTATCATGTCGGATTATTAGACAAAGAATTTAAAAAACGCAACACGTTTTTAATTCAAATAATGCTTAACACGTTTACTGCCAGACCACTTTTGCAAAAATGTGAGGGAGATGCCATACATGTAGACGTATGTAGAATGTACGTATGTATGAATGTATGTATGTATGCATGTAGATTGTAGACCCAGCTATCGAAAATGATAGGCTTGGCCGCTCATGAATTAGTGCCAATTTTCACTGGCTATCAAAAATGATAGCCATGGCTCACTGGCTATCAAAACTGATAGCCATGGCAGTCAATGTGTTAAATGTTTCATTTGAAATTTTAGTAAAGACAATAAATAGATCAAAATTATAAAATGGGGCAGGGTACGGGGTAAGAAAAAATAGATTTCGACTTGGCGTAGTCTAAAACTTGCGCTTTTATACTAAAAAAATCGCTCTAAAGTTTGGTCTGGAACGGATCATTGATATTCGAGTTATAAGCGAACAAACAGACAGATAAACCCATTTTAAATTTCTACTAAAAGCTTAAGAGATCATTTATTTCCTTTATT
Source organism: Chrysopilus asiliformis (assembly GCA_964034945.1). NCBI lineage: Eukaryota > Metazoa > Arthropoda > Insecta > Diptera > Rhagionidae > Chrysopilus > Chrysopilus asiliformis. Next base: position 85,779,316 of record OZ035961.1, on the reverse strand, counting down.
CTCAACTAATTGGAGTAAAATTATAAGCAAAATGTGTTCAGTGCAATAATTCAATACAATGAAACCTGGGTGAGTCAAAACATGGGCCCCAATCATGTATTCCGACGCGTCTCTGTCTTTCGACTTCGACGCAGCTTTTAACTCTTGACTTCGCCATATCTGCAGCTTGAAATTTCGCGGAATCGTCACTATGAATCGAAACGTGATTCTGACTGTCACTCCAGGAAATTTGAAGCTGCTGATATGGCGAAGTCAAGAGTTAAAAGCTGCGTCGAAGTCGAAAGACAGAGACGCGTCGGAATACATGATTGATGCCCTGTCTAAACCGCACAACTTTTAAAGTCATATGATTTTGTTTGAAACTGTGTTAGCTATAGAAACCTGTCTAAGCCGGACAAATTTTCGAGAACGGCTTATATGGGTTTCCCTGTATGTGTTAAATAAAATTAGGATGTCAGAGATGAATCAATCTAAAAAAAATCTTTTATGTTTTTTAATTCAAATAACATAAAAATGTAACAAATTTACAACGAAATAACTTTAGTGCCATCATGCCAATAATTATGGAAAATACGAAGATTAACAAGCCATAAAGACGTTTCTTTAGAAATCCTACTTTATTTAATGATATCTTCTGAATCAACAAAAATGCAACAATAAATTGACACAAAGTTTTACAACTTAATTGAATTTTCTTGTATAATTCTAGTGATTTGAGACAAAATCGTAAAGAAATAATCCCCGACTTAGGGAAATTTTTCTTTTACTAAAATCTACAGGGATAGGTTTGAAACAATAAATTTTATTGACGTAATTATCAAGAATACTATTATTAAGCATGTGTTTTAAAAATAGAGATGAAATTAAGGAATATGTGGAACTATAGAAGTACATTGTAAAAAAAAACATATCTCAAAAATCTGGCTTTGCTGGTTTAGTAATAATTAGAGTGACCACATGTCCCGGATTAGCTGCGAAAGTTCCGGATTTAGGCATGTTGATCCGGCTTTCCGGAAACTGAACTTCTATCTCGGATTATTTAATTTTGTGGTAAAGTTTAACAAACGTTAGGAAAGATTATTGGTAATCATGCAAAATATTATTTACTTTAATTGGGAGTTGTAGTAAATTACATTTTGTTCCCCTGCGGCACATTTTTCCAACAAAGTGCATTGTTATGGATACGTCCGCAGTTTGAATTCAAAATTCGTAAAAAAGGGCTGGTGTTTGGGGCTGCCCATAAAAAACGTCAGATATTTAGGTGGATGGAAGTAGGGCTAGCAATAGTGCAACTCCGGTGTTAAACCTCATACAAAGAAATTGACCAAATGCCCCTACGTGGAGGAGACGGGTTGGGTCCTTAAAGTTAGCGTATATTAGTAACCCCTAAAGCGAACAAGGAGTCAAAAACATAAAAATATATTGATCTGAATAGAATGAGGCAAGCACAATTTCGCCTGCAGTGAAATCTGTAAAAACTAGTGGTTCCCTTATGGATGACATCGTGGCACGCGGATGAGTTACTGTTTTTTAGTTCATGTCATGTTTAAACTGAAAAATTGCAAATAATTTCGACATATCAAATAGTGGCGTATCTTGGATGTGGTTGAATATTAAGGAGTTCTCAAAAACCACTACAGTTGAACCAGAATAAGTGAGGCCTGGGTAATGAAAAACCTCTGGGTTCCGCTGGAGGGTTCCGTGAGATCCCACTTATCCAGGTTTATCTACAAAAATATGTAACTAAATCTACAAAAATATGTAACTAAAATTATCTGACTCTGAACCGGTTTTAGCAATCGAAAGATGTTATAGCCTCATTTAACCCCACGCGATTTTGTAAAAAAATGAACCGTTTTCGAGAAAATTGTAAAAGTATTTTCCATTTGAATGGCGGAAGTGGGAAGGAATGGTTCCATTTTTTCATTTTCGAAAGAACTTTAACTTTTGATAAAAGCCAAAACTCAACTTTTTACCTTAATAAGTTTTCGATTTTTCAAATGTTCTTATAGTATTACCCATTTTTCCATCATACTGGGTTTAATTGTGTAAGACATGTACTCGTATCTTCTTACTCCTAAGTGGATTAAGCTTAATTTTACAATATTATATATAAAACGTCGGGCACCAAAAGAAAATTAGTCAATGATTTTAATTTTTCGGGAGTCCAAAAAATATATTTTACCGAGGTAGGGAAAACCGACGTAAAATTTGTAGTAACGCCGCTATCTTCATTGTATTGAAAGATCCAAGCCGTTAAGAAATTTTTAAATTTTTCCACAATTTTCTGCTCGGATCGCCTTAATATTTTCATTTTTACTTTTACTAACGTATCAATGAAAGTTTTTTCAACTCAAAAATAGCAACAAATGCCATCGACCTTCCAGAACATTGTGTTCTAAAGCGGGTTTTAATGATGATATCAGTTCCTATGATGGTTTTACTGTTCCCGCACTTGTTGTATTACTATTATCTCCGCTAATGATAGTAAAATTTCAGAATCATAAAATTTTCCGCATCATGACTTTAGCAGTTCGCAATGGATGAGAACCTATAATATGTACAGGAATAGCAAACGAACGAAATTTTTATGTGCATATTCGCGTATAAAATAAAATGATGGCAATAATATCCTAACTTCAGATACCCACCTATGCTGAGATTACGATAATGGCAGTAGCGGCAGGAATGATGATCGCATATAAAACGGAAAAGTCGACTGTAACTAATTTGCATACCATACGAGTTTGATTATTAAGGTGGGACAAAGTCTCAACTAAATAAATTAAAAAAAGGGGGAAATGCACAGGGGATGAAAGACGACATACAAAGGGAAATGAACATAAACTAAAATGTCTGCTATCAGTTTTTTTCATGCTGGTAGAATATTTATTTCGTGGTGGCGTAGCGGCAGAAAGTTTTCATATTGAAATCCGAACCGTGAATACAAGGAGAATGTTTGCTTTTCGTTGACTTCGAGACACGGTAGTGGAGACCTTGGGAAACATCACAACTTGTGACTAAGACATCACCTTTTCCCATCATCGTCGTCATTTCTGTCATCTGTTCATGTTCGGTTGTCCAGTGTCCATTCGAAATGACTGACGAATAAAAAAAACTTCTCGTGCGGAGGGATGAGTTTCTTTCGAAACTCTTCAGATTATCACATATGGGTCTGGATCTGCGTGATTTCACTCAACATAAGGTGCTTGCCGTTTGCTCCTTTTGATTCCGTCAAGTTTGGGTTTTTGTCGACTGGACCGAATTGGGGCCTGAACATCAGGTAGGCAGGCATTCACAAACATTAACAGCACATTCAGGTAGGTTTGATGGGAAGGAATAATCATCAGATCGTACGGACGACATCATATGTGAAACGAAGCAACGATTCAAGGTTTCTTACATCACATTTTTATGGTCGTGTGCACAAAAGTTATTTTTTCTACGCTGAACCATCTCTTTTTTTGCTCATGTGCATTTTAATGCTTCTACCTGGCCATAATATATGTAAACAGATTTGAATGGTTGGCAAGTTCGGTTTTTGTTTTCGGGGCCCGTAATCTTCTCTGGTCATGTTTGTTTGGCGACTAAAGAGCAGAAATGCTATTAATAATCAAACATGGCAAATAAAAAATGTGAAACTTAAAGGGAATCCATGAAGGAGATGGTAAAGAAATCATTTTTTAGGGCTACAACAGCAGATGTTGTCCGTCTGTATTTGACCAGCTAAATTGAGGACTTGGAATTTTGCAGACCATGTCGAAATCTTACTGCGGGGATCGAGAAATATAAAAAGGGTCTGACCATTTCCATAGAACGACAACATCAGCATCGTTTTATATGTTCGCGCTTTATTTGGATACATTTTTATGTGCTTTATTTCTTTGGATAATAATAAGGTCATGCCCTAGTAATTTACCTCTTGGGAAAATCCTGGAATTTCGAAATTCCTAGAGTTTGGTATTTCGAAGAATTTGGTTAAAAAATTGTAGTAAGGAGAATCATGTGAAGAGAACAAATAAATTTTATGAAAATTGAATAACAAAGATTTAGTAAAATTTTTGGATTCGTTTAGATTTGATTAAAAACGCCGTGATTTTAATGAGAACGAACAGGAATTAAAAAAACTTTAATTGATAACCTCTAAGTTTGAAAAATTTGGAATAGTTTGTGGTCAACCCGGGTGGTAAAGGTATTTTGCTTTATACACATTTTAGTACAAGGACCCGATTTAACCCCTCTAACTCAGTCAAAAATACCTGACACCTAATTGTACACAACGGCCACAATGAAAATTATTAAAGTGTTCTCTGCAACCGCAACGATTTTTTGTAGTTGCACACATTTTATGGTAATAAAAAAACATTTAGGTATAATTTGGTTTCAATTTTTTTTTCTCTTAGTGCCTTTGTCAGTCACTAAATATTCGAAAAAGGCTTATAACTGTCGTGGCAGTTAGAGTGTTAAGAAAATTCTTTGATTTACTTCACAAGCGTGGGTATTTAAAATTCGCAATAGATTTGCATTTTCTGTATGATGACCAAAAAATCTACACTCAGAAAAATGTCCAGGTCAACTTTTTGTCAGGTTAACTCTGACCTTACAGAGGTGTCTGTAAGCCAGCTAGCGGTCAGAGTTAACCTATCTAAGGTCAACTCGTGCTAGGTCGTCGAGTTAGCCTCCATTTTTCTGAGTGTAGGTAAATTCAGTGTTAAATATTTATGAGACGCTAAAAAAAACAATTACTAAATATGCATCTTTAGCTGGAGATTGCTGAATATTATACTTCGCCTGCGGCTCATTGTTTCCAGAAATTTTTATCGCATTTGTCTTTATTGGTATTTTTACAAATTCAGATGCATTTTTTTATGCAACATAAACAAGCAAGAAAACGTGGAACTAATCGGCTCTTGTGGGTGTACTGCTGTTGATTTAAATCTTTTTGTAACATCCTGTTCAAAAAATTTCGTCGGCGGCGCATATTTTGTAAAGGTATGATAATTCTTGATTTTCGGGCAAGTAATGTTTTGTTTTCTACAAGGAAACACAACTTGTAGCAAAGCGTGTTTTTTGCGATTTCTGAATAAAGCGTGTTCTTGACGATTTATGAACAAAGCGTGTTCGGCCCAGGACTATAGTCGCTCAGATAAAAAATTGATTATATGGATCAAATTATTGTTGAAGTAACAAAATGTTTATCCTATATCTTGTTGGCTGATTTAAAATAAAAATTTTGTTTATTTAACAATAATTTGAACCATGTGACATTTTTTTGTTTAATTTACCGAAGACTGAATTTCCCTTTGTTAATTCAACAAAATTATTTTGTTGCCTGATATAGGATAAATTCTGTACCCCAGAGGTAAACTATCGTAACTGACATTTTGCAAATTTTACAGGAGAGCCATTTTTAGTTCGGAATTGCGATTTTTATTGTGTATGATTTTCGGTAATTATTTGAAACTTTTGTAGTTTATTTTATTTTAGGACATTGTTTAAACAAAATATTAGTTGATATATAAATTTGTAATGAGTGGGGGAGCAGTTACAACCTTTTATCTCTAACAATTTTGCTTCATCCGGAGCAGTTACAACCTTTAACTGTTAGTTTGTTCGTTAATTAAACATTTATTTTAAACGTTAATTTAAACTTTAAAATAACCAGCAAAAGGAAAGTTTTGTCATGTCATATTTTTTTTTAAATTTTGAAATTGCTTCGTTGAAAATTTGAAAAATGTAGTTATCAAGTTTCGGCAAATTACCACAGAATTAATTCCACGGTTAAATAAACAAAGGGAACTTTATTCCTCGGTAAATGAAAAAATTGGTCATATGGATAAAATCATTGTTAAATTAACCAAATTTTTGTTAAAATCACAAAAAAAATTGTATATATTTTTGGAAGGAAACCTTTGTTCAACAACAAATTGTTATTTTAACAAAAATAAACTTAAATAAACTTATTTTAACAAGAATAAACAAATTATGTTTTGTTAAATCTGTAAAACAATTGTGAAATTAACAAAGGCTAATTTGTGACAAAAAATTGTTGTATTTACAAACAATTCTTTTATCAATTGAGCAAAAAAAAATGTTGAAATTCAACAAAAGAAATTTTGGCGATAGGAACGAAATTTTTGTAATATTTTTTTTGAGTCAAATTTCAGTATTTTCAGAACTGCTTTCCCTTGGTCCCACCATTTCGCGATTTTTATACAAACTTTATTACCGCAGTTCCCTCCCCCCTCCCCCATTTTTTTCCAAATTTATTTATTATTTTATTCTTTTGAGAAATAATAAGTGCTTGCGTGCTCTTAAATAAAAAATGTCAAATAAATATTCTCCATTCAGATCTAAAGAAAGAATTAAAATTAGCTTTACCAAAAAAAAAAACGATAGAACGTCAAAAACAACTAAAATTCAAAACTTTTACACTGGCAAAAGGCTTTAATGTAAATCATTTAAAATGTATGCATTTGCACTTTTCAATAGAATACAAAATCCACTTTGCATGCGGTGTTGCTGATGAAAATTACGGTTTTTTCACTATATTATTAAACATTGATAACACTTAATACTTAGCAAACATGAACATCTTCAAATCATAATAAAGCACTAATGCTAAGCATTTTTTTTTTGCTTCCCGGCTGATTAGCATTTTTTCAGCCCTAGCAAAAAAAAAAACTTGACAGCATTGTTAGTTTGTCTTAATCTAAATCAAATTTTTAAATTAATCCCACATAAAATGTCGATAAAACTTCACGTGGTGACTCACACAACACAACGTGCGCTGGAAGAAAGCCAATTTGTAATTTGTTTAGATTACAAGAACTCACTGCGGTTTTTTATTCAATAAATTTTTTTTGGAAAAAATGCCAGCAAATTGTATTAAATTCATTCTAATCAATAAATTCTTTCTTTATAGTAGAAACATTCCGACTTTGAGTTGCTCGCCTCTCAGCAAATCGAAGTACAGACTATAACAGACCGTGTGGCCTAATGGATAAGGCGTCGGACTTCGGATCCGAAGATTGCAGGTTCGAGTCCTGTCACGGTCGAAATCATTAAATATTTTTTTAAATAATTTTTTTATACGCATATAGGTTTGAATTTTAGGATTCTGTTTTTGAAATTAGAAAAATTAACTGTTTTAATGAATTTCGTTGTTTGTCTGATTTTCACTTTCCTCTGCTATAGAAGGAAAGTATTGTATTTATGATGGAGACCGACTTGAGAACGAGGGCAGATAAAAAATGTCTGATCAGTACGAAATCCGTTTCCGGCAAAATTATGAAGATGTTCATGCATCTGTCTGTTGGTCTGTTTGTCTGTCGGTCTGTTCGTATTGCGTATCTTAAATAACCCGAGAGCGCATTGAGCTAGCGACATGAATTTTTTGTAAATGAGTTTTGTAAAAGTCGTAGTTTTCTGTCAATTTTTGGAAAACTAATATTAGCTACTAGCTTGCATACCCGTCGCATGGTATATGTTGAAGCCGTAGGATGGTCTATGTTGTTTTTTATGAAATCTATTTTTTCATGACATTAGAAAACTAATGTATCTACTAAAAAAATATCAGCTGTGATTAGCTACTAGCTTGCATACCCGTCGGATGGTCTATGTTGAAGCTAAACTTCAGGCCAATCGGCTCGGTAGTTTCCCCGTGAAAGGGTAACATAGAGGAAGAGCTAAGTTTCGAGTTCACTTTATTCCCTCCCCTTACTCCCCCTACCCTTACACACCCTCCCCTTACTCCCCCTCCCCTTGCTCCGCCACCTCTCGGGCTACTTTTTAATGGGGCTATGTTGGGGCTGGACCCCCGATGAACATCTATGCCAAATTTCAGGCCAATCGGTTCAGTAGTTTCCCCGCGAAAGAGTAACATAGCGCAAAAACTAAGTTTCGAAATCATTTTCCAATTTTTGAACCGCCCTCCCCCATCACCATCCCACTTTCCCTAAAAAAAATTTGCATGGGATTTAATACCCCCGTCACACCATCACAGATTCCCTCTCCACCTGGATGTGTGACGTGTTTTATTGATTGTCCCTAAAAATTAGATTTTTTGAATTCGACAAAAAAATATGTTAGGTCTTGGTAGAATCTAAAAACACACAAATTTTTTATTAAAAAAAACTTTATCGATTTGTCGTTCAGAGACCCTCAAGAAAATGGCCACAAATTATAATTCCTGTCGATTTTCCGCCATATGCCCAACATCTCAAAAGATTCGCTTTTACGTATCTGAATTTTACTTTTTATCTTTTAGTAGGGAATTGGCACATTGCATGATGCTCAACTAAAATGAACGAATGCAGGTCTTAAGGGTATGCTATATAGACGAAACAACAGTCAAACGGATATGCCGGATGGTCAGGCCAATGTTCCAGGTTTCATATGTGGAGCTGGCTGTTGTCTGTGCTTACTTTACCACCATAAACAACATATTAAACGACATTTGTCTCTTCAAGTGGAAGAAAAAACGCTTCCACCATCATCTCAATGGTGGAGTCGAAAAGCCGAAGCGACAGCGTGAACCAGAAGTATAGAAGCGGGCACACAGGTAAAAGTAAAGGTGGGCATCGCATCGCATCCGAATGCACATGCATAGAAAAAAAAACAGAATCTCTACTCATGGTGGTTGAATATGTACGATGACTCCTTGATGGTTTTTCTTCATTTGGGTAATGTGCTTCAACTTTGTGCTTTCTTATGAGCAAACATATAAGATGTATTATATCTAATTCGACTTCATAATTTTTTTTTCCTTCGAAAATATGTCTCGCCTCTGTCTTATTACATTATTGGGGGTTGCTTGGGATCAGATTTCAAAGAGGATCTTTTCGGATTTTAAAGTTGACTCTGCTCTTTGCAGTAATGGATGACGGGAATTAAAAAAGAAAAGAAAAAACCTCATAAAATCATAATGAAAAAAACATGCTTGGCAAACGAAGGTAAGAGACGTACGTGGAGCTGCACAATTCATATAGAATTCATATACAGGAAAACAAAAAGAAATTGTTTGAAAATATATAATGGCAAGGCCATTTTCAATACACAAAGAGGTTTTGTTTCAAATCGAAAACGGTGGGTAGTCGCCTCTGTGCTTCTGCTGCTGTTTTATCTTCGAGATAAAATAAACAAACAAACAAACGGACAAACAAATAGATAAACATTCGCTGATCAGTTCAACATGTATGATTTAGCAAAATGTAGGTATGTGAAACAGGCATCAGACAGACTCCATAAAGTCAATGTGAATTCAAAACACAAGACTTGAAAGGGAATCTTATATCTTATATCCAGCCAGAATGGAGACCATTTATTTAAGATTTTCCTAAGATATCCTGCCTGAATTCTATCACTGTGTGTGCTTTGCAAGATACTCGTATATCCGTTGATGCATTACGCGAATTGTATGAAATACGAGGCTCTATAAGTGCTTTACTTTGTAATCTTTTCAGGGAATTTTATTCACGACTCCATGAAGAGGAATTCTTAATAAAACGAAATATAAGATTTTATGCAGATTATTTACAATACCATCGATGGGATTATTTTTTGTGTTTCAAAACCGAGTTTACTATTCTCAGGATATCTGTTTGGATTGTCGTTGGTTAAGGTTTCTCAGGGATTGTTAAAACAAATAGTTTATTTTTTCCTTAAGGTCTAAAGATAAATAGTAATCATTTATTAGTCAGAATGGAGACTATAGTTAAAATAGATAATTTCAACTAGAAATGGATTTAACTGAGACCCTAAATAATTTTAAGAGGGTTACGAAGTACGCTACGATTTTTTTATGAAATCTATGTTTTTTATCAAACTAGAAAACTAATGTATCTACTAAAAAAATATCAGCTGTGATCAACACAAACTTTAGTTTCGGAAAAAAGAAAATTAATTTCTTTCAATTATCTTGAGAACCGTTAACGATACGTAAAAACCGTTAAAAGTTGCTTGAAATTTTATTTGAATGCATTTTTCCTAATAGCGCATAGTTTTCGAAAAAAATTCAAGAAACCTAGAAATTTTCAAAAAACCTAATTTTGTTAAATTACTGTTAAATGAAAAAAACACAGAAAATTCTGTATCCTTTAAATTTTGTTATGTTATTTTTTTTTCAAAAGCGCATAAGTTTTGAGAAATTTTCAAAAAACGGTATTTCTTCAAAAAACTGTATTGGTGGTACCCATAGATATACTAGATCGCTCGATTTGCTGTCTCAAATGGTCCCATTTCAATACAGTTCAGTGAATCAAAACGAGTCAAGAAAGCGCAAGATAACCGTATGAAAATAAATATAGTCCTCTCGTTTAAACCGTGAACTGTGAAAGGAAAATAGACTTTCGGAATGGTGTTGGCGCCTAAAGTTATTTGTTTGCGCCTAAAATTAGTCTCAAACTTGTGAAATTTGAATTTCGCGGCAAACTAAATTTGAATTTCGCGACCTTATACAGTTCAGTGGATGCGTTCAAGTACGACAAAGAGGGAAATACTTTTGGGACCATTTTTCAGCAGAGCTTTGTATGGTGACAGTTGTTCTATGTTATATAGTTCTGTGGTGGTACCCGACATAGCTAATGTTACTTTTCCAAAAATTGACAGAAAACTACGATTTTCGCATAACTCATTCACAAAAAATTTTAAGTCGCTAGCTCTACACGTTCTCGAGTCTCGAGTTACTTCAAAATTAAAGTTGTATTTCAGTTTAGATGTTGAAAATAATTGCCTGCGGAACATTTCTTTCAAAATATTTTAATTTGCTCCAAAATCTTTGAATTTGCTCCAAAATCTTTGAATTTGCTCCAAAAAAATTTGTTTCCAGCGTAATTTTCATTAAAAGATTTTTCAATTACCATTCGTAAGATCAAAGTTGGAGGAAAATTAGACTTTAAAAAACACCATCTAAAGACCAAAAATTTCGCACCCCGAACCTGTTCTCTGAGCCCCTCACCATCTATCTTCCGGATCTACGAAAGGATTTTCATCAGGTTTTAACGTATCGATGGGTTGTTGTTAAAACAATACACTATACTAGACCACTAAAACCTACCCTATTCATTCACCCTTATGTTTCCATCACTTAAATTGCTCAATGCATTTTGACAGAATAGAAATACATACGCAGACCGACAAAATCGAAAATTATTTTGATCAATTGATAAGTAATATTGTTAAAGTTTTTTTTGTCTGAAGCTATTGTTTATTATCCCGGTAATGCCGCATAGAACAAAAAAAAACAAAAAAAAAACAATACAAAATAGTCATCTTAATCATGACTTGATTAAGTTTACTGTAAAAACTGCCAGTTTTAATTGTAAAATTTAAGAATTTTGAAACTAATTAATTAATTATATTAAGGGTATTCATGGAATCTCGGAAATGTAAATCATGTAAACCGCGGAAATCGCGTAAGTTTACGCGACGATTTTGGTGTGCAAGCAACAACGTCAAACACGGAGATTTCAAGAAATTGTGAAACTCAGCTGGAAAATTAAGAATTTTTGTCATTTGTTCTCTATGTTTTAATGAATTTTATGCCGAGATTGTTAACTTCGAATTTTGTGGCTCCTCAGAGAATACTGCCGAACACTTGATTGATTTATACAAATTCAGGGTATTCACAGTCCTCTTTTAAATTGCGAGTAATTTTACCGCTCGGTAATTCAGTCAAATTTAACAGATTTTTACCGAGACGGTAACTTGGTTCATGTAAAAATGAATTACCGGATGCGGTAATTGTAGACATGCCTTGAGTCGTGTTTTCCGTCCCGATTATTCGGTATCAAGAATCAACCGCGAGTGGCGCTAGTAATGTTTTTAGTTGTCAAATTTTCTCGCTGGTTTTTTGTTAATCTCATCGGACTGCAAATTTTTTCAATTTTGACAGCCGTTGCCACAATAGAAATTCAAAAGAATACATCAAACATGGATTTAAAGGTATGTGACAATCAAATTCGCAGTTCATGATTTGGTCACGTATCCAATAAAAGCGCTGTTCTCAAATCTGTGCTGTGGGATGTTCACAGCAGAATATTTTCAATCTTTTAATATTACCGAAAACACCGAATACCGAAAATTAAAAGAGGACTGTGAATACTCTGATTATTTAAAGTGTTCATGAAAAATTTCGAGTAAAAATACGCAATCGGTAATTTTGTATGGTTCCACGAATACTAATACTATTTTTTCCCTCACAATTTCTTACTTTCTACGAAAAATTGCAAGTAGGGTAGTGTGTGATTTGAGAAAAAGTAATACGTTATCATACCATTTCTTATTTATTTTGTGATTTTTTCCGAAATTTCTAAAATATATATTGTTCTAATTTTTATACAATAAATATTTAAAAAATCGTGATTTTCGGAAAAATCCCCTGGGAAAACTGATTTTAATTAAAAAAAAAACAGTCAATAAATAACAAACCTGCAAGTAATCCAAGTTGAAAAAAAAAACATTTCATTGACCCTTTTCTTAATTACAACCATCGTATCGATAAAAAACCACTGTAAAACCTTAGACATAAAATCACTATGTCTGTGTTGGTTGACCGTTGTGTTCATGTTTGTTGTTTATGTAAACGGGCTTATCGGTCCTTTGATGTTATGTATAAATGAAACTAGAGGTCTTTTTTCTAATTTTTATATTTATGTTTTAATCATCCGACGTTTCGATCGTGTATACGATCATCTTCAGGGTGCTTATAATGGATGGATAACAAATTATTTTATTTTACTTAGTTTTAGTTATTTCTACTTACATTGTGTATTTGATATAATGGAAAACTACTTTGAAATTACATTAAGCACTGATTGACAATAAATGAATGAAATAAATCAAAAATGTTTGACATCGTGCGTTATTATAAAAACAAGAAACAGATTAAATAAATTAAATAAGTTAAACACGACGTCACTGGGACGGTTACAAGATTTAAAGAGAATAATAACAGTTCTTGCAAACATCGGTGTGGTTATTGCGGTTTATTGATATTTAGATCTTTTTGGGTTTGTATTATCATTTGTGTATGTCCGTTTTCGTTTGCGTGTGTTTATCTCGTCATGTAGTATTGCGCAATACACTGCTGAAATGTCCTGTGTGTCACGTTTTATGTTGTATGTGTCCTCTGTGTATATGTGTAATGCTTCTGTTGTGAGTCGTTTGTTATAGTTTGTTTGTGTTGCCAGAATTTTCGTGTTGTCAAAGTCTGGTATGTGTTTGTGCGTGTTAAAATGTTCGACTAATGCGGTGTGTGGAGTGTTATTTATGACGTCACCAATCCTTTTTAAATCATTTTTGTGGTTATTTATACGTTTTTCTAGGTAAATCGCATCCTCAATTATCTCTCCCACCACCCCCATACTCAGAAACTAAACACTGCTAGACAATTAATAAACACAATCCTAACCATCAGCTCTGACAAGTTTCACAAAAATAACATAAAATTAATAAAAAACATACTAGCCAAAAACAACTATCCACAAAACATAATAAACTCGTTACTTAAAACTAGAAATAATAATAATCATAGACCGAATGACTCCCTACCCATCCATAGTGAGACACTCATTGATAACCCAATGTACAGGAGCATAACGTACATTAGGGGAACCTCAGAAAAGATCGCTAAAACATTAAAACAACATACAAAAAACACAATATTAGCATATCGGAACAAAGTCACACTTCGAAGTCTATACACAAGTTTAAAAGATCCTACACCTAAAAATAAACGTTCAAATATAATATACAAAATCCCGTGCTTGGGCAATCCAAATATAGGGGCAGAGTGCAATCTAAATTACGTAGGCCAAACAAAACAATACCTAGAAAAACGTATAAATAACCACAAAAATGATTTAAAAAGGATTGGTGACGTCATAAATAACACTCCACACACCGCATTAGTCGAACATTTTAACACGCACAAACACATACCAGACTTTGACAACACGAAAATTCTGGCAACACAAACAAACTATAACAAACGACTCACAACAGAAGCATTACACATATACACAGAGGACACATACAACATAAAACGTGACACACAGGACATTTCAGCAGTGTATTGCGCAATACTACATGACGAGATAAACACACGCAAACGAAAACGGACATACACAAATGATAATACAAACCCAAAAAGATCTAAATATCAATAAACCGCAATAACCACACCGATGTTTGCAAGAACTGTTATTATTCTCTTTAAATCTTGTAACCGTCCCAGTGACGTCGTGTTTAACTTATTTAATTTATTTAATCTGTTTCTTGTTTTTATAATAACGTACGATGTCAAACATTTTTGATTTATTTCATTCATTTATTGTCAATCAGTGCTTAATGTAATTTCAAAGTAGTTTTCCATTATATCAAATACACAATGTAAGTAGAAATAACTAAAACTAAGTAAAATAAAATAATTTGTTATCCATCCATTATAAGCACCCTGAAGATGATCGTATACACGATCGAAACGTCGGATGATTAAAACATAAATATAAAAATTAGAAAAAAGACCTCTAGTTTCATTTATACATAACATCAAAGGACCGATAAGCCCGTTTACATAAACAACAAAAATAAAATCACTATAAATCACAGATTAACCGCTCTGTGCATTCAGAGAAGCCAGTGTCGTACATAAAAGTTAGTAAAACATGCCTGGTTTTAAATGGCTAAGTGAAACATGCATAAATGATTTATTGCGTACATAATTCGCGGAAATATATTCAAATTATTATGAAAGTCATAAAAAGTCATTTTTAATTGCTTATGCAATTAAATTTTAGCAGAAGATAAATTCATGATATGAGCAAATATATTAAATTTCCCTTTATCATTTTAATTTTTTTATTAATTATAAAGTTTTTTTTCACTTATATCTTTCGGTTTTCACAAGTTGCAATGGAAAACCATCAAATGTTTTTAACAAAGATTTAATAACATTAAAGATATATCTTCTAATGTGGTGGATTTTTTATGTTTAAAAGAAAGAGGAACGCAAGTCGCATCCAAGATTTCTTGGCTGTTGAAAAATCGCTAGAGCCAAGGTGGTAAGAGCTACCTTGCATTTTCTGTACCTGTGCCAATAGACTTCATCTGAACGACCAAGGAGAATTTCAATTTTACTTGCCATTTTGTTCATACTTAACTCCACTTCGACATTTCTTATGTGAAAGTAAAAATTTTGTCGTATTTATTGTTCAATTGCTGTCTGACTCTTTAGTTGCAGGAAGCGAACAAACATTCGATAGAAATGCTTCTATTTCGTGTATGCAATTATAGAGTACAAGAGTTTACTTTACATTTCCTAAGCACAATCGGGTTCAATTCGAACAGGTATTGAATCATTTATTCCTTCGTGTAAACAAGATAACCCTCTTAAACTTTTATACAATTTGGTTTTTTATTCGAAAATTGATGAAATCGTTCCATCACTTTCAGTTTGACTTTTTTTAACAGCCTTCTGGTGAGTACAAAGGAAAAGATCACCTGGCAAAAAAGATCAATTAAGGTGTGATCGGATTGCGGTAGACATCGAGGCGGATTGAAGAAACCCTCTTCAATAAACTTCGTATACTGCACCTTATATTCATCCATACTTTGTTCAAAATATCTGAATTTGATCTTCAATTGAGAAGCGTTTTCTTATAGGATTTACCTGACAACAATTCACCTGAAACCGTTAAGGAGGTGGTGTATCTCGTATTAGATTTTTTTTTCCTTTAGCCTATCGTTAACAGAATAACAAAACCTACGATGAAAGTAATTTTTCCAAGCGAATTTGTCCAACTTACGTAATTATTTCACTCTCTTATTATCATTATGGCATTTATTATAGTAGCTTTTTTTATCGTCATTACTAGCGTTCTTTTTCTATTGCTGGGTGAAAGATACTTTTCAATTGGTTTATTAGCGAAATATTGGCTGATCTTTGACATTGAGGGTCTGCCACAATTTACGAAGGCGAATTTCGGCTTTTTATAATAGCTATATAGAGAAAGGGCAATAAAAGTGAAATGAAAATTACCTTCACTCTAACCAATTTTTAGTTCAAATCATTAATCGATAAATGGGCATTTAAGAATAGCGAAAACCTTCCTGAAAAATCACTTTTCTACAACTTCATATATCTGGTTTATGGTTTGTTAAGAGAAGGAAGCGGAAGCCAAGTGATTTAATTGAACCCATTAATTTTTTAATTTTCCAGTAATTAATTACAAATTTTAAGAGATAATTTTTTATAATTGTGAGATCCAATTTGTGCACGACTTTTGGAAAAAAAATTTTGTTTAGTTCGAAGTCTTGTTTGTTAAGAAATAAGTTTTTAATCAAAAATTAGTGTATTCTATAGCTTCTTTTTAATTTTTATATTTCACAAAAAAAATGTTTGGAGTAGGTTTAAATAGTTTCAAATAGCTTAAATTTCTTACTAAATACAATTGCAGGAAATAAATTTCTATGACCAAAATATTCTTACGAGAATAATCTCAGTCCTACAAAAAGATCCTGGTATGTATTTGCAGAGGAATTGAAGATGTATGAAAGTGTCCCTTGTGTAAAACTAGACCCAGCCTACAGTATAAATTCGATTATTTTAATGGTGAAAACTCGAACAATAACTATACACTCAGAGAAAAAATTGGTCATATGGATAAAATCATTGTTAAATTAACCAAATTTTTGTTAAAATCACAAAAAAAATGTCAATTAGAACCAATATTTTTAGAGGGAACTCTTTGTTCAACAAAAAGTGGTTACTTTAACAAAAATAAACTTATAAAAGATGTATTATTGATGCACAAATATCTAGATAATTTTATGTAATCTTTATTGCGCCTTTACGTTTCGCCTGCTGTCGCTAGGCATCCTCAAGAGGTCTTAACTGTTATAAAACTTTTTAATGATTAAGATCCCAAAATGTGTAACAAAAATCACCTTTTCACAATTATAACTTTTACAAATCAGTATCATAACAATAATAAATTAAATAAATTAAGAAAAATTAACAGAAAATCGAGGTCTACTCTCGGTCTACTCTTCTTACAAATGATGTTTTGTTAAATCAATAAAACAATTGTGAAATTGTCAAAAAATTGTTATGTTTACAAATTTTTCTCTTTCAAACAATTCTTTTATCAACTTAACAAAAAAAATTGATGAGATATACTATTTTTTTCAATAGGAACGAGGTTTTTGTTATTTTTTTGAATGTATTTTTTTGAATGTAGTATTCCTTTTTTTTAGAGTTTGCGGGTCTAGAAAATAGTTTGAAAATTGTGTCCTTTCAAATTTTTGGAAAATTCGACTTTAAAGAATTATTTTATCCTATACGCAATTTTTTACTTGATGATGTAGTGAAAGAGGTTAAGTTTTTCAGCCGTTACAAATTTTCTTTTTTTTTTTCAAATTTTAAAAACTTTTTTATTGGCGGATGGGACAAAATAATTCTCAAGCGACGAATCGATCTCTACATAGAATAGAAATCGAATTATTTTTGGAAATGGAGGGCATTATCATTTATTACTAAGAAAATGGCCGGGACAGTCCATTATCTAGACTTGTTGTCCGTCGTCCAGGAAAGTAAAGTTTTTTTTCAAGCTTTTCAATTCAGTGTTAAAATTTATCTAAAGCTAGAAAAAACGATCACTAAATATGCAAAATATATTCTATTTCCGCTTGAGGTCTCTGTAAATCAAATTTCTTTCGCCTAAGCAGTATTTTTTCGGTGATATTTCGTGCAACACAACAGTTTTCGCCCGCGGCGCATTTCTCTTTAGTGATGCGAATTTTAGTTGCATTAGAGCGTGAAGATATATAACTATGCGATAGTTATGTTTCTCGAAGGACCGAAAAATGTAAATGTAAGAGCATGTTCACATTGGTTGAAATAGTCCGCCTAATTTTGACAGAAACTGGCAACATTTAGGCAAGGTGAGGAAGTGGGACTGCCCTATCAGCAGTCACATTGACTTTATGTTGCCGGTTTCTGTCATAATTAGGCGGACTATTTCAACCAATGTGAACAGGCTCTAAGCTTCGATATAAATTAAACCAATTGTTGAGTGTGCAGCGTAATTTTAACTATAATTTTACAAAACTCATCTGGTTTAGCGTTGCTTCCAAATACAACTGTTCTAGTAAGTCATACTCTTCAAATTACTTCAAAATGCAGCTTCGTTTCTAAAGAGCCTCAACCTTAGTCTAGAGAGCCT
The DNA here is from genome assembly GCA_964034945.1 of Chrysopilus asiliformis. Taxonomy (NCBI): domain Eukaryota; kingdom Metazoa; phylum Arthropoda; class Insecta; order Diptera; family Rhagionidae; genus Chrysopilus; species Chrysopilus asiliformis. The sequence continues at coordinate 85,761,092 of OZ035961.1, read as the reverse complement.
CAAGAGAAAAGTTGAATTAGTTTTGCTTAGAACTCTATAGATCTTGATTTTAATCAATGCGCCTCATTCTGTTAAAAAAAATTTTACCTGCGGAGCACATTCGTTAATTTGTTTTTCGTCCAAATTAAATTTTATTTTTAATTCAGTTCAGTTCCCATTTGGTATCTAAATAACATAAAAGTTGCTCCTTCTTCGCGCATATTTTCTCAGATTGACCCAAATTAAATTTGATCCCCCTATTGACTGATAGACATAATTGCTTTCAAAGATTTATTGGTATTTAAAAAAATATATATTTTGCAATGAATCTAGTATTGTGATTGTTTTTAGCTTAAAATAATATAGGATTATAATAAAAATGTCCAAATGCTTCGGCTCGAATTTTTATCTAAAAGATAACAACGGCAATTAAAATAATGCAAGGATTTTCCCGATTATACTCATGCGTCATCGAAAATCATAAGTAAACAGAAATGATTTATATTTTGCGTGGAATATAATTATGAAACGTCAGTTATCGCTGATATCATCAAGATAGCTTGAAACTCACTAAAATATTTACTCATGAAGGTTACAACCATACGTACGTACTAACAATAAAATGTAAGCAAAATCGCAAGGTTGCATGCGATTGCATATTTTGGCAATATATCTTCTAACCAATTCAGGTACACATGTTATAAAACGAAAATAACCGAAACACTAAACTCTATCGACCGCAATTCACCTTAAAGTGAATTCTACGATACTTGAATTTGTAATGCACAAAAAAGGAAGTTCTACAAATTCGCGAACAGCATAAGTTAACAAAATCTACTCGTCAGTTACATAAATTTCTCATGCTGGCGAAATCATAAGGAAGTTTCCGACCATAATTGAATGTCATATTCGAAATGCACCTTGAAAGACTGAAAATATTAAAGTTACTACTATTCCGATTATTTGATATTTTCGCCATGCAATTGATATCGAGTTCGATGTCTATCATAAATCAAAAAATATCGAATTGAAGAATTCATTGCAAGCGATTTCCAGTAGTAATTTCGATTAGATTCTCCCCCCTTGCTGGCTGTTCAACCTTGATCTTTGACATCATCGCCAGGTAATCAATAATAATAAAAGTAAATAATAATCCATTAAAGAGTTTACGTGACGATTGCCTTCTGCTGTGATTTTTTCCCCAATTTTTCTTAAAGTAAGAAATATTAAGAATTTTTTTTTCGTTAGTTTCACATATTATCCAACAGATCTTCACTAAATTCTAGTCAGCCTCGTCTTGTGCAACTTTTCTATTAAATCAACATCGTGCAAAAGTGTTTAACTGAAATTCAAGAAAAAAAGCACAAACGAAACTCTCATTTAACCGGCTTTCTGAGCGATCATCATCTTCGACATCATCGTCTTTTGATCGACAGCTAGAAAAAGGGGGAATTGCGATTACACATTTACTACTACTATTTTTGTACATCGTTTTTACACCGCGAAAAATAGCTAAAATTTTTGTGATGTTTTTAAATTTTTTTTTAGAAAAACTTATTGAAAATGGGCGTTTTAGAAAAAAAATCTTTTTACCTCGAATTTATGTTTTTTTTTTTTTGGGAATTTTGTATTACTGTCGGCAGAAAATTGGAAAAATTTCTGACCTGGCAAGACAAACGCATAAGTTGCGGTCAATTGCATGTCTTCCCTTCTCGCACCACATCTCAAAAGATGTGAGCAAAGATTTTAGTTTAATTAGTCAATTGATATTCTAGTTAGAGCTTTTAGAGACGTTTAGCCCAAAATTATTATCATCATAATATAAAAAATCCAAATGGTCGAGAAATTCAAATAAGAATTGTTTAACGCGAACGCAACTCCAACGCTGTGAACTTATTTTCAGCAGCACAATATTTCAGCGGCAGAGCCCAATGGCATCTCGTGAAGTAGTACCTACACGTGACATAATATAAAGTGGTATAAAGTTGGCAAAATTACAAAAATGGGTAATTTTGAAGCGATAATTTGCTTTGTTGGTCTTTATCTTTGTTATTTGTATGTTATTGCACAAAGGCTATCAATTTATCCTCAAACAACATTTCCCCAACCTCACTTTATGAACTGTCAACGCAGAATTGCTGCGGCAAAGTTAGAAGTTTGCAAACTTTTGCGTTGTAGTTGCGTTCACTGTGCTCACTTCAAATGATTTCTATTGAACAAACTTGTAGGTAAGTGACAGTTTCTGCGTTCGCGTTGCGTTCATTGGGCTCCAGGCATTAATCTGCTTTGATTTTTGGATGAGATTTTCCACTTGATTTTTCAACTTTGCAATTACATATTAGATTTCGCGCAGAGAAAAAAAGAGTAAATCTAACTATTCTATAATGGGGAATCGTTAATATTACTAAAATAAATGGACATTTGTTTTGTTTTGAGTTTATTGCCTTTTTATCAGGGCTTTCGTCACTCCCCTGAGCCTGAAACATGAACCTTCCCGGTGATAACACAGTGCCACAGTTGTACTGGACCTAATTCAGGTTTAACAGAAAAAACTTTCACGACTGATAAAAAGGCAATAAACTCAAAACAAAACAAATGTCCATTCATTTGAATCACAGTCGAAAACCATTCGCATTTGCAATAGTAAATGCACAACAATTACTAAAATAGTTTATTGTAATTATTAAATTGTCAATTTAACAATAAAATAGTAAATTTAACTACAAAGTAGTTAAATTTCTTATAAAAATATTCGATTTTGACTATATTTGTAATTGAATTGAACTATTTTAGTAATAGTCACGAATCCGCATTAGAAAATAGTTAGATTTACTATTTTTTTCTCTGTGTTAAAAACATTACTTTTATAATCATCCATTCTTTTCTCTACCCCGACACACAAATGGAAAGTTTTTTTTTGCAATTTTATCGAAAACGGTGCGTTGTATTGAAAAAAAATTTAAAACATAACAAAAGCTATAATTGCCAATCTGGCAATCATTGGAGACCCGTATGGTGATATTCGTATCAAAATTCGAACAGTTATACCAAAATTCCACTTGAAGTCAAACTTTCCAATAAGATTTTTTAAAATTTATTCCAATCGGATTTTGATGTATGGGAGTTTTATGTAGAATCATATCCTAAATAACTTTTGTTCTTGCACTTTTTTGATAAGATGCACCGTTTTTGAGATATTCACAAAAAACGATTTCGTTCGTATGGGGGGTACCCCCAAAAATGGTCCATTTTTGCCCATTAACGAACTTAGCCTCGCATTTTACGAAAAACGGATCTGTGCAAAATTTCACGTCTCTAGCTCAATCCGTGCGCCCGCAATCCGCGCCACAGACAGACAGACAGACGGACAGACAGACAGACAGACAGACAGACAGACGGACAGACAGACAGACGGACGGACATGCAGAAATTAATTATTTTTATCATTCTAAACACACTGGTGTAATTCATTTTTATGTGTGATGACGGGATCTTGGCGTTACAAACGGTAAGGCAAAGTTAATATACCCTTTGGTTTCACCATACGGGTATAAAAAAAGTGTTTCTAGATGGGACTTTATATAAAGAATTGTCCAAAAAATACGTTACATTTTAAAGTTGGTGGAGGTGAAGGAAGATTTCTGCGGTAGTGAGATGGCGGTACAAATACTATAGTTGGATTTTCAAACTCACGGAAAGAATACTCACCGAAATCCAAATTATCAGAAAGAACACATTCACCCCTTCCCCGCCAACCTACAAAGAACTAAAGCTTTCCTATCTATAAAATTTTCTTTTGGTGTGAGTATGGATTTCGGTAAGTTTTCCTTGTGGCGAATTTTTTTCGCTAAATTTTTTTTACGTGTTTTTGTCGGCAAGTCAATTTAAAACAAATAATTTTTGTAATCAGACATTTTTTTCAAAATTTAATTAAACACTATCGAGGAGTTATGTGCCGAGATGTCATTTAAAATTATTACAAATGCAGCTTAAACCTTTATACAATTTTAAAATTTAATGTTAGAATAACATTCTTTAATTATATTGTATATATATACGCCTCCGTACAAGACTGTCGTAACTTGACTTCCGATGTTGAATTTTTAATTGATTAAAAAATTTACAATTGTAGATTGAACAATTTTCTTCGAAAATCAGCAAAAGAAAAACTAAAATTCGTCCCAATATTAATATTTTATCGTAATTACAAAAAAGTCAGAATTTTGATACCTCGTGCAAGACTATCGAAGGCGTCGATTTATGCAATGAAACCTCTAGAATTGGAACACCGATGAGACTGACCATTTCATGTCCCAATGCCGAAGTGTCCGGATTACAGAGGCTGTTGTCTATGACAAATATAAAAAAGGGGTCAAGAGAGTCCCGATTCAGAGGGTGTCCCAATTAGGGGGATTCACTGTATTTACAACTCAAATACTACAGGGTATTCTCAATTAAGGTTCATAACAATTTCCTTTCCTGCTTGGTGCCTACAGTTTTGCGAACCATGGGTGAATTGCAACATTTGTAAGGTTTTTGACGTCGCAACCCATCAACAGTAGAGGTGATAGCATCATCGGGAGTGGAACCACCGATCTCCGGATTTAACACTTCCGCCACGCTGCCCCTATTTTTTTTAATCACCCATCCAAAATTGAATCGTGTCAGAGAAAAATAGTCTTGATCTTGACAATTTTTAAACTATCTAGAAAAATCATTTAGTATTTTGAAAAGAATTCCAGAGTATCTTTCAAATGAGCCTTAAGTTTTTCGCGTGTATAGCATCTTCTTGGCCAGGTAAACTCAGAAAATTGGAAGATACCCAGTTTTGCTAACAGAAAGTTAGTGATACGATTACAGCAACATAGTCAGAAGTTACTAATAGCGTTAACCACTCGTACATGGAGAAAAAAAAACACAACATTCAAGAAAAAAACCAAAACGTTTTCGCGATTTGAAAAGACTGCAAAACTCGCACGAAGTCGTTCGAAAATGTTACAAAGAATCAAATCGTCGACTGATGGTGGTTAAGATGAAGACCTAAACTGAGTATTCTTTTTGCTTTTTTTTCTTGAAATGGGCATCTTTTCGAGTTGGAAACATATCTTAAAGACGGTCGTCGTCCGTTCGTTTATTCATTGGTTCATTATAATAAAGAGCAGCCAAGGAACCCAACAGGTCAACCAATGACTTGTAGTATGAATTTCCCTGCGGCTGTACAAGAAACTGTTGCTCCTCAAACCCAACACATCTCATCCCATACGATCCGATCCGAACACAGCTGGGGCGGATTGAATTCAAATTGGATTGGAGTTGAAGTTGGGGCTGAAGTTTAAATGGAGTTAGAGTTACATTTACAAAAAAGAAAAAGATTTTTTCTTAAAGAGTTGCGCGATTAAAATGGGGTTTTCTATTGAAAATCCAGATAAACTTTAAATGGCAAAAAGTGTGGAAAATGGGAAAACTTCACGAGAAGCACTTATAGTTTTAATCAAAGTTTCTATGAAATACTATAAAAACAAAAACGAAATGCCGGTCTCTCACCTTTGATAACAGCAGTACGGGCAGCAGCAGTCGCGATGTTCAAACAAATAGTTAAAAAAAAAAACAGCCAAGTTTTTCCACCTCCACGAAGTGCAGAATTTGCAAAAAGGAGTTTTAGTTTCCGCGCTAGCAAGATGCAACTTGGCGAAAATGATAATCCTCTGGGCAACAACAAGAACCACAAAAACAAATACTTGTTGCTAATTCTCCTTTTTTATTTTAGATCTCGAAATCTAAAGTGTTTCGCTGAGACGTCTTGGTCGTTTCTTATGCTAAAAGTTCACCGAACTTCTTTTTGTTTTGTTGAATTTCATTCAGATGTATGTATATGTGTGTATATTTATGTTTTTTTTTTTTAAACTATGATTATTATTTTTGTTTTCAATTATTATTATTTTCTCATTTAATTCAGGCGATTTTACCTTCGATATTCGTGTAATGCGTTTTCATAACGCCGCGGTACTCGGAGATTCTTAAATTAAATTTTTATTCAAATCATGATTTTATTTACTCTCTCATCTTATATAATTTCAATTTCTTATTCTTTTCTATTCATTCTGCCAATTTTTTTTTTATTCAAGCAAACTTGTGTGTATAAACAAGAAAAACTCAAAAAAGGAAATTATCGTACGAATGATGATGAGACCACCTGTTGAAATTCGCTCAAGAACACATCCAAGAATACAACGGCACTAAACGAAAGAAATATAAAATCGCGAAGATGTTACTAAAGAAGATCAACACAGAAACAACTCATATATGATAAACACATGAAAAATTTCAATGAAATTACAGGAAAAAAAATCGTACACTTTTGGCGAAAATTTTAAATTTTCTTTACAAAAAGAAAGCAAACTCAATCACAAAATTGTGTTTCTTTGATCTTTTGCAAGTCTTGTCTCTTTCCGTTTTTTAAAACAATTTTTTTTATGTTTGAAATAAACACTTATGTGTACCTGAAAATTTATTGCAACGGTCAAGGTACTTCAGAAGGTGATGGCACTTTTCACGGTTTAAGAACTTTCGATGTTCGCTTTCAAAAAAAGCCACAGAATTTTTAGAAACATTACAAAACACTCACTGTCAGTTTAGTGTTATTTAATTTGAATAAAAGAAAATATATTTTTGCATAAAACTTTGAAGACTTTCTTTTCCTTCTTGGATTGCAAAAAATTCAGAACTGAAGAACTTTTTCTTTTAAGAACAAGAACTCTTTTTTAAACCCCACTGGATAAGAGTAGAAAATAAAACGCGACCAAAACGTACGAAGAACAGTTTCCGAGAACACGTTCACTCGACGAGGTAAAAAGCTCAACTGACTGCCTTCAAAATCGGTGGACGTTGAATAGGCGATTCGCGGATCCGGTGGTTCACTTTGGGGACTTCTTCTACCATAACGGAGCCAACACACAACATTGGAACAGGTAACCCAACATACGAACGACTCACCACACACGCGCAGTGGAAAAGCATTGCTGTGTGTGACCAGGTAGAACCTAGTGGGGAATATACCGGTTCCGCGTTTCTTGCAGCTAAAGAACCCACCAAAATGTCTTGAGATGGCAACGGAACCAAGAAAGAACGAAAATCCAAATCATACCTTGCTACAGAAGAACCAGCCAGACGTGTAGAAGCACGGCATACAGACAAACAAGGTATGCTGTAAACTTTTGATAGTCAGGTGTGACGTCATTTGTGCCGATTTTTTTAAATTAATTTTTATGTTTATTGATCACTATTTAATGCAATCAGTCCACTAATTTACAAATATCTTATTTAGATCGCACAAATTTAAAAAAAACCACCCAGAATACAAAATTCCTTCTGCACTTGACGGACTAATCGGCACAAGTGACGTAGCAACGAAATGTCAGATTTGAGTTTACAGCATACCTTGTTTGTCTCTATGCCGTGGTGTAGAAGCACCTCCGATTTTGCAGAAACTTAAATTCGATTTGGAAACTCTCTCACAATCGCTCTCTGCAGCGCTTCTTAACACCAAAACATATAAGTATTCTCACCTGAATTTCCGATGTGTTAACTATAAACAAATCGCACCAACAGGTTGTAAAAACACATGAAAACTTTATTCGCTCTCAAATTAGAGAAAAATCATACTAAAGTGCACTTTTTATTACAGTATACGAGAGGTACAATGTCTCTTGCTGCAAACCAGCAACTTTGCAGAAATATAAACTTCTTGGACATCAACTTCCCCAGGTTTTTTTCCAACAGGTAAACCGACTTGACTTACAGGTACGCAAAAGTTGAATGTTTTCAAACCAGACACAGCAATATAAATAAACAACCGGTTTTTTCAGCAATAACGACTAAAATGCCTAAATGCAGTTTAACGTCACTACCGTAAGATTGTTAGTGGTGAATTACGATTTTACACCTTTCACTGTTGAAGCTTTCAGGTGAAAATTAACACTGAAGATGTTGAAGCTGCTTGAGTTGATAAAACGTTCTTCAATTTGATCTTCGAATATCGGAGAATAATTAACTGAGGCTGAGGTTATTTTGCGGTTTTATGCGAATCTGGTTTCCATATGCATTTTTAAATTTGATGATAATAAGGTACATGTTTTGGTTGTTTTTATGCCGGGAATGTTTTTCTGATGAGTCAACCTTTTTATTGGACAACTTGTTGGTGTTTTACTTCTTTTTCTTAATTAAAATAAAGTCATCTTCGATTATTGGGATTTTACGGGGTCATTGATTCGTCTGCAGTATTCAAAAGAAATTGCATAAATTACAGCTGCTTTTTTATTCAATGTAAATGTAGGTCTTTGTGGTTCTGGCGTAAAGCTTGAAGCGGTGGCTTCGTAAAAGTTTTAATTGATTTTGAGAATATTTGGAAAAAAAATCGACTTTTTTTCCAGATAGTAAACGGAGAGAAATAATAGGACCGACTACTACAAAAATTGTAGTATATAAGACAATGAGCTTTTTTTATATAAAGATTCCATAAAATATGAAATTTACTCTAAAGTTTTAGGAGAATTTTAAAATTTCCTATTTTTTGGAATGAAATCTACCTCACCTTTATCCCCTGTTATATTTTTTGGTGAAACCCCATAAACAAAAAGTGTCCAATGTGGTCACAAAAAAAACTATATTCGAATTTAAAATTCGCAGGAAAGGGGTTTATTGAATATATGGGATTAATTTGAGTGGTGGGTATCGAAAACCCGACCAAAATCCTTTCAACGGTTCCGGAGATAGCAGGGGAGGGGATAAAAAGGGATCACATTATTTTTACATATAGAGTTTTTATAACAAGTATCGCTGTACAAATTTTTAGCCGAATTTGATCAGCCGTTGACGAGTGACGTTGCAAAATGTTCCACCAGTTGGAGAACGTTTGTAAATAAAGCCCAAAATACAATTGGCCCAACACAACATTTACGGCGACATAGATTTTAAACTCATTGGACTCTATGCTTCTATACAATCAATCCGACCAACTTTGCAGCCGTAAAAAGTTTAACCGAATTTAACTTTTGTCGGCCAGCTCGCCTACAAAATTTAGTGGTTGATTCAAAATGAAACCTTATCGGGATGTCATAAAATTAAATTTCGTCTCTTAACCCTTTGACGACCACAGGCAAGTATGCTTGCCCAAGAGCTTTCAGTACTTAAAATCGTCCAGTTAAGAGATAGAGCAAAGGTATTAAAAGGTTTTTTGTAGAGGATAGATGGGGCAATATAAATGTATGTGGCGGGAATTCTATGCCGGTTCCCCTGTGCCCCTATGATCCTAAATGAAAATTAAAATGATTTAACAAGGTTTTTTATTACTCTTCCAGAAATTTTGGTATAATGGACTTAGAACGATTTCACTCTTAGCCGACGATATCTGTGCTTGCGATTGCTTCGACGTCTACCACATGCACAACTAATTAAATTCAGTTTGTTCAAATTCAAAAATAAATACGTACATGAATTATATATAAGAATGTTGTCTTTCCATTTTAATTTTCGAGATAAAAAAATGAGGGGCAAGGAGGGGGTCTAGGGCCACCATTTTTTGTGGCATAACTATTATCAGGTCACAGATCATGAAAATGAAAAAAAAATCAAAATCCCTTCGGCCGAAATGTATGGTCGTCAAAGGGTTAAAGCAACTATTAGGAAATATAGTTCGTATGCTGTGTTGCTTAGATTGTATGATAATTGTGTACAAAAAATGTTATATGTGTCTCACCGTCCCAATGTCAAAATCAAATGAGAAACAAATAATGATTAGAACAACAAAGTGTGCGCAATTGTATATGGAGGGCGACATTGTCGCCGTAATCTGCCGTCGTAAATGTTGTGTCGGGCTAATTGTATTTTGGCCTTAAACCAGCAGGGGGTAAAAAGGACTAAAGAGTTTAACCAAAAACACACTATAATATTTGAAAAGCCACATTTTTGATTTCTTCGTATCTTCTTTTAGTGCTGCTTTCCAAAATATTCTTAAAAGTCCTTTGAACTTAAAAATCTTTGTGGTTGATTTTTTTTTTTTATATTTCCTATCTTCATTTAATATTCATTTAATATTCATTTAATATTATTTTTTTTAATTCAGTACACGCGCGATATAATGAAAATCAAATATAGTAAACTCTCTTTTTTTTACTGTTTGCCTGCAGCAAATGTGCAGTTAATTTGTGGTACTGAAAATTTCAATGAAAGAAGATCTTTCAAACAAAAATTTTCCTTCACTCATAATTCGCAGTTCAATATTCATCGATCGCGTCCATTGGACCCATCGAATCGCTCACTTAGCTGCAAACCACTAGCAAGCAAGAAGGACGTATGGAATCCGGCTGTAGCCTACCTTTCAACATTTAAAAAAAATCGAAAAAATGTTTACTGGAAGTCGACTAGTTCCCCTTTCGTTCAGCAATACACGATATTTGTTCAACTGGAGAAAGAAAAATTTAATTGTGGTTTTACTAAAACCAACTTTTACTAAAACCTTACCTGGACTACTAGTTGCAATACGTTGTAAATTCATTGCAAATCATTGTATATTTCCAGCTCCAAATAGAGATCAACTTTGTTCCCCAGAGCACGGGCAAAGTTCACTTCTCCAAAAAATCAACTCGAGTTGATGAACCTATTTCTCACAGTGTAATGGTAGCATTATTTTGGTTCATTAAACCTCGTTTCGATTAGACATAAATTGCGAACTTTTTCATGGCCTGCCATTGAAATGTCCCATGGTGACTGCAATTGCCAGAACTTTTCTGATGTACATATTGGACCAAAACTCTTAGAAAAAAAAACACAATTTATGTCTAATCTAGACCCAACATTAAAGTCAAAATTTTCTGTATTAATTGCTCGATATAATCAATTTTAATTTTCTTTCGATTTCCGGTTAAAAACTATTGACTGCCAGCGTGTAATTTTAATATAAAAACTTTCTCTTAGTTTCCCGGAGATCACAAGAATAAATGGAAATGACTGCAGTAAATGACAGTTTCTAAAACAGCATGAAAAAAGTCACTTACATAAATCCCTTCAAAGCTGCTGACCTGAAAGAAAAAAAAAATTGTGTTTCGACGTATGTTGCATCAACAACAGCGACTTAGACAATTTCAATGCATCATTTTCATTATTATTGACGAAGTTTAATAGAAATCTCCGTCTATCCATCCATCCATCCATCCATCTATCCATCTAATGGAATCGACTGTAAGAACTCCATCAATCAATAATTCAGTCAGGAGTCTAATCATCAGCCAATAAAGACGATGACATGTTCCGCAACGGTGATTATAAATACTCGTATATCGCAACATAAGCATTACATATTATGAACATCTAATGTTGTAATGTTTAGCATAGATTACTCGCATGTAGAGTTCATAATGTGACGTTGTGGGGTGTGTAGCCACTTTCATTTAATCAAAAACTTACCAACTTTTCTTCGACTCACAAGTCTCGAGTGCTGTTTAATAACCAATCTCGCAATAATGGATGACATAATCATTTATATATGCTCTGATCTCTGCACACTATTAACAGCATAAATCTTCAATGGAGATTGATAGTGCATATGAGCATCAAGCATAAACATATTGAAAACATCAACATAAGAACCGATGTGAACATTCATTGCCATTAGATGACATCAGCCAACCTAACCTCAACGCAGGGACATTTAATTTTATATCCATTGATCTCCATGTGGCAAACAAGGAAAAGGGTTAAGAAAAAAAGGTCGATTAATGCCCACATGCATGTGAGAAAATTAGACGGACCCATCGCCTTTAGCCGACATCGTCGTCGTCTTATAACGGTGAATCTAATTAAGGTGCCATCCAAGCACACAACATATCTAATGCAATTGAGATTGTAATGGATGAATATGTATGAACTAAATACGTTCAATATCAGCTTAAATTGTACGCGCGCATCAGATTTACGCAGCGGAAGTCATACTGCGATGCTGTCATGTGTCATAAAAGTGGCGCACTGATCACACGGCGGCCATTAGTCTCGGTCAGCCGGGGTTTAGATTTTGTTTGACTTTAGCCAATTGCTCGGACGTATTTAGCTATCTTAGCACTAGGGTGATCCATCAAAATGGAAATTAAGTGAAAAGAAACCATTCGTACTGCGTGATGTCAAGTAAAAATGATATTTCCGCCTGGATCCCACTTAATTATTCCCTATAGTCGATACATTTGAACATAAATTTGGATTTAGATGCACTGAGTGTAATGCAACAACGGGACAGTGATAGCTCGGAACCTGTTAGTATATTTTTACAATCAGTGATGCCAGCGACATTTCTTACGTTTATCAATTAAAGCAGCCGAAAATCTTTATTAGGTCCATTCAACAACTGAAGAGTTTTCTACATAATTTATCTGTGAATCGCTATTTATTTGTAATCTTTTAAAAAACTACAAATAAATACTACTAATAAATAAAATACAAATGAATAGTACAAAACACTCAAGAAAAATTGCGACCCACTAGAATCTTCCAGAAAAATACCGAAGATTCTAGCACCATGAAGATATTCTGAATAGGTCGGGATACTTCTAGAGTACCTGGTGCCGGTAAAAATAGAGCCCCAAAGTCATTCTGAATCCAAAGCAATCGGTTTCGTTAGAGTACCTCAATTGAGAGCGTGGTTATTAAATGATAGATGTATTAAGCCTAGTACGCAGTTCGAGTAAAATGGAATTTTCCATACAAATTTAACACTGTGCTTAAATTTAACCTCAGAAATTTTACCAAGCGGTACGCAGTTCGCTGGTAAAATGATGTGAAAAACTCATGTTGCAATGTTGCCTCACTAGTTGGCGTAGAAAGTCTCCACTTGATTTTACCAGCATTTTAACTGTTCGGTACATTAAATTCGAGGTAAAAATTTGACAGATGAAAATACTAGAGGTTCAGTTTTCTTAACGAGTGTGGTTTTTTAATTGTGTGTGCTCGGCTGTCAATGTTTTTTCTCCACAAACAGTTTTTACTTCGGTTTTAATGTGCCAATTTGGAGACCGCGTTAAAATTTCATTTTACTCGAACTGCGTACTAGGCTTTATTGTAAAATATTGTAAATTGTGACTTGTTGTAATAAGATTAACACTAAATCATTGAAATAGAGTACTTAGAATCTAAGTTTGTGACTAGATAAGACATTGAAATAAATACATTTGGGATATTGTGATGATTAGGGCTGCCAAAAATATGCATTTGCATATTTCTTCTCGTTATGATTTCGGCTCCGGGAGTTTTTTATTCATCCGAATCAATAAGTTTAGAAGCGAATGAAGGTCACTTGTTGTTGCATATTTCGCATATTTGACACGTTACTGCATATTTGCATATAAATGCATATAAATGCATATAATGCATATTTAGTTGCATATTTTACAACTTTCATGAACAACCAAATTTTTTTTGTACAATTTCGACTGTTTCAGCTAGAATAAATATTAAAAATAAATAAATATGTGTTTTTACTTTCTTCTACGAAGTATAACAAAGTATTGTATTAAAGTATTGTATATTTCGACCTCTTAATTTTGCCTCAAAAACATTTCCCGATCACTCCTGAGTCGATTGGAGTCATATTTAAAAAATGTCTTTTTGTCTGTCAGTCTGTCTGTCAGTCTGTGTACAAGATTTCTCAAAAACTAATAGAGCTAGCGCAATGAAATTTTATAGGCATGTCGGGTCCTGGAATGGGACGATCCTATCAACTTTTGGTGGAAATCCGTTAACCGGAAGTATCCAAAATGGCGGTTTTTCAAAAATCGCAATTTCGTTTTTCTCGATTTACTCCCAAACTACGCGTTTTTTGGAGAAAATAAAATTTCCCACACTTTTGTCTTTAGCTATAACTCGATATCTCAACCTGTTATCGAGATAAACCGTTATTTCAAAAAAATTAATTTTTTTCCATTATCTCGAAAAAAAAATGGTTTTTAGCTTACTGTATATATGAGATGAATTAATGAGAATGGCATTCTGCACAATTTTGTCTTTCACAGTTATCCATTATCTTTTACCGTTATTGAAATATTTTTATTAAAATGTAAAAAATATATTTTTGCGAATTACTTGCAAACTAACAGTTTTTCGAAAAAACTTTTAAAAAACGAATTAAAGGCAATGAAATTTTCTACATTTTTACCTTTTACCGTAAATTGATATCTTTTACCGTTCTCAAGTTATTTCAAATTTTGTACATTTTGAGGTCGTCTTTGGTTGACAAAACGATAGGGATAGCGTAAATTGCGCAGGGTCGTAGATTGTGTGGAAGAAAGTTTTGTGGTAGCAACAACTGAGATTTTTCTACAAGTTTTAGCCCCGATTATACCATAGACAATATGAAGTATTGAACCTCTTTTCGAAATATCTTAAAATTTAACAGTTGCAATTTAGAAACAAGTAAAAAAAATTTTTGTCAGTCAAAATGTCAATCTTTTTTACAGACTATTATTTTTTCAATTTTTTTATTTTCCACATAAGTCGAATTAACCACATTTTAACAAGTTCCGTTCACTATTTTGGGTGAAATATACTATATTTCGGATTTTTAATGTTTTTAAAGTGCATATTTAAGTGCATATTTTGCCGTTTTTAGTGCATATTATATGCGCATATTTCGCCTTTTTTAGTGCATATTTTTGGCAGCCCTAGTGATGATTATCCCAGGTTAGATATGTCTCACAAAAATTCGCAATTTTTTAATTGTCAGATGACTTTGCATTCTACCATTTCAACAATAATTGTAAAGCTCGCTTGCTAAAATGCCGAAAACAAACTATCAAAACAGTTAGTATTCTCAATAGTCACAACAGTTTTGCGAGGTAAAGTGAACACCCCTTGTTGTGTGGTATTCTGCAACTATCCAAACAAGCCAATCCAAGCCCGTGACAATAGTTTATTACCTCCAAAAAAATCATTTTAAAAGTAAGTCCATGTTCTGCCCCAAATGAAAACGCATGTACTGATTTTCCTGAAATCTTATGACCGCACAGCTTTGAAAAATCCGCTATTCTGGCAACACTTTTTGGCCAACACAAATTCACCGGCTTTTAAGTTTCGGCTCAAGTGATTTCCTATCGCCAGTAATTTCTAACAATATTTTTTATTTTATTTTACGCAACTAACGCAACAAATCCCGACTCGACAATTGGCCGACTTGTAGATGATTGTCTTAATAAATACTCGGCTGGGATCGAGAGTCGATCGACAGTTTATGAGACGATCGATTAGCATTGCCAACTAATAAATTTGCTGCAATTGATCCGTTATACAATAACAACAAAATGACAACAATTAAGCCGATCTCACAGTTTTAGCCAGAGTTGCATTATTTTATTTAGCTATACGTGTATGAATGTGAGATGAGATTTATCGTTCCAACTAGCCTGTCAACTTCTCTCTCTGATCCAAACGTCAACGTGACGTTTGTGTCCCTTAGCCGAACGCTTTCCTCGCCGTTAAAATCCGCGCTATTGCTGGTGAAATTAGAAATCTATCGGAGGGCAAGTTCCGTGTGCTCCGCTCCAGCATCCAGTATCCAATCAGCCACTTTGTCAGAGCGTTTACCATGCGTGGGAAACTTCTATCTGGCCGTTGATTGAAGTATTGTGACAAATAGGTCGACATTGTGATGAAGTTTTATTACTTCTAGTTTGCCGCTATTTAGTTGGGATTGATGACCATACATACTTGGCTTCACTAGCAGCCATTGAGTACAATTACTTGGTATTAGATTTTCTTTTGAAATTGGCCGCTTTTCAAGTGACTTCTAACCATCATGGTGACCCCCAATCCGAGATAAATGAAGCTGTTATGAGGTCAAAAAGTATAAATTTCAACGTATTCAAATTGAGCACGTAATATTTCGACAGTTTTCGACATTAATCAAATTGATGAGATTTAGTTATTTCTATAATAAATATGTTTGTGTTTAGATTTAGGTAATAATATATAAATATTTAAATTGAAGAGATGTTCATTTAAAATATTTACATTGTTAGATAGTTGAAAAGAGTGAAATCTTTACCTATAGAAAATTAATTTACAAAAATTTAGCAAGTTTTTTAAAAATTTCTTTATAGTTTTAGAAAAGCTAAAAATACAAACACATGGGCAAACTATACCAGAAAGATACAAAAAAAATTATATAATATTGTAAAACACTCCGCATAAAAAAAATTTATTAGGGATCGAAATTCTCGGTTTTATAGTGGCACTTATAGAGCGTTTTTTCCTAATATTTTTGCCCGACATCTAAAATGTTCTGGAAAACGCTGTTTTTACAAGAATTCTTTTTTCGGCAGGATATTTTTTTTTTTAAAACTGACTGATTTACAAAAACAAATCGAAACGTCCAAAAACTGAAATTTTTGAACATAACTCAGGGACTACATTGACTTTTATTTTTGGTGTACCGGTAAAACTGTTTGCTAAAAAGCCAGTGTGGACCAATCTGGTTTACCAGTTTTTCTGGTAAGACAGCACTGGTATACCATTTTCGTAGACAGGGTTGGTATACCAGATTTTGACAGGCAATCAAATTAAAATGGCGGAAATTAAATTTTCGAGAAAAGATATATGGTAGCTTATCATTACTTTACGAGAAAGGAATTTTGAATGGCATGCACAATGTAGATATTACAAGAGAGTCGATTTGAGAGGGTAATCGGTAGATTAGTTCCTATCCAGACGTTTTAAAGACAATATTTTGGCAACCATAATTTGTTGTTTCCTGCTGCCTGACATTTCGCCTACTGACCTGTTTTACCAGAATTTGCCCACTATTCAAATTTGACATATTGCGACTAAAAGGCTTACCAGCTGGTATACCAGAAATAAAAGTCAATGTAGTCCCTGTGTAACTTCGAAATTTTTGTTAAATTTATTTGAATTGGCCATGACGAAGCATTTAGACGATCAAAGTTATTTGACATCAAGTAACTTTGACAAATAAATTTGCCCGTATAAATGCCGCCTAAAGCCCAATTCAGACTACCGATCGCGATTACGATTTCGATTACTATTGAAGCTTCTCGAACAATAAGATCAAAGCTTTCAACGGTAGGGACATGAAAGCTTTGATCTCATTGGTCGAGGAAGCTCAATCGTTAGTCTGAATTGGGCTTAAGTTTTGTCGGTCAGGTCCGTATTAGACTTTGGCACCGAAACTCGCCGCTCCCTAAACAATTTTTCTTCAAAAAAACGGGCCATTTCCCTTACGCGTAGCTTTTCTTCTTCGTCTCCATAACTTTGACTTTTTCTTTTTCTTTTAGCAAATTTGAATATGTTATCCATTTTAAAGAAAATTTCTAATATAAACCTGACATACCTGAATTACCTGACAATTGTGAATGATTACAACGATAACGAATGTTTGTCGAATGTCCAGAACAACGCAAACCTCTATTGGTGGTCATTAATTTTTTTCTGTAAATATTTGGAACATTTAATTTCTTCTAATTTTATGATTTCATAACAACTTTTACACATAAATATTAATATTTGCTTAACGATCTCTAAAAAGCCCGAAACGATTTTCCACACTTTATGCAAACTGTAAATATTTTCCCATAAAAAGTATTGAATTCCGTCTCATCGTCGATCATAGATCACGAAACGGCGACAATTTTCCCACAATGTTTGTTCCTAATTTTACCACATCTTCCGGTCGAAAGCATCGAAAGAGTTAAAACGCAATAATAGCATCACTTAACCGATGATAGGCTGACCTCCATAATTCTGGAAAGAATAGAACCATAAATCCCAGAATGGTCAGGCCTCCAAAAATGGTTGACAAAAGTCTTGGAGTTGTTTTTCCTCTACGGCAATTTTGTTTTTGAGGACAAGTTAAGTGCGACAACGCCAGCATAAAAAGACACTCGACTGGACTCGAGTTCAGGTTCAGGTTTCACACCTTGACGGATAGCGGGGAGCGTGCCGGGGTCGAGTTGGGTCTAAAAAGAAGCACTAATGGTTCCCCCAAATATCGGTCAATAGTATGCGGCGATGATCCAAATTACGGTCTTTCGAATCGGTTTCCGGCCCCTGTTTGGTTTCTTTCGCGCGAGTGTCGCCGCCGCGTTTGCAAACGATGTCGTGCAGCGCGACTTACGACCACGACCATACCTAAAATAAATCTCCCCATATGTATCTCTACGTGTGTATGTAGATGACGGTAGCATAAAACTAACGGTAAATGATTGGTCAAAAAAAAACAAAATTTTGTCGTAGGTGTTAATTGAAATTAGTCACTTGTTGTGAAGGTTACCACTTTTGACAATAAAAAAAACATTTGACGATTTACGCTACGATCGATGATCATGACGGACGGCGACGTTTTTGCGTTGAAGATATTCGGAAATCTTCTTAAGATGACGGGCGATGCTGCAAAATAAGAGACAATGTTTCAAATTCATCTTTCGGCTTTTAAAATGCTATCCCAAAATAAATTTGTGAAAGTTGAGAATCATCTGTCGGATTAAAGTCTTCAGTTTCCATCAGAAGGCATCCAGGGAGCGGTCGATCATTTTGCCAAAGAGGCTCAAATGACATTTTGAAACTTTGACAGGATGCAAATGCGGTCAGGGGGGAGACAAAAATGATCGTCATAGTGATTCTCTGTCAGTTATTGATAACCTGTCACCGATAATAAAATATTTCATTTTTTCGGGCTAACAGGAGGCTTACAGAGGATCACCGTCAAACGTTTTGACAAATTTTACGATTTATTCGTAGTCATTTCTTAAGCTGATCATCACTATTGTCCCGTTCGCGGATTGTAGACAAATTCATCCATTTTGAGCACAAATGACGATCGTCTATAGAAAATTTTACTAATTGTATGTTAATTTTGTGTGATTTTGCCGTTGAAAAGTATTTACAGTTGTAAATCGACTAAAACTGACGTAATTTTCGATTCAATATATCCGATACAATCGTTAAAAATGTCAAGGTTATTTTGTTGCAGTGTCGTTTGATTGAACAGCAAAACGTTTTGTCAACATATTCAGTGCGATATGGGAATTTCGTTTGTCAAAATATTTGCGAAAAACGGAATTTCTAGAAAGTGTGATTCGTTTCGCTTAAATACACAATTTCAGATGAAAATGGAGAGTTTGTCTAGTATCTGTGTAAATTGATGAGTAAATTGTGCCGGGTAGACTTTTACTTTGTGCTAAAAATTTCGTTCAAAGATTATATAAATATTGAGACAAAATCGCATATCTTAAACGTATGATTTTGTTTTGTATGTATACTTCCGATAGATTTTCTTTCTAATATTTTTTTATATAAAGGGTGTTTTTTTTAGACGTGTGGTTTTCAAGAAGAAATAAAACGCATATAATTTGCGTGTGTGGAAATATAAATAAATAAATAAATAAAATAAAATAAATAATTTAATGTTATGGCCAAGAGTTTAGCTTTATTATAAAGATAAGGGTTTGCCATTAGGTTTTAAAAATGATTTCGGGCAAGTGGCCGCCGCGGCTGCCTCGAATAAATTCCAGCCGAGAGGCCCAATTTTCGACCACTTTTTGCAGCAATTGGGGCCGTATGTCAGCAATAACGCGCCGAATATTCTCTTCCAAGGCGTCAATCGTCTCGGGCTTATCTGCGTAGACAAGCGACTTCACATAACCCCACAAAAAATAGTCCAGCGGTGTTAAATCGCACGATCTTGGAGGCCACGCCACAGGCCCTCGGCGCGAGATAATGCGCTCACCAAAAGTTTCCTTCAATAAATTGATTGTTTCGTTGGCTGTATGGCATGTAGCTCCGTCTTGTTGGAACCAAACGTCGTCCACATCAACATCCTCCAATTCAGGCACGAAAAAGTCATTAATCATGGCTCTATAGCGTTCCCCATTGACTGTAACATTATGGCCGGCTTCATTTTTGAAGAAATATGGACCAATGATTCCCTCTGCCCATATAGCACATCAGACAGTGACTTTTTGAGGATATAACGGCGTCTGAAGAATGGCTTGTGGATTACCATCCCTCCAAATGCGACAATTTTGCTTATTGACGTACCCATTCAACCAAAAGTGAGCTTCATCGCTGAACAGAATTTTCTTGTGAAAATCGGGATCGGTGGCCATCTCGTTTTGGGCCCATTCACCGAACGTGCGACGCGAAGTCTATTCATTACGAAATGGCAAACCAAACTGAGCATAAATCAAGTGACAATTGTCAAAAAGACCAACTCCGAAAAAAGTAGTGCCAGATTACTTTTTTCGGAGTTGGTCCGAAAACCACACGTCTAAAAAAAAACACCCTTTACTACGAATAATAAGTAATAATTTTTTGAAGAAAACGTTTTCAAGCATTTGGTTTTTTTTTCGTTTATTTTTAGCGATTAACTTTTGGCAAATCTTGAGATTTTTTAGAAATTCAGATTTTTGTAAAACGTCAAAAAAAACTAATATAAAAAAGCCTAATATAAAAAAACCTGATATCGAAACCGGCAAAAGTCAAACCGTAATATCTCCCAATTCACGCGGTCAATTGGCGAAAACAGGGCGTGAATCGGAACCGCGAAAATCGAGCTATGGAAAGAATGTAAAAATTGAGGTCCGGTTCCGAAACCTAGGGGTGAAAAAAGTACAAAAGTTTTTATTATTTTATTAATAGTGGACAAAGTACCCACAAGTTTAGAAGGGTATATTAATACCAAAAAACATACATTTTAGTTTGTCTATCGTTCTTTATATCAAAAAGTCTAAAACTTTATAAAATCTTATTCAAAATAAATCAAGATTTTTTAACGCGATAAAGTAAATTCGCGTAGAACGAGACTATGTAAATGCGGGAGTCCACTTTACAAAAATAAAAACTGTGGATGACCCGGTGGAGATTTAATAGTTAAAATGAAAAAAAATACAAATATAAGATTTTTACTTTCTTCTATGGAGTATAATAAAGTATTGTATTCATGAAAAATTTCGACCTCTTAATTTTGCCTAAAAAACATTTCCCGATCACTCCTGAGTCGATTGGAGTCATATTAAAAAAATGTCTTTCTGTCTGTCAGTCTGTCTGTCAGTCTGTGTACAAGATTTCTCAAAAACTAATAGAGCTAGCGCCATGAAATTTTATAGGCATGTTGGGTCCTGAAATGGGACGATCCTATCAAGTTTTGGTGGAAATCCGTTAACCGGAAGTATCCAAAATGGCGGTTTTTCAAAAATCGCAATTTCGTTTTTCTGGATTTACTCCCACACTACGCGTTTTTTAGTAGCCTTAAGTATGACAAAACTTGGAGAAAATAAAATTTCCCACACTTTTGTCTTTAGCTATAACTCGATATCTCAACCTGTTATCGAGATAAACGGTTATTTCCAAAAAAACAGTTTTTTGCAATTATCTCGAAAACTAACGGGTTTTTGCTGACTGAATGTATGAAGTGAATTAATGAGAATGGCATTCTGCACAATTTTGTCTTTTACCGTTATCCGTTATCTTTTACCGTTATTGAGATATTTTCATTAATATGTAAAAAATCATATTTTTGCGAATAATTTGCAAACTAACGGTTTTTCGACAAATCAGTTAAAAGAATAATTAAAGATGTTAACATTTTCTACATTTTTGCCATTTACCGTAAATTGATATCTTTTACCGTTCTCCAGTTATCTCAAATTTTGTACGTTTTTGATATTTTTGGATGAACCAACAATTTATTGGGAGGTTGTATTGGGTTGACAATACGACAGGGCTATTACGTAAATTGCACAGGGTCGTAGATTTTGTAGAAGAAAGTTTTGTGTTGACCACAACTGATATTTTTCAACGACGTCGAAAGCAGCTAAGAATTTTCCAAGGTTCTCAAAACGGCTAAAAGTTTTGAAAGATCTCGAAAACGAATTTTGAAATATCTCGAGAACTGCTAAATGTTTTAAAGGATCCTGAAAACTGCTTAGGATTTTAAAAAAAAAACCTCAAAACAGCCAAGAATCTGAGAGATCTCGAAAACGGTTAAAATTTTTGAAATAACTAAAAAACGGGTACGAAGAAGCCATGAATTTTGAAAGGCGTCGTGAATAGCTAAAAAGTTTGAATTATCTCGAAAACTGCTGAGAATTTTGAAAGATCTCGAAAACGGCTAAGAATTTTGAAAGGTCTCAAAAACGGCGAAGAACTAAGAAAAACTACATGGTTGTAAATCATTGGAATTTTTTAAGAAGCTTGTTCGGTTCCTTGTACCATAAACCTTGTATGATTAGTGGATTTCTATGTAAGATATGGGCGAAAATTTCATTTCAATCGGTCGAATAGTTTGTAAGTTATAGCTTTTGGAAGTAATTAACATATGGTTTGGTTTTAAAGCAGATTTTCCAGTTTGTTTTTGTTTTTCTCCGGAAATATCATTTTTTTTAAATCTTTTCCAAAGTGTTTAGGTCCCTGATATCGCTTTTCCTGTTTGAATGTCAAAAAAAGATAGCATTCTTAAAGAAATAAACAATCAAAAAGTTTTTTGACTTACAGAACCACACGCAATACCAAGTCCTTATTTTCAAGAGTTTGTAATAAAATCCCTTAAATGGATTATTATTTATGTTAAAGTTCCTACCCGACGTGTCAGAATTTTATATTAAACTTAATTAATTTACTTTCCAATAAAGTCTTGTAAGTTTATTGACCCATCGAGTGCAGCATAAAAATTTGTCCCCATTTTCGGTAAATTGTTTGCTAAACCATCCCATTTAACGATAATGATCATCTTTAAACGTCATTTAATTAACTATAAGAACCCCATAAATGCAACTTCTTAAGCGAAACTGCATCTGCCTAATTATCTCCCGGTTTCCCAGCGTAACTCCGGTGGACGTCTGCGACTCTAAATTCAGGAAGGCTTAATGGCGCTCGCCCAGGTGTGTAATGAGAATGACCATCATATGGAATTTTTATACTATGCAATGTGAAAAAGGTAAAACGCATTAATTTTTTGGTACGCGTTGAAGTACAGATAATTGAAAAAGAACAACTCGAAGGTGGTCTCAAATCTGGTTTTGAACCTCAATTTTGGAACTTTTATTGAATTTTTTCTTGAACAAAATTAATCTAAAACCTTGTTAACCTCGCCACCCCGAAAGGATGCAGTGGTCGCCTTAATTACATTTTTTTGATACTTCTGGAAATGTTTTTAATACAGATTATGGTTAACTTTGATGAGCATATATAAATTTTCAGGTATTTTCGACGTTAAACGAGGAAGTCGCAAACATAAACATAATAACGAAGAATGTTGTGGCAACAAAATGATAACAAAGTGCGACTTATGGTGATTGACCATTGAATGCGGGTGGCTATGGCCATTAATACCAGGTGATTATTATTAGCCTCAAAGTAAACTCAAAACGGTAGCGTGAAAACGAACATATAACTTTGGCCAAGTTCAAATACAAGAAGAATAAACAGCAAACAAACAAAGTGTTAAATCAATAGAAGTAAACTATTTGATCATATGTGAACAAAGTGCGTTTGGTCAAACAAGAGAAGGTCTTAAGTTTCTACATATGTCGGTGCAATGCTCCGAATGAGGTGTCACATCATTTGCAGCAAAAAAGAAGCGGTTTGTTGGTCTTTCTTTCAAATGGATAAGAAATTACCGGAAAAATTTCGTATTACCATCACGTCGACGGTCGTTGACACCTTCGTCCGCGAAGGTATGGCACCACCATTCGATAATAGCCCAACTATCTATTCATTTATTTCGTCCACTAAAATACGCAGGCAGGTAAGTAGTCGTAGAGTTACTTACTGTTAGCATATCTTTTAGAGGTTTTTTCTTCTTCTTGTTACCAATCAAGTACACCTTTTAAAGGTGCCCAGCATGAACCGATATCGTTCTTTTGTTTTGTGAAGGCGGTACCGATAAAGGGTCTCGACATGCATTTTTAAGGCTTAAGAATTCAATAAAAAAAATATCAAAAAAGAATGACGAAAGCAAAAACAAAACAAAAAATCGAATTTTAATGGCGCATATCCGGCGTTTAACAGCTTATGGACGGAAATGCAAATCGATTCGTCTCCCTCGTTCGATTTTGAAGGGTCAAATTGTTGCAGATGCATTTTAATGCATGACTGACGACGATTTTTTTTTCGTGAAAACTAGGCAAAACCTGTGTATTATTAAACGGTGACCGATTGATCGATTAACTCTCGAGGAGGACGTTTTAACGTGATTCTAGTATAATGCACGCTCAAAAGGTTTAAAACCGTGAACATTGTGTTTTTTTTTTTAAATTTACCCTAGTTTATAAATTTCACAGTAATCATTTTTTTTTGTTCCAAAGGTAATGAAAAAACCTGAAGGGTTAAGTGAATGCACCTTGGGAAAGTAACAAAAACAAATTTATCGAACAAACATTGAATGTCGATAGGAAAAACCTTTCAAAGGAAGGTTTACAAATTTTCACCAAACAAGAAAACGATAAAACCGAGCATTGGTGTCTTTTTCAAGATCGATTTTCTTAGTGCTGGCGCACACCCCAATGGCAAGTATGTAGAATTGTGCAGAGGTGGCGATTCGACTTTTTAAAATACCTTTAAATTAGTTTTTCAACTTGTGTCGAAGTAGATTTAACTAGAAATAAGGAAGTAGTAAATTAGTAAACCGAAAAACACTTCCTTGGCAGCTCCTATATAGTTTTGTACGGGTTTTAAAAATTAAAATTGTTACTTTAGCGCCATTCTATATGCTTGCCAACACGGTGCGCACTTGCCCTCAGAGTTCTGCGATAAATAATCACAGATTTCGAATACTCAATTTCTGGCTACACTTTAAACCAGACGCTCTTTTCCGCAGTAAATTTTTCAGCGAAATTTTACTGGCATTTTCTAGGTAAATATTCTTTTTTACTGTTTTCCCAGTAAAATTTACTGGACGATGGTAAAATTTACTGAAACACAGTAAAATCAAAAAAATACATCAATAAAAATCCAATAAATTACTTTGTCCTAATTTATTTTTTTATTCCCGTTTTCCAAAAATTTCTACTTGCCTTAAGTGAAACGGTCAACTTTAAAAGTTGTCGAATCGACAGTCGCCTGTGACCTTACGGTATCCTAACCAAGATTGCGGTGTTACCCATCATATAGTAGGCTTTATTTTTAGTAAAATATTAGTTGCGTTTTTTTAATGTTCTGAAGCAGTTCAGAACAAGCTTTCCATACAAAATCCTGCACCACCTTTTCATCTCGAACAGCGCTTGGAACAAAGGGAAATTTTATACGGTAATGTACGGTAATGAAATGCTGCTAACTTCAACATAATAAATCTGACATTTTATTCTCAATTGAGGATTTTGTGTTGGTGGTTTGTTGGTTCTGTTCGACAGCGAAATAGTTTTAATCATGGGAGATAGCGAATCGTGATTATATCAAGAAAATATAACAGTAACGGCCTACTGATGTAACCAACGTGAAGTTAGTTGCCATTCGAACTCGATGAAATTTCCCACTTACTCTGGATCGTTTTTTTAATGTTCTGTGTTCTAGAACATTAAAAAAACGCAACTATTATTAACAAAAAAAAACTTAATAGCAAATGAAAATTTATTAGGTTTGAAAATAAAAAAAAGTTCCAAAACCATTCAAATGCTTTAAAAATTTCAAGAAGCATCTGAGAGGTTTTTAAGATTTTATTGTGATCCTAGTAAATTTTACTCAGATTTCCAGTAAAAATTATTGTCATTTCAGTTCTTTCCAGTTTTCCAGTATGATAATTTTACTGGGAATACAATCCAATAATTACTGGGAGGAACAATAAATTTTATTTACTGAAACAGAAGAATAAAATTTACTTTACTTCTTCGTTGTTGCCTTTTTGCTGGACTCTCAGTAAAATCTGGTTTAGTGTGTACAGAAAGTGCAGCACACCCCAAGTATTTTAAAATGTTTTTTAATTCCAGGTTTTAAAATGTGAAAATCCGGGAATCGGGATAGTAAAAATCAAGAAATTTGCCCGGATTCCGCTTCCGCTCCAGGAATCAAATTTTTGAAACCAAAACCAAATTAAAACATAACAAAAGCTATTATTGCCAATCTGGCAATCATTGGAGACCCGTATGGTGATATTCGTATCAAAATTCGAACAGTTATACCAAAATTCCACTTTGAAGTCAAACTTTCCAATAAGATTTTTTCAAACTTATTCCAATCGGATTTTGATGTATGGGAGTTTTATGTAGAATCATATCCTAAATAACTTTTGTTCTTGCACTTTTTTGATAAGATGCACCGTTTTTGAGATATTCACAAAAACCGTTTTCGTTCGTATGGGGGGTACCCCCCCTAATGGTCGATTATTGCCCATTAACGAACTTGGCCTCGCATTTTACGAAAAACGGATCTGCGCTCAATCCGTGCGCCCGCAATCCGCGCCACAGACAGACAGACAGACAGACGGACAGACAGACAGACGGACAGACAGACGGACAGACGGACAGACGGACAGACGGACGGACACACGGACGGACATGGAAAATTCAACTTTTTTTTATCATTCTAAACACACTGGTGTAATTCATTTTTTTGTGTGATGACGGGATCTTGGCGTTACAAACGGTAAGGCAAATCTAATATACCCTTTGGTTTCACCATACGGGTATAAAAACCAGAAATTACCCTTGAACCCTTGACCCAAAATCAAACTCAGAAAACTTTTGGTGTGCATCTCTGTGTTTTAGTTTCTAAAATTTGAAACATCTCTGCGATTGAACACGCTCTAAATTGCGCAATCCGGCACAAACGTTTAGTTTCCGGGATGTAATGAGGTAAAGAGATGCAAATATCGCTTCTCTTTCTTTCATACTAGCATTGGCTAATTAAATTACAATTGCTACAATTGTAAAAAAATTAATGCCTAATAGAATTTTCAAGCAAAATTGAAATGAATTCTTCAAAAATAGCGGAAATGGAATAGAATTCGAACAATGTAAAAAAAGAAATAACTTATGATTCAATAAACGAGAAACTCGCTAAAAAAACATTTTGGACAATATGACATCATAATATCTCACGAATAAAAACCATGCATTATTCGATTGAATTGTACATGATCATAAAATTAAATAAAATGTTTTATGCTCGTGGTGACTTACACCAAACTCAACTATCGAATAACTATAAATAATTTTCAATTAATTTTCGATAAATCATCTTTTGCGATTGAATTGACGGACCAAGGTCTCTTTGCACGACACCATGATGATGGTTTATTCCATTATCTACAGATATTTATCTACAATATACAACATGTGTATACAATCGTTGATCGTTACAAGAAACCGAACCGTACCAAACTCGTTGCTAAAGTAAATATCTTAAAGATTCGTCGATACTATCGACCATATATTCCTTAGATTAGTGATTATCCATCTATTATTGCGGCACGGCTGCTGATATTTATATAGGAGTATAAATAAATGTAGCTACAGAAATTATTTCAATTTAATCGGTGGTCTCTGGAGCAGGCAAGCAGGCAGGCAAGTATCATATCCAACTTTATGCTCAATAAATAATATTCAATATTCAAAAGTAATATTGATTGAGATCCACCTTAGATCTGTAATGCCTCAATCTAGTGATTAATTGTTCGATCAGTGTGGCCGGATTTTGCACGCGCGCGGCATTACATCTTTGAAGATGTACGAAGAACCCGGAAGAGAAGTTCAAATCGAAGATGATGGCAGCTTCCATTTCTAGCGCTTTGGCCCCCATTCCGAGGTGCGTCATTTATGAAAATATGCCTATGATGTTGCATTAACCACTGGCAGATATATGGAATCTGCGGTGTTTTGACCTCAGGTAAATCTACGATTAGAAATGATTTTTTTTCATATTTGGAAAAAGAATTTTCTTACTTCCAGTTAATTTAAACTGGCATCCTCTTACAGTTAGGACCGACTTGTAAATGTAAAAACCGGGCATAAAACCGATTTGTTGCATATGCAACGCAATAACAATAAAAATGTCCTATTGAAACATTCCCAGACGTTGTTTTTCGTGAGATTTTCCTGTTGCCCGCGCGGAGACTCATTTTTCTTAGACACGGGACCAAAAATATTTTTGCACTTCGTATTTCTTTTTTTCTTAACTCAATCTTGTTTCTCAATATTTTATGAAATTTTTTCGCAGATCTTTTTTTTTCGTCACATTTTATATTGTTTGGCCAGTTCTGCGTAGTTTCAGTTCAGTCCGCCAAAGGTGCAACGAAAGGAAAATCAACAAGGTGTCCACATTTCTTGGTAACAATTTTGAAGTCGAGGTGCAAGAAATGGAGCCGCGAAGGCCTCTGGAATCTGGAAGGACAACAAAGCGATCTGAACTTTGGCGCTGTTTGCTATTGTGGAATAGCGAACTACACCTTTGGCTCTTTTTGTTTCTATTTTATTTTACTTATTTTATAGACACACTCTGGTATAGACAGGTATATAAAGAGCTAACTGCTAGTTCTATCTATCTGATAGTTGTTGCTATAATTTCAGCCAAGTCAACATTAAAAGCAAAAAACTTCACCGTCTTTATATCGTCTGGATCTGGAGATATGGACACTAAAGACGTTATTTATGAGACCAGTGATGGGGTAATGTTACACATGCAAACACTTGGGAGTACCATATGAAAAGTGTAAGTTCTTATTCATTGTCTATTTCACTGTGATGTAATAATAAAATTTCAATAAATTTTTTTCTTATTTATTTTTTTTAGCAGTTTTGCGTTTATTTATTTCTTAAGGGGAAATATTTATCGCATTAAGTCTTGTTGGTATACTGATCGGTTTATGGTGGTTCATAGGAAATTCATTCTGCGAAAGTATAATTTAATTTTTTTGTGGCATGGGTATGGAATTTCCTTTCGCGTTGCGTACCTAGAAAAGAACTGAGAAATTTTAATTTTATAATCGTCGTTTTTCCAGCAGTGAAAAATAGTTTTCAATTCTTATGTTAGGATTTAACTGGGACTGGTTTTGGGAAAATGAAATCGGTTTTAACTAAACTTGACCATTGGCTTTAGGAGCTGTCCATAAAATACGTCACGTTAATTTTAGTTTTTTCGTACCATCCTTCACCATCGTCACACTTTTTTTCGATTTTTTGTACCGCCGCAACACTGACGCAAGCCCCTTAACACTTTCACAACGGAACATATGTGTCCCATTAGTCTTTTATAGTGAGAATCTATGTCCCATCAGTCTTTTGAAATTTTTACGTTCAGTCGTTTTAAAACTCTTTGCTAGGTCATATATGTCCCATTCGCTTTGAAAAGGTTAAAGTACTTTATGGACAGATCCTTACAGAAACATAAAGAGTGTCATGAGTTATGCTGCCATCTTACCCTTTTTTGCTGCATCTTACCCCCTTTTCTTCATGAAAAAAAATGATTGGGTCAATCATGATTGGGTCAACAATAATATATGAACGAAATGATTGATTTTCGATGACATTTTAGACCAAAAACTCCAAACGAATGAAATTGCTCGATGGAAGTGTTTGTGTTGCTTCGTAAAAATACTTGTCTTAATCAAAATGTTGCGAAGACAAGGAATTTTTCAAAGAAACATGAAAACATAGGCCTAATAATGCAAACTAATTTTTGAATGAAGAAATAATCCCCAAAACTGATTTTTTTTGAATCCGTGTCATGAAATAATAGTGCTATAGTTTATAGTTGGATTCTCAAATCTGCCTATATACTATTAACAAAATTATACCGCCAAAATTATTTGCAGACGCCTGCTGCGGGTAATTGGATCGCATGTTAAATGGCTCGAAATTAATCGAAAAATACGAAATAAATTGAAGCGGCGCCCGCGGAAAAACTATCCTACGTTCCAGCATTTTTCCAAAAAAAATCGTATTTTTCTAACACTTTTTTGGTATTTTTTTAACACACCAGAATTTGAGCCGCAGGTAATTAGACCGCATATTAAATGGCTCAAAAATAATCGAAAAATATGAAACAAATTGAAGCGGCGCCCGCGGAAAAACCATCCTACGTTCCAGCATTTTTCCAAAAAAAATCGTATTTTTCTAACACTTTTTTGGTATTTTTTTAACACAGCAGAATTTGAGCCGCAGGAAAAAATTTGAGGGAGACATTATATGTCATTTGATAATCGGTAAAATTACAATAAAATGACCGGCAGGCGATTTTTTTTAAATGAAGACTGGCAAAAAAGAAGTTTCTACATTCACCGAAAATTTTCAGCTTCAAGGCTAAATTGAATAATCCAGGACAAAAATTTAGATTTCGGGACGCCGGAACAACTTGCCTACATCCGGTACTGTCTCGACGTATCCAGAACGTTTAGTCACCCTATTTGATAAGGATATAAAACCTGCGAATATTGAAAATCCTGATGTTTGAATTTGAAATTTTTTTTAAAGGGACGTCTAGGAACAATTCCGGAATGGATGTTTATACCCGTATGGTGAAACCAAAGGGTATATTAAAGCCTTATCGTTTGTAACGGCAAGATCCCGTTATCACACACAAAAATGAATTACACCAGTGTGTTTAGAATGATAAAACAAAATTGAATTTTGCATGTCCATCCGTCCGTCTGTCTGTCCGTCCATCCGTCCGTCCGTCTGTCTGTCCGTCCATACGTCCGTCCGTCCGTCCGTCCGTCCGTCCGTCTGTTCGTCTGTCCGTCTGTCCGTCTGTCCATCCGTCTGTCTGTCTGTGGCGCGGATTGCGGGCGCACGGATTGAGCTAGAGACTTGAAATTTTTCGCAGATTCGGGTTTCGTAAAATACAAGTCTAAGTTCGTTAATGGGTAAAAATTGACCACTAGGGGGGGTACCCCCCATACGAACGAAAACGTTTTTTCCGAATATCTCAGATTGGCAATTATAGCTTTTGTTATGGTTTTGTTTGCTTTTGACCGCAATATTTTTACAGGATTTTTTACTTAATCTTTTGACCGGATTCAAAAAAAAAATCCTTAAAATTTGCATACGACGTACTTTTAGTAGTCACAAAAAAAATTTAAAATTTTTTTTTTCAAAATTCCCAAACATTTTATATTTATTTTTTGGAAAAGTAGGGACACGCCAACTATATGTTTTGCGTAGACGCCATCACTATAATTCAATTATTTAAAAGATAAATCTAATACCACCTTAAAAAGCAATTCAAAATTATTTAAATTCCTCTCGATATATTTGCAATAGTTTAATCCTTTTTATGTCACAATAAAACCATATTTCAAATTCCCTTCGGACGATAATATTTAAAATGCGTGATTCGCATCAATAAATATTAAAATTACCGCTAAAGGTATCTAACAATACCGCCTGTATCTGAAATATCTATGGGTTCATTATACGCATATCCTTATCAGCATTTCATTTCAACTTTAAGGAATGGAATTCTTCCTTCACCGTAGCGTCGCTACATTTACACCCAGCCTAGCCCCCTTTTATATACATAGCTTTCAATTTGACTAACGAGAATGATTAGATCTATTAATATGTCTACCAGCGAAAAGAGATTCCCATTCTCCTTCGTATTAATCTTATCGCGAACGTTGACTCAGGCGTGGAATGTTGCATTTTCATTTTTAGTTTTTAGCATGGACGGCTTCTGGTCGGGCCTATTAAGTTATTACCATATTTAAACATTTCCGTCGCCTTAAAACGCAAATGGCACGCTATCTTCGCGGATCGCTTCCACAATGTTCAAAAGACATCAGCCAACCAGCAGCGTCTTCACTTTAACGTGTGCCATCAACAGTTTATGATAGCCATTCCATCCACAACATCAGACCGACAGACTTTTACCGACCGACGCGCAACGTCCCTTGATTTCCGGTCGCGATGTCTGCTGGCAGTTCTGTTGCAAAAAAGTTTTTTGCAAGCCCGCCAAGAAACTTTTTCGCTGTCAACGGAATATGAAAATAATTTAAGTCCGTATTAAAAATCCCAGGTGGGAAAAGCAGGGATGACATTTTTAGGCTCCTCTAGACACTTTTTAGCTGGGTGTAAACTTCGTAGTCTTTTGCCAAGAACCGACAAAAGGTTGCGTTCACTCACTTGACTTGGATAAACTTTACTTGCAGAAGATCTGCTAAAATTGATATTCAAATGAGGCTTAGCCTTTTTCCAGTGATTTTTACACACAGGTAAGTTTCATGAGGGCTCCTCCACCGATTTATATTACACTGCAATCATCCAAGTTTTTCAACAGTCTCGCCGAGACTTTAACGTTTGTCGTCTTTAAGTAAAATTTCGGCTGAGATTTATTACAAACAGATAAATTGCTATCATTTATGCTGTGGGATTTATGCGGAGGTAATGAACTTCCACATCGGGCCGTCAATTTAGGGTTTGCCAAGGGATTTTCCTTTCTTGTTTTTTGCTCTCTCGTCTATACGTCTTTTTACCAATTGTTATTATTTTTTAGTGGCTTGCGAATGAATATATGGGAAATTAATGAAAACTATTATTCGTGATGAGTTCGTCTTAAACGCAATCATTTCAGTTTTGATTATTTATGGAACTTTACCACTTGGCTGTTATATAATCTTTCTTGGCAATAATTCATTCAAGGTGTGCTTAAAGTCTTTTTCTGTAATTTAATAATCATCAACCATTTAATGTCACTCTTCATTATTATCTATCGCTTCTGATAGTTAAGTTTTGTTTATGGTTATACTGTTTTTCTACTCCCATAGTAGTTTTTTTTCGTCAAAAAATTCTATTTTTCATATAAAAAAAAAACAAAAAAAAATTAAAATTTAAAAAAAAATCTGAAAAACTCTTTGAAAAAATCAAAGTTAAAAATAACATCAATTAAAAAAATAAATAAATAAATACATATATATTCGAATGAAATTTATTTGAGGCGAAAATCATTTAATGTGATACCGGGTCTTGTCGGTTTTTGCAGATTTCAGCGATATTAGGTCTAATATTTGATATAGGTACTCTCAATTTGATATCTAAATTAGTAAGTCTTGCGCGTTTCTTAGTTTTTATATTGGTTAATGTCGAGAAACCGAGATCACACAAATATTTCGCGGAGCACTTGCAACAACCTCGCGGAGCACCAGTGCTCCGCGGAGCACCTGTTAAGAACCACTGACTTAGACAATATTATTGCATTCTGAAATATAGAAATTGTATCTACAACAAACCGTTAGCAAGATGCCATTCTTTGAAACAACCGAGTTTTCAGAAAATCGGAAAATTCCTTTACAATTTTGCTGGAGAGCATGTGGTCTACGGTCTTTAAAAGCTTTTATTTATTTTGTCTGTTTGTTTGTGTCCAACCTAATAATCTAATATTGATTAACTT
The DNA here is from genome assembly GCA_964034945.1 of Chrysopilus asiliformis. NCBI lineage: Eukaryota > Metazoa > Arthropoda > Insecta > Diptera > Rhagionidae > Chrysopilus > Chrysopilus asiliformis. Next base: position 85,727,753 of record OZ035961.1, on the reverse strand, counting down.
CCGATTGACTTGAAATTTTGCCACATAAGTAACTCCGATGGCAATACAATAGGGCAATTCACTCTTGATCGTAGATAGTAAAATCGTAGATTGTACTGTACATCTACGATGGAAAAGTACAACGAAGCGTGAGCAGCGCTTTACTAGAGGTTGTGGCTTTTGTCGTAAATTTTTGACTCTTTTATTTATTTTCTTTACCTAAATTGTTTAAAGCATTTTTTAACTCTAAATTTATACTAAATCATATAAATACTTTAATGTTCTTGCTTTTCCAATGTCCATTTTAGAGTTGGCACCAAGTTGACATGTCACAAAACATGCCTTAACCTCACTTTATTATAAGTACGACAAAAACTACGATTTTACCATACCTTCGGGTGTGGTAGATTGTAGTTTTCGTCGTAAAACAATTTGTATGGAGAACTGTCAAAAAACTACGATTTTATTTACGATTCTACGATTCTACGGGTTTACGATCAACTACGATAAAGAGTGAATAGCCCTAATATGTGTGTATATGTACGACAAAAAAAATCTCGGCCGACTGACGTAATTTTATCCAAATCAAATAAACGGACTACCCATCTTGTAGGGTGTCAAATGAAAGACCTTCAGAAAAGAATTAGCAGCGTGTATTGGCAACTCAAAAAAAAAAAAAAGAATGGCCGACGTATGACGCCATTTTGTTAAAATCATACAAATGAAGCTTCTTAAACGAAAAGACTTGGAAAAATAATCATGAAGCCGCATTTCGATCTGGAGAAAAACCAAAATGACGCATCACGCTTCTTTAGTAATCGGGAAAACTTGGCAAAAGTCATGTGAGGACTTTAACACTAGATTGCCCAAGCAAGTCATTTTGACTGCTTTTTAATTTCAATCAGAAAAACAATTATGTATACACTCAGAAAAATGGAGGCTAACTCGACGACCTACATACGGCGTAATTGGCCTTGGGCAGGCGCGCGTTCGCCTGCATGTGGGCAAGTAAAACTGAGTTGACCTATGGTCGAAGAAATTCTGAAATTAAGCCACCAGCAGGTGAAGTAGGGCATTGGGAGCTGCACGAGTTGACCTTAGATAGGTTAACTCTAACCGCTGGCTGGCTTACAGACACCTCTGTAAGGTCAGAGTTAACCTGACAAAAAGTTGACTTGGACATTTTTCTGAGTGTATAATGACACAATTTGTTAGAATTTTGTGACTTTTTGTACAACATATAAATGCGTTTATTAATAATTGTAGTTATCTCCCCCCTCCTTCATTTCCGGTATATATATATGTGTTATACTTATATTTCCAAAAGCAGTAATTTTGAGTGCTTGACTTCCTTGGGCAATCTAGTGTTAATAACTGAGCGTGGAGAAAGACAGACTTTATTTTTGATGTTTAGTCATACTATCCGAATACAAAATGACTAAAAAGAGTATAATAAAAAGTTCAAAAAAAACTTTTATTTTAAGAAAAATCGAAATAAAAAGAAAAATATGATTTTTTGGATACTGTTTATCAGAAATAAAAGCGGGATAAAAACTTTTATTTTTGATTCACTGCGCCCAAAAAATTATTTTTTTTCATTTTATACATTTTTTAGTTTAATCTTTTTCATTTATTTATTTTTTTATTTACTGAAACCCCAAACTCTACCTGAATTTGAAATTTTAGGGAAAACTGAGACACATCGTTCCAATTTATTCGATAATGAAACAACACCGGTTTTGTAAGTATAAAAAGTTTGAACTTTTTCCAATTTTTTGAAGAGTTTTTTTGAATTGGTTTTTTTCGCAGTTTTAATGCATTTTTTCCGCCAGAAATAAGGTCACTTAATTGGAAACATTTTCGAGAAAATATCAAAAATCTTTTCCATTTGGTTGAGAGAGAGGGGGTGGGATTAACTTATGGTAAAAACTTGTTCTGTGCTAAACTTCAACTTTCTACCTCAATTAGTTATCAATCTTTTTTGTGTAAAAAAATTTGACGTAATGCCCAATGAGGTTTAATTATGTACGAAAGGTATTATCTCACCGTTAATAATTGGATAAAGCTATGTTTTTCTTCAAAAAATATTTTTATGACGCTTTCTATTTTGGATTGATTTTCGTTCCTATTTCAATAAAGACTTTTTTAGCCAGAACAATTTTTTTTATCTTTTTTCTAACTTTCTAACAACGTTTTTTTCTTCTTGCTAGAACTATTTTTTTGTGTCATATTTTTAACTTTCTAAAAACGTTTTCTTTTCTTTCTTTTTTTTGTAATTTCTTCCAAAATATATTTTTTTAAAAAAATTGATTTTATACCTGAATTTTTCAAAAATCCCCAAACATGTTCCTTCTTCAAACGCGACTTCTCAAACAGTTCTTTATGGTTGTTAGAACAGTTTGGTAATAAATAACAACTGTGCTATTACCTAATAAAAAATTGATGTGTTAAAAATAATGTTCTCATCGTAAAAATTTCTAATCTTTGTTTCAACGGTTAACATTTCATGGAATGGCATAATCTCTTTTTCTCGTTCGTACCAAAATTTTTAAGCTTATAGGAAATTAACCAAAAGACTATAAAGTTTTAAGCTTTTAATTGCGATTGCTCTGGCCAATCCCACCCACAAGAAAATTACTTTTCCCAAAAGTATAAAATTTAATTTCTATTCTTGAGTGGCCATAATCGAGAACTTTTTAACTAATGAGAATCAGATCGAAGATAGACGCATAGAATTCACATAGCATTAAAAAAAAAGTATTTCCCATCAAGTCGTACGAATGCTATAATAATATTTTAAAGACCTTGTATGTCATTATAATGGCATTACATAAAGACGCAATCACCGACAACTAACTTCATGGTATGTTGAACATAAATCTATATATATTTGAACCATTTTTTCATCGTCAGGTAAGTGAAGCACACCCGATTCATAGACGTGAAACTTGACAGACTCCCTCGACGGTCTTTTTTTTTCTTCTGTGAGTTTTTATTCGTTGTGAAAACGTCTTGATTTGCATATGAATGGCTCTGAGAAATTTCTTCAAGTGACATAATAGAGTTTACGGTTCGCAAATAAGATCACACCAGACCAAACTGACCCCATCATCCGTTTGATCCACCTCGGCATTAACACATCGGCACAGCCCCAGGTAATCGACATAAACGGGGAACATTTCAACACATGATCGCGATTATCGCGGAATACCTTCAACTTCAAAGCAACATAAATTGTATGAATGTGTCTCAAGGTCTCTACGCTAAAACGATCTTCATCTTGAACTTCGTTAGCTTTTTTCCCGCTTATGGATAAAAAAAATACTTCAGTGGCTGATTTATATACAGAGCATAAAAAATTCATAAATACAGGTGAAAGGTTGATGGCTTTTGGAAATTTTTGTCAGGATGTTATTTTAATGCAGGTGAATTTCCAAATATATGGAAATGGCAATAAAAATTCACGCTTAGCCAATTACCAAAAATGTGCGGTAAGAGTTTACGATTTAGTCATCAAAAACATGAAAATCCTCTAAAATTTTATGATCTTGAGGAGATTTTCCATTTTTGTTGTGGCAAAATGAGGCCCGGATGGTGATTTTTGTATTGTGAAGAGACGATATAATATTTTTAATTATGGCAATAATTTAATTGTACTTTCAATTCATGTGGCAAATTTGCCAATTAGGTTATTGTTATTTACAGTTTGGTGAGTTTATTAGGTTTATTAGGGCATTCTGTTAATAATCAAGTTGCCCGCAATTAATTTAAATAATTTTAAACCCATCTATATGCAAATTTGATTTTAATCTTTAGGTTTTGTGTAAAATTGTAGAAGTTGAATTAATTGAAGCTGGGTTTTGTTCATTGGTGAATATTTATTTAAAAATTCAGTATTTCTACTAAATAAGAAACAAAAACGGACAAAGGTTATTTTTTGTTAAATTTTTATAGGGTTGTTCAAAAATATACAACAAACTTGCAGTATCTGGCATTGCTCGGACAATAACCAAGAACGTATTTTGATGTAATAGAAAAATTGTCACTTTTATAATTGCTTCTCTTTACATAAATTTTTCGAAAAATTGGAAACTACAAACTTTTAGAAAAATATATATACAGGGTGGGCCAGAATAGACGCAGGGGTTTGAATTCTTTATAACTTTTTTTTTATTTTTATTTTTTTAATTTTGTTTCAGCATTTTGTTAAGAAGACTTGGGCAATTTAAAATGGACCTGTACACAATAGAACAACGAACCGGTGGGCGGTGGGCTCAATGGCTCTTTTACGGGACATGTTTGGCGGACGCATTATTTCGAAAAGTTGCGATTTCAATTGGCCTCCGCGTTCACCTGATCTAACGACTCCAGATTGTTTCCTTTGGGGATATTTGAAAGAAAAGGTGTACGTCAACAAGCCAACAACCATCAGCCAATTGAAAACCAACATTCGCAGTGAAATCGAGGCCATAACACGAAAGGTTATGGAAAATGTCTTGGAAAGAGCACGGATTTGCGAAGCAGAAAATGGCCACCACTTGCGGGATATAATTTTCCATGTTTAGGGCCCAGTTATAGCGATCCGTAAGAATGATCAGTAAAATTTTTTAATCCAGATTTATTTACTTCTTCTACACCCAATTCTTATATTTTTTTAGTTCAAAACGTGTTTATACACGTCTAATTACCATTTCCATTAAATGAAATTGTTATTACATGAGTAATTTTTCCAAAAAACACGATTTAATTTTTTTTACGTACGAAAAAATTTTTCGTATAGGGTAACTCACGTATAGATGCCCCACATTTTGACTTTGCTATATTTCACAATGAAGAAAGACATTTTCGATTTTTTTTTTTATTTTTAAATATTAGTCTGTACACTTATCTACAATTTCAGCCGAAAAAAACTTACATTATGTTTTTCTTTTACTGTGATAAAAATGTTTTTGTTAGTCTCTACTTTTTGGGATAGATGCCCAACCTATGGGGTGGACGCCCAACATGACAAATGTGCATGTGGGATAGATGCCTTTGAGGAAAAAAAAACATTTTATTAAGTTATAACAAAATTTTATTATGCATTTTAATTCATTTACATGCATATATGTCTATCCAATATACACATACTGCAATATAAAAAAATTTAATTAAATAATAAAGAAAAAAATAACAAAATTCAGTATCTTCCGGGAGGAAATCGAACGGCCTCTAATTTCTGAATATGACGCACGAGCCGTTTTTCAATTTCGAATCCAAGGATAGGATGTTTACCTATAATAAATAAGTATTTTCAATGAATGTGGGAAAGCAAATAGGTATATATTATTACCTAGAGTTAATTTGCCCCTAAGGTCAACTATCCCTTTAAAAAAGAAGGCGTCTGTCCTTTTCATACCGGATAGATGCCCCAATTATTTAATAAATTAAATGTGGATAAAAAGAAAAAAAAAATTTTTCACAAACACTAAACACTCCATTTGACACATAAAAAATAAAAAAATATATACATACTTCTTTAAGCAAAAGTTCCAAGAGTTTTTGTGCAGCTCAAAATAAGTTTTTGGAGTTTTCCCTTGTTTGAAAACAAAAATGGCCAATTATCCCGCAACACGCCCGACTCTCGCGAATTTTAACAACGCACTGAAGTTTCATTGAGCAAACACTTGATATGTAGGATATGACATGTTCCGTTTTGTTTCGTTAAGTACGAGTTTTTAACAGTGAGGCATCTATCCTAGTGGGGCATCTATACGTGACTTACCCTACGTAAAAAAAATTAAAAAAAATTAAATCGTGTTTTTTGGAAAAATTACTCATGTAATAACAATTTCATTTAATGGAAATGGTAATTAGACGTGTATAAACACGTTTTGAACTAAAAAAATATAAGAATTGGGTGTATTAGTAAAGAAATCGGAATTAAAAAATTTCACTGACAGAAGTTTACTGGTCGCTATAACTGGGCCCTTAGACCAAAAATATTCCCCATCAATCAACTACATGTATTTGAAAAAAAATTATAGGTTTCGCTAAAATAAAAAATTTATAAAGAATTCAAACCCCCGCGTCTATTCTGGCCCACCCTATATTAACTGTATTAAAATCCATTAAGTAGTTGAAAATATAACAGGAGAGGGGTTCGTAGCATTAGGAGTAATTTGAGTGAACGAAAATTTTCCTTTACGATCGTCCTGTCCAACATTAAAAACCGTATCCAAATCCATTCAGTAGTTAAGGCTATAGTAGAAAAATCGGGTACTCATCATGCAGGAGGGAGTAATTTGAGTGGGCGAAAATTTTCCTTCACGATCAGCTTGTCCAACACTGGAACCGGTATTAAAATCCATCTAGTAGTTTAGGAGATAATTAGAAATAGGGTTTGAAACATGCGGGAGGGAGTGGTTTGAACTGGCGAAAGTTTTCCTTGGCAGACAACTTACATAACACTAAAATTTTCCTATCGTAATTTTCACGATTTTAAAGTGAGAAACCGACTTTAAAAAAAATCGCGTTAGATTTTGTTTTTATATTTTTTATTTTTTATGAAATGAAAACGTTTTTTTGAATGCCATTTTCCGAAAAAAATCGAGTGGTTTGATAGAAATAACTTTGATAGAAAATCGTCGGCTGAGTATTTTTTTGTAATATGTAGACGAAATATACTCTACACCCACCACCTCTAATATATTATGTTTCCTGTTCGATATTTTTGGACAATACCTGAATTTTATTTAAAATGCAATCTTTAATACCAACGAGTACAGCCAGAAATCTTATTATAAAATGAATTATTGTTTCGTTCACAACTGAAACTGTTATGATTGAAGATTTCCATCATTCGAGTTCAAAGAAAGTTACATGATCCACCTCCGCACTCTCGAACTGATCAGTATCTCAATTTCCATTTTCCAATAGTTGTCACGGGACAGAAACGTGTAAAACTTTGTGTTTTATTCCCTTCGTTCGCGTTTCGCTCAAATGGAGTTCAGTTAAACAAATCGAAATTTGAAACAGCCGAGCATAAGTTAACAGGCCAAGAAACACGACAAGACGTCAATGTTCCATCAAATCCAAATCACATCAAATTATCTCCTGCCCCGAGCACAGTGGGTGGGTATAAATAGGTGGCTAAATGAATGGATCCAATAGAAAATAGTGGATAAAATGTGGCACGGTTAAATTAGGAGCAGCGATTTGAGTTGGAACCCATTGTAGGCTCCTTGATTGGAAAAGGTTTTCCATATTTAATTGGATATCGATTTACCTAACGTCATCGTGACGTTGAGATCACTTCTCGCATATATCACTTTGTACTGTGTCTTTGTAGGTGCTTAACTATAGACAATGTTTTACTTCGATATCGATGCGAAATGTTCAAGTAGGTACACAATCGTCCAACATGGCACAGTATGGATCCTCATTGATCCCCGATTGTAGGGAAATATTGATCAACATAAATTGAAGTATCTTCCAACTACCATGAGAGCATGTTGAGTCAAATGTCTTCAGCATGGACACACCTTTGTGCCATAACCTTTTTCCATCATCTCACACGATCGCAAACACGACAAAATCTCTTTTGTACACCTTGTTTTTTCGTCTTTTGTTTTATAGTCACAGTAAAAAAAAAAAACATCCTTTAATGCGCACGAGCATAATTCGAGTATTGCTTTATTATCTTGTACCTACTATACGCTTGTAGAATTTGAGCATAAGTCATTACACTTTTTTATGCATGATGATGGTGATGATCAAAGGTGGATAATCTTCTTTCCAAACAATGGAGAAAGTTTAATTGCAATTGCCAAGGCTCATGTCACAAAAAGTAAAATCAGTCTAAAGCAATTGCAGATGTTCAATGATCTAAAGTTGTAAATGAGTTTGTAATTATAGCAAGATTTTTAAATTATCTGCGCTCATTGTAATTTAATTCTTTCTCTTTACTAGAAGATGTTAACATTTTGCAAGAAATTGGGATCGTCCACTTGGTTGTGGAATTAAAGTTTCTCTTTTCTAAAAATTTGCTATTATTTCAAATTATTCTTTCGTGGTCGAAAGAATAATATGGAACAATGAAGAATACTCTTACACAGTTTTCAAATACGGAAATTTAATTTTCTAAAGAAAATTTCAAAAACATTTGGTTCGAAAATTTCAAAAAACATCTAAATAAATATTTTAAATTAATTAAAGATAAAATTTTTTTTTTATCAAAACATAAGAAATGCTACAATTGCCTGGGGTCAATCGGCAAATACTCTATATGAAGGCAGACAAAATTTTTTATGAAAAAAATCCATTTGTAGGGAACCGGGGAGAAGAATTTGTTTGATTGGATTTTTATGTGTGGAACGTTTAGGAGAAATTATATTTTAAACATATTTTATCTCTCTAGATTTGTCAACACAACTCACAGGTTTCGAGAGAATTGTGAAAAACTGTTTCGTTTGTATGGGGGAAGAAGGAAGGAATGGTTCAATTTTGCTCGTTCAAAAACTCAGCCTTGCCATTTACGAGAAACCCAACTATAAAAAAATTTCAAGTCTCTAGCTCAATCGTTTGGCAAGTTATACTGTTCACGGACGAACAGACAGACAGATAGACTGACAAACGGGCAGATATCCGAAAATCAAAATCTTTTGTCATCCTAAACACCCTCATCATTTTTGTGTCAGACGATTGGTTCGATGCGTTACAAACGGTATATTTAATCTAATGTACGCTTACATTATGTAGCACATATAAATATTAACAGCCTTATTAATAAACGTTAGTTAATTTTTATCAATGGTTTACGCAGTGGATAACTCGAAATTCTTATTAATAAAAAATTTTAAGAGTTAACTGACGTTAGTTAACTTTGTGTTAGCTAACATACCGATTTCCTCGAGTTAAGGAGTTGATAACTCTTGACGGCGCATAACTCTTGCAAAAAAAGACTGGAAGAAGCAATGATCCATTAAAAAAATGCAATTTATGTTGTTTTATTATATTACCTTATCACTTGAACACCAATTTTCTGATCGCTTTCCTTCAATTTTTAAATTTTCCACTTTTAATTACTTTGCAGTGAATCAAAATTAAAATAAAAACATTAATTTCACTCCTATTTTAATATTGTCTCCAAGGAAACGGATTTAAAAAACCAAAATATGACTTATTTTAATATCGTCTCCAAGGAAACGGATTTAAAAAACCAAAATTTGACTTAAATGTAAAAGATTTTCGTATTTTTTGGTACAATTCGGCACAAGGGTTGCCGTATTCCAGCGAAATTTTTAAATAAAATACGAGTTAGCTATTATATGGAGGAAATTTTTTTATTAATAAGAATAGTTATCTAATGGATAAGTTTGCTATCTCGGAGTTAGTTAGCACATGAGTTATCTCCGTGTTAGGGATTTTTTATTAATAAGGCTGTAAGAGTTTAAGAGTTTATAGTAAATTTTTTGCATTATATTTCAAGTAGCAAAAACTACGGTGAAACTTCGGTTTATGAACAACAGTCAAACACAAACTAACCCCCCGATTCTACTTTAAATATTCTAAAAGATCTTAATACGAAAATATTTTAAAAAAATTCACCACACCAGTTAAAAGGTCAGCTGTTTTTGACAATCTTATAACCTTATAAGTAGAATACGAAATCTTTTAATTTCTCTATAAGTCACGTTAAAAGGTTAAAAGACTAAAATATTTAAAGTAGAATCGGGGGGTAAGTTCGTAACCCAAGAGCAAAGTAGGGTATGGCGGGCTAAAAGCGACATAAATTGAAAGTGTTACCTTCATTTCCTTCCTCCTTTAGAAAAACTTTACACGAGCCACATGAAATTTTCTCAAGAACTTTTCACATAAATTGAAAAATATCTAGTAAGAAATTGTTTGGGCTAGGTTTTTGTGTGTTCGATATATTCAAATGTGATGAATACTATAGTATTCTCTAGTTATTAGAGAATACTATTGTACTATTGCATTGTTTTCAAAAAATTAGGTTTTTACTCCAACCAAAATATTGTTTTAAAACTTTCTCAAAAATATTGTTTATTTACTTAAATTTTCATATAGTAGGTACTATGGTTTTCGAAGCCTATAATATTTGTAAATTACTTGTAAAATGTGCCTTCATGTTGTTCTTTTTTTTAATTTTTGGGTTGCACTTTTACCCAATGTTGTTCGAAAATAATAAAAATTACTGTCCATACTAATGTAAGAAAGGGATTGCAACTTTTTTTTGGTACTATAGTACATGAGCATGTAAGCTATCTGACTGCAAAATTTGATAAAATTTGGTTTAGTAGTTTCTGAAAATTTTTGGATGAAAAAAAATGACAATTTCGGTCCCACCCTATCCTAAGTTATTGAGAATAAGGCGATGACAAAACTGAATTCCAAACGGCAAGAAGGTGTTAACCGGGTCGTGAAGAGAATTGGAATGTAAAAATGGAGAGCATCGGCACGCGACCAGGATCTCTGCGGGGAGATATTGCGGTAGACCAATCCCCCTTTACCTGTTACCTCTTCTCTGCTATCGCATGTACCGTTGAAGGAATTTTTATCCGGTTTTCACTATTGGACAAGTCACTTGAAAGGAAAATTTAAACGAATCATCTTAAACTCTTCGTCGTTTTCATACGCAGGGCAAGTTTTGCCATGCTGCTTGCAGGTCAATCAAAAATAGTGAGTTTCGATTAGAAACTCGTTATTCTGCTGTTTTTAAAATTAAAAATTCGTTGAAAAATTGGAAACTCGTTGTCCTGCTGTTTTTAAAATTAATAGTTTTTGAAATATCGTAAAACAGTATTTATTTATTTGCCCTGCATTTTATACGTGGCTAGTTATTTTTAAAATGGGATTTTCCTTTTAAAAATTGAGGCTCGTCATAGTAAGTCCGCTTTACATGTCCGGAAATTTTCCCTGCGTATGAAATAGACGCCTAAACTCTTTGTCTGATTTTTCAAATAGATTTAGTACGAGGAGAGGGAGAAGGCGAGGAAGAGGAATTGGAACGCGAATATGGGTCTCAAAAATTGTGAAAGTCCAGAAAAATTCATCCTGAAACCGTATTTCAAAAGTATTTTCAGGATCTAAAAAAAATTGACCAAAACCTTGATGCCGTTATTACAAACTATTTTTTTTTAAATAATAAAATTTTTTTTTTATTGGTTAAAAAAATATCAAACACTGCATCGTTGAAATTTTTGCTAAAATATCCATCAGCGCTGTCAATACAAGGTAGTAAGTCCATGACATTTCCCATCAAACAGTAGTTATATTGCAATTGTTTCTATTTGAAATGTTTTCTTTGAACCTGACCTTTGTTTCTGTCACAAATATTTTGATCACATCAGGAATTTATTGACTTCGCCACACGGTTTCCTATATGCTGACGGCAGCATAAAATTATGTTTGCAATCAAACAGACATCACAGCGAAACTTCTCATAATGCTGAGGTAATCAATTGTGCATCTATGCCTAAAAAGATACAGCTATAAAACGCAACAGCATTGAACTTACCATCAGTAGAAAATTTATTACTTCATGGCAAGAGTTCACTTCTGTCCATTGTTTTAGCTTAGAGCGAATGATTCACTTCGAAATGCGTTATCCAAGAATGGTCATCAACTGGAATTCATTATTTGCAATCGTAAACTATGGATATGTGGTGGAGAATCTATTGCCAGACGACAAAAGTATCTAATGTTGGGAATTGGCATAACTGAACTGCTATTGGTATTATCTAAACTTAGAATGGAATGGATTATGGTGTCATTTTGTGGTAGGGAATAGGAACCATCGACGTTCGCATTTCATATAGGGCCCAAAACTGGATTCAAATGTGCGTTTTTGCCAGCTTCGTATGCATTTTGAATTGAGTATTCAATGATCCAACAGCAAAGAATTTCTCCATAGTTGCCTATGTTGGGCCAAACAACACTCACTCAATAGAGAAAGAGAAGGGAGTCATCGTAGCAGTGTCAACGACATCACCAATCTTGACCACTTAATTAACGATTTTCCATTCAACCATAAAGCATTTGATGTCTTATTGCGTCTTATGCGATTCTTTGGCCCCAAACGAACGTCCATTGGGCGTCGAGAAGTTCAGTTGATTCTACCGAATAGGTGAACTTACTTCCATAAGTGAGCACAGAGGAAAGAACCTTTCCCAAGCGCAAGTAACTCAAGTTCGAGAACACGCATTGCACTATCGACTACCTGTAAGCCAAAACAACTGGCGATATATTCTACCTTTCCTCCATAGTTTACCAGAATGTGATATACGAGACTTTAGCTGAACCTGTGCTGTGCTTCATGGATGAAATCTTCTATAACTTTTGCCCCGTTTGGGGTAACTTTGCGAAAGAACAGCAAAAATATTGTCGGTGGATGGCGATGGACTTGAGGTGATCCGTTGGTTGACTTTTCTGGCTTCTGGTTAGTCGTCGTAAGTTGTAATATATTCTGAAATTGCGGATTCGGGTTTTGTTTACAATCGTGAAGGTACCGTTGCCTCCATGATAGCGACTCTGCCTATATTGATGTATGGTGCCATCCATTTTTGGTATCGACGAATCATTTCCTGTTGACCATGTCTACCTGCATTTCAACTGCCGCTGATGGTCGATGTCCGAAAATACAAAGTGAGTGTAAGACGTTTTATCTTTGTGTACCATCAAGTACTTCTGCATGGCGAAGTTTTATATTCTTGATGTCATTCGAGGCTGTCTTTTAATTTAAACTGCGGTGACAGTATAAATTTTTACTTGCATTTCAAATTCGAAGACGACTTATAATCAATGTTTGATTCGATCAACTGAGTCAATTTGTTGTAACTTTTTTAAATTCTACTAAAATTAAAGTTTCCAATTTAAAACAAAGTCTAATTATATGGTATTTTTTCGTTCACTTATCAGATTTCTGGCGAAATAGTATTAGAATTTTTACTTTCTAATATAAAGTACGTGATCATATAAAATATATACCTCTTTATTTTGCCTAAAACCATTTCCCGAGTCGATTGGACTGCTATTGTAAAGTGTCTTTCTGTCTGTTACAAGCTCGTAGATAAAAGGTTCAAGCCCACCTCTCCACTCTGAAATTTATTAAAAAAAAATCCTCGCCATTCTAATTTTACTTTAATCAAATTTTGCTTACGGCGCATTTTTTTAAAATTTCATCATACTGTGCTTTTTTTTATTTTCCCTGCGGCGCAATTTTTTTTATATACCAAAGGACTAAAAGGTCATTATATCTTTTTATCTATGTAATCATAGACAAAACTTCAGACAAACCGTTTGATCAACCATTCCAATCTAATTTTTTTTATAAGGAAGGTCCTGTAAGGATAACGTGATTATCCTTTTTCTCGAATTTTCCGGAAAATATCTCATGGGGAATGGGCTCGATGAGCCCTTGTGGTACAGGATGTTAAAAAAAATATAAGACGGGCCCAAAATACTTTATCGGTATAGAATACAGTAAGAGAAGGAGGAGGGGAGGTAATTAGATTAAGTATGGTTGATTTGTGTGAGCGAGGGTTTTCCTTGGACGTACCCAAGCAACCATTTCAACTTAGGTTACAATGTCTCAAGTGCCGGTGGCAAATCCATTTATTAAGTGGCTCCGTGACCGGTCACAATGAAACCGGATCCAAATTGGTTACTTTGTGATCGGTCACATATTAACCGTTGCAAATCGGTTATTTTTTGACCAGTCGGAAACTTGTTGATGTTTTCCGTAGTTTTAATCGTGCTCGTTTTTAGTTCACTTTCAAGCAGTGGTAACGAAGTATAAATAGTCAACTTTGGCCCAAGAAAATCATGTACTTACAGGGTTTTCTGATGTACACTTGGAATACAAGTCACATTTGATCTGCCCCCTCCGTTGTCAAACTTCGTTACAAAAGGGTTTCATGAAAATGGTTGTGCAGCCGTTACTTTGTATCGATAGTCACAAAAAAACTGGGCAAAAACGGTTGCTGTGACGTTGTAGCAACCAATTTGTGACCCCACATATTTTGCGACCCAGGTTGTGTGACCGTCTTGCAACTGACGTGTGACCATTTTTGGTTATTGGGAATCCTAAAATCGAATCAAAACTCCACTAGCTTTTTTTGAAAAATCAATATATCACCAGTATATCCTTTATCACTCCTCGGAGATGAAATTGGGATATTTAGTATATTTTATCTATTTTTTACAAATAAAGGTGTTTTTTTTATGCAAATGAGATGTTTTTTATTAATTATATTCAATCGTAATAGCATGACGAACAAATAACATCATACATTAACATAGACATAACATAAATATTTTATGTATTATTTACCGATCCGCTATTTGCCAATGAACCTGAATTCGAATTAATTAACTGTCGAGGCCGTCTGATGGATCAACTGATCAACATTGCCGATCAACAACCAAATCGATCGATCGACAGATCGATCAGTTTAGAGTATTATCTTGGTTTTATTGCGTTTCACTGCTATTGGAAGTTATTTTAAGGCAAAACTAGTTTTGAATGTACACATATGTTGCAACAATCTTTCTCCATCTTACCTGGACAAATCCCCAATGTTAGTTAAAATATTTATACATTATTTTCATGCTAATTTCGGTAGATATAAAAATACAACTTTGTATTACAAAAAGATAATTTTACTCTTAGTTTAACATTCTAACCCCCCCTCCTTGAGTCACAGATTCTAAGAACAGCTACGGAAATCCGATAGAACAGCTTCTGGCTATAAACAGGTGAATTCAGAAGATGGTGTCTATTAAGAAGTATTTATTTATAGCCTAACAAAAGATATGTTTTAATTTATATTGTTAGCTAAGAATATTTCTGTATATGAGTTGGCATTATGAAGTCCAAGATGATGATGTTCATCATGATGTTGATGATGCCATAATATAACGGTTCACAACATAAGATGAGACATCGATTTATTTTGGCACAAAAAAACCCTTTTGTTCGGTGTCAGGCACCTAATGAAGAAATTTTTTCTATCGTATGATTTGTTGGTGTTTTTCTTGTTCACCTTGTCAAAAGAAAGTATAGAAAATTATTCTAATCATGTTCGACGTAAAACTGCTTGTCATTTTCATCTCATGTTGATAGAACAAAAGATGAAAGTTGCTAGCGAAAATTGTGCTAGAAGAAAAAGTTCTTGAATTTTGAATCACTTTAAGTTACTAAAAGATTCTTATCGCATATGTTAAGAATTAATCGATTTCAACTTGTTATTTGTGAAGGAGACAGTTTGTGAAATATTAATTTGGTAATTTTCTTTTGCTTGTTAAAAGAAATTTAATGGGTTTTGACTATCCGTTATTTCTGACAAACGTGATATTGAGGAAATATGAAAAAATATATATAATTCAAGATTTTTCCAGTATGTACCAACAATCAAATTGATTAGCATCGTTAAAAATGTGGTAGGCATTATTTGTACAATTTTGTCAATCAGTGGCGTAACTAGGCGACGCGATACTCCTAAATGCGGTGGCAATGGGGATTTCAAACGCACAGAAAAGGTATGTTAATTAGTTTTTTTATATCTAAGACAAGGTTCTTAAATTTCTAAACACCGAAAAAAAGATCTAACAGTGGTTTTAATTTTAAAGGGGACTCACAAATATTTTTACAGGGAGGAAAGTTTGTCTATAAAATGGGTCACGCTTTTGAGCGGAACGGGGATCTGCGGTAGTGTGACGGTGTTACTAAACTCCATACAAAGCATTAAGGCGCCTCCACACGTTCAATGTTACTTGACAATTTTACTTGAATGACTCATGTTTCAAGTAACATTGATCGTTTGGATGCTCTTCAATGTTACGTTTGCAGGCAATTTCCATCAATGTTACTTGACGAAAATTTTCATCAATAATAATTGTCAAGTAACATTGAACATGTGGAGGCTCCTTTAAAACCAGGGGCAATCATCAAATACTCTATATGAAGAAATACCGAATTTTCATTTAAAAAGAAATACAGTGTGACCTCGTTAAACGCAACCCTCGAAGAACGCAACTCCTCGGTTAACGCAACATCTAAAATTTTACACTGTTGACTCAATAAACGCGACTTCCAAATACGGTTGACTCGATTAACGCAACTTTCTTATAATCTGATACTGTTTCGGCCAAAAAAAGATTGAAAATAGTTACAGGAAATCTTTTATTGACTTTATTCTCTGTTCCTTGTTTTTATTTATTAAAGAATTGCTGTTATAAAACCAGTCTGTACCAACAAAAAAACACGAAAACTAAAATTGGCAGGCAATCGTACAATTCGTGTATGGCGAGATTATAAACTCTCAAAGTGAAATTTTTGAATTGGATCATAATATTCCAGTTGAATTTTTTTGAGGCTAATCCAATTGAACTTTGATGTATGAAAAACTTGGTGTAAATACTAGTACAGGGTGGGCCAGAATAGATGCAGGGGTTTGAAGTCTTTATAACTTTTTTTTTATTTTTATTTTTTTAATTTTGTTTCAGCATTTTGTTAAGAAGACTTGGGCAATTTAAAATGGACCTGTACACAATAGAACAACGAACCGGTGGGCGGTGGGCTCAATGGCTCTTTTACGGGACATGTTTGGCGGACGCATTATTTCGAAAAGTTGCGATTTCAATTGGCCTCCGCGTTCACCTGATCTAACGACTCCAGATTGTTTCCTTTGGGGATATTTGAAAGAAAAGGTGTACGTCAACAAGCCAACAACCATCAGCCAATTGAAAACCAACATTCGCAGTGAAATCGAGGCCATAACACGAAAGGTTATGGAAAATGTCTTGGAAAGAGCACGGATTTGCGAAGCAGAAAATGGCCACCACTTGCGGGATATAATTTTCCATGTTTAGACCAAAAATATTCCCCATCAATCAACTACATGTATTTGAAAAAAAAAATTATAGGTTTCGCTAAAATAAAAAATTTATAAAGATTTCAAACCCTCGTCTATTCTGGCCCACCCTGTATTTACTATTTATTTAGTACCTATTGTAAATAATTTTGCAGCATAAAAACTACATTACAAATGGTAGAGATTTTATCCTATTTTTGGAGCTGTTATACTGTTTAAGAACTTATGGTTCCCTTTTTGACAGATAATGTTGTGACTCGGTTAACGCAACTGACTCGGTTATTGCAACAGGCTCTGTCTACTATAGTTGCGATTATCGAGGTCACACTGTAATTTGTATGGATGCTGTCCGCTGGCACTTTGATGTATGGGACAGTTATGTAAAATCGTAGTCTAAATATATTTTGTCTCTATAAATTTTTCCACACGACAAACAGTTTTCAAGAAAATCTTCCCACAGAAATATACACTAAAACTCTGTCGACGAAATCCGGGGATAAGCATCTCGCAGTGTTGATCAAATTTTTTTTTTTTTGACATTTCTGATTTAAGGAGTAAAAAATTCTGTTTATTACAAAACAATTTTGAATTAACTCTGAAAAGGAGTCAAATATTTACTTGAAATCCTTTTAGGAGTTAGTTCCTTCTTAAAGTGTTCACATTTATAAGAGACTTCCCAATTTGCTTCAATAGCCTATTGGGAAAGCGAATAAATTACAAGTTGAGAGGTTCCAGGTTCAGAAATATTTGAATTTTAAGTGAGTTATTTATCGTTTAAGTTAAACCACTTTTTTAGCTTTAAAAAATTTCCATTTCCATACGGGTTTTATCAGGTGGAAATTCTAGATCACAATCTTTTGGAATGTGAACCACACATTTTTCAACTGCTGATAATTTCCTCTTTGTTTATAATTACAATATTCCACCACAACGAAAATCTGCTTTTATTGAAGGGTAATTATTTTTTATATTTATAATAGTCTTGATCGATATATGGTATATATGTGTAATGCTCTAGTTTCGACTGTAGGTCCCGTCCAAGCAAATTGTCCCCCAAGGAAAGTTTTCGTCCACTCAAATAATACCCTCCCCCTTGCCAATAAGCCCCTCTCCTGCTATCTCCTAAACCAGTGCTCCGCAACCAGTGTGCCGCGGCACACTGTTGTGCCGGGAAATGATATTAGGTGTGGCGCGGTAAACAATTCAAATGGCTATTTAGTAATTCTTTCAGGATTTTTTTTTAAATTTTAAATATATTTTTAATTTTAAATACAAATTTTTTTATATTTTATTTTGTGGTGTGCCGCGGATTTCCAGAAAAAAAATTGGTGTGCCGTATGCAAATAAAGGTTGCGGAGCACTGTCCTAAACCATTGAAGCCATTGGATAGATCGTCCCCAAGCGAAACTTTTGCCTACTAATGCCGATCCTTACTCTTGACTGTGAACACCTCTCCTGTTAATTCCTGAACGGTTGGAGCTATTTTTACATGGTTTTTGCCATTGGGTATGTCTTAACCTACACTGTAGAAAATGAATTTGAATTTAAACCGAAAAATGGGGTAAAAACGGGGTAAATTTGCAAAAACGTCGTAAAATTTCGAAAAAAAATCAGAATTTAGCTCGCACACCATTTAAGTTGTAAAATCACCCAAAAAACATTAATCTTACACTAGAAATAGGGTAATTTTAAACCTTGCGTAAAATTTCGACCAATATTCGTATTTTTACTCTCATTTTGGTGTAAAACACGCTCGCAGGGTATTTTTGCATTATTGTACGGACAATTTAACCTTAACGTTATAATTCGCATAAGGTTTGTGGCATCGGAGTATAAATACTCGAATCGAGCTTTACTCTACCAAAATCCTGTGTGGCGCCTGCCACATGGCGGACATGCCCGGGAAATTTGGATGTGAAAACATCCGCAAAAATAATATATTATTTTTTTTTTCAGACCGTATAAGCCGAGAAATTCTAATACCATTTTCGGTGTAATTTTAAACAAAAAATGTCGTAAAATTACACCTTTAAGATGCGGTTTTGCTACCAAATAGGAGGAAAATTACAACAAAAATGTGGTAATTTTAAACATCCATGTCGTAAAATTACACCCGTATTGTACTTTTACTTCTTATTTAGCTTAAAGTTCCCCCGTAAAAGAGGCTTTTGTACGCCACAAAATTAGTAAAAATACATAGCTTTTAAGCCATTACGACTCGGTGTAATTTTACCCCTATTATCGTAGGAAAATGGTTTCCTACGATAATAGGGGTAAAATTACAATAAAATTTTCTAGAGTGTAGGGAAAGTTTTCGTCCACTATAAAATCATCAACTTGAAAAGTTGGCGAATCGACAGTCGCCGGTAGCCTACTAAGATTGCGGTTATCCGTCGTATGATGGGCTTTAATTCTAGTTTAAAATTAAAGCGGCCCCTACACGTTCAATCTTGCAGTCAATCATGCTGTCACAGCAAAAAGCTTATTTAAACTAGACGCTCAATCATGGACGCTCAATCATGCACATTCGAAATAGCCAAACCGATAGCACACAGCACAAATATCAATTTAAAAAAAATGTTGTCCTTATATTTTTCGCTTTTCGTCATCCACAACTCACTTCTTTGTCTATACAACTCGAAAAAGGATTCCGAAAAAACTTTGTCTTTTATATGCGATATATTTTCACTACTAAAACTTACTCTGTAATGACGAATTGATTGACAGCTTCGCCATACACGTTCAAGCATGCTGTCATTCACAAAGCTCCCTTGAAAAATATCAAAATGATTTTGATATTGGCCAGCATGCTGGCAATCATGGAATTTGCATGACAGCATCACCATAGACGTTTAAAATGCTGTCACAGCATGCGATGATTGACTGCAAGATTGAACGTGTAGGGGCCGCTTAAGAGTCATAGTGAACTATCTACTAAACAGCATTGATAGGGCATAGTCAAAAAACATTATTTACACCCCAAAAAAAATGCAAAAAAGATTACTATTATAACATTTTCAATAGTTTCTGTTCCGTTATGTCCTTATTTAACTAAGTTATATCTATCTATGCTATCTACTCTGACACTTCGCCCTTTGTAAATATCCCAAATTTATCTAAAAAAATTCATTTTGCCAAAACATTTCATGTGTTTTTGTTATCAATTTCACAACAGTTTTTTACTGCACACTTCATTTTGTTGATTCGAATTTAATTTTCCACGCATTAAATTCAACTATCAGTGAAATAATTTTAATTGTCTATTAATTAAATTAAAAAACGAATGTTCGAAGCAATTGGCGACCCTGCAATGGCCATCATAAATGCTATGCAAACTGTATTCGTACCATAATCACATAAGTTATAAATATTATTATTAAAGTAATTTCCATATTTGCTTCCATATGAAATAGCAAATCGCGATACCTAGTTTTACAAATCTATGGATTGTGCCCGTAAAAATAATTTTCAAGTCTCTAGCTCAATCCTTTCGAAAGTTATGGTGTTCACGGACGGACAGGCGGAAATCAAAGTATTTTGTTGTACCAAACACCCTGGTATTATTAATTTTTGTGTCCAAACGATTAGTTCGACGGTATACTAAATCTAATCTACTATATGATTCTTATGTAGAGTATAAAAAGTAAACAATATGTTATATTAAGACACGTTATAACATCAACAGTATTTAATGTCTCATTTAACAAACTGTAGATTTAAATTTCTCTTTCTTAGGAAAGTCTTTTTACAAACTGTCAGAGAAAAATTATCAATTAATCTTCCATGACATGTCGGAGAAGTCAACAACATCAACGAATTGAATGCAGCACGCGAACTGATTGCCATAACAAACATCATATTCTAAACTTAAGACCTCATATTGACCTCATCACATGCGAATACTGTTAAGATATTATTATCTCATTGACTATGAGTGTAAAACATCGCAAAACATCTTACGTCATAATCGCAATCTTGACAAAAACCGCTCGAAGACTGAAGAAATTATGAAAACTCAAATCAGTTATAAACAGAAAAACATCAAAAAATTTTGCTGTACGAGAAAAACCATTTCTGCCATAACCAAAATTTAACGGCGTCAAATTAATATTTGCTTGATAAATTACAAATTTACTAAGAAAAAAGCAGGTAAAAAATCATATTGTTCCAAATATAGCTAAAAAGCTAAATTAAGCTTCCACTCATTATGAGGTTGATGTTTTCTATTACAATACATATTCGTAATATCCATCGAGATATTCAATAAATTCGCTACAATCTCATATGCCACATCGCATTATTCACATGGACTATTCCAAATGAAAGCGAAATGAGTTGATGACGTCTAATAAAGTGCTAAGACACCCCGATGACCTTCATGTGTCGCCGTCCAGTCCGGAAGATTTGTTGAAAATTAACAGAATTAAACGAACTGCGATTTTTTTATCGATTTTTCAGAGCCGATAGAAATTTATATTGTCATCCCCTCGGCGGATTATTTAATTTAGTATGAGTTTTTTTTTGTTGTTGTTCGTTATTTGGGTTCAATTTTAAATCATGTCAATCATAAGTCTATTGCGAAAGCGAAAATTGATTTTTTAATCGGCTGTCTCATAAAATGCAAAATATATAATTATGTCATACATATATAGAGAAGTTTTTCGCGTTGTTGTTGCGTCTATTATTAGATAAACATAAGAGTATTAACGGTTTCGAGAGTAAAATATTGGGCAGTATGCATAAAAAAGGGTCTGATAAATAATTTTAGAGAACTAAAGCGCTAAAAAGTAAAAAATAATTTTTAAAATTTATAATTGGGTATATCAAATACCGTGAAATTTGAGTACAAACGAAAATATCCTTTCCCTCAAATTTTCTGGAGTAAATGGTTTTTGGGGTCAATGAATCCAATTTTGGAGACGATGAATCCAATTTTGGAGAATCCAATTTCCGTAAGAATATCTCAAAAATAAGGATTATATACGAAGACTAAAAAGTATAAACAAGCGTGGTAAAAGACGTCATTTGGATTTTTAGTCATACTAATCAAATACAAAATTTATAAAATAAATAAAATAAAAATAATTTCTTTTTTAAAAAAAGCTTTTACTTAAAAAAAATGCACCAAAAATAAAAAATAAATTTTTTAGGCGCTCTGTATCAGAAATAAAAGCGAGAAAAAGCATAAAAAATAAAATAAATATTCATTTCGCTTTTGTTTCTGATACACAGGGCCCCAAAAAAATTTTTTTTCTTCTTAGTGCAATTTTTTTAAATAAAAGCTTTTTTTTAAAAAAAAAATAATTTTTTTTATGCAAATTTTTCGTTAGTGGGCTCCCGCCTTACCCAGTTGGTTATTTCCGTGAAAACACTGCGTAGTTCGGAACAGCGTAAATCAAGTTACAGGACTAAAATCGCAAACATTTAACAAAAACTCGGGATAAAAAAGTTTTTAAACTGTTTCTTTGAATATAAATATGTTTATATGAGTGCACTAATAACAATAACCAAAAAAATTGTTTTTAAAAAAGGTTTTACTATACGGAATAAACATATGGGAGCCGTTTTACGAAAATCTCATGCTCCAATCCCATATTTATGGAGAAAAAAAACGTTACAGTGCTTCAAAAACTCGATTATGTGGGTTGGTCCACTCTAGCTTTTAACGCCTCATATATGAAAGAAGAAGAAAAACGTTTTGTTGCAATTTTATTTCCAACTTCCAGAATTTTTAATCGCGTGTAAGTGAATAAGCACAGAACGAGGCAAATTTCTTATTCTTCGTTATATTTCGTATTATTAATTGCTTTTATACTATAAAGCGTTTCTTAGAAGTAGGTTACATATTTTAATATAGTTCTAAGGAATTTGGATCGGATTAGGTGATTAAACTGCATCTGATGAAGGTCTCCAAATTTGTAACGACAAACATGCTACTAGCTGGCTAATCATTGTAGCATAAAACAAAGTGTGAATATCCCTATCTCATTTCAGAACCTTTAAAATTATGGGAATTTTTTTAAATGCCTAAAATTGGAAAAAAAGACGTGAAAAATCCAACTAAGGAATAATGATGTTTTAAATCTAGTAACGTTATAACGTAATAACGTGGTTTGTATGTCCGTTTACTAATAACTTTAGAGCCCTTTGGTCAAAATTTAGGGTGAGCTTTTCGGTAATAAGGGTTTTCTCTCTTCTTATCCCCTCTTCTGCTATAATTTGAACCGTTTAAGAAACTTTGATTTACTTTTCATCAAAACAAATGTAGTTCGGTAAAGAAATGCTCTGACTAATCAAATCCCCTCCTCGCCTCGTCTATGCTTTTCATAAACGGGTCTGAAAAATAAACTTAGCTTTAGTACAATAATTTATATTTTAATGCATGCTCAAGGAAATATTTTTTGAACGTATTGAAAAATGAATTTCCCACCTTAATAAATGACATTTCTGCTCAATATAAATCACCGCTTCTTCACGATCGAAAAACTCCATCGTCACACATCATCATCTTTAAAACAAATCAATTTAACCTCAAGCCATGTTGATGTAAACCGTTTCGTGGCACGTTATGCGTTGAAAATACCTTTTGCACCTGAGACAATTGCCGCATTTTAAATGTCAGCATCCGAGATGAGATCGTAAAAGTGCAAGAGTCGCACATTTAAGGCGCATTTATATTCGTCGTCGTCGTGCCAGCATTGAATGTTAGACGGATCGGTGTATCGTCGGTTTACATCACTAACATTTAACAAAAATTGATGAAGATTTTTCCAGTTGTTTGTTTTTCCCATTAAGGTTCATGTACACACGCGAAACTTTGACTTTATAGCCTGAAAAGTGAAGATGTTTCTGCTAAATATGAAAATCGCTTAAAATCTCAGCAATGCCATGTTCTGATCTATTGCGAAATTTTTTATCCAAGATTCAAGCCTTAGTCGTAATGTCGCAGGTCGTGGCATTTAAATAAAGGGTTAAGGGTAGACATCATTTATGATATGGGAAATTAGCAACAAAATTGTCAGCAATTTGTTTAATGTTTTATTTAGTTGTTTTGAGAAATTTGCTGCAAGACTCAAGGAAAATTACTCGAAGTACTGTTGTTGAAATTTGTAAATGAAGTACTGAAACTGAAAAATGGTTTAGATGTCGGAATAGAGTTACAATCAGGGTATTTACAATCCACTCTTAATTTTGGGTATTCGGTGTTTTCGGTAATATTAAAAGACAGAAAATATTCTGCTGTGAACATCCCACAGCACAGATTTGAGAACAGCGCTTTTATTGGATACGTGACCAAATCATGAACTGCGAATTTAATTGTAAAATATGTCACATACCTTTAAATCCATGTTTGATGTATTCTTTTGAATTTCTATTGTGGCAACGGCTATCAAAATTTGAAAAAATTTGCATCAGTCCGATGAGATTAACAAAAAACCAGCGAGAAAATTTGACAACTAAAAACATTACTAGTGCCACTCGGGGTTGATTCTTGATACCGAATAACCGGGCCGGAAAGCACGACTCAAGGCATGTCTTCAATTACCGAATCCGGTAATTCATTTTTACATAAACCAAATTACCGTCTCGGTAAAACTCTGTTAAATTTGACTGAATTACCGAGCGGTAAATTTACTCGCAATTTAAAAGAGGACTGTGAATACCCTGAATATTCATTTTCCTTATATTTAAAAAAAAATGAGAGCCAAGGAATCGATTCATTTTGGCAAAACTGGATCATGATGACAGACAAAAAGTTTATTTAAAAAAAATCCATTGGTATTGGAGACGGCGAAAGGAGTGGTCCGATTGGATTTTGATGTATAGAACAGTTATGCAAAATGATATCATATCATATTATATCATACTAATACATATATAAAAATGAGTTGGTGTCTGTCTGTCTGTCTGTTTGTTCCTCTTTCACGCAAAAACGGCTGAACCGATTGACTTGAAATTCGGCATTAGTGTCTGTGGTGGTTCTGGTTCCAACATAGGCATACGGAAAAGTAGCGCGAGGTGTGGGGGAGTAATGTGAGGGGGTAAGGTGATCTCGAAACTTAGTTTTCCCTCTATGTTACTCTTTCGCGGGGAAACTACCGAGCCGATTGGCCTAAAGTTTAGCTCCAACATAGACCATCAAAAAAAAATTTGAAAAAACGTAGTTTCATTATTCTCAAATGTCCCGAGAAGTTTATGCCTTAAAATAATTGATGAAAAATTCGATATAATCCAAGAAAACTGTAATATGTCTAAAAAGATGTTTATGGAATTAATCAATTTTTGTATAAATGATTGTAATTATTTTATGTACGACGGAAATATGTATAGACAGTCTTTTGGCTTACCAATGGGAAATCCTATTTCACCTGTTTTGGCTGATATCGTGTTAGAAGATTTGCTCGAAAAACAATTAACTGATGAGCATAAAATAATGGTAAAATATGTTGACGATCTGTTCGCTGTGGTAAAAACAGAAAATATAGATGAAACTCTGGGAAAATTGAATAGCTACCATGATAGATTGATCTTCACAGTGGACACCGAAAAAGATGGCGTAACAAACTACCTAGACGTAACAATCATTCGTACCGCGGGATCCGTAAAAACAAAGTGGTTTAAGAAAGAATATGCTTCCGGCAGATTATTGAATTATCATTCTACCCACCCAAGGTACCAGATTCTAAATACGGCAACGAACTACGCGAAAAAGATTTTTGAGATGACCAGTGTAGAATATGAAGAATATGCAGAAAGAAACATCTACGATATATTAAAAATTAACAATTTTCCAAAGAAAGCTATTCAAAACATAATTCGAAAATGTCGATCTGATGTTAATAACCGGAGAGACGAGGAACAAAACAGGGAACCCAAAAAATATGTGAGCATGACGTATATTCCAGATATATCTGAAGGTGTTAAAAGAGTTTTGAATAAATCCTGTCCGAATATTGAGCTGGCGTTCAAAAATAAAAAAACGGTTGGAGACATCTTTACAAAATTAAAGGATAGAACCACAAAATGGAATCAGCATGATGTTGTATACAATATTCCTTGCAGAGGTAATGAAGATGCGGATTGCCACATGAAATATGTGGGGACCACAAAGCAGTACCTGAAAAATAGGATTGCAGGGCATAAATCCGATCTAAAAAATAAAGGGGTAAATAAAACGGCGCTCACTGATCATTGCATCGAAAATAATCATGTACCTGACTTTGAAAACACTAAAATTATTGACAAGGAACAACACCAAAGGAAAAGATTTATATTAGAAGCCTTGCACATTTATAATACTGAAAATAGTATGAATAAAAAGTCAGATACAACGGACGCGGTCAATGCGACTTACTGTGCAATATTGAAATGACAACTAAAAAAGAACCTGACATCTCTTGACTACTACTAGTTCTGTCCCTAGCAAAATATATTTTTAACTTGTTATATGTTTAATTTATTTATTTATTTATTTGTATTAAAAGTTAAATTTGTTTTTTAAAAGTGTCCAAAAAATTTTCAAAATTGTAAGTAAATGAAAAAACATTGTTTTTAATAAGAATTCACTAAGAGAAACTATTATGTTCATATTTATATTCATTTATATTCAGATCCTGAAGACGTCCTGTGAAAACGGACGAAACGTCGATAATAAATGTAACATTTATTGACATGAGAAATTGTTTTAATTGACCAATAAGCCTAATCACACAAAATATAATTAAATTAGTGGTCATTTATATATAAAAACTAAAGTAAATTTGAAAAAACTTAACCCGGCAACGACGGGTATGCAAGCTAGTTCTAAATATATTCCGTCTTTATAAATTTTTCGATGCTGTGCATCGCTTTCGAGAAAATAAAACAAAATGTTTTTGTATGGATGAGTGAGAACTAGTGTTCCAGGTAGATTTTAATGTGTTGATCAGTTATGTAAAATCATATTATAAACATATTTTATCTGTATCGACGCCTCCATAAAAGACTATCGTAACTTGACTTACGACATTCTTCAATGTTGAATTTTTAATTCAGTAAAAATAATAAAATTTGTTAATGTTTTTGAGATGTTAAAGATTTACAATCGCAGATTGAACAATTTTCTTCCAAAATCAGCAAAAAATAACTAAAATTCTTCCCAATATTAATGTTTTATAGTGCTTACAAAAACGTCAGAATTTTGACAGCTCAAGAGAGATACGATCGTCTTGCACGGAGGCGTCGACATAAATTTTTCAATATACGACTCACCGTTTCCGAGAAAATTGTAAAAAACGTTTGTTGAGGTTCATTTGAGGATGAAGGAATGGCCCGATTTTGCTCGTTGAAGAACTTAGACTTGTCATTTACGAAAAACGCAACTATACACAAAATCGGTTAAAATATTTTGTGAATTTTTGTTACATACACACACATACACTAACATAATCACACCCCTCTCCTTTATCCTCTTGATCTTCTTAGTGGAATTTATTCGAGTTTCCATAATTAGATACGTCATCTCGCATAGCCACTTCTTGCCCACTGAAATTTACTCCCTCCCTTATCTATATCTCTTCCGCTTCTATTCGCTATAGGTATTGCTTCGATAATTGAGCTTGCACACACATCAATATCTATAGGGGAGACTGATCCTAGTTGTCACAAAAATCATAAAAATCCTTATTTCTGGAGACAATGAAGTTAAATTGCCAAGTCAAACGCATAAATCATATATTTGGGCTTTCGTCCTTCGTTAATTGTACAAATTATTTAAAATTTCAAGTAATAACGTCATGAAAATAATGTAATAAAAATTTAAGTCTACTGTGACAACTTACCCCAAGGCTGGGGTTGGTTGTCACAACGTGCGGTCCTCGTTGTCACAGGTCATTCCCGGCGTTATTAGGGTAACAAAAAAAAAGTCTTTGCCCCGCAGATCTATCATGAGCCCACAGTCTGCATTTGATGCACTGAACGCACCCTAAATTGAGTTTGCTATTTGACCAAGTTTCATAACAAACCACGCACAGTAGTTCTTCGTTGTCTTCGTCTCCATCGCTGTTAACAACTCATTTCTATATCTCAACTCCTTTATTTTCCTGCTTCTTATGTTTCTTGGGTTTTAGATTCTTCAGATTTTTCTGCCCTGCAGATTTTCCTGCTCTGCAGTAACCCCTGAGACAAACAAATAGCCCCTGTGACAACTAGTACCGACAGACAAATAATTTTTGACAGCCATTTAAACCTATAACCCTTAACGTAAAACCTAAACACTCAAAATTACGTTTAAAGTCCATCAATGTCCTAAGAAAAACCAATCAAAACACACTTCTATCTTAATAATGTATGACAAAAAAACAAAATCAATAAATCCATTAGAATTTACTCGCTAACGATATTTTTTGATTTCGAGTTAAAAAACGTAACACATGAGGTCGATCGCCAGGACACTTTCTGAGGTTGGTAGTGGTGGAGTGAGCTTCGAAATTGCCGAAGAACCGATTTCAAAAATATTTCTGAATTAAGAGATATAGCCATTGTGACAACTAGTACTTGTGACAACGAGGACGAGTCTCCCCTACATCAATATCCAATTTAACCATCCCTTGCTCTCTCCTCACATACAAATGGAATTTTTGTGGTCCGAATTCAAACGATCTATGGGAGAGAAAATTAATAATTCGAAACAAAAAAATCTACTAAATTTTTTTCTCATTTCCTCGAAAACGGTGTATCGTATCGAAAAATTTATAAGGACGAAATGTGTTTAAAATTTGATTATATATAACCGTTCCATACATCAAAATCCAATCGGACCAATCCTTTTCCCCTCTCTCGTATGAATTGATTTTTTTATATAGAGTATATGCCCCTGGCAATTGTAGATTTTCTTATGTTTTAAATTATTATTCGATTAATTTTTACTGCCTGATATTTTTGTACATGTTTTTAGCGTAATATTGTTTTCCCATACACGAAATAAAACAATTTATTGAAATTAGTTATTTACTACGACTCTATTTGGCTTGATTGAAAAATATTCAAAATAAAACCTGCAATTATAGTTTCTCATTACATTATTTAAAAATTTCTATATTTACGATACATCAATGTTAACCTTTGATCGAATAAATTAATCTTGGACAAGAAAAAATAAATAAATATAGAAATGTAGCTGATCCTGGAGTCCAATATGGAAGCATTGATGACGATGGGATGATAATGATAAAAATAATGATGATAATGATCACTGAATTAGTAAGAATGCCAATATCGAAATAAATCAAGACATCATCGAATTCCTCCGTTGTTGATCATCGATTGTCGTCCACATCGACATTAACGAAATTCTTATGCTTAGAGAATTGCAATTACGGATTACATCATATGATCATATCCATCAACTATCTAAGAATAATGTTTGAAGTATTTTTTTTTTCATTGGATTCTATTTCATAAGAACTTGAAGCGAGTCATTTGGATGGTTGGCGGTTGGCAAATCACCAGACCGACTCAACAACGGGCGTGTTGACCTTATAGTACCAAAGTATCTCTCTATCATTAAATTTTGAAGTCGCTGATTTCAAAGGCACAGAACAAGTATCTCTACAGATCACAGGTAAACGACTAGGTTAGAGGTACTCGTATACGAGTATCTAACAATCTATCTGCGCGACCTCTTCGATATATAATTGCCAACTTGAACCGATTCGATTCGGTTACGATATTTACCTTTTGTGTATTTTGACCGTCCATTCGAAGCAGCAGACACAACAAAAGTCTATGATTTTTGCAATCAAACTATGTTATAGTACTTACATAGCTTGCAGTAAAAGACAAACTTCTTAAGGGATTTATGGGGCAGTTATGGAATCTCTTATAGACTTTAGATTTTTAGATACTTACATTTTAAGCAATGAAATTAAGGTATACATAGTTTAGAGAAACAAACAATCACATGAGTTCTTGTCGATTCGATTTTTGATTCGAATTTCGAAATCGCGTACATCATGGCGGCGTATAATTTCGATAATTTCATATACCGTAACCGTCAAATGGACTCGAGAACATTGGAGGAACAAGCCTCCAAGAACCAATTTCGACTATAATTTGAGAAACGTGATAGAATTCTTTTATTTTATCTGGTGTTCCATGAATGTTTGCTTAAATTCTTAGGTTTTTTTTTCGCGAGCCATTATTTATCCCCAAGAATTTTACTCCACGGAGGGGTAATTTTAACTTTTTCTACCCATTTTCTTGATTGATCTACCTACGTTTTTATTTGTCAGATTCATCTCTTCAACAACGTCGACGGTTATGTATGTTTCTTCGTTTTGTAATTTTTACACATACGCAAGCATGAAAAAACCATTTGGGAATCATTAAAATTACCCCGGAATTTTCGAAAAAAAAATATATATATTATGACAATTGAAAATTGTTACAAGGCCGTTTAGACTGAGGTTTTCCGTGTTGTTCGCTTGGGGTCTTTTCTATTTTGTTCCCGGACTATTAACGCGATGGAATGGATTGCAGATTTCGATTCGGTTCTTTTTGTGGGTTTGTTTTCGTCATTTTACTTTGATTTTTGCTTCCACTCCAATATAAGAAAAAAAGTATAGATTTAATTAGCTATAGAACTGAAAAGAAGAAGA
Organism: Chrysopilus asiliformis; assembly: GCA_964034945.1. Classification (NCBI taxonomy): domain Eukaryota; kingdom Metazoa; phylum Arthropoda; class Insecta; order Diptera; family Rhagionidae; genus Chrysopilus; species Chrysopilus asiliformis. The sequence continues at coordinate 85,697,263 of OZ035961.1, read as the reverse complement.
AAAGAATGCGTTAAAAGATGAGATTGGAATGAGATAATCTTTTAATATAAGTTGTAATTACGTGAATTCTTAAATCGCTTTACGGGATTTATTAAGAAAATCGTGTTTTTTTTCTTGTAAAGATTTAAAAGAATGCCGCTCTTTCTAAATATTGCTACTTTATAAGAAATTGTAAACCACGTTTTTATAATATTCTCAATTTTTTTTTGGCAATAAACTTTCCATACAATATGTCACATATTACGGAGGAGGTATAATATCCCAAGAAACAATTTGTAACGGTGGTTACGAAAACAAACCTTCAATTTAGGTTACATTTTGGTTACATTTTAGATGGCTTCCGAATAAACCCGCCAAAAACGGTTATTTTGAAACCAGCTTCTAAATAGGGATTCTGAAACGTTTCTGAAAGGTTACAGAAACCAAATGTGAAACTTTTGAGTTTTGTTACCATGGTTTCAAATACGTTTCTTAAATGGAATGTAACCTCAAATTGTTACTTGGGATTGAAAATACTTTCATTCGATATTTTATTGAAAAAGTTTACAAACAGAGAGATTAGGTGTGTTCCAAAGCCGGTGAGGATAACTAATAAATATGCGCCGCAGGCCGGTTTCTTTTTTCAACAGAATACTACGCAAACATTTAATTCAAAAGCTTCAGAATTCAACGCATGAAAAAAGTCAAGAACTACTTCACACAAATTAAACAAAAAGTTGTATATATCGCTACTTCGGAGGAAGACTGTCTCAACTCAAAAAATGTCGAATTTGTACTAAAGGTGCGGAAGAGTGGTAATTATGGTATACTTTGTTGTAGAAGAGTGTCACAATTGTAACTTATGATTCTGGCCACCAGAAGGCAGATGTGTCGGTCTTGCATTGTGCGAAAAAGTTGCGAAAGTTTTTTCAACAGTGTCACATGTTTAGTTGTGAATCGTTATTTGAGGTGAAAGCATGCTGCATGCATAAAAGTGAAAGCATGCTTAAAAGTTAGTACTATTAACCATGCAAAAGCTTGTTACTGTAGATATTTTCTAAATATCAAAAATACTAACACAAAATATCAGAATAACTTTAAAACGTCATTTCCCAAAATTTACAATTTTTGAGTTGTGACAGTCTTCCTCCGAAGTAGCAATATGTTCTTTGGGTTATGAGCATGGTTAATAGTTAAGTGTGATCCCGGTATCGGCTCCCGTTTCACCCCCTGGGCTGTTATCTTCTAAAACAATGAAGGGACTTGATAAGGTTTTTAATGTTACACGATTATAAAATAAACTTTTCGCCCACTCAAACCGCTCCCCTCTACGACCTCCCTCTCCTGCTATATTCTAAACTACTGAATGGATTTTTATACGGTTTTGCTGTTGGATAGGTTATCTGTCAAGGGAAATTTTCACCCACTCAAACTACTGCTACATGCTGCAAACACCTTTGTCAGCTAACTCCGAAGCAATTGTATGGATTTTCAACATATTGTCGGTGATAGTGCAATACCGCGTATGAGCAGTTTGTAAATACCGCGTATCTAAAAAAGTAGCAATTTTGAGATTTCGGGCGAAGTGATGAATTGCTTACTTTAGGAGTCATGCCATCTGAGGTTATGTATGTATAAAGGGAGTCATAATGAGGTCCCAAAAAATCTTAGACAAGAAAATCTCTTTGAAGGGTTAGAAATATCAATTTTTCTTCCCCCTGTAAAATATTCAAAATGTAGATACGCGGTATTTACAAACTGCCCATACGCGGTATTGCACTATCACCGACGATATGTTACAAAATAAATGCAAAAACCTCAAGTGCTAGGGGAATTCGCCCCATTCCTTTTCTCTCAAGCAGATGGAAAAAAATACTTGCGCTCTTCTTGAAAACAGTGCGCCAAATCGAAAAATTTATAAAAAAAATTATTTGAAATATAATTCTTGCAATTCTATACATAAAAATACGTTTGGATAAAAAATTATGTTTTTTAATTTCAAAAATTTATTATTCTCCGAGCAAACGCCACGTACTTACAAGCTAGTACTTAATAAAAAAAACTCTCATTTGATTAATTTCAAATTAATGACCGCAAATCATCCCCAGAAAAACTTCCTTTCGTACGCTTACAAAAACAGGCTGTAATATCCTATTTTTTACATAAAAAAATCTGGAACATAATTAAACATGTATTTAATAAAATTCAATAAGAGCCGAAATAAAATAGTTTTATTAATAAATCGTGTTCTATTCAGGCCTTGCAGATGGACATAACCCCTTAACACTTAAAAAATCAAGACATTTGTTCTACTTTTATAATCGTTTCTTAGCTATCTGATGGTCTCTTTAACTAAAAATCCCCTTTGGAGTATGATTGAAAAGCAAGACCATATTCTAATCTAGCATCCGTCTAATCCTGATTCATAATTGTTCAAGTGATTTTTCCTCAAGAAAATTTCGTTTCACCCCACAGAAAATAAATATGTTCAAACCACTTTAAAAGTAAAACAAAACTGTGTTAGTGCTTTTCTTGAATGCTATCTTTAGCGTCAGAAAATCTTTTTCCTTTTTAAAAATGTGCCATTTTTCAGTTTTTATAAAATAAGATATTCACAAACTCATTTCCTCTATTGAGTAAAACAAATTTTAAAATTCATGTTGCAAGAAAATATATTTAAAAGAAACTGCATTTGTCCACAAACAGTCCTACGATTGCAAGCAAGATATATTATTTTCACGTGGATAGCTCGGATACAGTAAAAAAGTCGTTTCTTCATGAATATAAAATTTACACTTAAAGAGTTTTCACACCTCGTTGCTAGTTGTCGAGGAAATTTTCAAAGCCTTTTCCGCATTGATGTCTTTTTCCGGTTAGAAATCTCCTGAATATTTATGGTGTTTCACACAGAGTTTTATGTATTTGTTATGTTGGTTTAACGTAGGTTAGGGAAAACTCTTTCAGGACTCTGTTGAAGAAAAGTTCACTAACTCAACCGAATTTCGATCTGGATTCCACATCAAAAAGCTGAAAAGTTCTTCGCATTTTCAACAACACTTGACAACAGGAATACTCGGAAAATGCACTCATGATTTCTCCTTCGGAACTCAACAAATGTGTGAAAATTCAAAGAGTTGAAAATAAATTGCAAAAATAATTCAAGAAGAAGGATTTTTAAAGAAACTCTTTTATTATTTATATTTCTTGAAAAGAATTCTTCTGCACTTCATCGCATATTTTTTCAAGTTGAAGATAGAAATTTAATTCCAAAGGTACAAAAGAATAGATTTTTGATGTTTGAAGGTAAAACTAAAACTTTAAAAAGTTACAAAATAAAAACACAAGAAGAAAATTCAATTCACTTAAGGTTTAAATCCAAGGTTAGAACATGATTTAATTCAAATCTTTTTTTTTTGTGTTGGAATGACAAATTTTACTTTTCGCTTGTCACGAAATATCGTTTACAAGATTATGAAATGAAATTGAAATGAATTACATGTGAGTGATTATTATTAGCAGTTGTACTTAGTATGGAATATTGTGTAATAAGATAATTGTGAAGGTAAACAATGATCAATTACTAGCGATATTCATTATTCAATGAAATTGTGCGACTCAAAAAATTTCATATCGATTTTAATCTATAATGACACTAAGTTCGATGGGGAATTCTTATGTTGCAATTCAAATTTTGATTGATTGTTTAAGAAAACTTAATGAATTTTTATGTCACACCTTAGAACAAGCATCATTGCGATTACTGATTTTTGATTAGAGATGTTGCAACCAGATTTGACCTTTTAAAAATTATGTTTCCAAATTCTTGAGCTACGATTTTATAAACCGAAATTTTTGTTAAGTTTGAATTGTGGTTTAACAAAAGGAAATCGTAAGATAATATTTTTTAAACTAACATAAGCTTTAACATAAAATTAATTTTTAAAAAAATAACATGTTTTAAAAAATCTAATTTTTTTAAACAGCAATTTAAAAAAAAACAAACGTTTTTTAAAAAAATCCAAGAAAAAACATTTAATTTTTTTGGGACCCACAAGTAAGCTCAACCCAACCCAACCTCTCTCCCCTCCAAAACCTAAAACATTAACGTTTTTATACCCGTATGGTGAAACCAAAGGGTATATTAAATTTGCCTTACCGTTTGTAACGCCAAGATCCCGTTATCACACACAAAAATGAATTACACCAGTGTGTTTAGAATGATAAAAAAAGTTGAATTTAGCATGTCCGTCCGTCCGTCTGTCTGTCCGTCCGTCCGTCCGTCTGTGGCGCGGATTGCGGGCGTACGGATAGAGCTAGAGACTTGAAATTTATGCAGATTCGTTTTTCGTAAAATTCAAGGCTAAGTTCGTTAATGGACAAAAATGGACCATTAGGGGGGTACCCCCCCCCCCCCCCCACCCCATACGAACGAAAACGTTTTTAAAAGCTTTTATTTAGCTTTCCTTCGTGTCTGTTTGTTTGTTTGTTTGTGGGGGTCAAATCTTGCAACCCGATTTTGACCCACTTCCACTTGTCCGATTGACTTGAAATTTTGCACACTTTTATAAGTCCGATGACAATACAATATTTTCACTATTTCGTCCTTGTAAGGATAACGGAAGGTCCTGTAGGGATAACGTGATTATCCTTTTCTCCAAATTTTCCGGAAAAAAATCTATTCTGGAGGTTTTTGGGGTTGCTGAATACGATTCTCAAGTTAAAAAGCCTGTAAGGACATCTCAAATGTAAGAATATATATTCGAAGACTAAAAAGAACAAAATAAAAAAAATAAAAAATAAATTTTTAAAAAAAAGCTTTTATTAAAAAAGAATGCACTAAAAAGAAAATAATAATTTTCTGGACGCTGTGTATCACAAATATAAAAGCTTTTAAAAAGCGAGATAAAGCATAAAACAATAAAATAAAAATTTATCTCGCTTTTAAAAAGCTTTTATATTTGTGATACACAGCATCCAGAAAATTATTTTTTTCTTTTTAGTGCATTCTTTTTTAATAAAAGCTTTTTTTTAAATTTTTTTTTTATTTTTTTTTTTGTGAATATCTCAAAAATGGTGCATCTTATCAAAAAAGTGCAAGAACAAAAGTTATTTAGGATATGATTCTACATAAAACTCCCATACATCAAAATCCGATTGGAATAAGTTTTAAAAAATCTTATTGGAAAGTTTGACTCAAAGTGGAATTTTGGTACAACTGTTCGAATTTTGATACGAATATCACCATACGGGTTTTTAATAATTGCCAGATTGGCAATTATAGCTTTTGTTATGTTTTTACATATTTTTTCCGAAACTAAATATTGCGGAGGAAAGTTTTGTGTAAATACCAACTGATATTTTAAATAATCGTAGGGAAACTTAGGGAATCTCCTTGTAAAATGAAAAAAAAACTTTTTGTTATTAATAATTTGTAAAATATACAGCACATCAACAGCACATCAACAGCACATCAACACCACATGAACAGCACATATAAAATCTGCGTTCCTGCGAAAAAAAATATTAATTTATAAAAAAAAATATGATTTTTTTTTTTACAAAATGTGAAATATCTCGATAACGGTAAAATACATCGATTCACTGTCATATGTAGAGAATTTTAATATCTTTAATTCTTTGATTCTAGCTTTTGAATTGAAATACAAACAATATTTTTTTTAAATATAACGATTTTTTTTCTTCTCTTTAGCGATTTCGTTATAAATGGAGGTTCCACTGTATTTTCAATAAGCCCACAAGATAAAATTACAGACAATCGCAGCTCGTACAACAAAATAAATTAAGTAATAAGACGACGCATGTCATAAACGTCCAAGTAAAACATATCAATAAACTGCTTATAAACAATGCGGATTAAAATTTTAAATTTCTTGCTATTAAATTAAAATGAAAAATTAAACAAAATGCACATCAAGACCTCAAAATAAAAATCAATTGCATTTCGCCATGACCTAAAATCACCCGCGCTTTCTGTCTACACAAAAAAAAACTTACCAAATGCTAACCGATAAAAAAAACCGCAAGCGAGTATCTTAGGTGTCGCAGAAAGTGAAAAATATCTAGTGAAATATAGTGAACGATAGGAAACTTCGTGGTCGAAATGTCGTCAGAAAATAGATTAAAACAAATACCTGTTGACCACAGTTACTACACTAAACACCTGAGCCATAGGACATCAATCATTTCGCACCTGTTACGATCTACGAATTGGAAATTCTGCCTGATGATCGGTGGAAGATCGGAAAAAAATCTACACGTACCCTGGAAAAAGTGCTCAGTGGATCTTAGATGTAATCTAGAACCGTTATGTGTCCGCATGTCCCGTAATTTTACCCACAGTTCCTTAATTAGGCTAGATAAGATCGAGATATGCCTTAAGATAGTAAAGAAGATCTCATGTAAACTTATATTAATGTTTCGTATGCGAAATTCTGCAAATTAATATTTGCACCTAATAAAGGGAAATGTTGCGCCAAAGATTGTGATTTAGTTTAGATAATAGTCAAAGATTGGAAAATTATTTCAGAAAGTAAAACATATTTGAAGAATTCATTGAATTTTATTATTAAAAATATATGTACGTTAGAATAGATGAATTTTTCTAGAACAACGGTATTTTAATCTTTAACATACCGCGTATGTGGTCCGGCCCCAATGTTTGTGCGAATCCCAATTTCCACCAAAATTGATCATTCGGAAAACGGTGTCAATTTCCCGACGATTGACTGTCGACAGACAGTAAGGTGTGTTCTTCATACGTTTTGGGATGGGCTCAGCCAAAAATAATTGGCACAACTCCAGCAAAAGTTGCCATCATCAGTGGCAAAGGTGAGTGTTGATCATCAACCACTGGCGACCAATCAAGGTCTTCAATAATCCGCAACACCTGGGCAAAAGTCATTTTTTTTTGGGCGAATGTAAGAAGCTTTCTCAAGTCTTGGAGGTAATTTTTAACTTCTTTAATGCTTTGTCTATGCCGGCTTAAATTGAATTTGCAGTAATTCTTTTTTCTTGATTGCTGAAACAATTTATTATTATTTATTGTTGATAATCAACTATAAGTGAATATACCAAAACAGTTGCTTTTCCGACTTTTCAATTGTGCTTTTTGCTGTATAAATCTTTTAAGAACTTGGACGTCATCAGTGGATGATTTATGAAGGTGGCAATTTATTGCTAAATCAATTATATTCCGTTTTGAATGAGTTTTAATAGTTTTCTGTAAGAACGATAGGAATCTGTTAGAACAATCAATTGAAAACAATTACTTCTTATTATAACGGCACAACCCAAAATTTTGCAGAAATTCTTCTTAGGATATTTATTGCAACGCTAATCAGATTTGAAAATGAAGATAAATTTTCTAACAAAGAATAAGTGAAAAATATAAAGAATAGTATATACGAAATTAAGGATTGTTTAACTGAACAACAGTTAAAGTATTTATAATACGTTCTCACCTTTGCATACTATGTGTCAAATTTTCAAAATTGAAAAAAAACACATCCGATATCGATTTTCACATGCGTATTTTAAGTAATGTTAAACTATGCGCTATTCAAATGGTCTCTTTTATAATCTTTACCCCCTCTCCTGCTGTCTCCTAAAATGTTGGGGCCATTTTGAGTCAGATTTCACTGTTGAGAAAGTTGTCTTCCAAAGAAACTTTTTGTCCAGTAAAACCAACCCGACGCCTTCTCCGAAAACCCCTCGCCAGCTATTTCCTGACTGATCCTCTTAAGAGTTTTCGAAGCGGTCTCCAATATTTAGCCAATCGTCCGACAAGGAAAACTTTTGTCCACTAAAATTACGCGCACCCTGAAATTCTGAAGAGATTTTGATTTATGTTTCCGGATCAGAACTTGTAATTAATCGCTCCTCCCTCCCCGCAAACATCTTTTTGGTGTCTCCCTCCGCCTGATCTCGTAAACAACTTTCCTCACAATTGTAATAAAAGCCATAGTTACGGTGTTTATTACGAATAAATATACATCAGATACTCCTGAAAAAATGCGCCGTAGGCGAAATTCTTTTGAAAAACACTGAGTTATAAGTTTTGTCATTATCATACCCGTTTATTTTTATACCGTGGAGTGGCATAGCAACACTCGGGGCAAAATCTGTATCTTGCGTCCCTCTACCTCTTTTCCAAAAAAAAGTTATAAAAATGAATTTTTGTGTCCCTGGAAATTTTGAAAGATTGTTAAGAGGGAAAATTTAACTCAATTTTTATTCATCACTAGAATTTGGACCCGGCTTCGCCCGGCTAAAATCGTGAACAGAAAAAAAACTTAGGAAAACTAAATTCATTTGGTTAAAAATTAGGTAGCCTGTATGCTGTTCGTTAGTTTTTTCTCTTCGGAAAATGATTAAGAAACTAACAAAAAATTCCAGCACTTGCATTCGGTATTACTTTCCCCCTTCCGCTTACTCCCCCACCACTCGGGCTACTTTTTAATGGGTCTATGTTGGGGCTGGACCCCCGACGAACATCTATTCCAAATTTCAGGCCAATCGGTTCAGTAGTTTCCCCGCGAAAGAGTAACATAGCGCAAAAGCTAAGTTTCGAAATCACTTTACCCCCTCCCTTTACTGCCCCCACCTCTCGGGCTACTTTTTAATGGGTCTATGTTGGGGCTGGACCCCCGACAAACATCTATGCCAAATTTCAGGCCAATCGGTTCAGTAGTTTCCCCGCGAAAGAGTAACATAGCGCAAAAACTAAGTTTCGAAATCACTTTACCCCCTCCCTTTACTGCCCCCACCTATCGGGCTACTTTTTGATAGATCTGTGTTGTGACTGGACCCTCCACGAACATCTATGCCTAATTTCAGGCCAGTCGGTTCAGTAGTTTCCCGCAAAAGAGTAACATAGCGCAAAAACTAACAGACAGACACCAACTCATTTTTATATATTAGTATGATTAAGTGAAAAATATTAGAAAATCTAATTTCCTTAAAATTCAATACAGGTAAAATATTTTTTTAATAAACATGCACAGTCGGCAGAATTATTTTGAAAAAACTGCGCCGCAGGTGGAAATACACCAGTTTTAATATTAAAACTTTAAAGATATAGAAAGTTCTTTGAAATTTGGTGAAAAACCAAAGAATTGTAAAAAACATATTTTTAGACCAATTATGATAACTACTAGAATGTATATTAGAGTTTTTTTTTAACAATTTTATATCTTAAACTTTATCATATTCAAAAGCAGTTGATCGATTAATCGACACTTTTACAAGTAAAAACCATTAAGTTTTTTTCTATTTTGGGATTGATTTAAAAGACAAATAATAAAATAGCTCAACAGTGTGTAATAACAAAAAGTATTTATTATAATAAAGGGCAGTCGTCAAATTTATTCTATTTTAAGCAAAACCATTTATTCCATTCGCATCGATACCTTAAAGTGATTTAGGTCAGTCTTGTTGAAAGCCTTAACGGATTAATGCGCAACCCACTAAACTTTTTCTCGAAACAATGAAACATTCCCAATTGAGCAAATAATAAAACATTGAAATTGATCGTGGCTATGATTGCGCCATTATTTGAATCTTGTAAATTCAGAAGTTAAATTTCAAGTCCCCAGAAGCATAACAAAGATCGAAAGCTGTACTTAAATTCAATATTACTGGAGTAACCGTCTTAGCATATCCAGTAGTTTATCATCTATTGTCCCATTGAGTATTATCTTAAGAACTCCAAGATCTGGGCCAAATTTGACATTCATTGATTAACCAATCTGAAAACTTTAACATCTATATCGTTACGAAAATCATCTGAATTGCACCTTCTTCCCCGAAAGTGTTTACCACTGCAAAAATTCAAATAAAATATCACTTTTGGGGGCGTGAAATTTTTTAAAAAACGTTCGTAACATAACTTTGCCATTAGTTTTGGAATTTTTCATTCATAATCGAGAAGAATTGATGCTCATCAGGGCCTTGCGGCTAAATCACATGCAAAAATCTCGCAATAAAATCTCACAGTATAAAGTCGTATCATAAAACTTAATGATTGCCTCGGACAGTAAGATTCTTTTGATTTCACCTTTTTTGGATTCGATTTGTTTAGATATTCTTTTTCGTCCATCTGAATGGAGAATCTTTTAATTTATTGCGATGTTTTTTTTTCAATTGCGAGAAATACGCGAGATATTCTTCAGCTTTAGGCAATATCAGTTTGTCTGCATGGTTTTCATTGAACTAAGGTTAATGTACCAATTTCAGTTTGTGTTTAGTTCTTTTTCTTTGAATTTCACCAAAACGCAGACACGAGATGATATCCAAAAAATATTTAATTTCTTTCCTTAACTATGGTTAAATGCGTTTTGATTCATGGATTCTTGTTGATTGGATTTCGGATGTATTCCTAATAAAATCCAGTATTGAGATGATCTTCGGATGCTAAAGTTCTAGACGCTAAAATGATGGTGATCGCTATCGTAATCGCAGTGTAAGAAAATTTTATCATGCACATAAATTTCTTTCAAATGTCTCCTGTAGAACATGTGAGATGAGAAATTCGATTTTGAACGCAGCTACGGATGAGATATTTTTGTAAGAATATTTTCTTCGAGAATAAAAACCTTGGACTTTTCGTTCGAGAACACAAAAAAATCGTGAAAAAATTCACTTTTTGAATTCAATTTTTTATTGTTTTACATCAATTTAAACCACTAAAGACCGAAAAAATGTTGGTAAAATTTTCCTGCGAAGTTGAATAGGATGCCTTCCGATTCTGTATCCCAAAGGGTGTTGGGATACAGAATCGGAAGACATAAGATCGCGCCTGGGTCCTCGAGCGAGAGCCATTGGTGCAGGACAAGATCGATAACCGGTAGTAGCGATGAAGAAGAAAAATGAATTTTCCTATCTTTCCATCATATGTAAACTAACCATATTTTGAAACCACCCGACCCCGACCCAAACATTTTTTTTTGCGAATTTCTCTAAAACGGTGTACCGTATCCAAAAAAAAACAACAAAAATAATGTGATAAAAAGATCCTTCACAAACCGAAACGTTCACTAACCGAAACAATTTTTTTCACACAAATTGATTTAAAATCAATAATTCCGCTCCCTCCGCTTCCGAAAAAAAACTCTCATCTGCTAGTTTTTGGGGTTGCTGAATTCGATTCTGATGTTAAGAAGTTCATAAGGATAGCGAAAGGTCCTGTAAGGATAACTAAGGATAACATAATTATTGTTTTCCTCAAATTTTCCGGAAAAAATTTTATATGGGGTTTTTGGAGTTGCTGAGTTCCACTCTAGAGTCCATGAGAATATCTCAAAGGCAAGGCCCAAGTAACCTTATAGGTCGTAAAGTGGACACTTCGCCTTCAAAGGCGTCCCTATTGGTCGTAATGTCCACGACTTTGTCGACACTAAGTCTAACTATCGTCGACCTATCGTCGACAGTGGGGAAGGTCCGCCGGACCACGAAGTGCCCTATTTCACGCCCTATAAGGCATCACGACTTTGAAGGCCAAAATAGGGCCTTGTTTTACCATGACGAAATATTTTTTTGACATTTCGTCTGGCGACATTATTTGTCTTTCTCTATTCTTTAGGCCGCATGAGGAGAGAAAGATAAGACAAGAATCATAAAGTTTAATAGATATATTTTGTGGATAAAAACGTTCAAAATAATTTCATACGGTGATGTTAAGGTTTTTTGTGGATTTTATTGTCACAATTCACATGCGATTTAAAGTTTACGTAGAAAGTGGTTTTGCCAGGAGCTCTATTTACGTGGGCCGTAGCAATTCTCGATTTTAGTGATATAATTTGAAAATTATTTATTCAAAGAATTTTCTTTTTTATTCGATTTTAATAAAATTCTTGTGAAAATAAAGTTATGCTGTGTACCCAAACACCTAAAATTACTTTTTATTCGATGTTTTTCCATATTGTGCTTTAAAAACAGATTTTAAATTTTCAGTAGGAATGTTTTTTTTTCATTTCGATGAACGTCATGGCGGCTCGCGCCGTGAATGCTAGAAGCATATTCGAAGTATGCTAGAAATAAACTCGAAGCAGATATTCATCTGCGCATGCTCGAAGCATTCTCAAATAGGGCATTGGAGTGTTCTCAAAGGCATTATGCCCTATAAGACATTTCGTGGACGAAAGGTGGAAGGTTGGTCTTATAAGGCAGGACGACTATGAAGGCGTCTGGAGGACACTACGACCATGAAATCCAAAACAAGGCATTCGAACATTAAGACTATCAGGGCATATATTTAGGTCACTCGGACCGCTTGACGACCACTGCAAAAGCTTTGAAAGGCATCACGCCTTATAAGGCGGATTCGCTGGTCTTGGTGTGGTCGTAACGACCAATTTTAAGACACCACGCCCTAATCCAAGTCATTAGGCCTTATCTGGTTGCTTGGGGGTATATGATACTAACCCAAGCAACCAGATAAGGCATAATGACTTGGATTAGGCCGTGGTGTCTTAAAATTGGTCCTTACGACCACACCAAGACCAGCGAATCCGCCTTATAAGGCGTGATGCCTTTCAAGGCTTTTGCAGTGGTCGTCAAGCGGTCCGAGTGACCTAAATATATGCCCTGATAGTCTTAATGTTCGAATGCCTTGTTTTGGCTTTCATGGTCGTAGTGTCCTCCAGACGCCTTCATAGTCGTCCTGCCTTATAAGACCAACCTTCCACCTTTCGTCCACGAAGTGCCTTATAGGGCACTTCAAACAAAATAATTATGTCTTATAAGTCCTAGATCCCTATTAAAGTGCCTTATAGGGCATAATGCCTTTGAGAACACTCCAATGCCCTATTTGAGAACGCTTCGAGCATGCGCAGATGAATATCTGCTTCGAGTTTATTTCTAGCATACTTCGAATATGCTCCTAGCATTCACGGCGCGAGCCGCCATGACGTTCATCGAAATGGAAAAAAAACATTCCTACTGAAAATTTAAAATCTGTTTTTAAAGCACAATATGGAAAAACATCGAATAAAAAGTAATTTTACGTGTTTGGGTACACAGCATAACTTTATTTTTACAAGAATTTTATTGAAATCGAATAAAAAAGAAAATTCTTTGAATAAATAATTTTCAAATTATATCACTAAAATCGAGAATTGCTACGGCCCACATAAATAGAGCTCCTGGCAAAACCACTTCCTACGTAAACTTTAAATCGCATGTGAATTGTGACAATAAAATCCACAAAAAACCTTAACATCACCGTATGAAATTATTTTGAACGTTTTTATCCACAAAATATATCTATTAAACTTTATGATTCTGGTCTTATCTTTCTCTCCTCATGCGGCCTAAAGAATAGAGAAAGACAAATAATGTCGCCAGACGAAATGTCAAAAAAATATTTCGTCATGGTAAAACAAGGCCCTATTTTGGCCTTCAAAGTCGTGAAGCCTTATAGGGCGTGAAATAGGGCACTTCGTGGTCCGGCGGACCTTCCCCACTGTCGACGATAGGTCGACGATAGTTCGACCTAGAGTCGACAAAGTCGTGGGCCTTACGACCAATAGGGACACCTTTGAAGACGAAGTGTCCACTTTACGACCTATAAGGTTACTTGGGAATATATAAAAATGAATTGGTGTCTGTCTGTTTGTTCCTCTTTCACGCAAAAACGGCTGAACCGATTGACTTGAAATTTGGCATGAGTGTCTGTGGTAGTTCTGGTTCCAACATAGGCATACGGAAAAGTAGCGCGAGGGGTGGGGGGAGTAAGGGGAGGGGGTAAAGTGATTTCGAAACTTAGTTTTTGCGCTATGTTACTCTTTTGCGGAGAAACTACTGAACCGATTGGCCTGAAATTTGGCATAGATGTTCTTCGGGGGTCCAGCCCCAACATAGACCCATTCAAAAATAGGCCAAGAGGTGAAGAAGTGGGTAAAGTGATATCGAAGCTTAGCCCTTGCAGCCCCTAGTGTAAAATAAATACTTTGATACTAAATATTTTTGGCATTTGTAACTTAGTAGCATTCTGAAAAACATGATTTATAAAATTTTCTTATATCTGTCATTGTTAATTGCACCGTATAACAGGAAAATTGTATTCCAAATTGGTCCAAATATTTCTAATAAATTATAACGAAATTGGAATTATACTGTTTTTAATTGACAGTATATATTCGACGACTAAAAGGTATATATCTATCAGCGTGGCGAAAGACAGAGTCCGTGCGAATATCTTAAAGGCAAGATATATGTAAAATAAATACTTTGATACTAAATATTTTTGGCATCTTTAGCCATACTAATCAATTACAAAATTACTAAAAAAGATATGTAAAATAAAAAAAGCCGGAAAGGCGACACCCCTTCCTAAACAACAACAAATTAAATATGTATCTCGCTTTTATTTCTAATACACAGCGTCCAAAAAGGTCCTGTCTAGTACATTTTTTTGAATAAAAGTGTTTTCCTAATAGGATTTGAAACACTTCTAAACTCTGATCGAAATTCATCTAAATTTTCATTGAAAATGTCTGCCCAAAATACCGAAAATCTATTGTGCTCAAAAGTAGTTCACGAACCGCAACGTTCACAAATCGAGGCGTTCAAGAACCGAAGTTCCACTTTATTACGTTCCAATTAGTGTAACTAATAAAACTTGTTACTGAATTTGTAATTTCCAAGAATAAGATTGTGATATCTTTACATGTGTCTTTTGAGAATAACGAAGACGTTTCTTTATTTTGGCTTGGTTTTTTTTTCTTAATAAATTTAATAATATTATTTCCAGTTCCAATTATAACTGCAACGAGACACAAGGACCTACAATAAAGAAAATCGTCCCAGATTAATATACGACTATAGCATCAAGATTTTGTCAATCATGTTCATTCGACAAGATCGATTACTTTTTAAGGTGTGTTCCCATTCATTTATTATAATTTTTTCATTTCTCTACTTAGCTTTTTCACTCGGATTTTAATTTAATTTCGTATAGTAATAATAAACGAGCCCCCAATACTTCAACACACAACAAAAGATTATATAAGAATGATTTTTTTCTCACCGAAATTATTTATTGAAGAAATAATTTCAGTTTATTCTTTCGTTGAAATCGAATTTCTCAGGTGACAAAAATTACGTGCGTGCATTTATGACTTTGGGGATACGAAAGATATGAATAAATAGAAACAAATAGTTTCACTCGAACATACATTCGCTGGATTTTATTTCATTTTTTCATTATTTTTTTTTCTTGATTGGAATTTCTTTGTCTGACAAAATATCATGTAGGCGGAATTACAATGCAACACGTTGCATAACTTTTTCGGAAACTACATGAAATTATTCGTTTTTTAAGGTTTATAAAATCATTTATCAAACTTACACAGATTAAAATTATGTTCAAATGACATTAAAAGATTTTTGATAAGCCTTGGTAATGTATCTGCCACTATATTAGATACATTTATAATGGCCGATACGTACCATATACAAAAAATGAAAGTAGGGAGGTTCATGTGTATTTTCTTAAGTTTTAACAAGTAATAGATTTGCAGTAACTTTTACAGGATGTTTTTTCAATTCTATATCCAATTTGTATAATATATTTTGGAATAAACGTTCGTTTTTTAGGTGGTTATTATTTAAAATTAGTGGTGCTGCCCTCTTAATCCTACAGCGAAAAACGGTTACCTCAAACTTTAACTTCGCTCAAAAATCTAGTGAAAATCGCCACAGAAGCGCATCCCAGGAAAAATATCGGACTGATATTAGGAGGCATCCAGACGTCAAATTTACTTGATATCAATCGTCATAGTCAATTCAAATACAAAATTACGGATTTGACAAAATTCTTCCAAGGACTTGGACAATTTAGACGGTAAAATTTGAATTGTTTTGATGTTTTCATGATACTAGAAATAATTATGTATACAGTCTACATAAGTTTTTCTTTGCAAAAGCAATCTTCTCACTAAAAAGAATGTTTTTTTAAATAATTTTTGCTTTGCTACAGCCACACTTGTTACATCTAGCGCCGCTAATAAATTCGGCTCCATTACCATCGACTATATTTTTTTTAAACAAAACAAGAAAACAATTTGATCAGATTGTTCGATAGTTGTATGACACTATGGGCCATCCATTTTAATTGGCAAAATTGTGTCCAAGATCTTTAAAAATGTTAATTGATCGTCGCCTTAGTGCATCAAAATTTTGCTTGGTAGTGATTTGTCAAATATTCAAAATCGCACTGACGAATCAGCCCTGCAGCTGACTGATCCCGACATCAGGTCACGCAGCAGCAGGAACTGATTCGATCAGTTGACGTGGCACACTGAATCGAGATCAGCTGATCTCAAACGTCAAAATATCGGACTAGGAGGAAGAACTTCTCCTTATTTCTCTGCTAAAAAAACGCAGCAGTGTAAAACGTACAAGCATCTACCTTTTCCTAAAGCTTGTACGATTGCTGTGTTTAATTTCTCCTATTCGATGGACGTCGTATTTATTTTCGCTTGTTCAAAAGTTTTTTAGTTAAACAGACTTGTCAAAATTTTATGATGTCCCCAACTAGTAATTATTTCAAAGTCAACATTATACGAAGTAGAGAGCCTATATAACCTAGAGAGTGACCAATAGATTGTGCTGCTGACAACAATTATTACCGCCAGACGAAAAAAATATTGAAAATTATCATTTTATTTTATTTAATCTAACAAAAATGACATTAGAAACTACCCGACATGTTCCTGATATCAGCTACATTTAGGTCAGTTCAAAAAAGTCAGCTTTGTGTCCCAGACATGCAGCTGCACATTTTTTGCAGTGTGCCATGCGCCATTGGATTATATGTGCAACTGATGTCGGGATCAGTCAGCTGCAGCAGCTGATCGCCAATGTGACATCTCGCTTAGAGATTCTCGATGTAACAGGGGATAGGACAAGAGGGAAGGAAATCTTGAATTAATGAATAGCTTAACAAAATGATGTAGAATAACTTCAAATTTGGGGCTCCTGCTAAAATTTTTGGTACACCTTCTTTTTTGTTTAATGCTCTTTTGAGGGCCTAAAATTTAACCTTTAGACTGCTGGGTGACACGAAGAAGGTCACATGCGATCTCGTTGCCAATATGTAGATTCCAAATATATAACAAATATTGAAAACAAAAACCTTTGAGTTTAATGAAAAAATGCCGGTAGTGTAAATGTAAAGCACAATTTTTTTAGTTCAGAAATTTGAAGATCTTTTTTTTTAGAATACTGATTTTTAAGAATCCTAAATTATTGCTGCTCTCAAATTGTCAAAAACCTAAGAGGTTCCACTTTTTTCCTTCCAATTAGAGAAATTAATAAAACTTGTTACTGAATTTGTAGTTTCCAAGAATAAGTTTAACCATTAGACTGCCGGGGTGGCCCCGAAGGCGGTTTTTTTAAATTACGGATCTTTAAAGGAGCCTCCACACGTTCAATGTTATTTGACAATTTTACTTGAATGACTCATGTTGCAAGTAACATTGATCGTTTTGATGCTCTTCAATGTTACGTGTGGAGGCAATTTCCATCAATGTTACTTGACGAAAATTTTCATCCATAATACTTGTCAAGTAACATTGAACGTGTGGAGGCTCCTTAAGACACCTCAAATTGTCGAGAACCCAAATATTCAAGGATTTCTCACTCTTCGACTGAACATAAAAACGACTGACGATTTCAAAACTTCTCTTGAATATCTGATATATGGGGAAAAATCAAAACAAAACAATAGAATATTTATAAAAAAATGTTTATTCCCTATTAAGTCTCCTAATAAAAATCCGGTAGATAAAATTTAAATACAAAAATACCGTGATTGAAGGTTTAAACATCAGTTTTGATAAGATGCTGTTTGCAATTCTATTTTAATAATTCGTGACTATAAAATTTAAACAAAAACCCAGGAAATATTTAAAGCGCATGCTATCAATCGATTAGTGGTTTTTTTTAGCTCTTCATGATAACAAAACACTTTACACTTTCTACACATTTTGATTTAATCAGAAATGAAAAAAAAAACTATTACTGATTGACCCTCGATGTTTCCGATTATCAATGCATGAAACACTCTGTAATTATGATGGTTACCATCATCTGTCAAGGGTGAAGGTACATCAAATAACACCTCATTTACATTCAGATGCAATAAAAAAACATTCTTCAATCACAGAAGCTGAATATGCAGTCATGATGAATATTTAAGAAAAATTCAAATACGATCATTGACTACTGTCCATTGACAGGTAATTACCTACCAATATAATCGTTGTATAAATTTGAGATTTTTCCTATACGTATCTTTGGCTAGTAGTACTCGTATTTACCCCCTGGTCCAGGTAACCAACCATATAGACATTGTCATTTCTATAATTAATGATCGCGCCACTCAGAAACCGGTGCGAGCCACAACATCACTATTCACGCCTCATCCTCACTAATCGTAAGGTTTTGTGCTTTTTATTGCTTTTCTGTTTTTTTTTTAATGTTTATCGAAAATATAATTACAAAGGCTAGGTAATTGCTAATCAATAAATAAGTGAAAAAAAAAACACCAACTGCTCAGCAGAATCCGTGAAAATTCCCGATAAAAGCATAGATTTGACTCGGACCGATCGTGATGATCGTGACGTAGTGGAAAATTCAGGTTTTAATTTTGGATGCAGTGTCATATATGTTAATAAAAAAAGGTCTACGTATTTAGGTAATAATGGAGGTGCACAGACTATGAGATCATGGGTACGAAAAGGCACAAATGAGCAATTGATCCTCATTTTAGCCAGGGTGAAGATCATCGAGTCATTGCATTGTCCGGCATTGCCATCATTGTGCGATTTATCTAATTATTAAACCGCTTTCAATGGTGATTAAGCTTTAAAATGTAAAGTCAAGGATATTTGAAACGTGATTTCTAGAGGTGTTTATCTATCTATGCTGCTGTATTTTCCTAACTGTTCAGCACAATATTTGTAATAATTCGTGTAAAATTTCATTCTGGAGTGCAGATCAATGTTAAGAGTCCAACGGTGAGACCCCAATTACTCATCTTCAACTGTGAATTGCGCCAAAAAGCAAAGGTAATGACATGGGAGCACACCTTTGAATCTTAGCCACCTGAACCTTCATCCAATTCGATACCTGCAAATAATAAAAAAAATACGAAATATCAATAAGCAAAAAAAAATGTGCCAAAAAATTAAAATTCATATTTTTGCGTAGGCTTCACGATATTATGTTTTGCACTTCTGATACGCTTTTATTCAACATTTACTCCAGGTGAATGTCTTGTTCTTTTCATTTGTAATGGCAATCGTTAATCATTCGATTGGGAAATTGTCAATTTATTATCACGGTTTTTTAGTGTTATAAAAAAATGTCATTTCGAGTGGATGGGAATAACACCAACAGGACTTTTAGCTTATGGTTAATGATTCAATTTGTCTGTTGGCGTTATTTGCGGACTGGAGGTAAATTTGTAAAACGGTTTATTTTTAGCAAAGAATTTCGAATTAATGTTACTGCTTATTAATGAGTCAAATATCTTACGACAAGGTAATTCACAGCAATTTCTCGTACTGTTCTTTTCCACAAATTTAAATAAGAACATATTTTTAAACAAAGAAATGTCATAATTTTACAGTTTTTTTTTACAAAAAGAAAATATTTGTTCATCTTATCTTAATTCGTCTTTAAAATCATTTATGTTAAAATATATAAATTAATTTGCTCAAAACGCCTTACCTCCTGATTCAAGAAAACAGAAATTTTACGTACCGTTAAAATATTCCACACGGTAAAAAATCTTGGAGTAAATTCCAATCAAAACTGGATTACGCTAGACCTATCCCAAGGAGCCCAAAAAGTTGTAAAGTGGTCACTCCGACTTTAGTATCGTGATTGTATGGTTGCGACGACCACTTTAAGACCTTTTTTGCTACTTGGGATATGTAATCCAATGGAAAATTCTAATCCAATAATATGGATTAGAAATTTTTATAAATTTATTTTTGGTTTAACCCTATTCCTGTCAGGCTGTGAATTTCGAACCAATATAGATGATTTAATACATGTTTTAACGCAAAATCAATTTAACAAAAAAACATAAAATTTATTCTATATAACAGTAGCGTAGTGACCAATAATAAAATACATTAAATTGATTTTGCGTTAAAACATGTATTAAATCATCTATATTGGTTCGAAATTGAATAGTGACTCACAGTCACAGCCTGACAGGAATAGGGTTAATTCAGTATTAAAGTCTAAAATTTTGATTAAATTGTAGACATTAATGTTAAAAGTACTTAAGTTCGATACATAATAAAAAACATAACAAAAGCTATAATTGCCAATCTGGCTATTATTGAAAACCCATATGGTGATTTAATTGAACGGCGTATCAAAATTTCATTTGAATTCAAATTTTCCAATAAGATTTTTTTAAAACTTGTTCCAATCGGATTTTGATGTATTAGAGTTTTATGTAGAATCATATTCTAAATAACTTTTGTTCTTGCACTTTTTTGATAGGATGCAGAGTTTTTGAGATATTCGCGAAAAACATTTTCGTTCCTATGGGGGGTACCCCCCCTAATGGTCCATTTTTGCCCATTAACGAACTTAGCCTCGCATTTTACGAAAAACGGATCTGCGCAAAATTTCAAGTCTCTAGCTCAATCCATGCGCCCGCAATCCGCGCCACAGACAGACAGACGGACAGACGGACGGACAGACGGACGGACATGCAAAATTCAACTTTTTTTTTATCATTCTAAACACACTGGTGTAATTCATTTTTGTGTGTGATGACGGGATCTTGGCGTTACAAACGGTAAGGCAAAGTTAATATACCCTTTGGTTTCACCATACGGGTATAAAAACTGTTCAGATATGACTGCAAAAAAGGCTAAAATATTCGAAAATGCTGTCTGCAGTGGATATTTGAACGAAATTGATGTTTAGTCGACGAGTTAAAAGCCCTTTTGAGCGAGTTTTGATAAAATTTTGCTATTTTTTGGTTTGTCTGTTTTATGTTATAAACTTTAACACGTTAACTGCCAAAGCAAGTTAAACACAACTCGCATGTCTGTAGGCTTCGACGCCGCGCGGGTTATAAATATATAACTCATGACAATAACAGAACATTTAAGCAGTAACTTTTAAATATCGGTTGCGAAGTTATTATATTGCAATTTTATGCTTAAAATGCGTACATGACACCTTTGCCAATTTCTAGCGCGGCAGTTAACGTATTAAATATTTAAAGCTTGTCCATCAAATATATCACATTTATTTTGGCTCTTTTCAACCCAATTGTCATACTTTTCGCGAACTTCTGTATGGAGTTAAGTTAGCGTGACCATTTATCCCCGTTTGAGGGGGATTATCCCCTTTTCGGACTTGGCTATCCCCCACATCCCCCTGAAAAATCCATCTTTTTTACAAGATTTATTTTTTTTTTGTAGCCGAATGAAAGAAACGCCATTTTTCGAGTTTTCGGCTATTGTCGAATACGCGTTCGCTCTGCCAGGAACATCAGCACCAGTCGAAGGTGTTTTCTCGGCGATCAATAAAATTTGGAACCTGAAAAGACTCGTTTACAAGTTAAAACTCTTAAATCGATTCTTTTTACCAATAAAAATATTAATCTCAGCTTTTTGGAGTTTTTCGATTATTTGAAAAAGGACAAAGATATGTTGAAACAAATCTCTTCTCAAGAAAAATACAATGAATCGACAAGTTCATCATCAGTTTGTGCTTGAAATTGAAAAACATAAATAAAAAATCAATCAGGGTATTCACAGTCCTCTTTTAAATTGCGAGTAATTTTACCGCTCGGTAATTCAGTCAAATTTAACAGATTTTTACCGAGAGGGTAACTTGGTTCATGTAAAAATGAATTACCGGATTCGGTAATTGTAGACATGCCTTGAGTCGTGTTTTCCGGCCTCGGTATTCGGTATCAAGAATCAACTAGGGTGGCGCTAGTAATGTTTTTAGTTGTCAAATTTTCTCGCTGGTTTTTTGTTAATCTCATCGGACTGATGCAAATTTTTTCAATTTTGATAGCCGTTGCCACAATAGAAATTCAAAAGAATACATCAAACATGGATTTAAAGGTATGTGACATATTTTACAATCAAATTCGCAGTTCATGATTTGGTCACGTATCCAATAAAAGCGCTGTTCTCAAATCTGTGCTGTGGGATGTTCACTGAAAATATTAGTCATTTAATATTACCGAAAACACCGAATACCGAAAATTAAAAGAGGACTGTGAATACCCTGAATATTTTGATTTATTAATACAATTTTTTTCATTTTTATTTTTCATCCCCCTTTATCCCCACCATTTTATCCCCCATTGGCTTCAAAAAAATGGTCACAAAAACTATCTTCACAAACTGGCTTCAAAAACTATCGTAACGTTATCACAGATCCCACATTCTCCATAAAAGCGTGACGAATTTTATAGACACCCCTCACAGAAAATATAAACAACAGCGCCAGATTTTGAGTCCCCACGCGAAAAACCCTTGTTAAGCTTTAACTACGGACTTGAGATTTCACAGCCCCCTCGGTTTTTTCATTTCTAAGAATCGAAAACTTCTCCCCTAGCCACGCATCTGAACTTTTTTTTATTTTAGACCAGACGTGGGCAAGAGAAAATTAAAACGGGCCAAACATATACCAACAAGCCAAAATAGACTTCAGAAAATCGAGTACACTGTGAGAAAATGTCTTTTATAAAGGCCCATCGCTGAAACATTTATTGTGCTGTGCGATTTTTAAACTGACTACAAACGGAGCTTTTTTATTGCTTTCGAATTACATGACTTAGTTTTCTGCTCTGGTATAACATTAGCAGTTCATGTTAGAAAGTCTTCTTTTAATTTTACAAAAATTAATTTTCTCCTTTCACCATCAAAATCAAAATCCCTTTTGTGCTTGGCTACATAATGTCTTTGCATTGCATATTTTTTGATGTGGGAAAGCTTAAGAAAACAAACCAACCATTGTACGGTCTGTCCAGGATTTCTACAAAAAAAATCCTCCTCCCATTGATCTTTGAAGTTTCTTTTATTATAGAAACGCTTCATATTTATTTCAGTGTATATGCGCAAATAACAAACACAACCTACTTAGTGGAGTGCCTGATGGCGAATGACATGAAAACAACTCAGAGCGACCGATGGCTGTGATGTGTTTTCGCTCATCGCTGTGAAAGTAGAGAGTTACAAGCACTGTGTAAGCATGATACTAAATTTGGCCCAGTTGCAATTGTATTTGGCCCAGTTGCAATTGTATTATTTCGGTTCTCTCAAACTGGGCCAAATGAGCCAAAAAGGCCACACTTTGCCCATGCCTGTTTTAGACCTATAAAGACCTATAAACCGGATTTTATTTTAAAGCTTGATTATTATTTCTTGAAAAATCTCAAAATGAAATATAGGGATATGTGAAACCCTACGCCCATGGAAGTGTGAAACTTAAATCACGTCCAGGTTAAAATGTTCTTTCCACGACCTAAAATTGAAAGACCAAATCTTTGAAGTTCACCCCGTTTTTCGGAAACCTTCACCAGCTCTTAATTATTAGGTTACTAAATATAATTTAAATGAACTCTAAAACGACAATAGACATTCAACATTTTAATACGATATTTAAAAAAAATCCCAAGAACGCAAAATTGATATAATTTTTAGTACGGAGAACCCATAGCTATAAGGATTATATCAGTAGAAGAAATTTTATATTTTACCCCCACAACCACTAAAATGCAACTACAAATCTCCTCAAAACTCCACTTCAACTAAAAACTACCCCTCCCTACTCCTAGAAATTTGCTCTATTTCAAAGATGAATCTTCTGTCTTGAATTACGTGAAAACTTCTTAATTGTTTGTCACTTTTCGAGCAAATATACTGAAAAGCATTCGGTGAAAAATTTCCATTTCTTTGATTAATCCTTGCAAAATAGAAGTCAATAACTTTAGAAACACGTCGACCGTCGTCAAAGGACGTTCACCCACTGGTCGGCAGATATATATACGGAAAACCTCAAAGGATGGAAGAAAAAGTGCTTACTGGCGACGTGATATCGAACGGAATTGAATAAATTGCGGGTACGATCCGCTATCAACTAGGAAACCGCACAAAATGTGAAAATTTATATCAGTCAATAAACGAATATAAGATTGAATCGTCTTGAACTGAATCCCATTCCATCTTCAGTTGCTCTTCTGGATTCGAATGGTTTAAGAAAATGGCTTAAGAACGGGATAAGACTACTGCACTTTTTATATGATTGCACTGCGGTCTTTTGAGCTCTTGGATATCAAAATCTATATTTAGGATTTCCAGCAAAAGATGCTAGACAAATTCCTGGTTTCTTGATTCGTGATATTAATAACAATAACCCATTCGATTTTAGAATCCTATGCTTGTAGCTGATGATTAACTTTATTTGTCCACAAACGTGCATTTAAAACATCATAAATCATTGGAAAATTATCACCAAATGAGGAATCTTGTGCAGAAAACGCTTGCCAACAATAAGAAGTATTGATTTAAATGTCGTGCTTCTATGGAAATTTCTACCCCTATGGGCAGCAATTTTTAGATTGGCCTATTTTCAATCATAAGTGCTGGAAATTCAATAATTCTAATGTTATTTACGATAAATAAAAGTAGGCACCGATTGAAAAGTAGTTAAATTTCCACATGCAAGGCACATCTATATGGGATCAATCATCTTCATTTTATTTCATCCTCATCTGTGCCACCTCCGCAGTCACGTTCACGTTCGAGTTCTGAATTAAACTCGGATTTTCTCGCGTGCTTTGGGTCATGGGTTATCGGATCGCAGTACTCAAATGTAGGCGAAGAAGCACTTAAACCGACGAAAATTGATTGAATCGATCACTAACCACTTTTCCACTTTTCCTGTCTTGTGGAAAGAAAATTCATAAATCATATAATTCAGGATTGGTGAGAGGAATACATGAACATTGAACACTGCACGAGCATAGTTTTGCATTAAGTGATGATATTTAGGGAAGGACCCCAAAAAATCGACCCCTAAAAAATCTTGTAATTTTCAGTCTTTCAAAAAAGATACATTGAGACAGTAGCTAACACCCAGCACCAAATCGAGGGGTGATCAAAAAAATGGGCTAAATTGCCACTAGCCGGATCTAAATTTTAAGTGAGTACAACAATTTGAAACGCGCAATATGATCAAAATTTTCTTTCATGATTTAGTAAATTTAGTTTAGCTAAACGCCTAGACCTTGCCCAAGGAGCACAAAAGGTAATAAAGTGGTCGTCCCGACTTTAGTTTCTTGACTGTATGGTTAAAACAACCACTTTATGACCAGTTTTGTTACTTGGGTGAGCATAGGTTTATGCTAGAACTATCATTATTTTGAGGCGGCGCTGCGCTTCAGGCGATATTTTGGAACATTTGGGAGTTTAATGCGACATTTTGATGCGACATTTTGAAGGTACAAAAGACAAAGCAAAGCGATGCTCCTCTCTAGCAAGGTCAACTTAAGGTAGGGTTGCATTTCAGTCCTCTGTTCCCTAGACAGTGTCCCCTCTATTTAAGGCGTCCGGGGGAATTATTTAAGGTGTCCGGGGCATTGCTTTTCTAGGGATGTATTCTGTTGCCCTGGGCGCATTTCTTTGATTTGATGTTCCTGAATTTGAGATCTCAACGTTGAAATGCAAATTAATCACAAATTTTAGGCATCATTGCCCTATGAAATGCCCCAATAAAATCAACCTAAATTCAATACCTGTAGGAGTTCACTACCGAATAATATCAGGTGGAATTATTATTTGAATTATTCCATCGACCCCATTGAATCAGAACACCTCTAAATTCATATCCTAGATTGCATAAAACATTATTATTGATACCCGCACTTAAAATCAATCCACTTTCGTTATTTTTCACATCCAACTGAATACTTTTCATGATTTGATGAAGTGTAAATTTTAAATTGCACCACCATTTTACATTTTAGCCTTTGTTAACAAATTAAAAATAGTTCACTGCATAATTCTTTTTCAGTTGCAATTTATTATTTGTTTCATTCTATATTCAAGTGCAGGAATTGTTGGCAGTTGCAATTGTATTTGTGTTTTAATTTTTTTTTTTCATAGTTGAATACATTTTGATGGCGTTGTAAAGTGAATTTTCAGAGTAGATAATCGTATTTTATCTGAAATGTTTGTCAAACCGTGAATGATTTTATGCATATATGTCAGTTTTGTTAATTAAAATCCAAAGATGTATTTATATTTTTGAGACCAAGGCCCATTTGCGCGTAATATTCTTAGTTATATAAAACCTAGTTTCCGAATAACAACAACAGGCAAATTCCAATCGTTACGATCACGATCGTATTCCATAATAGGCCCCCTGAAATCTTGTTAAATAATTAAGTGGTATGACTACAAAATTTGGGACCCCCTAACCATCAATATTATTGGATCCTCTAAAAATCATATGTGAGGGTGATTTTTGGGAAGCCAAAAATTAGAACAGTTTTTTTAGAGGACCGATCTTCGGGGGCTTGCCAAATCTCAAAATCCCCCCACCTCTTTCGCAGTGCAGGCGTATACTCTGCGGACGCTACTGAAACAATCATAATATATTTTAACTGTATAAATATGTAAAAAAAAAAACAGGTATAAAAAATGTGAAAAAACAGGTTACCGAGAATTCTGAAAATTTTCAAGCTACAAACTAATATTACCGAGAATTCTGGAAGCTATAAACCGTTTTCGAGAAAACTCTAAGCCATGTATTATCGAGAATTCTGGAAATTTTCAAGCTACAAACCGTTTTCGAGAAAATTCTAAACCATGTTTTTTGTTCGTGGGGGAAAGGAGAATTGTTTTCTCGAATTGGACCTTAATATCTAACACGAAAAAATTTCATATCCGATAATTAGAAGTCTTACAAACCATTTTCTAGAACATTTCGGAATACAGTGTGACCTCGATAAACGCAACCCTCGAAGAACGCAACTCCTCGGTTAACACAACACCTAAAATTTTACACTGTTGACTCAATAAACGCAACTTCCAAATAAGGATGACTCGATTAACGCAACTTTTTTATAATCTGATACTGTTTTGGCCAAAGAAAGATTGAAAATAGTTACAGGAAATCTTTTATTGACTTTATTCTCTGTTCCTTGTTTTTATTTATTAAAGAATGGCTGTTACAAAATCAGTCTGTGCCAACAAAAAAACACACGAAAACTAAAAGTGGCAGGCAATCGTACAATTCGTGTATGGCGAGATTATAAACTCTCAAAGTGAAATTTTTGAATTGGATCATAATATTCCAGTTGAATTTTTTTGAGGCTAATCCAATTGAACTTTGATGTATGAAAAACTGGGTGTAAATACTTTTGCAGTATTTACTATTTATTTAGTACCTATTGTAAATAATTTTGCAGCGTAAAAACTACGTTACAAATGGTAGAGATTTTATCCTATTTTTGGAGATGTTATATTGTTTAAGAACTTAGGTTTCCCTTTTTGACAGATAATGTTGTGACTGGGTTAACGCAACTGACTCGGTTATTGCAACAGGCTCTGTCTACTATAGTTGCGATTATCGAGATCACACTGTATTTGTTTTTGGTTGGGAAGACAATCTATAGTTCGAATCGATCATTATTGTCAAGGAAAGTTATTCAAAGTCATTATTTCACGTGTAGTAAAATGTTCGGTGTAACGAACCGTTACCGAGAAAATTTCGAATAAATTATCATTTGCAGGGAAACACGAAGCATCGTATTTTTCATTTTTCATTAGTCTATTCATGATGAAATGGCACTGAGTACTGAACACAAACGTCATATAGACAAGCCAGTTGACATATAAGAACTGTCAAAACAACCCTATTGGAAAAACCACCTCCAATTGGATCACCCTTTATATGGAATTGAGTTGGTGTCTGTCTTGCTGTTCCTCTTTCACGTGAAAACGGCAAAACCGATTGACCTGAAATTTAGCATGAATGTTCGCTGTAGGCCTGGTACCAACATAGACCTTTTAGAAAGTAGTCAGAGGGGTGGGGGGAGTAAGGGGATTGGGTAAAGTGAGTCCGAAGCTTACTTTTTTTCTATGTTACTCGCGAGAAAACTATTAAGCCGATTGATCTAAAATTCGGCATAGATAATTATCGGCGGTCTAGCTCGAACATAGATTCACAAAAAAGTAGCCCGGAAGGTGTGGAGAGTAAGAAGAGGGGGTGAAGTGAATCCGAAGTTTAGTTTATCTTTGATGTTACTCTTTCGCGGGAAAACAACCTAACCGATTAGCCTGAAATTCGGCACAGATATTCCTCGGGATCCATCTTTAAATTAAAAATTTGAATTGACTTATTATTTATTTATTTTCAACACTCTATTCTCATTCAGTGCACCTTTAAGTGCATTTGTGGCCCAATTTTGATTTTTTGAGTAAAAAGCTGGACTACAGTGGACGTATTTGTAAAAAATAAAAATTTTTTATTTATTTTTTTTTTGTTGTAAATGAATACTAATAGCTTAAACATCATTAATTTGTATAGAGAGAATCTTTAACCCCTATAGAAAAAAACATGTACCGAACGGGTTAACATATCACTATTTAAAAGTAGACTAAGTGGTAGGTAAGTAAGGTCAGGGGATAAAGTGAATCCGAATCTGAATGCTGGAATTTTCTCTATTTTTTGTTAATTTTTGGAAACCATTTTCCGAGAAGAAAAAACTTTAAAGAAAAGCAGGGACCGCCCTACTCTAGGCTATCTAATTTATAATCAACTGAATTTTTGTTTTCCTAAGTTTCGTTCTAGTCACGACTTTAGCCGAGCGAAGCCGGGTCGAAATTATAGTATGACATAACAAGTAATTCAACATTTTTAGATTACATAAATTAACCACATCCGCTAAAGATAAAAACTGTATACATCTTAATCGACAGAGACAAATGACTTCTTGATTTTTGCAAAAATCGCAGATCATTTTCTGGCTTTTAATGATGTCATAATATCCACAGCCAGACCATAAGCCTGATCGATTACCTTCCATTTCAAAAGCCCAACTAAGCAACGGTTCGCAGATCGTCGCCCTTAGAACACTATATGAATGTAATCATATATTTTCAGAATACCTAACTAGAAATAGAAATTAACTACCGGTTAATACAGGTAACAGACTTCATTCTAGATAAATTGTAACGTCACCTATCGTGCGATAAGTCATTGAACGTTTCAAGTGAAATTTCATGTTGTCGTAACTTACCTTAATTAAAAGGAATAAAACTAAAAGTACTGCTGAGATCCAGAAGATCTCCTTTTCTTCATTGAACATCTTACGGTAACTAATCATGTTTTAAGTGATATCGATATAGTTTACGTTTTAATAAAAAAAAATAAAAAATTAAATTCATCACGTGGAGTTTTTTTTTGTATCTTTGGATCTACGGAGAATGCGTAGTTACATAGCAACTTAAAAGTCTTAATAAACAGGATCAAATTGAATCTGATAATTACAAGAAATTACAATCATTAAATCATTTTCTGCAACAATGTTGCTAGGCGGACATGCCACGGTCAATTGCCAATGATTAAAAAAAATCTGCAGAGCAATTTCAGAGTAACTACAAAAGGTGTGTAAATTATACGCTTAAGACGAAAATTCTTGGAATTATGTTGCACTGATTTTCAATTATTTATGGAGGATAACAATTTTTATTTTCTTAAAATTGAAAAATTCTCATGACAGTCTGAGAAATAAATCTGATATCATAACAGTTTCGTATTAAATGATATTTTTAAATGTTTTCTTTTAAAATATTTTTCAAACATGTCCAACAACCCTAGTAACACAAGCGGCGCAAAATAGACGCGCCCGCCTAGGGATGCAACATCGTTAATAAAACCTCGATATATCGAAAATCGATGTTTTTTTAAGGCGACAACGATGTCAAAAAACATCGTCCTGAAAACATCGATACCTCCAATGTTTTTCCAATGTTTTTCCAGTGTTTTGAAAAAGTTAAATTTAATAAATAATTTAGCCACCTGGCGGATGATCTACTGTGGGTGGAATGCACCCAGGTAGAATTAACACGGTTTTAATTCTTCTTATACGTTGAACCACCAAAAACCCGTTAGTTTTCGAGATATTCGCAAAAAACTAATTTTTTTGAAATACCAGCATATCTTCATAACGGCTTGAGATACGGAGCTCTAGTAAAAGACATAAATGTTGCAAATTTTATTGTCTCCAAGTTTTGTAATACATAAGACTACTGGAAAATGGTTAGTTTCGGAATAAATCGCAAAAAACGAAATCGTAGTTTTTAAAAAGTCGCCGTTTTGGTTACTTCCGGTTAACACGTTGGCTACCAGCCAAAAAAACGCACTCTTATTTCACTTACGCTGTGATCACCGGTGACTCACATGGTAGCCAACGTGTTAACGGATTTCCACATCAGGACCAAACTTCTCGGTAAAATTTCATGATTAGCTCTGGTGTTTTTTGCGAAATCTAAATCTATCTAAAAACTAGTCCCTTTAGTCCTAAAATTAGTTTCTCTACTAATTTTATGAAGAGTAATGTTCTAACATCGTGGATAGCAACATCGATACCTCGATATATCGGCCTGTTCAACATCGAGGTTAGAACTCGATATTTTCCAACGATACCTCGATGTTTTGCAAACATCGAGGTATCGTTGGCATCCCTACGCCCGCCACCACGACAGTAAATTCAAGGCATTGGTGTGAAATTAAGGCAAGTCGCCCATTTTACGACCGAAGTAACGACCGAACTTGGGAAATATTTAGATCATGATTCCACAAAAAAATGGTTTTTGTTTTAAGATTACGTAATAATATCTATCAAAAAAAACTGTTACATAAAAATTAATAATATTTATAGTCACCAAAAAAACAACAGTATTTCTGGTCACTTTACCTCAGTAATATGTAAGTATAACCAATAAAAAAAACTAAAGTGCAAATTAAAGAATTTGCAAAACTGTAACTTATTACTGTTACAGAAAATTTGCAAATATTAAATGTTGTCCAATTATTTTTATTACGAAACAAGGCTTAAAATTGGTCCAGCTAAATATTTGCGCAATTTTTGATCAAATATACACAGTTAAGACGATTTATAATATTCTTTATTGACGTCAAAAAATATCTCGTCGAAGTTACAAAAATCAACAAACGGGCTGAACTCTCTTTCTTACTAGAGGTAAACACTATGTATACCAAATAACATTAAAATAATTATGTCGTCTGATGTTCTATTAGAAGCAATCAGTGTCTATCATTTGCCTTAACTTCTTTCAATCTTGTCTTGTCAAAAAAGCCCTACTTTAAACCACATAGTGTGTGTCTTATGAGGTAATTTTTGGTGATTTTACCCGCAGTGATCAACATAACTGGGCATGTTCTAAAATTTTGTGGGCAATTCCCAGCAATTTTTATGTATTCCTCCTCATGTGATAACTAACCAAATTGTTTGGTACCGTAATTTAATAATAATTTGACGTCAGTCTTGTCTATTAGTCGAAAACTCTTTGGATACGGAATGTGATCACAAAATTCCTCTTAATATGGCAATGTCCTGACATTATTTACAAGTGGAGAACATTAAAATACACAACATGATCATAAAAAAACGTATGTACATACATCGTCGTAGATGACTTTCCTAATGCGTCTATTTTACCTGTCAAAAAAATAAAAAAAGATTTCGTTCAGTGAAGATACAAATAAAGAAACAGATTTATTGTGGAACAGAGAACCTTATATGTATATGAGTGCAATAGAGTAAAAGAGTAAAATGCAACATGATGTGAATTTAAAGTGGATTAAGCCTTGTCAAATTAATGAAAACTATTACATGACTAGCGGAACAGCAATTTGATCAACTAAATTATTAAAAAAAAACATAATTTGAGTGACTTGTGGACCAAAACGTCTGTGAAATAACATAAACATTAAAAATTTGACAAAATAACATAAATAAAATAACGTAATTGTATTATCAAAGAACTAGACCTTCATTGGAAATTTTGCAGGCCTGGGAAGCTTGATTAAATGACAAACACAAGTGTGTAAAACTTACATTGTACCAAGAAAATAACTGCAAGAAATTTTGATAATAAGAATTATCTCTATATAAAAACATAACAAAAGCTATAATTGCCAATCTGGCAATCATTGGAGACCCGTATGGTGATATTGTTATCAAAATTCGAACAGTTGTATCAAAATTCCTCTTTGAAGTCAAACTTTCCAATAAGATTTTTTAAAATTTATTCCAATCAGATTTTGATGTATGGGAGTTTTATGTAGAATCATATCCTAAATAACTTTTGTTCTTGCACTTTTTTGATAAGATGCACCGTTTTTGAGATATTCGCAAAAAACGTTTTCGTTCGTATGGGGGGTACCCCCCCTAATGGTCCATTTTTGCCCATTAACGAACTTAGCCTCACATTTTACGAAAAACGAACCTGCGCAAAATTTCAAGTCTCTAGCTCAATCCGTGCGCCCGCAATCCGCGCCACAGACGGACAGACAGACAGACGGACAGACAGACGGACGGACGGACAGACGGACGGACATGCTAAATTCAACTTTTTTCATCATTCTAAACACACTGGTGTAATTCATTTTTGTGTGCGATGACGAGATCTTGGCGTTACAAACGGTAAGGCAAAGTTAATATACCCTTTGGTTTCACCATACGGGTATAAATATTTTAAACTCATTCTTAAATCATACTAATATATAAAAAATTCAAAAAAAAGGGAACCGACTTTAAAAAAAAGTCTAAAACAATAAAGAAAAAAAAAATTTTCTAAAAAAAATAAAACCGACTTTAAAAAAAAAACTGAAAAGAGAAAAAAGCACTAAAAAGAAAAAAATAATTTCAAACTATGTCCATTAATAGCGTATTTGAAATTTGGCTTTTTTGGAGTGGCGTTAAATTTACACTAAATAAAATCGTTGTAAAATTTCTATTGTAAGAGCCGTGTCTATAGTTAATCTGTTTGACAACAACATTTTTGGAGTCGATCTTAGTTCTTAGTTAGCCTTAAGGGTTAGAAAGTATGTAATTTATTTTAGTTGCAAATTTAACGCCACTTCAAAAAAGCCAAATTTCAAATACGCACGGTAAAAACTGGAGTCTAATTTTAAGACTTTTTTTCCTACATATAGGTCAACACCCTTTTGAGCCTAAAAATCAAACTTTAAAAGTTTGAAATTATTTTCCTTTTAAATAGTATTATCCGGTCTAAATTTAAGGTATTAAAATTTAAATTTTAGTCTAAAAAATCTAAAAATTAGTTCCAAATTTCTAAAAATTCTCAAATTAAAACCTTACGGTTTAAGTTTAAGATGCATGAGTCTTAAATTTAGACTGGAATGGTTAAAAAATAGTCATAAACTTCTAAAATTCGTGAATTATCCGGGTAAATAAGACTATCCGGTCTAAATTTAAGACTTAAAAGTTTTAATTTCAAACTGAAATTACTAAAAAGTAGTTACAATTTTCTAAAACTGACTCAAATTTAGACTTCGAAGTTTAAATTTCAAACCTTTTTTTTATGTTTATCAAGGAGCTTAGGCAAATTACCTCCAATGCCGAAGTGTTTAGGTCCATGAGAAGAAAAGTTCCAAATTCAAGCCGAATTATTTTTGCCCTGAGTGGGATTTGAACCACTGCTCTTTGGATCACAAGGCAAGCACTTAGCTGACTGAGCCATCCACGCCCGCAAATTAAATTCTTAATTTTAGATTAATATGTATAGAAAATATACTCAGACTTCTAAAATAAACCAATTCCAGACTTTACTTTCTAAATTTTAGAATAATGAGTTTTAATTATAGGCTGAAACGATTAAAAAGTAGTCACAATTTTCTAAAACTGAATAAATTGTAGACTTTGAAGTTTTGTTTTTAGACCGAAAAGTCGAATTCGAGCCTCGCGACTTTTCTAAAAATTGACCGACCGACTGATGAATTTGAAAAAGAAAAATAAACTGAAAAGACTAAATATTAGACAAAAAGTTTAATTCAATTTTATCCGAATTGAAGTAAAACTTACAAGGTTTAGTTCTCAAACTTATAGGTCTAATATTTCGATGAAAAGTCTAGAAATAAGGCGGAGAGGTTTAAAACAAATTTTTAAGAAAGAAAAAGTTTACTTTTTAAACTATAGTCTTAAAAATAAACCGAAACTCACTAAATATTAAACTTTTCGACTAAAATATACTCTAAACTTTCAAAAAGTTTTAAAAATAGAGAAAATAGTTTAAAATTCCACTAAACTTTCAAAAGTTTAAAAAATAGAAGGAAAAAGTCTTAAAATTAGACTCCAGTTTTTACCGTGCGCTATTAATGGACATAGTTTGAAATTATTTTTTTCTTTTTAGTGCTTCTTTCTCTTTTCAGTTTTTTTTTTAAAGTCGGTTTTATTTTTTTTAGAAAATTTTTTTTTATTTCGAACGTTTTTAGTTTCAATTTTTAATATAGGTAAAATTACAAAGGGTTTGAGGGGATAAGTCCGCAGATGAGAAATATATAAAAGAATCTTCCAAATATTGTACTGAACACAATACAAAGAATTTTACTCGATATCCCAAGCAGGGAGGGGTTTGAAGGGGTAGGTTAACACGGGGGAAATATATAAGAGAACCTTCCTTGTGTTGTACTGAACACAAGGCCCAATTAACCATAGGGCTAATTGGGCTACAGACCAGGGGCGCCATCGATCTGAGGCGATGAAATTTTGATTGCTTTTTTTTAATTTTCTTTATATTTAGCGTATCTGTAATTTAAGTTAGTACTGTGTTTTGAATTAAAGAATATTTTAAAAAATGAAATTGCATTTTTACAATAAAACTATGTAAGGGTGCAAAAATTTTTTTAGCCCAGGGCGCTCAAACTTGTTAATACGGCTCTGACTGAACACAACGTAAAAACATAACAAAAGCTATAATTGCCAATCTGGCAATTATTGAAAACCTGTATGGTGATATTGGTATCTTAATTTGAGCACTTGTACCAAAATTACACTTTGAAGTCGAACTTTCCAATCAGATTTTTTAAAATTTATTCCAATCGGATTTTGATGTATGGGAGTTTTATGTAGAATCATATTCTAAATAACTTTAATTCTTAGACTTTTTTGATAAGATGCACCGTTTTTGAGAAATTCGGAAAAAACGTTTTCGTTTGTATGGGGGGTACCCCCCCTAATGGTCCATTTTTGCCCATGAATGAACCAGGGTCCAACCAGGAACTTTCTCTACAACTTTCTCTTTGGGATGACCAAAATCGGTCCACCCAGTAAAAAGTTAAACGTGAACATACATTAAAAAAAAAAAAAAAATATTCAGGTGGAATTGAGAACCTTTTCCTTTTTGGAAGTCGGTTAAAAATAATTACAATTAACTAAAGCGCTAAAAAGTAAAAAATAATTTTTAAAACATATAATTTTTAAAATTTATATTCAGGGTATTCACAGTCCTCTTTTAAATTGTGAGTAATTTTACCGCTCGGTAATTCAGTCAAATTTAACAGATTTTTACCGAAACGGTAACTTGGTTCATGTAAAAATGAATTACCGGATTCGGTAATTGTAGACATGCCTTGAGTCGTGTTTTCCGGCCCGGTTATTCGGTATCCAGAATCAACCGCGAGTGGCGCTAGTAATGTTTTTAGTTGTCAAATTTTCTCGCTGGTTTTTTGTTAATCTCATCGGACCGATGCAAATTTTTTCAATTTTGATAGCCGTTGCCACAATAGAAATTCAAAAGAATACATCAAACATGGATTTAAAGGTATGTGACATATTTTACAATCAAATTCGCAGTTCATGATTTGGTCACGTATCCAATAAAAGCGCTGTTCTCAAATCTGTGCTGTGGGATGTTCACAGCAGAATATTTTCAGTCTTTTAATATTACCGAAAACACCGAATACCAAAAATTAAAAAAAACTCTGAATACCCTGACTGTTAAATTTGAGTACCAGAAACATTTTAATTGTTATTGAAATCTAGCGTAATAGGTATTCTTATATTGGCTCACTACTCAACAGGTGACTAAATTACTCATGAGTACTGCTCGAAACTCTGCCTGTAGTTAAGCTAAACATAACACAAAAAGATTCAACTCAATATCTCTAACGATGTAGAATCTAGCTGAGCAGGGAGTTTGAAGGGGTGCGTCGAAAGAAGTGAAATATATAAAAGAACCTTTCTGGTGTTGTACTGAACACAACACAAAAAATTTCAGCTTTATATCTCAAGCAATGTACAATCTAGCAGGGAAGGGGTATGAAGGGATAGCACCACGGTTCCAATTTTTTTCTGAAGTTTGCCTGCTCAAGGTAAACTAATCAAATTTGTTTGGCAACAGTGGCACAGTGAAAGTATGAATACAAGTACGACGAATTCTATTTGAGTCGCGTTGGAGCCATCGGTTACGATGCCACTTAAATTCGGAGTTTTTATACTCTATATGAGAATTATATATTTAGAAGTATATTAGATTTAGTATACCGTTTGTAACGCATCGAATCAATCATCGAACACAAAAATGAACTATGCCAGGATGTTAAGGATGACCTAAGATTTCGATTTTCGTATGTCCGTCTGTCTGTCTGTCCGAGAACACCATAACTTTCGAAAGGATTGACCTAGAGACTTTAATTTTTGTATAGTTGCGTTTCCCGTTAATGGTAAGGCTAAGTTCTTGAACGGGCAAAATCGGGCTATTCCGTCCCCCTTTCCACATACAAAACGAAACAATTTTTTTACAATTTTCTCGAAAACAGTCAGTCGCATTGAAAAATTTATGAAAATAAAATATGTTTAGAATATGAGTTCACATCACTTATCTATACATCCAAATCCAGTTGGACCATTCCTACTTTTTTTTATTTTCTCGAAAACGGTGCACAGTATCGAAAAATTTATAAAGGCGCAATTTGTTTAGAATATGATTTTACATAATCCGTCCATACATCAAAATGCAATTGAACCAATCTTTCCCCCTCACTTATACAAATGGATTTTCTAAAAAAAAAAGTGTTGTCTGCCATCACAAAGTATTGCCCCCTGGCAACTGAAGCTTTCTTATGTTTTTAATTTATTATAAGAATTAAGAGAAGATCTGAAATTATCTCGAAGAAAGGCGATATTATCATTATACGTTCAATTCGGCCCACTTTATGGTGAATGCAGGACACTTTATATCAAATGACGGACATTTTGAAGGGCACTTACCAATGCGGGGCAGAAACCTTAGATACGGGACTATCCCGCTTAATGCCGCCCTTAATCTTTAGTCTAAATTTAGTAAAAATAAACCAAAAAAAGCGAAAGCTGCGCTTAGGCTTTTTTGTAAGAAGCATCTAATTCGAATTTAGCGCCATATATATGGTATTTACGCCTGAAGGTAGGCTTCTATCAAAAAGTAGGGAGAACCTCTGCTTTGTGGCACATTCAACTTGGCATAACTAAAAATATGAAAAATCCTCCAATTCATCGGCAAAACTTCATGGTACAAGATTCAAGGTGTTTGGGGGACTCCAGAGATCGGTCTTCTAAGAAAGCCCCAACATGACGATGAGGTGTAAAAGAGTTTAAATTACCATGGCGTTTTAAAAAATAATAATGTGTTTGCATTAAATTTTAATAAAAAAGTTTTAAAATCAATAACTTATTTGAATTACGTTTTAATAAAAAAAAATATTGAAAAAATAATATAATCTTTCACAAGTTTAAATTTTAATCTTTTTTTCGGTGTAAAACTATATAAAATACCAAAAATATTAACATTTAACCCAAAAAAATTTACCGTGTAGAAATACTCGCCGTTTCTCTAAGGTCGGCAATTTTAAAAATGCGAGTCGTTCATCATAGCTTTCTGTTTCAACGCGAAATTTAAAGCAAATTTATTCAATTTGTTTAATATGACACATATAAGACAAAAGCCATTCAGAAGAACAATATTTTATAGAGCGCTACCGAAAAGACGGGTAAATAAAGTAATACTGGTACGTGGACTGAAAAAGGAACCCAATAAAACCTGAGAGCCGCAGTGATCTTTTGGTAACATTAGTGATGTGCTTGTCAAATTTGAGTTTCGGGTCAAAAGTCACCCCCAGATGAGAAACACAATAAATTTCAGCCAAAGTTATGTTCTCAAATATAAGTCTATGCGTATTACATTTTTAAGCAGAGAAATGTCATCTTATTACACTTGGAGATGTTAAGTCTTAGATCATTATTATCACACCACAAACACAAAGAATTAAGGTCAAATTGTAGAATTTAACAGTCAAGGGTAGAATTTTTAGATCACTTTAAAAAATTTAAGATCGTCTGCAAATAAAAGACAGTCCGATTTTAAAAATTGAGACAAATCCTTAATAAAAAACATAACAAAAGCTATAATTGCCTATCTGGCAATCATTGGAGACCCGTATGCTGATATTCGTATTAAAATTTGAACAGTTGTACCAAAATTCCACTTTGAAGTCAAACTTTCCAATAAGATTTTTTAAAATTTATTCCAATTGGATTTTGAAGTATGGGAGTTTTATGTAGAATGATATCCTAAATAACTTTTGTTCTTGCACTTTTTTGATAAGATGCACCGTTTTTGAGGTATTTGCAAAAAACGTTTTCGTTCGTATGGCCCCTAATGGTCCATTTTTGCCCGTTAACGAACTTAGCCTCGCATTTTACGAAAAACGGATCCACGCAAAATTTCAAGTCTCTACCTCAATCTGTGCGCCCGCAGTCCGCGCCACAGACAGACGGACAGACAGACAGACGGATAGACAGACGGACAGACAGACGGACAGACAGACGGACAGACAGACGGAAAGACAGACGGACAGACAGACGGACAGACGGACGGAAAGACAGACAGACAGACGGACGGACAGACAGACAGACAGACGGACGGACATGCTAAATTCAACTTTTTTTTATCATTCTAAACACACTGGTGTAATTCATTTTTTTTGTGCGATGACGGGATCTTGGCGTTACAAACGGTAAGGCAAAGTTAATATACCCTTTGGTTTCACCATACGGGTATAATTAGAAATAAGAACGGTTATTGAACGCTTTGGTCTCATTATTCGAGAAGCTTCAATCGTAATCGCAATCGTAATCGCAATCTTAACCGCAATCTTAATCGCCATTGCCAATGTGATACGGGCATAACGCATAACGCCCGCATCAAATTGACGATTGCGATTGCGATTACGATTGCGATTACGATTACGATTGAGCTGCAGTGACCAATAAGATCAAAGCTTTCATGTACCTATCCTTAAAAGCTTTGATCTCATTAGTGGGGACGCTTCAATCGTAATCGCAATCGTAATTGCAACCGTAATCGCAATCCCGATTGAGCTTCTTGACCACAAGCTTTCAACGATTGCGATTACGCTTGAGAGTTTCAGCTCACTTCTATTTTCAATAGGCCAATTGGCAATTGTAGGACCCGGTCGGCCGATTTCTGTGCTTTGAATGTGCTGTTCGTAGGGGATTTATTAAAAAGCTTCAGTTAAATGTTTGTTGGAGAGGATAACAATAGAAATGTCACCAAACTTAAATCCTGGACTGAGGATATGGACTACAAACAATCGCAATCGGGAATCGAATCGTGTACCGCAATCGTCTATGTCAGCGTTTTCCAAACTGGGAGGCGTGGACTAGTCTAAGGGGAGGCGCGAATATTAGCCAGTATTGACAAAAAAAAGTGCACGTGCAGCTAATACAATACGTAACATATAGGTACATATTAACTATTATGCTGCCTTACCCCGTAGCAAACATAACGGTTCAAATATTTTTAAGGGAGCTGTGGTAAAATAAAGTTTGGAAACCACTGGTCTATGTGATACGGGCATTACAGGGCGCTTTGACTCACGTTGTGCCACCCTGTATAGGGGACAAGTATGATGTGGCTTACTTTTTTGATGGGAAAAATGTAATCTAAATCAGTATTTTATCAATTTTGTTGAAAACAATAACAATAGCAACGGAATATTTTATTATTTACACTTAAATATATGTGGGTGTGTCTGTTTTTTGTATTATAAACTACAGACTGTGTGGCCATTTGAAAAGAACAACGAATTTATTTATGAAATTAGATTTGTATACAAAATACACACAGAATAAAAGCGAAAAAGCCGGCTTTTCTTTACTACCAAGTAACAATTTGAATCCACACGAAACGCGTGAGCCGGTTGCGATTGAGCGTGGAGAGTAGTGGAAGATTCGAATCAAGCGGTTAAATTTTATAGCGCTTCTGTTCCATTGGTCAGTAGTTGTTCAGTTCGCGAGGAAGTCGCCGAATGCCTCATCTCGTGGATAATTGAGAGGTGCTCGCAAGTTTAAGAATTCCAAATAATAAACTATACTCCGAATTTAGACTATGATATAAGAAATTTGCATTAAACCAATTTTTTTTTATTCTATTGTTTGTGAAGTAGCCACGAGAATTATAAGATCAAGGTCACCTTTCGGGTGAATATTTGATTGCCGGTTTGAACTGCGTGTTATGCAATTGGCGTACTAACTTTAATCGAAAATACACTCTGATAGAAGTTTATCTTGGAATCGTTGCGATAAGAGAAGTCGGTCGTCATTTGTAGAAATTGAGAAACACTCGTTTAACGGATTTAGTAGAACGAAGTGCACACACCCTAGCAGACATGGATTTCACCGCTCGTGTTTTGTTTGTTATACTTTCGCTGTTGCTGGCCGTTGGTTATCAATGGTATCGGGGCATATCGAAGCCCCTGGACCCACCCAAGCTTGATATGAACGCTTATTGGGGACCGGGTGATAAGGCAAATTACAAGGAGAATCCAAAAATAGTCAATAATCGTATAATCTTTCCGGATGAGGTAACAAAATTGACTCAGAATTAGTTTTTCTCATGGCCGTTGCTTAATTTTTTTTCTTTTTTGCTTTTTGCATAACCTTTTTCCACAGGTAATCGAAGACCTTAAAACACAGTTGAGTCGACCTATGAAATTCCATGATCCACTGGAAGGAGTCGGCTGTGAATACGGCTTTAACACAAATGAATTGACCAGGATTGTAAAATACTGGAAGGAAAAATATCTGCCCAGATGGAAGGAGCGTGAAAACTACCTCTGGAAGTTCCCACATTTTACCACACAAATTCAAGGGTAATTAAATTTTTTTCGTCGTTTTTTTTATTACATACAATTTTTTTTTTGTTAATACGGGAATATTTTTGTGCTAAAATTTAGTCAATTCATCATTTGCGTTGGTCCAATGCTTTTTTTTGGTGATCATAAATTATAGATTTTCGTTATTATTTTCTATCTAAACATCAAAGTGCGTTTATATTTCATGATCCGAAATAGAAATCTCATTTTATTTTTGTGATATTTTTAAACTTGTCGAATCATTTGTTGGGGCAATCATTTTCATATCTGCCGGGTGGTGAAAAATATTTTTAATTTTTATACAAGGAATGCAAAGTCACTTCTTATCAATGATTCTTGCGTGTAAATAAAAAATATTATCAGGGTTTAAAGTCAAATGGTAGAATGATAAAAACTGTAATTATTTTAATTAGCGTCTGAAATTCGATTGAAAGATCCGTTACGAATAAGTTTATGTATTTTTAACTTCTAAAACAACACGAAAGCTAAAAGTTTCATCTATAAATGAATAAAATATTAGTTTTATAAAAAAGCAAAATTGTGGGAAATGTTATTCTCTTCAACTCATGTTATT
Organism: Chrysopilus asiliformis; assembly: GCA_964034945.1. Lineage (NCBI taxonomy): Eukaryota > Metazoa > Arthropoda > Insecta > Diptera > Rhagionidae > Chrysopilus > Chrysopilus asiliformis. The sequence continues at coordinate 85,655,427 of OZ035961.1, read as the reverse complement.
AGTAGTTCATAAAATGAGTTGAAGTTTTTTGCTAGATAATTGCAAAAACGTAATTTTTCGAAATAACGGTATATCTCAATAGTAGAGATGCAAATCGGTTTTTTAAACCGAATCAAAAACCACTGAAGCATTGAAGCTTGAGTAAACCAAAACCAAACCATAAACTGAAACACTCTTAAAAAGAAGATGGCCGAACCGTTTTTTAATATTATTTCTGCAACCAAACCAAAGACACAAAAAAAAATATTTTAGTGGTTCCGTCCGGTTCAAATTTAAATTTTTAGGATCGAAGAATTCATATTATTTTCTAGTTTCGATCAGATTTAGCGTCCAGCGCTTTTGTTTATGTTAATATTGTACCAAAAACCGACTAGTCTTGTGTGGGAACCAGAACCATTAAAAATTCGGTGAACCATGTATTTCAGTTATAAATGATCAATGTATTCCAGGATCGGATATGCCTGTAAAATTTCATAGCTCTACCTCAAGTACACATAATAAATAGTTAATTTCAATTTCAAAAGGAGTAAATTTAACTACAAAATTGTAAATATTACTATTAAGTAGTTAAATTTATTATAAAAATAACCGATTTTCACAATTTTTGTAATTTCATTTAACTGTTTATACCCGTATGGTGAAACCAAAGGGTATATTAACTTTGCCTTACCGTTTGTAACGCCAAGATCCCGTCATCGCACAAAAAAATGAATTACACCAGTGTGTTTAGAATGATAAAAATATTTAATTTTTGCTTGTCCGTCCGTCTGTCCGTCCGTCTGTCCGTCCGTCTGTCCGTCCGTCTGTCCGTCTGTCTGTCTGTCTGTGGCGCGGATTGCGAGCGCACAGATTGAGCTAGAGACTTGAAATTTTGCACAGATCCGTTTTTCGTAAAATGCGAGGCTAAGTTCGTTAATGGGCAAAAATGGACCATTAGGGGGGGTACCCCCCATACGAACGAAATCGTTTTTTGTGAATATCTCAAAAACGGTGCATCTTATCAAAAAAGTCCAAGAACAAAAGTTATTTAGGATATGATTCTACATAAAACTCCCATACATCAAAATCCGATTGGAATAAATTTTAAAAAATCTTATTGGAAAGTTTGACATCAAAGTGGAATTTTGGTACAACTGTTCGAATTTGGATACGAATATCACCATACGGGTCTCCAATGATTGCCAGATTGGCAATTATAGCTTTTGTTATGTTTTAGTAATAGTCACGATTCCCTGTTATAAAATAGTTAAATTTACTACTTTTTCTCTGTGTGTTTTTAAGAAATCTTGTGCACAGCCTAGCACACAAAAAGAAGAAGTTTTTAAGAAATCTTAAAAACTGTGTGTATTTGTTAGAATACTAACACACAGAAAGACTCGGGAAATGTTTTTTGTTCAAAATTAATATGTTATGATGACCATACTTTATTTTACTAACGTAATTCGTAATTTGTAAAAGAAAGTTAACGTACTGTATGTATACCCCCAGTAGCTGGGTGTACCCCCAGTACCAAAGAGCCCAGAATAAAGTTCTTTTTTTTCTTTAAACGGGTTTTAGCACACATAATTCAATGCTTTGCAGTTTCCGTCTCAGTATGTAAGTTCTCAAGACAAATCACCACCCCTCCCCCCCCCCCCCCCCCCCCCCACCTCCCCACTGCTCTGAATACACAATGACCGGAAAATTGTGCTCTAATTAATTGATTAGCTTTTAAATATTAAATAGACAGATGAATACAATTGAACAAATATATAAATGTACATATACATTATATAAGTTTTGCCTGTAAACTTTGACGAAATTTTGTTTTTACACTAATCTAAATACGGCTTTAGTTTAATTCTTGTTTGTTTGTTACCGCATGATGTGAAAACGGCTAAACGGATTCTAATGAAACTTTACAGTTATATCATCCTAATATATAAAAATGAGTTGGTGTCTGTCTGTCTGTCTGTTCCTCTTTCACGCAAAAACGGCTGAACCGATTGACTTGAAATTTGGCATGAGTGTCTCTGGTAGTTCTGGTTCCAACATAGGCATACGGAAAAGTAGCGCGAGAGGTGGGGGAGTAAGGGGAGGGGGTAAAGTGATCTTGACACTTCCTCTAAGTTACCCTTTCGCGCGGAAACTACCGAGCCGATTGGCCTGAAGTTAAACTCCAACATAGACCATAAAAAAAAATTGAAAAAACTTAACCCGGCAACGACGGGTATGCAAGCACGGTAAAAACTGGAGTCTATTTTTTTTAACTTTTCTCCTCTATTTTTTAAACTTTTGAAAGTTTAGTGTAATTTTAAACTATTTTCTCTATATTTAAAACTTTAGAAGTTTATGAATATTTTTTAAGCATTCCAGTCTAAATTTAAGACTCAGACATCTTAAACTTAAACCGTAAGGTTTTAATTTGAGAATTTTTAGACATTTGGAACTAATTTTTTAAACTATTTTAGACTAAAATTTAAATTTTAATACCTTAAATTTAGACCGGATAATACTATTTAAAATTTGAAAATGATTTCAAACTTTTAAGTTTGGTTTTTAGGCTCAAAAAGGTGTTGACCTATATGTAGGAAAAAAGTCTAAAAATTAGACTTTATTTTTTAGCGTGAGCTAGTTAATCATATACTGGAAAAAAATATAGGCTATACAATTTTTTTAAGAGACTACTCCCTCTGCCCCCTCCCATTGAATAGTTTATTGTAATTTTCTCGAAAATGGAGCATCGTATTGGAAATATTACTAAGATAAAAAGTGTTTAGAATGTGATTCTACATAACTCTTCCATACATCGAAACTCAATAGAACAACGTCCCCTTACAAACATGTCATTGTTTGTGAGTTTACCGAATATGTTTTTCTTATAAGAATAAATATTTAACGGATAACTATAGATCTCTATTAATTTTCTCTGCAAAACTATGAATTTCCTTGAGAGAATCTGGTGTTAGAATTTCAATATTCGATATGGAAGTCCTGAAGACAACGATTTTTTTCAAAAGTTTTTAAATGATCGTCTGAAAACCTTGTTGGCAAAGTTTATTCCTTGTTGGCAAAGCTGGTTTAATATAAAACTGCCGCAACTTTAAAAAAAACCATGCAGTGCCAAACACAAAAGTCTAACTAAATTCATGAGATCAAATTAAATGCAAAATGTTTTAAGTTAAACGGGATTAATGAAAATACCAAACGATTTAATAGTTTAACTCCACGAAGGGTATTACGCGAACAAGTTCAATGAGTAAAAAAGCCCTTAATTGTAATCGACGGCACACAATGCAGCAAAATTGCAACATACTTAATTACAAAACTTTTATCATAATACCTACTCATAAAGAGTTCAACCAGAGTTCAAATTCAGAAAAAGAAATTCAACATTATTTCAGTGGTTTTCTATCCGGAAGACCGGAATTTTCTATACGCTTATGTTGGCAACGTGATTTCCTTTGCAATTAATTCCACGTGTATTTCAAGTCGCGTGAGTACTTGTTATTACGGAAAGTTTTCTTACACTTACATGTTAGTTTATACAATTTATATAAAAAATCGCACACACCTGTACAAAACAAGAGGTGCTTAAACTTGGATTTAATGCTACAACAAAAAACTTGCTCTAAACCGGATGTGAGCAAAATGTAAACAAACTAAAATGCTGGTAAATTCCTATCAAAAATAACCAACTTCCTCGAAAAAATTAAAGAAAATTGCGTGGATATTCTCAAAAATTATTTTTTTAACCAGAAATTACTTAACTGTTTCAAAATGTGCATCGTTTGTCGTTTGGTTTAAGTAATTTCTGTAATGTTTTTAGTTGCGTGGAAATTGTTTTTTGTTGTCCCATAATTTTAGAGGAAAGCAACAATTTTTTTAATGGTTAGTACAAATTCGATGTCTTATTAGGAACCGCGTAATGTATGCAAATTTTGTTTAATGGCAAATTATGGTTTTTATACCCGTATGGTGAAACCAAAGGGTATATTAACTTTGCCTTACCGTTTGTAACGCCAAGATCCCGTCATCACACACAAAAATGAATTACACCAGTGTGTTTAGAATGATAAAAAAATTGAATTTTGCATGTCCGTCTGTCTGTCTGTCTGTTCGTCTGTGACGCGGATTGCGGGCGCACGGATTGAGCTAAAGACTTGAAATTTGACGCAGATTTGTTTTTCGTAAAATGCGAGGCTAAATTCGTTCATGGGTAAAAAATGACCATTAGAGGGGGTACCCCCCAGACGAACGAAATCGTTTTTTGTGAATATCTCAAAAACGGTACATCTTATCAAAAGTTATTTAGGATATGATTCTACATAAAACTCCCATACATCAAAATCCGATTGGAATAAATTTAAAAAAATCTTATTGGAAAGTTTGACTTTAAAGTGGAATTTTGGTACAACTGTTCGAATTTAGATACGAATATCACCATACGGGTTTTCAATAATTGTCAGATTGGCAATTATAGTTTTTGTTATGTTTTATCTTATTGTTTTCATTAGTATATAAATAGTTTCCATTTAATAGATATAATGTTTATGTGGTTAAATATGTGTGCATATTTCTACAGCTTTAAATGTTTCTATGCAGTTTTATGTGAAAATTTTTATGGAAAAATTTAAAACCTATGACATACCAAGTGCGTTGCGTGATTTTTAAACACAGTCAAGCAAATCTAGACGTTTTACGTTCTGTATATGGTTTATATTTGCATAACCAAAAAAAAAAATAGGACCTCAAAAATGTTGTGCAAATAAGAGCCTTTTGTTGAAGGAAAAACGTCTAATTTTTTTGGCTGTCTTTCATTTTGACAATATGGCGACGTAACGCGCTTGGTATACCATATCTCTTACTGTGTTTTTTTGTTAATATGTTTGTATATTTATGGTTTCAAACATCCCAAAATGTTCACTGTCAGTAATAAATTTTGTGCGATATTGGGAAATATTTCCATTTCATACTTTTCAAATGTTGCACTTTTTTCTCCATTTTGACGTTGACGGACTTCCATAAATTCTTTTTACAATCTTCTGTTAAAAGTATTGTCTATCAAATTTAGTTTTTATTTGTAGTTCTATCTGTAAGTTAGTCACATAACATTGACTTATTTTTATTAATTAAAAGCTTTTATTTACATTCACATGTTGGGCTCAAATCTTGTAACGCAATTATGGTCCACTTCCACATATCCTAAAAATATTTTTAATTTGTGTTCGCGAATTTCGCACATATGCGGAGTTTCGATTACAATATGGGTATTCGCTTTACCTTGCAAAGCCTTTGCAAGCATTGCAAACTGGACCAAACACTTAATTTGCGCCGTTAAAGACAAAATATGATTCGTGTTAATACAACTCGTTTAAAACTGCAAAAGAAAATTTCATTCAAATTTAGTCCATTGAATTTGACGCTATTTTTCACTTTCGAAAAACTAAAAAGAATCAAAAGAAAAAAACTTATTTTAAAAACAAGATTTGATTTTTTCCCTTACCAGTATATCTTGTAAATAGAATCTTGTTTATAATTTTTTTTTTCATTTGAGCTCAATGGCGTAAGGGACTGTCCGTAAAACATGTCATGCTAATTTCCGCCTTTTTGGGACATATTTTATATAGAGTCTAATATCGTTGTCACACTACGTCAGACCCTCCCCCTCTTTCCCTAAAATTGTGTTGTATTTTACGCACATCCCCAACTATAAATTTTCAGCACCTTGAAAAATGATTTTCGTCTCGCAAACCGAAAATTAAGAACCTTTCTTAGAGGCCAAAATTTTAAATACTTTTTTAGAAAAGCGATCTTCGACGATCTCAAAATCTTCTAATCCCGCATTGAAAGGTTTTTCACCTCCCCCTAATCCTCTTGTTACATGCCTGGCTTTTTGGGCGATCTTTTGATTTTTATTTAAATTTTCTAAAATGCCTCGATCAGTGTTAAATTACTTTGCGTAAAAATGTTAGTACAAGAAAGTTTCACCTTCGGCGCACTTTTTATACTCTATATGATATATAATATCGGAGTATATTGGATATATTATACCGGTTCGAGGCGTATTAATTACCGGACACAAAAATGAACTACACCAGGGTGTTAGGGATGACAAACCATTTTGATTTCCACACGTGCGTCCGTTTGTATGTCCGTCTGTCTGTCTGTCTGTCTGTTCGTCTGTTCGCCTATCTGTCTGTCCGTGAACACCATAACTTTCGAAAGGATTGAGCTAGAGACTTGAAATTTTGTATAAATGCGTTTCTCGTAAATGGCAAGGCTAAGTCCTTGAACCAGCAAAATCGGACCGTTCCTTCCCCCTACTCTACACGGTGAGCCGTATTGAAAAATTTTAAGAGGTAAAATGTGTTTAAAATATGATTTTACATAACTTATCTATGCATCAAAATTCAGTTGAACCACACCTCCCCCCCCCCTTCCCGTCCCCCGTTCTCACATAATTTGAATACTTTTTCCTATTTTCTCGAAAACGGTGCATCTTGTCAAAAAATTTATGAAGGTAAAATGTGGTTAGAATAAGATTTTACATAAACGTTCCATACATCAAAATCCAAACGGAACAATACTTCCTCCCTCTCCCATACAATTTTTTCAGAAAAATTCTGCCTGCCCTCGTATAGAGTATTTGACGATTGCCCCTTGGCAATGGTAGCTTTTCTTATGTTTTTTTAATCAATTTTCGTATTCTTCAAAAAACGTGTGCTGCGAAAGCCGATTTCTATTACGGCCTTTCTATTACGGCCCTGCATGACAAATTCATCAATTTTTGGGAATTTTCTTACTGTAGATTTAAATTTATTATTTCAAAATCTTGTCACAACTAGAAGCATTTTAATATATTGTACTATGTGAAAGTTCTCCGTGTGAAAGTACTTATGCGTCTTTGTCGAACTCAATTTAACTTTGTTTAACAACTAAATTTAACAATACATTAAAACGTTATTTGAAAAAAATGCAGACTCCATATTCATTTCCTTCACACCAAGAGAACCCTTCAAGCAGAGGGTAAAAAGGTCTATCCAGTTCTCCTTCTGCATGGCTGGCCAGGATCTATAATTGAATTCTATGACGTAATCCCGAAACTAGCAGAACCTACAAGCGACAGAGATTACATCTTCGAGGTGGTTGTTCCCAGTTTACCCGGCTATGGATGGTCAGAGGTTAACAAATTCAAGTTCTATTGAATTTCAACAATTTTAAATCACATAATTTGGATTCTTAGGCAGCTTCGAAGCCCGGACTAGGACCCGCTGAAATCTCAGTCATCTTCAAGAATTTAATGCACCGTCTTGGCTATGAGAAGTTCTTCATTCAGGGTGGCGATTGGGGATCGAATATAGGCCGTCAAATGGCAACATTATTTCCAGAAAATATCATTGGATATCATTCTAATTTTTGCATATCCTTCACTGGTTTATCGACTCTAAAAGGACTCATTGCTAGCTATTTTCCATCGTATTTCGTTGACGATCCGAAATATTACGAATTTTTCACATCAATTAAGCAGCAGTATATGACTTTGATTCAGGAAACCGGTTACATGCATATCCAGGGAACCAAACCGGACACTGTAGGAATCGCTCTAACAGATAATCCTTTAGGATTAGCTGCTTATATGCTCGAAAAATTCTCCACATGGACAAATCCCAGTTATATTTCTACGAAAGATGGAAATTTAGAAAAAGAATTTAATCTGGATCGTATATTGGACAATATTATGATCTATTACTTGACGAATTCCATGTTAACTTCTATGAGACTTTATAAAGAGGCATTTTCAGCCCAACAGTTGTCTTACCAATTGGACAAAGTACCCACAAGTGTTCCGAGTGGATGCACGCGATTTAAATATGAACTCTTCCATGTCACCGATTGGCAGCTAAAGGATAAATTTTTAAATTTAATTCACAGCACATATCATGACGATGGTGGACATTTCGCTGCACTACAAAAACCAGACGTACTTTACAATGATTTTATAGAATTTGTTGAGAAAGTTTTGGCACTTCAAAAATGAAAATATTGTTAGATTTTGTTTTTAAACTTTTTTAGTAAAATAAATTTTTTTCAATAAAATAAAAAATGTTTTAGTCAACAAATTGGGTTGGATATTCACTAAAATGTCAGATAATTATTTTGTTTTATATTATTTAGCAGCAGGATATGGCCTGAAGCATAGTGCGCATAGCAGGGCCTACAACCAGGAGAGGTGGTTATACCCCACCTAAAATTATTCACAAAAAAAAATTGTGAACTATTTTAGTTATTCGCTTGACACCACATTTGTATTGTTTTGGATCGTCGAAAAAATTATTTATCTTCCAGTTTTGTGGTACAGTTGACCTTGAGACGTGAAGATTTTCACCTATGGCGGCGTAATTCTTAGAACATTTCTTCTTACGGTCCCCTTTCTAAAAATATTTTGCCCGCTACTCTTTTCGCTGTTATTTTTACCCGCAAATAAGTCTCACTATCAAAAAATTGTAGTTTCAAAGTTCGGACCAAAAAAGAATTTTTTCAAAATATCTATTCGGGATTTTCCTTCAGTAAGCTTTCAGGTAAAAGCTTTTATTTGGCTTGTTTCTGTTTGTCAGGGTCAAATGTTGTGATCTAATTTTGACCAACTTCCACTGATCCGATTGACTTGAAATTCGGCGTTCATACGTAACTCCGGTGACAATGCAATATGTTTGTACGCATACATCAAAAAACAACATAGCGGCTGTCATAAATCAATTATCTTAAATGCAAGGGCTTGAAAAAATAATCATGAAGAAAGAAATTATAAATTTTTGATTTTTTTGAAATAAAAAATAAATTTTTGGGCGCTGTGTATGAGAAATAAAAACAAGATAAAATCATGGAGAAATAAAAAAAATATTTTTAAAAAATATATAAAACTAGCTTGCATACCCGTCGTTGCCGGCTTAAGTTTTTTCAAATTTTTTTTTTTATGGTCTATGTTGAAGTTAAACTTCAGGCCAATCGGCTCGGTAGTTTCCGCGCGAAAGGGTATCAAGATCACTTTACCCCCTCCCCTTACTCCCCCACCTCTCGCGCTACTTTTCCGTATGCCTATGTTGGAACCAGAACTACCACAGACACTCATGCCAAATTTCAAGTCAATCGGTTCAGCCGTTTTTGCGTGAAAGAGGAACAGACAGACAGACAGACACCAACTCATTTTTATATATTAGTATGATGATGATATGATTTCTAATTAGAACATTTTAGTAGGTGGCCAAAACTGGGCACCTGCAATTAAAAGTAAGCATGAGGGCCCATTTTGACCCCTATTAAAATTCTTTGAACAAAAGGTTTTTTAAAATTTTCAAAATTTCGAGAGGATCCGTAGCACATTATTTGCACGTAAATGATTTTTTCTTTTTTGATTGAATTCTGCAGATATATTATAAACAATGGAAGAAATTCATAAACTATGTGAATAACATTTTGGGGAGACAAGTTTGGGTTCTCAAGAGAAAATTACACAAAAATATTATAGTAAATTCATGTTAAAAGGACAGGGGTAGGAGCTGCAAAATTTAACCCATTAATGCCCATGAGAAAACCACTGAATATTTTTTTAGCACAAAAACCAATTTATTCTTAAAAAATAAACAAAATAAAAAGAAAATTCTGGAGAAGAATTCTGTGCATATATCTGTGGTAGTAAGTTAAAGTAGCTTAATTCGATTTACAGGCAAAGCTTAAGTGATCTGTTTGTAAATGCAAATTCAGATAAGTTTGGTTTTGCCTGAAAATCGACTTAAGCTATTTTAACTTATTACACATATCTCCCGTGTACTCGTCTGAGTACAGCGGGTGTTAATGAGTTAATGGCCGTTTAATCTAAAATTGTTGAGATAGATTTGAATGGTTATTTCCATACATTATTGAATTATTACGTTTTCTACCAATGCTGTTATAAATTTAAAAAAAAACTTTTTGTTCCTTCTAGCCTTAATATCCATTTTATCCACTCGAAACCCCAGGCCAAAGGAAAGAAAGTATATCCAGTAATTTTATTGCATGGTTGGCCAGGATCTGTGCTTGAATTTTATGAAATTATTCCGAAATTAACAGCACCTGTAGAAGGACGCGATTATGTTTTCGAAGTTATTGCTCCAAGTCTTCCAGGTTATGGATGGTCACAGGTAAAATTTTAAATATTTTCAAAAAGGTTTTCTAAATTTTATAAATTCCAATTGTTTAAATGTTCTAAAACAAAGCATTTCAAAGATTTAAAGCAATTTCAATTATTTTTCACTAGGCTTCATCCAAACCGAACATGGGACCAGCAGAAATTGCTGTGATTTTCAAAAATCTCATGTCGCGATTGGGTCATGAGAAGTTCTACGTCCAAGGAGGAGATTGGGGAGCTCTAATAGGAAACAATATGGCGACACTGTTTCAGGACAATGTTATCGGCTACCATTCAAATATGTGTGGTTTGTTGTCTGGCGTTTCAATGATTAAAGGCGTGATTTCCGGAGTTGTTCCATCATACTTTGTAGACGAAAAATACCATGACTTTTTCTTCCCAGCGAAAGATAAATTCATGTTTTTGCTGCAAGAAAGTGGTTACTTCCATATCCAAGCCACAAAACCAGACACAATTGGCGCTGCATTAACAGATAATCCTGTTGGCTTGGCAGCTTATATTCTAGAGAAATTCTCAACGTGGACTAATTCCAACTATCGATCAACGAAAGACTGCTCATTGGGAAAAGACTTTAAACTTGATATACTCTTAGATAATATCATGCTCTACTATTTATCCAACTCAATTACAACATCTCAGCGATTGTACAAGGAAGCGTTTGGAGAACGTCAACAATCTTATCAAATGGATAGAGTTCAAACTAAGGTTTGTGACAATATCTATTTAATTTATTTTTTTATAAAGTTTTTAATTATTTATGATTGTATTTTAACTAAAACCGAGTTTATCTCAAAATTGCGAGAATCTTATTCTGCGATACTAAATTCCGTTTACACTAGAACACAAAATCCCGAAATTTATTCCTGAAAGTCGACCGATCTCGTGTTTTTTCATATAAAGCCGACGCAATAAATTCAAATTTTGAAAACTTTTACTAAGCGAAATTTTTCTGTGATAGATAAACAACATTCGCGGAATAAATTCTGAATAAAATTCGCGAAGAAATTTTTAAAAAAATCTCAAGTGTAAACGAGTCCTTAGTAAACTTTTTAACGAATTTTTGTTTGAAAAAATATTTTTAAGTCAGTTAATAAATTAGTTTTCATTATTTTTTTAATAATGATAAATAAAGTTCGCATAATTTTTTAATTTTCGGAATTTCGAGAATCTGTAATTAAATTCAGTTAATAGAATAATTAAAATATTCCCACAGGTTCCTACCGGTTGCGCCAGATTTAAATATGATATCATGCATAACACTGATTGGCAGTTACAAGATAAATATCTTAATTTAGTCCATAGTACATACCATCCAGATGGTGGACATTTTGCAGCGTTGCAGAAACCTGATATCCTTTTCAAGGACTTCATTCAATTCGTTGATAGAGTTGTGAAATTCAACGAGCCTCCAAAGGAAAAGCCCAAGAAAGCTTAAATTGTAATATTTTTTATACGTAATAAAACTGTTGTAAATTGTGTTAAATAAATAAGGTTGTTATATTTGAAATGTGTGTTAACTTTTAGTTTTAGCTAGGGTTGCCATATTTATTTTGTATCAATCCTAGATAAGACGAGAGGATGGAAAGTAAGGGAAATGGCAGATTATAAAGAAAATTATTTGCACAACCAATAAAAGGCAAAGTTATGTAGAGAAAAAAAGTGAAATATTTTGAACAGCTATATTTTAAAGAAAAGCAAAAATTACTTTAAATATACGCCGCAGGCGAAATATTTTAAACAAAATGCGAACACAATGATTTAACGCAAAAGCGGTAACATTCTATAAATAACTTTAATTGAAATGTTCAAAATACCAATGAAAAGCAAAGTGCGCAGGCGAATGTTTTTGCATCATACGTGAAAATTCGTTAAAAAAATGTGTCGCAGGCGAAAAAAAAACATGACTTATAACACCTCCTAGCCGGACTCGAGTGGCTTAGGGCTCCGGGTGAGCTTAACCTAACCTAGTTATGGCTTTTTACTGCTTAATAAATTGTGATATTAAATTTAAAAATCCGAGACAAAAATTAAATTTGCAGTACTTTCACCCCCCAGAAAAAAGTTTCATACAAAGTTTTGAGACCCCTGGAGGGGGCAAGGGGGGCGAGCGACGGCTAAAAATACCCATTTTGGATAGGGGATGCTTCCCCCTCCCTCATTCTATACAGGAAAAATGTGTAGCGGCATTGTCGCTAAACTGGGACTTTATCTGGGATAAAGGTTTAGTTTCCGAACTTTTACACGGATATTATTACGCCGCAGGCGAAAAATTTTAACCCCCAATGTCATGTACACGCTTAAATAAGGGTGTCCAAATTTTACAAAGCTGATGTACTCGCGAAAAAAATAGTTGAAAACACAGTTGATCGCGTCCCATTTTTTGCACCAAATTTCGTATTCTTTCAACAAACCATCCAGATTTTTGTTTTGCTGGTACATCTTTAATAATGGACAATTTTTTAGAAGATATTCGGTCACCTAAAATACCTGTACCTTGTTCAGAAGATATTTTTATTAAAACGACTAGTTTGCTTGAGTTCCAAATTTCAAGTGTCTTTATTTTATAATATTTTTCAATTACAATCAAGAAATGCTAAAATTACTATATCATGTTTCCAATGTAACTACTACAGACTACAGACTACAGACTACATACTACAGACTACAGACTACAGACTACAGACTACAGACAATGATTTAAAAGAGGTTTTACCACAATAACTTTCTTCATTTGAGTCAAATTTATCACACTAAAAAGCTTTTTATTTACAATAAAACATCAAATATTAGTTCCGATCAAAAATCCTTTTATTTGATTTTTCTTTGATGGAGAAAGTTGAACGTGTTGATAATAGCTTTGATAACAAAATAAACCCATTCCCACAAGCCCGCCCTACGACTTTACAAGAGTGTGATTTCCCAAGCCTTATTATCATATAAAGAGCTTACAACAAACAGGTGGTAATTTCTCAAAAAAAAATGTTCGCAACCTTATATCTTTTCCAGTTAATCATGAATCAATGAACAGAATTAGAATAATACGGGAATTTCCTTTTTTAACCTTTAAAATGAATAACATGTCCTTAACATAGAACCATTCGTATCGCATTGTAACACTTTCCTGTTAAATTACTTAACTACGCACCCATGACTCAAGTCAAATGTATCAAAATTCTACGAATAATAAAACCTATGAGTCCTAGAGGCGCCAATCTAATTGAAAAGTCCTGAAAAATGCGCCTATCACATGGGAGAGCTTTCAGTCAACTGAAGTCCTTTGTAGTTTTTGGAACGTTGCTTAACATCAAGGGAAAATTTGGGGCCAATTTATTAGAAAGAGCGTAGTATTTCTAATAAAATAAAAAAAATTGAAAATATTAAAGAATGGTTGTTTTAATTTATTAAACAAAATTCGATAAAGTGAATTATGAAAGAAGTTTTGAAAAGTGCCAATTAATAAATTTGTACCAATATTGTGATATGGAATATGAAAACAATGGAAAATCGAATGACATCATAGCTGAACCGGTGAAAAATTTCCCAGTATTGAAGTACATTCGGACAGCTGTGTGTTCCAAAACATTCTGTGGAAGTTTGTAAAAAGCTCGTGGGAAGCTTATATTAAAACATCATAGAGTTGCCAAGAGTAAGTTTTAAAAAACCATTTTTTAGTCCTTTATGAAAAATTATATTGTATTTTTATACCCGTATGGTGAAACCAAAGGGTATATTAACTTTGCCTTACCGTTTGTAACGCCAAGATCCCGTCATCACACATAAAAATGAATTACACCAGTGTGTTAAGAATGATAAAAATAATTAATTTCTGCATGTCCGTCCGTCTGTCCGTCTGTCTGTCCGTCTGTCTGTCTGTCCGTCTGTCTGTGGCGCGGATTGCGGGTGCACGGATTGAGCTAGAGACTTGAAAGTTTGCACAGATACGTTTTTCGTAAAATGCGAAGCCAAGTTCGTTAATGGGCAAAAATGGACCATTAGGGGGGGTACCCCCCATACGAACGAAATCGTTTTTTGTGAATTTCTCAAAAACGGTGCATCTTATCAAAAAAGTCCAAGAACAAAAGTTTTTTAGGATATGATTCTACATAAAACTCCCATACATCAAAATCCGATTGGAATAAATTTTAAAAAATCTTTTTGGAAAGTTTGACTTCAAAGTGGAATTTTGGTATAACTGTTCGAATTTTGATACGAATACCACCATACGGGTCTCCAATGATTGCCAGATTGGCAATTATAGCTTTTGTTATGTTTTTCGGTTCGGGTTAAGCTCCGAAGCAGTTTTTCGGTTCATCTTAACATCAAAACATAACAAAAGCTATAATTGCCAATCTGGCAATTATTGAAAACCCGTATGGTGATTTAATTGAACGGCGTATCAAAATTTCATTTGAATTCAAATTTTCCAATAAGATTTTTTTAAAACTTGTTCCAATCGGATTTTGATGTATGAGAGTTTTATGTAGAATCATATTCTAAATAACTTTTGTTCTTGCACTTTTTTGATAAGATGCACCGTTTTTGAGATATTCACAAAAAACATTTTCGTTCCTATGGGCCCATTAACGAACTTAGCCTCGCATTTTACGAAAAACGGATCTGCGCAAAATTTCAAGTCTCTAGCTCAATCCATGCGCCCGCAATCCGCGCCACAGACGGACAGACGGACAGACAGACAGACAGACGGACAGACAGACAGACGGACAGACAGACGGACGGACATGCAAAATTCAATTTTTTTTATCATTCTAAACATACTGGTGTAATTCATTTTTTTGTGTGATGACGGGATCTTGGCGTTACAAACGGTAAGGCAAAGTTAATATACCCTTTGGTTTCACCATACGGGTATAAAAATAGTCAAATTATATAAAATTTCTTAGATTGCTACTTTAGCAAATACTACTTTTATTACGTCTCACTAGGGTGACCGTATTTATTTTGTGTAAATTCTGGATAATATGAGGGGAGGGGTGAAAGCAAACAAGTTTTATATTCAAAAATTTCAAATTTGAGGCCAAAAAATTACGGAAACAAGTTTTTTTTAACAAACTCAATTTTTCGGGCTCATTTTCATTTTAAAAATCCTGATGCAAATAAAGGAAAGTGCCTACTTCTGAAGTAGAATATGTTTCCATATTTAGTTAGCGCTTTTTTAGTGTTCAATAAATTTTGCCCCTAATTTAAATAATCCGGGATAAAAGTTTATTTTCCGATACTTAAGCATTACATTTATACAAAAGTTATAATGTACAAAAATATCGCATTTTTTTATCATATTTATAAAAATTGTGTCAATTTTAGACCTGATAAAACAGTTTTTATCATTTTTTTTTGTGTGACACTACTATGATAAGGGCCTGTTCACAAAACACGTCAAACTTTTAGGAGGTGGACGGTCTGCGGTAGTATGAAAGCGGTACTCAACTCCGTATACATTTTTTGAAAGCGTGACGAAAGGGAAGAGTGTTCGATAATAAATTCGTATTTAGAGATTTTGCAAAACTTGGCCATCAATTAAAATTTGGTTGGGCCAATCCTCTTCCCCTCTACACTTCAAACGTAATTACTTTTTCCGCGTTTTTCTCGAAAACGGATACTTTTTTGAAATTTTAAGGCGAGATTTTTTTTTAAATAATTTTAGGCATACTCCAATTTGCGACTGAATTTTTTTACACAAACCTCCAAAAGACATCATGGAATATTATATAAAAATCATTAATGATGCAGGTAAATTGTTGTAATATTTTTAATTTTTTTTTTGTGTTTTGAAATTATTTTATTTTTGGATTGTTAGCCCCATTGAAAATTTATTGAAAAATTTTTTTTACAATACATTAGCTATCTATAGTTTGAAATGCAATGTTTTTTATTGTTTTTACCAACTATTATAAAAATACGTAATTATTTTTTATTTTTATTTAACAAAACCTGTGTTGATTTTTAATAAATTGAAATATTTTCACACTTTTTTGTAGTACCAGTCCACGCTGCTGAGCCAATTGTTAAAGAAAACCACTTTCTTTCAAAACAGGTACAATATGTCAATTAACTCATAGTGATAACTTTTGAAAAAAATAACCTTGTTTAGTTCTCGGAATTTGAGAATTTTCACTCAACTTTTGTGAGGAAATGGTCGCCGCTGTTATTTGAAATCATATTAGTAGCCCCTATCATCGAATCAAGTCCAGTAAATAATTTAAATTTCTATAATATTTAAATGATTTTGATAATTCCTCCATTTTTGATTTTGTATGATTTTTTTATGATTTTTCATAAAATTTTTTTTATGAAATTTAGGACTGTGAGCGAATTTTCGGAAAAACAAAATTTTTAGGAGAGTTTAAACATCTTATCGACTTAGCATCAGAAATTTTGGAAGCTCTCCCTTTGCAACAAAAAAGAACATTTCTGCAGGTAATTATAAAACAGGTACATAACACTATGGTCCAGGGCCGTGCCAAAGCACAGAGGCGCCCGAGGAAATTTCGCGCCCCCTCCCTTTCTAAAAAAATTAATAAAAACTAGGGCTGTTGAAAACCATCATTCCATGGAACCGGGTACCCGTCTGCGTAGGAACCGAAAACCTGGTAGCCTGGTTTCGAGTCCAAGAACCAAGAACCGTGTAATATTTCGACAAGGTTTTTTTAACGGAATACTTAAATTATTTTCAAAGATTTTCAGTAATGAAAATTTACCGTTAGAATTTAACTGAATTTATATTAGATATTAAGACTACCTAAACAGACTAATTTGTCGAGAAAAAGGTTTGTCGCAATTTATATTTTGTTATTATCTAGATCAGAGTCGGCCACATTTGGCTCACTAAGCTCCTCACATGCTTAAAGTTTTTATCTATAGCGACAAAGCATTTTACGCAATTATGACCAATATTATCACATTTTAAGTTGTACCTCTAGGTATTGTAGACAATAATGGTAATTCCAACATTGAAAATGTAAGACATTTGTAAAAAAAAAATTTAGCGCCATAATAATGCTTTGTCATTCTATTCTAGAGCTCTGGCAAAGTGGACTCTTTTCTCTCCCTATTCGTGAGAGCAATTAATAAAAAATAAAAATGTCGAAAGTTTATTTGAAATCAAAATTTGGTAGTCCACTGTGTTCATATAATATCAGCTTGCCACTGAGAACGAGAGAGCGACCCTATCTCAATTTTGTTCTTGTGTGCAATAAGATACCCTAAAATTTCGAGTAGTGGTAATTCAACACATATAAATTGGACATATCTGATCTAGATACAATTTGTATCTTAGTTCTTCAATATGCAAGAAAAATTATAACGCGCGCAAAATGTTAATTAAAAAAATTCATTATAGGCAGAAATCAACAATTTGAAAATGCTATACTTTTTTAAATTTTACAGGAATTCGTTTTACAGCCCACCATTGAAATTTTATACCCGATTTATGGATTAAGAACGAACAGAAAGAATATTTCGATGACAACAAAAAGACAACTTCTTGACCAGGTAAATTAAAGGCTTTTTAGTCCAAATTCAATTTCACAAAAATCAAATTCATCGCAAAGAAAAAACACTAGAACTTTTTTAGACGAAGAAACAACGCCAAAAAGTTTTAGATGAAGAAAAACACTAAAACTTTTTTATTGAATTGTAAAATTCTGAATTTTATTTACAAAGTTATGAATTTGATTGACGAAATGGTCAAAATAAACTTTAAAAGGTTGAATTTGGACTAAAAAGCCTGAAAAATTGCCAGTTTCCATTCGTGAAATATGTTTCTTTTTCTATAAAATTTTAAAAACTGTAATTGTTTTTTTTAAGGGTATGCATGATGCGTTTCGGAAAATTCTATGTATTCGATATTTTCCCGGGTTAGAAAATGAGATTCATCACCCAAGTGTTGAGATCTTGCGAAATAGAGTTAGTATTAACCTAATTTTTATTTATTTTACAATTTATTCCTTAGGTCCCGTTTACATCTGACACTTAATTCCGAGAATTTTATTCTCCGACACTAAATTCACATTTCACTATCGTACGGCACAAAATACCGAACTTTATTTCTGAAAGAAGCTTCAATTCGAATTTCTGCTTATAAAACCGCCAGAATAAATACAAATTTTGACAACTTATGCTAAGTGAATAAAATTCGCGATAGCCAAATAAAATTCGCGAAACATATTCTGAATCAATTTCTCGGAGAAATTCAAGAAAAAATCGCAGGTGTAAACGAGGCCTTAATGCATTTTTTTCTAATGCAGTGCACTCTTGATTTTTGAACTTGACCCGTTTCTGATAGTTGTACACAAACTGAAGCGGTTCTATGACGGGACTCACTGTATTTTTTTTATAAATGTCGAATTTCGATAGTCTCGAATTTATCTAGGTTCGACTTAACAAAAGTTCTCATAACATTTTAAACCCAAAGTTTTAATTTTTAAGAATTATTATAAACCAACAGGTGATTTCATTCAAGACCTCAAATCCGATTACATACGATGGTATTTACAAAAATCCAAAATATGGTGACATGTGTCGAATTTTAAAAGTTGCAATACGTCGATTGTATCAATATGATGAGAAATATGATGATCAAAACCAACGTATAGTCGAGGATTGGGATGATATTAGAAATGTGAGAAATGATTTATTAATTATTTCGATATTTTTTCTCAATTACATTACATTTATAGGAGTCTAATCCATATTGTTTTGACGAACGAACAATTTTTCAAAAGTTTTTGGATCAATTAATTAATTTATGTCATTAAATTTAATAGATAGACAAAAAAAATTATACTTCTTTATTAATATTTACGTAACTTTACAAACTACAAAAAACCCGCCTAATAAGAAACATTTGTGATTGTAATTTTTGATGTAATTTCTCTATAACTATTAATGCTTGTAATACAATTAATATTTACTATTTTTATAAGCTTTGAAGCATATGTGTATTAAAGACCTTTTTAAAAAATTTATCAGTAGGTTTTCAGGCATTTTTTGTGATTTAATAAATTTGAAATACCTAAAATACGGTTTTAATCAAATTTTTGAAATAAACTTTATTATTGTAATTTTAATGAGAATTTTAGGAAAATATAAACACTCCAATTCTGATAAACTATTTACTTAAAACTCACGAATTTGAAAGATCAAATAGCAACTTGGGCATCCGTCGCTTGGCATGAACTCCGAATTCTTAGAAAACAAAAGAACTTTTGTTCCACAATTTTTGATGTCCCAAGGGCGAAAACCGAGTCAAAATTGCTATGCCGGTTAACAATATAGGGGTGCCCCCCCCCCCCCTAATGGTCCATTTTTGCCCATTAACGAAATTAGCCTTGCATTTTACGAAAAACGGATCTGCGCAAAATTTCAAGTCTTTAGCTCAATCCGTGCGCCCGCAATCCGCGTCACAGACGAACAGACAGACAGACAGACAGACAGACGGACGGACAGACAGACATGCAAAATTCAATTCATTCTAAACACACTGGTGTAATTCATTTTTTTGTGTGATGGCGGGATATTGGCGTTACAAACGGTAAGGCAAAGTTAATATACCCTTTGGTTTCACCATACGGGTATAAAAAGGGACACACGGAGGAGGAGCGGAAAAATAATATTTTTATATAAAATGTTTAATTTTTATAAAATTTTGTGATCTAAAATTTGTTACATCCAGCACCTCAAATTCTTTAATAATTTTTAGTTATAAGTTTTTCCAGAGGATTCGGATGAAATGAGAAATGTTAGATTTTTTTCTTTTTTTAATGCTTTATTTATTTATTTCCATTTGCCATCAATTGCTGTAACTGATTTACAAAAAAATCTTAGACTTATTTGTGGTAAAAAGTGAATTGTGCAAAAACAATTTAAGAGTGAACAACAAACATTTTCAAATTCCTGTAATCATTTCTAAATTCTAAGTATTAATATTTTGTTGTCATTTTCGGAACAAAGAGTTATTTTCCATGCAACTTGGAAATATTTTCATATTTTATGACACATTAAGCAAAAGTGTCAGTAATGAATACGATGACTTTAAAACCTACAAATTAAAATTTAAAATTTATCACACAAAAAAATTTAACGGAAACTTACTGCCATGAAATATTCATTATTCAAAACGTAGAAATATCCAACCCGAATTTCAAGGGGTCTTTGAGATTTCAGTATTAATAAAATTACAAATGTCTTAACAGATTTATGGCGAAAATTATACCAATCACTCGAGTAAATACTTTCGGCGATTAATTCACTCTGAGTTGAAATCCTTTGACCACCTTGGCAGGAGAAATAAAGTTGTAACACCATATAAAATAACATCGGAATATAAATCTGTTGGAATTGTTCACCGTTGGTCTGAAAATACTTCAAAAAAATGGTAAGCATAATAGGACAAAGATTTTAAAAAAATGTAGATTTGTTAAGAAATATTTATCTTACACAAAATATAGAAAACTTTTTAAATACTAACAATTGTTATTGAGTATCCCGCAACGCTTATAAGAACTAAAGAGGACATGAGTTGAACAATCATCGAGAATTTGATTATATTTTTAAATTCATCTACTAGACTAAAACAAAAGAAAACTATTATAAACAATTCCATACAAAATATTTCAAAATATACCGCAAAAGTTTTATATGTTGCTCGATAAATTTCTTAATTCGCAGAGTTAAGGCCTTTTCATCTAATGATGTCTGATTGATTCCATCGAAAAAATTCAATACAGCAATATTGTAAATTTTGAATTTCCCACCTAAATGTCCTAAAAACGTGCCAACTATTGTGTCGACTAAACATATAGATATTGCTAGTATACACAACCCCAACATTAAAGCAATGTAGACAAAAGGATACAAATAGGGATATTTTTCAAAATCGATTGGCACTTGAAAATCTTTTGGTAGAATAAATCTCTTTTTCATTTCTAAAATTGGTGCAAATGCAAAGATCAATGTACCCACTCCAGCAATAATTATAATTGCAGAGGAAAATCGATTTGAATTTTTAATTTCAGATTTCGTTATTTGATCAAATTCAGTAGTTTTCGAATAAAAGTCGTCTGTTTCGATTTCTGTCATTAGATTTACAATTTTTTTCCGTTGGTACAACTAAAAGGCAAAACATTAAACTTATTTTTTTTTCAAATTGAAAATCACACAAAACTAATCATTCTTGCAGATATTTGCACAATTATTAATAGCAAACCGATTACTTCACTGAATTCTTCCTGGCTTGCGGTTTCTTTATTAAAATATTTTATTTCTAAAATTAAAGGTAATACCAGGAGAAACCACACGCAGCATGAAAACATAGAATATTTAAACGTGTAAGGCTCCAAAGACATGCCTATGACGGAAAAAAATTAATTTGCATTATGTTTTGGTATTTGATGATTTCAATTTCTTACCAGCTAAATAGAATCTCTTTTTGAGATTTTTAAACAATTTTTCACTTGTCATGTTTTTGAGTTACTAAATGTGATAACAATTTGCATTTGACTGATGCAACACAGATTTTTAAACAATCCTTAGTGTTGTAAATATTTAAAAAAATTAAAAATTCTCCTTGTTTTTACACAACAATTATATTAATTAACACCTTCAATTTCTTTTAATTGTCTGCTGTTTTAACACTACAAAAATTGATTTCAGCAACAACAAAAAAAAACTTAAATACAGTGGAACTTTGATAAGTCGAAGTTGACGGAGACAGACGAAAATTAGAGTGTTTCAAGATATCGAGGTTTGACTTATCGAGGGTTAAGCGGGTCAATCATGCTGTCACAGCAAAAAGCTTATTTGCACTAGACGTTCAATCATGCACGCAAGCATCAGTTAATTCGAAACAGCCAAACCGACAGCACACAGGCCAAATATCAATTTAAAAAATTTTTGTCCTTATATTTTTCGCTTTTTGTCATCCACAACTCACTTCTTTGTTTATATAACTCGGAAAAGGATTCCCAAAAAACTTTGTCTTTTATATGCGACATCTTTTCACTACTAAAAATTACGCTGAATTGACGAAATGATTGACAGCATCGCCATACACGTTCAAGCCTGCTGTCATTCACAAAGCTCCCTTGAAACATAACAAAAGCTATAATTGCCAATCTGGCAATCATTGGAGACCCGTATGGTGATATTCGTATCAAAATTCGAACAGTTGTACCAAAATCCCCCCCCCCCCCCTAATGGTCCATTTTTGCCCATGAACGAACTTAGCCTCGCATTTTACGAAAAACAGATCTGCGCAAGATTTCAAGCCTCTAGCTCAATCCGTGCGCCCGCAATCCACGCCACAGACAGACGGACGGACGGACAGACAGACGGACAGACAGACAGACAGACGGACGGACAGACGGACGGACGGACATGCAAAAATTAATTATTTTTATCATTCTAATCACACTGGCGTAATTCATTTTTGTGTGTGATAACGGGATCTTGGCGTTACAAACGGTAAGGCAAAGTTAATATACCCTTTGGTTTCACCACACGGGTATAAAAATATCAAAATGATATTGGCCAGCATGCTGTCAATCATGGAATTTTGCATGACAGTATCACAATAGACGTTTAAAATGCTGTCACAGCATGCGATGATTGACTGCAAGATTGAACGTGTGGGGGCCGCTTTATTGAGGTCGATTAATATTGATGCAAAAAAAAAATTACCCGTAAAAGAGAATCGCAAAGTGAATCATAAATAATGAAATATATTTTATATTAAATTTTAAATAAACACATACGATAATGTTTTCTTGACTAAATCTAAATTGAATTGTTTTCTTGCAGAAATGTAGAACCATTAAAAAAAATTACGTTTGACTTTTCAGTTAGAAAATTATACAAATCTATACGTATAATAAATCTGTAAGGGGATCGTACTGATACCAAAAGTAACATTTTTAAAAATTTTGTCTGTCTGTCTGAATGTTTGTCCTTAGTATGGTAATAAAAGACATCTTACAGTAAAATAGCAAATTATTTAATCCTAAAAACTTTAATACTCAGAACAGTAAATTATAATTTTAATAGAGAAATAAAGAACAATTAATACTTAACAAAAAATGAAATAATAAAATTAATTTCATGCAGTCTTTCAACGACTAGAAAATTTATAAAATCGATTCAACCATTACGTTCTGATATTGTTTGAAAGACTTTTTGTATCAACTGATTTTCGGGATCTTCTAACTCCTTTGCTTGGCACCTAACAATAAAGATTTTTAAAAAATTTCATACTTAAAAAAAGTTATTTTAACTCACAATAATTCAATTTTACGGAGCATTTTATAGTAATAATCTCTCTCTAACACAACCTTTTCAATCTGAAACATCAAAAAAGATAAATTTGTTAAATACTTTTATGTTCTTAACTCTTAAACCTCTACGCTTAATTTTTCAATGTCCGCTGTTAATGATTGAAAACTTCCAGGGGAAATGATACTTTTATCAAAATCTTCCTGAACGGACAGCAGAGAGTCCTTGGATTTATCTTTCTTTAAAACTGAAATCAATAAATTGTCGTTGAAATGATATAAAATTAATTAGAATTAAAGAAATTACCCAATGGCTCCGGTTTCACTTTTATAATGGGACAACTAGTTGACCTTACCAGATTCTTTTTTACGGAACCCGGTTTAGAAGTCAACTGGTCACATTCCGGTGCAGCTGAGTAATTTGCATCAAAAAACACTTTAAACCACTGCAAAAACTCAAAATTGTCTTGAAATCTACCCTTAATCAATTTTTCAATAGGGACATTCTGTAAAATAAAAAATAAATAATCTTAGTTTGGTAAAAATAATATCACCTACATTTTCATTTACCTTTTCAATTTTAATTTTCGTGAATGCATTTTGGAATAATTTCAAATTATAAATGAATTCATGTTCCAGTTTTGCTTCCATTTTGACTTTTTTTATTTGGATTGAATCGGGGAACAACATGCACATCAGCTGGCAATATGCAACACCAGAGCACATTTCCTCAACTTTGGTGCATTTGGAAGATAGAGTTTCATTAATCCATTGCACTAAACTATGGCGAGACATTGCACTATCGATATTGTAATTAGTCAAAGAAACATTTACTGGCATTTTAGATAGCAAATGATAAATCGTAACGTGAAAAATTAACTTTTCTTTTAACTTATTTTAATTAAAAATTAACTGTGGCACAAAGAAGAGTTAACTGATGATATTTCTATGTCTAACGGAACCTTGAACAATTTATTGAAACAAAACTCAGGGTCGAATTTTGGAATTTAAAGGATCGATTTAAAAGAATAAGAAAAAAGTGAAAAACTAAGGATTTTATTTTATTTATTTTAAAATTGTCTTATACAAAGGTGTTCAGTTAAATTAACATAGATCTTTTGTAAGAAAAATAATACTTAACACATTGTTCAAAAAGAAAATAAATATATAATACCATGGATTTTTAATTTTTTTAAATGTATGTTGGGGGTTGAGCTTTTCAAATTCGTTCTCCCTTCGTGTTGCTTTTTAACAATTTTTGTATGACATTTAGTATTACCGTCATATTACAAAACATCCCCTTCCCGTCACTGTGTGGCATATTTTATGGAGAGTATTTAATGCATGTTATTAAAATTACTATTTCTGTTTAAATTTAAATTTTACCGCCATTGCTGAATTCTGTGAGTTTTTTCCACAAGGTTTAACGCGATTTAAAATTTCGTAAATTCTCTCTGTTTTTTGTTTATTTGCATCATAGTAAGTTTTATATTAAACTACTTATACAATTATGGGATTTTATTACTTTTTTATATAATAATGTACACTTGTTTTATTACTTGAAAATAACTTGCAATAATTCGATTTAAAACTTGTGAAACTTCCACCTCATTTTGTGTCTGTCACAAATTTCGTTAAAATATCTTCTTATCCTAAAATAAGAAATTATCCTAAACTTCGTTTTGGTTTGTAAATTTCTCCATAAACAAAAAAGTTGAGCAGAAAATCGTTTCTTGTAGGGTAATTTCCTGAGTGGTTTCATAAATATAGCGTCAGGGCAACTCTAGGAGAAGATATGAATAGTTTTAATCATAGCTAGTAACCAGAACACTTCCAGGTAAACACTGTCTCGCACATCTACTACTTTATTTTCTGCATCTGCTACGTTTAGTGTGAAGTCCCAGCCCTGGTGAAATTACATTTGGGAAAGTGAAACAGTTCGCCGTGCACGAAACCTCTGAAGAAAATCGCTTAAAAAGCCAGGAAATTGCGTTCGCCCGGATCTATTTATTAACAATTAGGTGAGTGACAGACATTTGCGAGTAATTAGCAGTGAATTCGCTGCGAAAACGGTAATAATCAGGACAGAGAAAACGAAAAACCATTTCGTGGCCGCCTTATTCATTCGGTCGGCATATTTTCCCCTTTGACCTCTCGTCTCTTTGTGTAAAGTTCAGCAGCATTTTTCGTTCGACGTTGAAAAAGTTTCAGTGTCCAATAGCAAAAATTAGCGGTTTCTAGCTGCTCAGCGTGCGATTTCAATTGTTCTGTGAAGATTCCCGTTTAAATCGATAATTGGTCATAACTTCCCGGTCGAAAGGTGTGTGTTACCGATTTTAATTGCGTCACGGATGGTGCGGTTTTTCATTGAAACTCGACTTCTTTGAGGGAAAACGGAAAATCTTTGGGAAAAACGCGGAGTCACAGGTGAGCGAAAAGGTGTGAGAAACGGACAGAAGCAAGGGATGCATCGAAATGTGGTGCTAAGAACAGGACTTGTGCTAATGGGGCTCCAAATCGACGTCCATGTTTGATTTCAACTCGATTCTAGCTCGCCCCTTGACCCCTCCCGTTTAGGCAACCTTGATTCACGAACACCAGCAGAGCCAAAGGATGTGAATTTCAAATCGTGACGTTTTCGCCCGCCATGTTCGCAGCGGAGAAATTTCCCATTTAAGGACGTTTTCGCAGAGGGCAGCGAGGCAATTCCCCTCAAGGATGTGACAGATGTACTGTTGGAATGTCAAATGGGAAGCCGCCATCCGAATTGCCATGCAGCGACTTTCGAGCCGGAAACGTGTTTTAACGCCTTGAGTGGGCCCAATAATCGCTATAAATTGGTCCACACAACGCCCATGTGAGGATCTCATCGCATATCTTGTCCCATTGAATTCGGTTTGGTTGTTTTTCTTGCAAGCGCGGTCGATCATCGTCCGAGAAACGCTCAACAGAATCCAGTTCTAAGGCGGGCTTGCTGCTTCGATGAAAACGTCCAAAAAACGCTCCACGAATGACTCAATTCGCACGCAACAACACCAGCAGACAACATCAAGCAACTATAGCTTCTTGGCCGTGATTCCAAGCCATGTAAGACGACAGAAAATGTTCCGGATTGCTTGGCCCTGATGGCTAAGACTATCGACTAGACTACGCCTTGTGTGATGCTGCCTAATCGCTCGGTTCGGATCTTTCCATCACATCAAGCCTCTCAGACTAGATCCAAGTAGAGTGGAGTGTGCTGCAATAAGTTGTCTGCAACGAATGATGGCCCGAAGATGAGGAGCTGAAAATTGAAATCCCCGCGGCGAGGAGTAGCTGCCACGAAACGAAAAGAACAACCAAATGAAGCTGAAGCGCAATCGCTATCGGAATTCTCTGTACATTTTTGTCTGTTTTCTCGTTGTATTTTTACTTATTCTGGTTTAGTTGTGGCTGCAATTCTATTTTTACACTTTCGGTGAATCGGAGAAATTCAATTTCTAAAATTTTCGAATAATTTCCAAATTCTAGTTTCGTGGCCTAGCCCGAAGCACGCACCGGCAGAATTAGAAATCTAACATGGAATTCGATTATCATGGCAATGTGATTTTTTTTTTACTTCTTGATTTGTCATCATTTGTCTCTACCGTATAGTGCAGATCATGGCCATTTATCACTGGAATTTATCATGAAAAATAGACTATCTCGGAAAATTGCGCTGAAATTGCCGTCCGCACTGACTAAACTCGTTGAATCACAGCTGTTGGGGGTCGTTTTTTGGCACAATGTTGAATCATCTTCCACGATTTAGTGATGGAATTCGATGGAACACCTTTTTGGTGAAATCATAAAAACATTCGATCAGGTATTCAGCGAGAAGTAATCAAAAGATCTTAACAAACGAAAATGGAATCGAAACTGTTGATTCGCTAGAGAATGTCAATGACTGCTGGTTTGGTTAAAATGGCCATCAAATACTTTCTATTGCTACTTTTTATTTGAATAGTTCTAAGCTAAAAAAAATTAAATGCAACTGTGATGCAACCGCAGTTCATGACTTAATTAGGACTCATTCATTTGGAATTATGGTTTCCTCGTTTTCTGTAGGGCATTTCATTGCTTCAGTAGTCATAATCGGTCTAAACTATGCTACAAAAACAGTTAATTGCCTACTCGGTGCTCTCCCATATCCAATTTATTGAATGGAACCTGTTCGATGTGAATCAGAATAAAAACCGTCCAATTAATTCCCGTTTTGCCTCATTTGACTTAAAGAATTCAAGTACTTGGCATTCATTCATTTTTAATCTTCTATGCTAATTTCTTAAATTGTTAAATAAAACACTATCATGATTATTCTATTTTTGGTTTAATATGAATTGTCTTTTTAATTGTAATTTAGTCGATAATAATAAAATTTTTACGCTAACATTTGTTGATGTTTGGTCGCTCGAAGTTGTGGTTTTATCGCTTTGGCGTTTATTTAGCTTTTATTTTTTGGTTTGTTGATTGTATAACCTTAGTTCTAGCGGTATCTAGTAGTTACTGCTCTGCCGGGGCATATGCGCTCAAATGCGTATGAAGATTTCTATGTACCAAACACATTATTTATGACAGATTTTTTCTTTATGCTATGAGACTCTAGAACAGGGGTCTCCAAGATAACTGTCTCTGTACAACCACCACCACGTCGAAACCACCACAACCTGAACTCGAAGCATTTGCTACTCGGAATTCAAAACCTCATTACAAATCTAATAAATATTAAGCAGACGAATGACATCCTCTTGCATCGAAAGTCTGAAACAAACTAACTACAAATCAAACTGCATATCGATTCTAGCTTACTGGTGGTGGAAAGAGATGTTCGATTACGTTCGGCGGCCTTTCGTTCAGGTTCGTTTTTCTGAATGCTAATGTAAGATAGTATTGACAAAAACATAGTAAAATGTGTCTGGCTCAATAATATGTACGAGGAGCCGCAAGAGCCAAGGCCTGGAGATGCCTGCTCTAGAAGACTTTAATTTAACTGTAGAAGACTAAGACCTTAATTTAACTGTAGAACACTTTAGTAATGATTCGGATAGCTTGAAATATCAAAAACTAATGCAAACTCAAGCTGTGCTAAACTCGCCTTCGTCGAACTCTACGACAGAAAACCAATTCTATTCAAATTATTTACGATCCGAAGTTAGAAAGTTTTCTTTTACTCATTCTGCAGTTTTTTTTTACATATCATCGTTAATAAAATGGATACTCCTTCAATCCGTAGAATCCCTGGTCAAGTATTGAAGAAGATCGGATCATTTATGTATATTTGATCACTTTTCAAGTTATTTTCGACCACTATAATGAATTTTAATTGTTGGAAGATTTTGAAATTTCTCTTGAAACGCTAAAAAACGCAAAAATTTCCCTGTGAGGCGGTCAAGACGGCTATGAATTGAGTCCCATTTACTCTTCACTTGCGATTTTTTTATCCCATGAATTCTTGGCAAGAAAAAATTTCAGGAGAGAAATTTCATGGAAGATTTCACCACTGAATTTTTTTTTTTTTTTTAATTAAATTCATTTATTTGTGTATATGTTACAATGTTGATTTCTTTATATGTATATTGACAATTCAAATTTCATTTCTAAGAATAAGCTAAGACAGTTGGGAAACTGGTATAATAGCTAGTATGAAAGACCGTTACATGTCATTGTGTCATATTTACAAATTATTATTTAGGACAATTTATTAAAAAATATAAATGACTTCTTTTTGAATTCGTAAAAGTTGTTTAAGTTTTTTATGTCATTTGGTAGTAGGTTGAACGTTCTAATAGATGTGTTTAGGATGCTGTTGTGTTGTTTGTTTGTCCTCATGAAACTTCTTCGAGATCTCCGAATTTAAATTGCGGAACATAAATTCATTGGACGAGAAGTGTAATTAAGGAAATGTTCGTCCCGGGACTGATGCCACGAGGAGGGAAAACCGAAAAATTGCTATAAAATAAACACCGGTGAAACGATTTGCTACAAGGTTTTTTTTTTATTATAATACAGCCCCGGTGGTTGTGGCCTTACTATGTCAAATATAGACTCAAAAAGTTACTTACGGCCAATTTCTTCACAGAGTACTAAAGTGGAGTCTAGCTAGTCCAGGTATTATCTCTGGTACTCGGTACTAAGGAAATCTTAGTACTTGTGGATTTCTTCACATCGCTAGTACCGGAGCTAAATTCATCAGCCGGTACTAGCGGCAAATACGTCTAAAACTAAGCTAATACGTCTAAAATCGTTTTTGACACAATTTTGACATCGGAATTTGAAATATTATTGTTCGCTGTGTTCCGTGAATTTGTGTACGTTTTTTTTTTCAATTAATATTTGTTTGTTTTTTTTCGATATTTCATATTATTTTGCTTTATAAACGTGCTTTTCATTCGCAAATAAATAATAGTGCAAATAATTAGTGCAAATAAATAGTGCAAATAAAAAATAGTGCAAATAAATAGCGTGAAATAAATAGTGCAAATAAAAAATAGTGCAAATAAATAGTGTGAAATAAATAGTGATGCGAAAAGGCCTCGCTGCCCCAATTGGAGTCTGCAAGATACGGATTTATTGTGCACCCTCGTACGTGAGATTGTACAAAAAGTTTTGCCACGTCGAACCGAAACAGTAACATCCGCCGATTCTAATTCGACGCCAATTTCATCGATCACTCCTGAATCCACCGTTTCATTGCCAAACGCATCTCCCAAGCAGCCAGACAGCCAAATCAATCCGCCGAGCCAATTTTTGCAACTACTCCAGTACTAAATTATAGGTGAAGAAATAAAATTGGCATAAATTCGAGTACTAACGTCGCTAGACCCTCAATTTCGAGGGTCTAGGAAATAATGAGTACCAGCTAATACTCCGTACCAAAGTCCGTACTAAGGCGCGCTAGTACTTGGTGAAGAAATAACTTGATACCAATTTGAGTACCAAATTTTGGTCTAATACCGGTAATAGCGTTAGTACTCTGTGAAGAAATCGGCCGTTAAACAGACCCACGGTAAGAAATCCATGTAAAGTTTAAAAGTAGAGTCCGACCGCACCTTCGGCTTCGGCCACCATCACACTTTCGGCCAAATTTCGGCTTCGGCCACCATCACACTTTCGGCCAAATTTCGGCTTCGGCCACCATCACACTTTCGGCCAAATTTCGGCTTCGGCCACCATCACACTTTCGGCCAAAATTAAGCCGAACGTTTGATCGAAGCCGAAGGTGTAGGTAAACTGTCAAATATCAATACAATGAAAATAAAAATTTGGCGTATTTTTTTCTTTTTTTTTATACCGAATTTTCTCAAACATTTGTATTTGGTGAACGGAGGGTCATGGGAAATGATTTATTTGCCAGTGACATTTCCTCGTCAATTCAAAACATTGGGCCAGAAAATTTTTCACTGTAAGATTTCGTCTCGATTAAAGTGACTCTACGTGCAGATTTGTTTCGAATATTTTTGTCTAATAAATTAGAAATGCCTCGCAAAATTTTGTCTCTACAAGAGATTTTTCGGCAGGACATGAAAATAGATTAAATTTATAAGACTTAAAATTAAGGAAAATTGCAGAAATTTGGAGGAAATCTATTTTCCCAATCAGTTTTATACATAATTTTTTTTTTTTATAAATTGAAACTTGTGTTGCAATATTGAATTTCTTAATTTTCCAGAACAACTGTTGTCAAAAATTTATAAAAGCGCGTTGTAGGCAAACCACTAGAGTACAAGTTTTCCGTCTCCAGATTATGACAATTTTTAAGATATTAAAATGTTAATAAAATTTTGCTGTATTATTCATGCTAATCGCCTGTGATTTGGTGTTGTAAATTTTCAAATGTTTTTATTATTTTTAACGACAAAAAACTATTTTAATAGCACCGCAATTGCTTTTGAAATTCATCTCAGTTTTTAGCTTTTATTTTTGTTCTTCCGATCATCCTGAGCTGTGCTTCGGCATTAAAGGGTCTTCCCCTAAGCTCTGGCTGGAACTATAAAAAAAAAGAAAATGCAAACCTTCGGCCGAATGTTAAGAAGAGGGAAGAAGTTCGTCTTCGTCAAAAACTCCTATGGTCAGTTTCCTAAGAACTATACTTAAAAGGCCAAAAAGCTTCTGAAAAATGTGAAAATAAAACGTTTAAAAAAATGAAATATATTCGTGCGCTTACTTCTCTACATGTACGCTAATTGTTGTTTGTTAGACTTTATATTCTAGAGATATATGGCAGTGGTCTCGTATTTTAAAAAAATTTGCAAGAAATGCTGCCGGACCAACGTTTTGCATTCATAGTGTTTTTTCTTCGTTTCCTCTTAAAAAAATCAATATACGCCTCAGAATACGGTAGCCCTGACTGAAGGTAAAAGGCTTTTTAATATGTAAAACTTGCTAGCTTGATAGCTGTATAATTCACACACGGTTTTATGAAAATTCTGCGAATAACTTGAAAATTCTGTCGAATAAGAACGTGTATTTGCCTTTTAAATCCTAATAAATTTTGTTAAGAAGTTTATATTTCAAAAGAGTAGGCATTGCTGTAATTGAAGTTTAAATACTGAAAAATATTGCGTTTTTACGATTGTCAGATAACGAAAGAGATTTAGTAAAGTTTTATTTATCACAATCAATTATTCTTTACGAAGAAATTTTCTTTATATTAATTTTACTTAAAATAATGATTTTAATGGACGATATTCTATAATTTCAGACGAAATGGCTGTAAACGTTTATTCAACAAATGTTACGACTGAGAATCTTTCACGACATGACATGCTTTCGTGGGTGAATGACTGCCTGCAAGCACAATTTACAAAAATTGAAGAATTATGTACAGGTAATAAAAAGCATCTTCTTTTGATAGACATATATTTTGCCTATGTCAATGTCCTGTCATTGAAAATGCGTCATTTCAATGGTTGGACATGGAGTATTTCTAAGGCGCTTAAAACATATAAGATCTAATCCATAAAATCGACATTTTGGAGACTTCCCAAAAACCCATTCCAAATAATGGTATAATTCCAAAACATTTCACATTTTCGAGATGTCGATTGGATTCTATTAGGTCTAAAAGCCTCATCTATGATTAATCCCAACCTAAGATTAAATATCCATAAAAAAATTATTAAATATTTCTCACAGTTTTTTAATACTTTGTTTTGAACGATTTTTAGGTGCAGCATACTGCCAATTCATGGATATGCTCTTCCCTGGCTCCGTACAGATGAAAAGAGTTAAATTCCGTACAAATTTGGAGCATGAATATATTCAGAATTTCAAAATTTTACAAGCATCATTTAAAAAGATGAACGTGGATAAAGTAAGAAACAAAAATTCACTTTAACAAAATTCATTTTCTAGAGAATTAGAACATCTTAGTTTCCAGTTTTTCAGTAATTTCTGTTTGATATTTTTTTTTCAAACAGAAGAGATTTGAATAAGCAATTTCTAGAAATTATATTTGAAATGGTAATAATTGATATGTAGATAATACCGGTGGACAAGCTGATAAAGGGACGTTTCCAGGACAATTTTGAGTTTTTACAATGGTTTAAAAAGTTCTTCGATGCCAATTACGATGGCCGAGAATACGATCCAATGGTAGCACGTACTGGAGCTAAATTAGGTCACGGTGCTATACAAAATGAATTGGGCGTTGCTGAGAAACGACAAATCCAGGCGCCAAGGCAAACGACACGCATGACACCAAACTCAGGCAGTTAGTGTTTGAGTTATTTCTCGTTATCATCCACTAATGTTGTATATTATATTTTTTTTACTATTTATTGGTTACCATCATTTCATTTGTTACCAGAATTTACAAAAAAAACAATTTTATAGTAGACATTTTGTTACAAATTCTCCTAATAATTGGTTAATGAGTATTAATCAATGTTTCTTTCATGGAGGATTATTATGGATTTGTTATTTAAGGGCACATTTTTTAAAAATAAAATTTTTTAATGGTGCACGATACAGAAAAGTCATAATTTTTCGTATCTTGAAACTATTTTACTCGCTTTTTAGTAGCAAATTATCTGTTTTTCCGTTAATAGAATAATTTTCAGATGTTCGCACTGCTGATTCGCTAAACGAAAAGATGAGAAATTATACCTGCATGTGTAAAAGAAGTTCACTTCGATTGTCTCTGCAGTTGTTTTTAACGAAAGAATTGCCGGTTTGAAATGAATTCGGAAAATACGTGAAAAGGAAAATGTGTTTCACATACTGCGGCTTCGTAATCAATCGCATGGTTTAGTTTTGACACAAATAAATCATACATCGTGTTTCGTACATACGAGTGGATTATAAAATTACCCTATATTTAAGTACGAAGAAGCGAGACTCGGTCGGGTCTTTGATATTGCAGACGGAACGCGACACATAAGAACCCTAAATATCAAATTACCACGCGAGAATTAGATTTGCACGACAACAAATTGTTCCATTTTTCCGAATCATACTTTTCTTGTCGTGCTTCTTTTCAACATGCACTCACATCGATAACAAAACCAACATAAGAAAAATTGTTTTTGATTTTATCGCTTTACAATTTTTTTTTTTTTTCACAATATTCATTTTTCAGCACCGACTAAAACGATAATCAATTCACAATCAGTAATCAGCTATTACTGTTATTAATTTATTGGAAAACATTTATTTTATAAAAACTTTAATTTAATTTTTCAGTATCGAGGAGAGGGCTGTGTTAGTCTTCAATTACATTGTAATAATTACATCTTTTTGAAAATAGAAATAACCAAAATAGTTTTGTTAGCCGCCCATTCCCGAAATAAATGTCGTCGATTCTGTTTTAAAATGTAACAAGTTGAATTCCTTTTTTGTTTTTCTAATGTGGAAATTCTTATTTAATGCTTTAAATTTTGGTAAAGTCATTTTTTCACAAAAGCGCAAAAATTTTGAGAAATTTTCAAAAAACCGCATTTTAAAAAAATGGTATGGGTATTACCCGTTATAGCTAACGTTACTTTTCCAAACGTTGATAAAAACATAACAAAAGCTATAATTGCCACTATGGCAATTATTGGAGACCCGTATGGTGATATTCGTATCAAAATTCCAGTTTGAAGTCAAACTTTCTAATTAGATTTTTTTAAAATTTATTCCAATCGGATTTTGATGTATGGGAGTTTTATGTAGAATCATATCCTAAATAACTTTTGTTTTTGCACTTTTTTTATAAGATGCACCGTTTTTGAGATATACGCAAAAAACGTTTTCGTTCGTAATGGTCCATTTTTTCCCATTAACGAACTTAGCCTCTCATTTTACGAAAAACGAATCTGCGTAAAATTTCAAGTTTCTAGCTCAATCCGTGTGCTCGCAATCCGCGCCAGAGACAGACAGACGGACATGCAAAAATCAATTTTTTTAGTCATTCTAAACACACTGGTGTAATTCATTTTTGTGTGTGATGACGGGATCTTGGCGTTACAAACGGTAAGGCAAAGTTAATATACCCTTTGGTTTCACCATACGGGTATAAAAATCAAAATAAAATCCTCTGCCAACACAAGAAGCCACAATGGCCAATATTGACATTTGCAGAGGTGTAAGGTCTGTTTACAACACCAAAATTCTACGTTCAAATTACCCAAATATTTTTACTGACATTTTATACAGATGGCAGCTCTGTGGAGTTATATTTGAACCACTTTTGTGTGAATTTTCACCAAAAAAAATACAATCAGTTATTTCGTTATTGTACCGGAGTAAAATTTCTATAACGCATTTTTGAAGAAAAAACCCGAAAATCATTTTGTTATTTCGTTACGATGACGTTTGCTGCATACAATAGTAATCACAAAATTTTGCCAACTCCACCAAAACATGTGGAATTTCTTTTCTTTCTTTTTTTACTCAGAAGAAAGTATTTCTTTTTGCTTTTCTTAGCAATAGAATGTTTGATTTTTCCTTAAAAATCGATCGTCCCAATTGAACATTTCGAAATTGCGCTAAACTAAATAAAATTCGCGAAAAAAATTTGAAAATTTCACTATATATCAGAAATAATTACTGAGATTACTTAAATCGGTTAATATAAGTAAAAAACTCATAACCGAAATATTGAAAAACAAAATTGGAAAGTCATAAATTTTAACACAATTCATTTTATTGAGGGTATTCACAATCCTCTTCGGTATTCGGTATTTTCGGTAATATTAAAAGACTGAAAATATTCTGCTGTGAACATCCCACAGCACAGATTTGAGAACAGCGCTTTTATTTGATACGTGACCAAATCATGAACTGCGAATTTGATTGTAAAATATATCACATACCTTTAAATCCATGTTTGATGTATTCTTTTGAATTTCTTTTGTGGAAACGGCTATCAAAATTGAAAAAAATTGCAGTCCGATGAGATTAACAAAAAACCAGCGAGAAAATTTGACAACTAAAAACATTACTAGCGCCACTCGCGGTTGATTCTTGATACCGAATACCGAGGCTGAAAAACACGACTCGAGGCATGTATACAATTACCGAATCCGGTAATTCGTTTTTACATGAACCAAGTTACCGTCTCGGTAAAAATCTGTTAAATTTGACTGAATTACCGAGCGGTAAATT
Organism: Chrysopilus asiliformis; assembly: GCA_964034945.1. Classification (NCBI taxonomy): domain Eukaryota; kingdom Metazoa; phylum Arthropoda; class Insecta; order Diptera; family Rhagionidae; genus Chrysopilus; species Chrysopilus asiliformis. The sequence goes on along the minus strand of OZ035961.1, from coordinate 85,619,370 downwards.
TACCCGCATTTTAAAAGACGACTGTGAATTCCCTGATTGTCAACTGGTGTCAGCCCCACATTAGTGAATTGTATTTTAAGATTATGTTGTGATTAGCAACAACATTTAACACATCTCCACTTGTTTCGTTTTAAAACGGAATCCAATAGTATTTAATAATTCTCTTTTTACCCATTTAGAAAAATTAAATTGTTATTAATATATGTTTTATTTATCTATCATTGTATCATTTAAATTTTTTAAATAATTTTTTATAATTTTTTTTCATTATCCGCATTTAATTTTTTAATTGGTTTTGATTATTTTTTAAAGACATTTTTTCTCTCCGATTAATTCTAGATAATCCCAATAGACAAACTAATTAAGGGTCGTTTTCAAGATAATTTTGAATTCTTGCAATGGTTCAAAAAATTCTTCGATGCTAATTACGATGGTAGAGATTATGATGCAATGGGAGCTAGAGATAATACATCAATGGGTTTCGGCTCTAGTGCTGCTTCGGGTGGTTCTGCTGGTTCGGTTGCTGGCAGATCAATTGCAACGGCCACGAAACGGGCTATGGTACCCACTTCAACTATGGCACCTCGTACCGTTGCCAAGCCGAGTATGTGGATAATTTTTGTTTTCTGTTTATTTTTTGTTTCTCTGTTACAATAGTTACGTTTCTATATTTTTGTATCTTTTATTTTTATTTTGGTTGTTAAATTTCCGAATCTTGGGTACAAAATTTTTCCAAATCGATGTTGTTTTGTGGCCTATTATAATATTTTTCCTAAAAAAAATTATGCAGATAAAAAGATTTTGGGGTCCATTGTGGATAACGATCGTAATCGCAACGATCGAGATTCACCTGTTGTTGTTGGTATAAAACACTAACAACAACACACAATTTCTGATCGTTACGATTACGATCGTTATCCACAATGGACCCCTTTATTGTTTTCGAAACTAATCAAATTATTGTTTTTTTTTTTAATCGAATTCGCTGCTATCACTATGAGTTTTCTGCTTAATTAAATTAGGTATAAATAATTCGATTGAGAAGTTTTGCAGTTATCATTATCTATGAGTTTTTTTTTAGCAAATGCTTCGAAAACGTCGATTGTTTTTATTCTTGATTTCTCGGTAAATTTCGCCATATATTTTATCTTGAGTGTTAATTTTATACACTCAGCTAACCATAAATGGTATGTCGCAATTTTTTTTCTGAAAATTCAAGGGGAAAATCCAAGTATAAGACCTTGTCTCGATAAGACATCAATTGAAATTTTTTTCAGGCCTTCCATTGAAATCTCCCGTGGGGACAGCATTCGTCAGATTTTTTTGATGCCTTAGACAAAAATGCTCGGGAAAAAAGATATCTACAAGTGTCAGTTTCATAGCAGGCGATGAGAAACGTTCCAATTTATGTTTAATCGAGATGAGGTTTAATGAAAACTGGTTATAACGACATTCAAGGAACCGAACAACTTTTGCTCGCTTGACTGGTTTGGCTAAAATATTGTGATCGATAGAAAAAGATTTTATGTGCTCCAATCGGGATCTAAAAAGTTTTTCGATATAACCAGTTTCTGCTGTATCTTGAAAAGATAATTTTGAAAACAACGATTTCCTAAAAACAAAACTAGATATTTTACTATTTTCTAGAACTCTTCCAAATTACTATTTTTCTGGAATTCATAATTTTTTTTGGGACTGTTTTGAAGATATTTTGCAAAAATTTGCAATTCACTTTAATTTCCATAGCAGAATTGCAACCTCTTCTATAAATTCTCCTGCATTTCACAGGTGAAAATAGTAATATCACTTCGTATTGGTGATATTCAAAGGGTGTTCATCCCAAGCAACACAAGAGATTGTAAAGTGGGCATCGTGCCTTAAACGATCATCAATTTCTTGAATTTGCGGTCTCGGCGACCACTTCACGACTACCATAAATCATTAGAGTCGTTATCGAGATTTTTTTCTCCGTTTTTTATCTTAGTGATTCCTTTTTTTTGGAAATTCCTTCGACGTCATAAACATTCAATAATAATAAAAAATCTAATACCGCCCTCTACTTAAATTTCACAAATCACAAAAAACACACTCGAAACGCTTTACTCTCTTTTATCAGTGGCTTAAATTTTTCTTAAGCCTAAACCCCAATTACGCGTTCGTGCGTGCGGCACCCACGCGGTGAAGGTAAAAACTACGCATTTATATGAGTAAATGTATAATTGCGCGTTGCTGAGACGCGTTGCCGAGACGCGTTGCCGCGTCCGTGCCGCGTAGAGTAGGTTCAGTTTCTACTTTTAGACGCGGTGACAACCAGAACAAAATCATGCCGCACGCACGAACGCGTAATTGGGGTTTAGGCTTTAACATTTCTTTCATTATTAATTGCGCCGCTTGAACTTGCTTTTGGCCACATGTATAACAAAACGTATAACCATGGCCGAATGTAGAATTCAAGCAACAATTAATTCTTTGCATGTCATTCTAAGCTTACATTAAAAAAAATTCCATCACATATCCTAGTTAATTTGCAAAATATTTATTTATTTTTTTTTTCTCTTCCATCCGTTTCTGTTTCGACCGATTTAATTGACATTAAATTTAAGATGTTTCTGCAGTGTCGAAGGTAGCACCCCGAACAGCAGTCGCTCCAGCACCACGAGTTTTGAACTCAAATGCGACCAACAAAAAGTCTGAAACTTCGAATAATCAAGTTTCAAATCAACAAGTCGAGGAATTATCACATCAAGTAAGGTTTTTTTTGTTGTTAACTCTTTCAGAACCATTGACAGATTTTTCAGCTAGATGAAAAATAAATAGAGATTATTTTCGTGTTGGAGATTGTCCATAAAATACTTCACTTATTTAGGGAAAAGTGAATTTTACGATAATATGATGACCATATTGAATTACACACAAAATTTCGCGGAAAACGCAAAAAGACCAAAAATAACTTGACGTATTTTATGGACATGCCAATAGGAAATTTCAGGTTTTTGAAAAATTTACTCAAGGTCTCCACTAGACACAAATTTCACTCATGTTTATATTCTGTCATTAAAATAGGATTTTTTTCAGAACTTTTTTTTACTAATGGTGAATTCGAATCACAGATTTAGAGCATGCTCTACGCTTATTCAGTATAAATTTATTAGAAAACATAACAAAAGCTATAATTGCCAACCTGGCAATTATTGACAAACCGTATGGTGATATCGCAGTGTTCGAAGTTTAAGTTAACGGAGAACAGTTGTATTAAAATTCCACTTTGAAGGCAAACTTTTCAATAAGATTTTTTAATCGTATTTTGATGTATGGAAGTTTTATGTAGAATCATAACCTAAACAACTTTTGTTCTTGAACCCTTTTTAAAATATGCATCGTTTTTGAGATATTCGCAAAAAATGTTTTCATTCGTATGGGGGGTACCCCCCTAATGGTCCATTTTTGCACATTAACGAACTTATGCCCTAAATACATGTGCAGATTTTCTGCATGCAGAGCTGCATGCATATCTGCAGCTAAGACACATGAGCAGATTTTTTTGACATTTCATCGCATCGGCTGCTGTCAACAATGGAAGAAGAATTGGTAAATTTTTATATTGGAAATGGATGGATCACCTTTGGAAATTGATGGATCACCTCATGTTTTTGAAAGCCATAGATAACGTCAACACAAAGTATTGAATATTTTCTACTGGACTTTTCTTTCCTTTTCTTTCCTTTTCCACTGTGTACGAATTTAGTCAATAGTCTCTTTGCTAACAGTCGATTTTGCCAAACACCAAAAAAGAATCCTCGGTTGGCATCACTAATTCTGCGCAGAGAAAGTTGAATTTGAGATACCATGCAGCTTTGCGCTGCATGCAGAATTTACATGTGTTCCACTTCATATAAATGAGTGTATTTAAATTCCGCTGCATGCAGAATTCTGCACATGTGTTTAGGGCATTAGCCTTGGATTTTACGAAAAACGAATCTGCGTAAAATTTCAAGTCCCTAGCTCAATCCGTGCGCCCGCAACCGACGGACGGACATGCAAAATTCAATTTTTTTTATCATTCTAAACACTGGTGTAATTCATTTTTGTGTGTGATGACGGTACCTTGGCGTTACAAACGGTAAGGCAAAGTTAATATGAGGCTATCAGAGCAAGAGTGGACTAACCCACATGTCGAAATCGTGAGTGTTTGAATCACTATCGCGAGTGAGTTTTTAGATAAAATTGTTTGGACGCACAAAAGAACATTTCAACATTGAGTAATAAAGTCCACAGAATGTTTTTTTTTCCAAAAAATTACAGTCAATAATAGTACAAAAGTGGAAAAGCTTCAAAAACTCAATTATGTGGCTTGGTCCACTTTTGCTCTCAACGCCTCATATACCCTTTGGTTTCACCATACGGGTATAAAAATTCCAAAAAAAATTCTATTTGATTTAAAAAATAGATCGAGCAGAAACAGCAGGCCATTCAAATACGCCATAAGAATTTGTTCTGAAATATGCTGCCTCTACGGTACAAATTAGTGACAAAACGTGGAAAATGATGAAATTTATGTCTAATCGAGACTGGGAGTTATGAAACACCAAGATTTTTGATACCTAAATGACAAAAATATTTTTTTCGGTTCTGAAAGGGCAAACTGATTTTTTCTAGATATCTTTTAAATATATTTTCAAATTAATTTCAAGGTAATGGACATGAGGCTCAATTTAGAAGGTCTTGAAAAGGAACGTGATTTCTATTTTAGCAAATTACGAGATATTGAAATTCTGTATGTGAAAAACATCCGTTTTTTGTAGTTTTTTATATAAAGTAATTTTCTCTTTATTTTTTTACAGGTGTCAAGATGCTGACGAAGCCGAACCAAATCCTTTAGTGCAAAAAATTCTCGATATCCTTTATGCAACAGAGGTAAATATCGAAGTAATTACAGCTTTTTATTACTAGTATTTTTTTTTAATTCACTAATCCAAAATATCACTAGAACAATTAAAAAAATTGCATTTTTGTTAAAAATGCTTATTTTCTAGGACGGTTTTGCTCCACCTGACGAATTACCACCCGAGGAGGAGGAATATTAAATAATTTCTAATTAAATGATCACGGGGTCTGAAAAAATATAATAAAACAAAACAAGTCATCATTAACGACCAATCAAAGCATATATATTGAGTTCATAAATGAGATCAACATTATAAAACAATATTTGTTTCTTTTTTTACGTCTTTTTCATTCGAAATTTCTATTTCAATGTATTATTTTTCTTCTCCTTCATTAACTTAAACACAACAACACAAAATTAACATCATTTAATGTCAACATAATTTAGTATATTTTTCGTTTTTCCTTTGCTTGTATTTACTTTTTTAAGAAAAAAAAAAGTTATTTTTAATTAAAAGTAAAAGAAAACATTGTTTGTATCTATTAAAGATTTCAATATGACGTGATTTTCTTTGTTATCAAATTTCCCTTACAATTAATCAGGGTAGAGATGAAAACTTCATTGCAAAAAAGGTGTATTTGTTAAATTCTTGATGATATTTATTGATTATAGTGACTAATTTTCTATTTTTTATTTAAAAAAGACAAAACAAAAAAAAATCATTTTCGTTTTCCCTTCCCCTTTGTTTATGGTTTGGAAGTGTTGTAGTAAACTTAATATTTATTCATGTAGAATAAAAAAAAATTTAATGACTGCAATTGTAATAAGATTTGAAGGTAAAAGCCGCCGGCCTTGTTTTGTAACTTCAATGCTATAAAGATTTTAGAAAAATCGAACAAAACGAAAATTTATGAAGGATGATGTAAAAATTTTATTATAATCAAATATACTTCTTTTTTCAAAACTAAAAATCTTTATAAATTTACAAAAATGTCTCTAAATACAAATATTTTAAATGAGTATTTTCTCAATGGAATCTGAGCAAAAATTTAATTCATTTTCAAAAGAATTTTATTCATGCTTTTCGTCTAAATGAATTTTTGTAAATGCGAATGAGTAAACAAAATTAATATCATTGGTATAATTTAGATAAAATACATTTAAAAAGAAACTAAACTAACCTAAAAATAACATCAATACCAATTAAGCTAACTATTTTGAATTGTAAATCAGTACACTGTAAACTACGACGCAAAATAAGAGAGATAAAAGAACAAGAATAAATTGTCCGTTTTAACTGTCCCTAACTAATCAACACACCACACACACGCACGCATATTTTGCATTGAAAAAAGTATTTTCGTAAACGATTGTATTTATATAAACATATACAAAATTATATTACAAAAAGAATAATAAAAAAAAATTACCAGAAAATAATTATATAAATCATGTTAAGTAAAAATATATATATGAAAAGTGATTATGAGAGAAATTAAAATAAAATACCCCGAGTATGTTACTTCAAATGTGAAACTAAGAAAGAAATCTTTTAAAAATTCGAAAAAACGAACCTAAAACTATGAAAATAAATCAACAAAAAAAAAATATCAATAAGAGAAAAAAAACTTAAAAAAAATTGTATAATGTAAAATTGTTGCTTAGATAAATTATAACGTAGCTTAACGATTTTTTTAGAAAACATAAAAAAAAATATAAATAATTCTTATTTGTTATTTTGGAGAATGAAAGTTTTTTAAAAACAATTTGTCACTTCGTTTCATAGAAGGTAAATCAATTCAAGTCGAACTATTTTTTTTTTAAATTTATATTCTAATTTCTTTACGTACTATTTTACTTATCATCGTTTTATCTTTATTCTTAAAATTTATTATCTATGGATATTATCTGAAAAAATGGAATTATTTTGCATAAATAAATCACGTGATACTTCAATTGATTTTTTTTATTACATATGAAGCATGAGATCAATTAAAAGTTTTGGGAGGCAAAAACCTTGTTTTGATTTTATCAAATAAATGTAAGCAAGAAACCGTTCAAAGTCCCATGGTTTTGTTTTCCATAGTAAATAAATCTAAGGTGAACAAATTTCCTGGGCAGCAATCATGTATTCCGACGCGTCTCTGTCTTTCGACTTCGACGCAGCTTTTAACTCTTGATTTCGCCATATCAGCAGCTTCAAATTTCATGGAGTGATAGTCAGAATCACGTTTCGATTCATAGTGACGATTCCGCGAAATTTCAAGCTGCAGATATGGCGACGTCAAGAGTTAAAAGCTGCGTCGAAGTCGAAAGACAGAGACGCGTCGGAATACATGATTGGTGCCCTGGTACCGTACGAGTCATAATTTCTAGTTGACAGTGGCTGGGAACTAGTATAATCCCAATTACTTTTTAAACTAACATAGAAAGGAAACTTCGTTCGTTTGTCCTAGTTGCCAGCTCCCAACTAGTATAAGGTCAACTCGACATACGGCACTATGAACGACGTCACGCGAATTTTTCGCATTTTAAACCTCCCTTGCCACGAGTTTTACCTTGTTTTCCAATTTTTAATTGACTGCCAAACGGAAGGAGGTTATCGTGTCTGGATTTCATACAGCTGCACCCTATCCCCATCCGAATTGCGTGACAAGTTTTACAAACAGTTCAAAGGTCGGTATAAAAAAATGTTTTTCGGTATAAAAAATGAAATATAATGAAACTGCAACAAAAATATACCACTTAAAAATTCAAAAATTATTATCTGTAGGCCTTCAAAATCGTGATTTTAAAATACAATCGACCAAGACTCGGACTAGAACGCTTTTGAAAAATGCAAACATTTTAAAAGGGTAGCAATCAAAGTGTTTCGCACTTCCAAAATTAAATTTTTAAATTAACATCAACGATCAGTTAAAGATACGAAACGAATTTTAGGAACCTAAAAAATAGTCCACAAAAATAATATAATATTTTTGTTGCTACGATTTTTATCTCATCACCGACATGCTTGGTTTATGGTGAAAAATATGGAATATGAAATTCATCTACGATGACTCCTATTATTTTTTGAGCTAGAGACTTGAATTTTGATACACGTGCAATTTTTGTGGAAGTACAATAGAATCAGTAAAATCAGATCCCATTCTTGATACATGCAAAAATGTTGTTTTTGCCAATTTCTTAAAAACAGTTCCAGTGAATATTTTACATAGATTTTGTACACAGAATTTTGGTAAAAATAACTTCAAACAAACTCACTAACAATGCATGTTTAGAATTGGTTTTTATTACATTTTGGTAGAAATATTATGATTGCGTCCCGGGAATTTTAGAATTTTCCATCTCTAATTCATTATAAAAATGCTACCTCCAGTGCAGTGTTGTGGAATGAAAAAATCCGCTCCTAAAAGATTTCCCTATAGACATTTTTAAGGGCTTTGTGAAACTCTATACGACGCTTGTTATGACCCATATTTTACCACCCTTAAAACATGACGTATTTTTTACGGATTAATAGCTAATAATATTCGTAAGTCTTTACAAACAGAATTTTTTTTGTTAACGTAAGTTAAAACTTCAATATAATTAAACGCAGAACTGATTTTGAATTAGGCCAAAATGCGTTTGCATCAGAATCATAAGCGTTTTTGATAATCACATACAAAAAAGTAGTGGTAGGCAAATGATTTTTGATTGGAATGTGATTTTTGTGTGTCAATTAGAATATAATTTAAAAAATACGCAAAAATAAGCAGTAAAATTTGTTTGAATAATATTCCCAACAATTGTAACAAAATTTTACAAAAACTAGTTGTTATTTTGCTCAACCAATTCACAGATCGAATACGTTGAAACAAGTTTGTGTTAATATTAGTAACTTTATGACAAAAAAAATCTGGTATTTATTTGTTTAGCCTCATTTTGTTTCTAAAATCTGCAAATAAAATAATAAAACATTTTTCATGTCTTTTTCTTATATTTTGTTTATCAATTACAGTGGAGTCCGTTTAAAAGAACATTGAAAATGTCAGCCAAATTTGTGCTCTTAAGCGGGTTATTCTTTTAAGTGGTGTTTTTGATTCCGAGGCACCTGAAGATTGCCACAAGAAATTGTGCTTTTAAGCGGGATGTTTTTTTTAAGCCATAGTGCTCTTAAGCGGACTCCACTATATACGGAATTGTCATTTGCACTGCACAGAATTATATGCAGGCATTTAGAATTGGGGACCGTTTTTAATTTTTAAGTGTTTTTTTTGCTTTTGGAAACGACCCCCGATGGAAGTCGTTCATGTAGCTGGAGATTTGTGTGGAGCAGATTAAAAGACTGCATCAGGTGGGTAAATAAATTACTTTAAATCTTTTCTAAAAAATTTAGAACCGGTGCATCCATTACCGCTTTTTACTTTCTTGTACAAAAATGTATCAGCGTGCGAATAAGATTTTTCAAAAACTACTAGATCGAGGGCCATGCAATTTTTACTCCAAAACTACGAGTTTTTTAAGTCTTGCGTATGACAAAAGTTGAAGACATTTTCTAACAATTCTGTCTACTAGAACTCGATATCTCAAACCAGTATCGAGATATACCGTTCTTTAGAAAAAAAAACTGGTTTTTGTGATTCTTCCGGAAACTAAGCGCCAGATTACACTTGGCTTATTTAAGCCGGCAACTTTTGGGCTTAATAAGCCAATGTGCTTACATTTGTGGCTTAAATAAGCCAATCCTGTTTGCATATGCTACACAAGTTTACATGGGTATGTGTGTGGACTCAAACCATTGAAATTGCTGCTGCTCATATACTTCCCAAGATCTTTACCTGCTGACGGTCAGAACGAAAATGATTTCTGCCTACTACTTTTCCCAAACCAGTTCACACTCTTTGCATGTATGCAGATTGTCGATAAGCTATGATTTCGAGTGGCAACTTTTCCCTCCTCAGTCGTTTCTCCCAAAAATCGGCTTAAGTAAGCCCGAAAGTTGCCGTGTGTAATATCGCGCTAACGGGTTTTAGGTGATTAAATGTATAAAATGAATTGATATTTGCCACAGTTTTGTCTATTACTGTTATCCGCTACCCTTTACCGTTAAAGATATTAAAGTTCTACACATTTTCTTCCTTTTTCTGTAAATCGACATCTGTTATCAAGATATTTCAAATTTTGTGAAAAAAATCGTGTTTTTATATAAACTAAAATAATTGGGCAATAGCGCACAAACATAGACTTTGTAAAAGAAAGTTACGTGCTGTCCACATAAGAGATTTTGTGACATAAAATTAAAAACCATACGAATTTTGTATTTTTTTTATTATTCGATATTGAAAATTCCCTAGCTTTGTTAGCAACAAATGCAAAGCAGTATTTCTTTCAATTTTTTAAATTCTTTCAAGCAATAGTTCGTCCAATTGTCCTAAAATTTGTCCAATATTTACTTAATAGCCTGTTGGATATGCGGCTGTTTATGAGTGCCATCGCAGAATGGTCGATTCTTCGTTTGTTTACAGTTACAGAGCCAATAAGTGCCGGTTTTCTCAACTGTGAACCGAATTGGTCTAAAATTAAAAAAAGCACAAAGGTTAAAGTCTAGCTTGTGATAATAAATTAAATCTCTCAACTTTTGCTTAATTTTTAAAAATTCATTTTTATGTGTGCCATCGCACAATGGTTGATTTTTGGATTTTCCACACAAACACCAAGCGTATTTCTTGCCTGCAAAAATAAATAATTTATAAGCAATTGCTTTTAGCTTCTTAGAATGAATTCTATTTAATAAATACCAGCTTCCAATTCTAATTTAAACGGTTTTTTATCATAAATTACACCATTTTCAGGCTGAAGATGGGCAGATTGTAGAGGTTCCAAGGGATTTTTAGGAATTCCGGTCGAGAAACGAACCTATAATCATTTGTGAGCAATTAATGAAATTAATGTCTTAAGAATATCAATAAATACCAATGAAGGCCTTTGGAAAACACTAAAATTTGATAAAAATCTCTGCATTTCTTCAAGTCAACAAGTATTTTTCAGTAATTTTTAATTTTTGCCAATATTTCTACCGCAACGATACCTTCCACTTTTATGTCAAATAAATTGTCAAACCATCGCCATCACGAAAAGTTAGGTTAAACATGAAAAACATGTCAGCGTCCATGAAAAAGATATTGGAAGTTTAAGATAGATCTTTTTAATGTTTTTAATTTTATTTTGAGCCCTTCATTAATTCGAAATCTATAATATTGTGAGCGTGATTAATATTCAAAAACATTTTTTATAGAATTTTTATTTTTTCAAGATTTTTAAAACATAAAAATAGTTGGGCATAAAAAAGTGCTGCCGTCTCGAAAAAAATATTTGATTAAGAGATCTTTTTAAAAAAAACACCATCTCACATTTTGATATTATATCTCATGCAAAAATTACGAAAATTGGTTACGAGGGTGAAAAGGAGTCTGAAAAGGCAAAAATTTGTGTGACGTATTTTTATAAATCATTTTACTATATATCATATAAATCATTTTATAATCATATAATCATATATAAATCATATAAATCATTTTATAAATCATAAGCACAAATCTTTTATTTAAATCACCAATAATGAGATCTCAAGATAGACACAATAAAATATTCATGGACATTGATCTCTTTAGTGTTGAACAAATGCCTCTTAAAAAACAGATAATGAGAATAATCAATAATACCTCAGTCTTGCCATAAATGCAACTAATCCATAGTATAACTTAATATATATATTCTTTTTCTCTTTCTATCTTTTAGCCTAGTCCTTAGCCCTAAAATATTCTTATTATTTCCAATTCTTAAATTTTCTTTAATATTTAATTTAATTTTTTCTTAATTTCATACTGCTTCTAAATTCTATTAATTTATAAAGTACTATTTTTATTTTTTCTCTAAATTTTTGAAGTTTTCCCAATTTTAAACATAGCTTTTGTGGTTCCATATGAATTGTAAGCTATTGAAGTGTTTAATAAAAAAAAAAAAAAAAAAAAAAAAAAGTTCTTGCTTTATTTATTTTTTTAGTTTTGTCGTTTCTAGAATTGGGGAAATTATGAGATAAAATGCAACATGACGTATTTATAGATACAGTAAAAGAAAAAGCCTTCATACAGCCACGATTTCTGAATAAAACACTGAATATGGAAAACACTATTAAACGATCGATGGTTTGATTTCTTTCAAAAAAATTTTAATATAATAGTTTAAAAAATTAACCTAATTTAATTACTAGATATCACATATGGTAAATAATGAAAATTTCTTATAGATGTATGCAGTAAAATTTAAAAAAAAACAGTTCACTGTCGTTGATTTCATTTTTGCATTTGAAAATACAAATCCGTCAAACCGCAATTATGTTTATTTTGTGGCTGATGGTACAGGAGATCCTAGTAAACTTTGAAGATACAATGATCCAGATTTTTTACTAATTTGACGACGAAGCCTAAATCTTAATTTTGGTGGTCTTTTCGGATATTCGTCTGATTCTAAATGAGAAGAAGAGCGCTGAAAATAAATTTTATTGATAAAACTTGTTTTATAAAACTGAAAACGACTTTTTTACAATATCATAGTTCTTCGCTTCATCAACTATGAATTTTCCCGGAATAAAGAACTCTTCTGGAGAAGCTGCACGGGCGAATTCTGTTGAAATTGTAGCAGCAAACGCACCAAAGATTAATGAAATTAATAATATTATTATTTGACTAATCATTTTGCGAATTTGGAGCACACTCTAATAAAACAACTTCTTTCGCTGCAAATTAATAAATATCTGCAGATGCTTTTAGAAAACTAATTCTTTTATACGGGGTCACAGTTTAAAAAAATCCCGTCGACAGATTTATTTCTTATCAGCGTTTCTTTAGAAATTACAAATTAACAACACAATATAAATTTATTGTAAACAAAATGCTGTTAGCATCAATGAGAATAATGGAATAGTTGCATAGGGAAATTATATTTTTTTAAATCTGAATTTAAATGCATAGAAAATATTTGAGATTAAATACTCTGTTTATAAACAGCTCAAAATTTCAGGTTCATATAATTGCGTGTGTTTTAAGCTTTTACATTTTTTAAGCTTCTAATCTTTTATTTATTTATACATTTATGTTTGATCCAAATCAGACCATTAGTTTTTGATTAATTGTCAAAAAACCCATTTTTGCATGAAACCACCCTAAGTGCAGGTGCGTACCGTATTGGCAAGTATCTAGAATGGTGCTAAAGTGGCAATATTAGTTTTTAAAATGCTTGCAAACCAATATGGAAGCTGTTATTTTTAATTACTTAGTTACTACGTTTTTTGTTCCTACTAAAATCTATACCTCTATGCACACTCCACTGAAATATTAGTTTTTATGGTTTTCAAAAACTCAAATTGCCACTTCGGAACCATTCTGCATGCTTTTCACTGCAGTGCGCACCTGCACTAATGCAGAACCCCTTTAAAGCCGAATTACTGTCCAAATAATAAAAATAAGTGTCAAATATTTTTCATGACTACTGGAGGGTGACACTTCCATTAGTTTTCTTGTGAGCCTGCCTGACGTTAAACAAAATGTGAGGTATAGACTATCGAGGGGTATACAGTATCAAGGTTTCAATGTATTAAATTTTAGTTTTTTAATTTATGTATTAAACAGTTTATATATCAAAACTAAGAGATACATTAGAATTATTGGCAATATTGAATTAAAGTAGTGAAGAGTTGTTCCATGACCAAAATAGGGATGATAGCCTGGAAACGTTGGACTGTTTGGTTCATCAGGCTCAATCGGTATTTCTTCTCCGTGAAAAGATGGAATTTCCTGTATAAAGATTCATATTTTTGTATTTAAAAATTTAAGATACAAAGCCGAAATTCAGCATACCACCTCAATTCCCAAGCAATATGAAACTATTGTAATTAAAATTATTTCTGCGACAAAAATGCACTTCATTTTGAATAAAGTTCTGAGCTAACACAAAAAAATCACTACTGAACTCCCGAAAATATGATTAGAAATTGAAAGCAAAATGAATTTTTCATCAATTCGTTTTATATCGAATTAACTTATCTTGTGTTATCTGCTCTAAAAGTACTTCAAGATTATGATTAATCCATGACAATGAAACTCTGCTTTGCTTTTTGATGTAGTTATACGATTTTACTTATATGGCAGAGCAGAAAAGAACTGTTCTGATTGAATTTTGGTGTATGAGAAAGTTGTGTAGAAACACATTCTGTATTTTTTGTTTTGTTTTTCGAAAAAAAAATTGCTCCAATAATTTGCGGTGGGCCAATCGGACCCATTTATGACAGGGATATAATTTTTAGACGAAAAACGCCTTTATACTGACGGAACTATCTCCAAAATACTTTTTCTTCAAATATGGACACGTTTGTTTTTGAAATCAATGAACACAATTTAATAATTGACCCATCAAATTTTTCGTAAAAACAATTTTATAAGTCGTAAACAACATACAACATAGTCAATTAATCATCTGTAATTCTGAATTTGAAAATGATTGCTGGAAATTTACTTTTTTCCGATAGATCCTGTTCTATTTTTTCTTATAACTATTAAATTAAATTAAATTCTATTGCCTACATGTGATGAGCATAAATTTTGCGACTATGCTCTTAGAAGTTCTAGATTTTCTTTGTCATAGTCTAAATTTTGCGTGTTTTTTTGTAAATTGGCGGTCACACTTTTAAATATGTAAAAGAGCACATGAATAAAAAAATACCAAAAACATTTTTCAGTTAATAATTGTATCTGATAAATTAAGTGGACATTAGATAAATTCCCAGCAACTATTCATAGTAGGCAGAAAGACCTTGGGATTTTTTACGTTTCATTACGTACACATACTGCGAGAAAACTATTATTAATCACTATTTAAAGAACATTTTTGTATTCGTAAACATGTATTTAATACGTTGTATTTTCCTTTCAAAACTGTTAGATTTGAAATTTATCAAAATGGTTAAAAAATATGCAACACTTTCATAGCTTTTAATTGATTCCACTTTAAACTATGGATTAATTATTATTATATAAAATGCTGTTTGTACATCTATTGCATGAAGCGATAGAAAACCCAGGTAATTAGATAAACAGGTAATAGTTTCATAGATCCACTGATCATTGTTGAACCAGAATATCCCTCTTTTTGGCGTCGTTCAAGTTCTCTACATTCAGGCTGGAAAAATTTGTAAAATATTAATTTATTAATTGCCGGTATGAAATTAAATGAAAAAAAAACTATTTTTACATCGTCAATAGTAGGAATTTGGTCATGGCTTTGGAATCCGTGATTATTCAACTGAGAGTTGCTTGACTGACTTAATCCCGCGGCAGTCTGAAATTATTAATTATTGAAAAAATAGATACTAGCAAAATAAACCCAAAAACGCACATTTTGTAAAGATTTTTGTAAACATTTTAGGGCTAGTTCAACATCCCGATCACTTGGTCGTTGCGGACTTGAATAAACCGCACTAGCAATAATAGTAAGGAGCACAAAATATTTTAACATCATTTTTCCACTCAGTTTTAATTTTTTTACTCTCAAGAATGAACTGTCTGCGTTCTGATCTAAAAGCTTACTGTAGGATATGTAAACGGAACAAGTGCTAATAGCTAAAACTCAGATAAAAACTTGTTAATAATAGAATTCATTCTAAGAAGTTCACCACAATCATAAAAAAAAGCCCATTTAACCAAGTCTGAGAACCAGTTTTATTTTAAACTCTTGATGCTGTTTATTATGATTCCATTTCGTCTATGTTTAAGAAAAAAAATGACATAGTAGCATTACACATTTTTGTTGTTTTTTACACAAATCTTTGACGTGAAACCCCTTTACTAATTTGATACAAAAGTTCCAAATTGCTTGGCGCCAAAATTCGAAGATGACACACCCCAAGGTCAATGATGTAATCGTATTCAAAAAATTGTGCTAATGAAATCTTGAACTTATGCGGCGTATATTATTTGGAATTATGTTGCTTGTGTCAGAAAAACATCAGTGCTATATAAATCTATATCTGTGTATTTCGTGAGAAAAGAACAAAACAAAAAATCTTGATTGTTTTTGGTGGCATCTGGATAAAAACACTTCAACGGAGATTCTCTAAAAATAATATGAAAACTTATTCTTTCGGTATATTTGAATAAGATGAAATTCTTAGAAATTGAACTTTCTTTGATTTTGCTATTAGTAATGGCTTTTGAATTAATAAATATATGCACTCAATTGACCAATGTTGGAATGTTTGTACTGCGACCAAATGTATCACACAATTTTCGCTTGTAAATTTTAAGATTATTTATGCGTACACATGCGTGCTTGGAATTATGTACCATATGGTGAAGTATCCTGGCAAATTCCATGTCTGCTCCAAAAATTGGGTGCAATTATTTTGAAATAATCACAATTTTTCTATATAGCTCAGAAGAATGATATGATTGGATAAGATCAGTAACATGGCAGCGCAGACCAAGTGGTAAAGTACTTGGCTTGTATTCCGGAGGTCGGTGGTTCGATTCCCGACTGTGGCACGCCGTCATAGAAGAAAATTGTTATGAAACCTCCTTAGTTTTAAGGAGGCCCAGCCTACTTTGTTGGGGATGTAGCGCCGTCATATATTTAGATAGATAAGATAGATAAGATATAAGATAGAAGTATAACAGTAGAATGAATTTTCAATATGGTGTCACAAGTTTTTGAAGTAAGAATTTCAGCAAGATTGAGTGCGAAATAAATGGGGACACAATTTGGTACGTACAAATGCATTTACCAATAAAATTTCAGCCAATTTTGGTACGAAAAACGCATTTCTTGAACAATTTAGTCAGTCGCAACTAAACAAATTTTAGGTTTGTATGATAAAAAAAATTATAGAGCATAAAAATGTTACAGAAAAAATGTGTATATATAAGGAGAATGATAAAAAAAAATGATGCGACAAATAATAACAAAACTGCCCGTAGGAAAAGTATTAGTAAAATTAGCAGAAAAGATGCTAGGAAAATTAGCAGAAAAAATGCTAGGAAAAATAGCAGAAAAAATGCTAGGAAAAGTAATAGGAAAAATTGTGGGCAAAATAGCAGGAAAAATAGTGGAAAAAATTGTGCGAAAAATGGTTGGATATGTTGAAAACCTATATAGTACATCGGTATAATCACCGTCGTTACTAACTGAATTGCGTACGACATGATTTTCAATTTGTGGTACATTCCAATTGAAATTCCAATTAAAAATATTATTTGAACATGTTACAAAAACACAAATTTTCGCAAGAAAAAAAAACTAAAAAAAATGGTAAAAAACTTTTATTTAAGTAAGAAATAAATTTTTTTTCTTGAACAATTTAGTCAGCCGCAACTAAACAAATTTTACGTTTGTATGATAAAAAAAATTATAGAGCATAAAAATGTTACAGAAAAAATGTGTATATATAAGGAGAATGTTAAAAAAAATGATGGGACAACTAATAACAAAACTGCCCGTAGGAAAAGTATTAGGAAAATTAGCAGAAAAGATGCTTGGAAAATTAGCAAAAAAAATGCTAGGAAAAATAGCAGAAAAAATGCTAGGAAAAATAATAGGAAGAATTGTGGGCAAAATAGCAGGAAAAATAGTGAAAAAAATTGTACGAAAAATTGTTGGATATGTTGAAAACCTATATAATACATCGGTATAATCACCGTCGTTACTAACTGAACTGCGTACGACATGATTTCCAATTTGTGGTACATTCCAATTGAAATTCCAATTAAAAATATTATTTGAACATGTTACAAAAAACACAAATTTTCACAGAAAATAAAACTAAAAAAAATTTTGTGAAATGCTTTTATTAAAAAAAATGCATTAAAAAGGAAAAAATATTTTTTTGAGCATTGGGTATCAGCGAGATAAATATTTATTTTATTGTATTTTTTAAGCTTTTATATCGACACAGCGCCCAAAAAATATTTGTTCCTTTTTAGTGCATTTATTTTTAAATAAAAGCCTTTTTTTAAATATTTTTTTATTTTTTTATCCTTTTAAGTAGTTTTGTATTTGACGTCCGTCAAAGTAAGCACTACAACTTTTGAATTTAGAAAAACTTTTTAATTGTTTAATTGTCGTAATTTTGTCGTGAAAGAAAAAAAATTGTCGCGCAATGTCGCGGTACGGTACGGTACGGTACGGTTTGTTTACAGAAGTTTATTTGATAAAACAAAGATGTTAAGGGGTGTGAAGCTTTCTATTTAATGGTATATTTGACCTTACAAAAACTTTCGCATGCGGCGCATTTCTTCAAGAAATTTTAACTATGGCAAATGTTTTTCATTAAAACGGTTTGCCTGCGGTGCATTTCTTCTTGTTTCTTTTTGTTTACAGAATTTGTTTTGCTTTAAAAAATTATTTCATAGTCAACCCGAACAGAGACTGACCTTAAGTTTTATTCAATAGAACACTATTTCAAATCTTGTTGTATCATTAACAATAATAATTTGTAAAGAATCCCGCTTACTGTTGAAGCGGTTCGAAATTTAAAATGTAAAACGGCATTCGTCAAAAATACATTGTGTAACTAACATCCTTGTGTTTTAATTTTGGATGCCTTCTACAAGTTATTTTTTTTAAGTTTTAATCGCAGAGTTTGATCGCTATGTCCGGGGTTTTTCGCTTATGGGTAATTGTTTTCAAAAGTTTGTTATATCTATAAAAAAATGGTTTGTAATCAAAATTATTTAAACAATAGTACACTCGACTCCATTTTTCGAAAATGGTCCATATCCCGACTTCCCATTTCGAAAATCGGATCACCCTGATTCAAAATATCGTATAACGGTTGGTTTATAACACAGATATAATTTGGGTATTCTTGCAATCACAGAAATCCCTCATAAACCACGTAAATTTACCACCTCGTAAATGCACTGTTCGATAATTTCTATGGAAAATCTTTTACGCGACCGTGTCAAGTTTACGTGTAAGTTTACGCGTCAGTTTTGGTGTGCAAACAACCTCGTAAAATTACGCAAACGTCAAATCCGGAGATTTCGATAAATCGGAAAATTCCGATAATAATAATAAGAATTTATTTTGTGCCATTTGTTTCCATATTTCAAAGAACTGTAATTTTTCACCGATTCTCTGCATTTTCCACTTCTAATTTACAACTGATCGATTTACACAAATTTTTTGAAGAAAGTGTTCATGAAACACTGCGCGTAAAAATGCGAAAATACTGATTAATTTTATCTGATTACATAAATACTCATAATGGGCCGTATTCTATAACGAAAATTTTATCATTTTATGTCTTAAAATAACATAACTACCTCGATTGGTATTCTGTAAGTACAATTTCATTTTATGTTACGCGCTATAACATAAAATTTTTCCTGTTATGACTCATAACATAAAAGCTCCTAGATAGTACCTTTTATAATCATTTTATCATCTTTTATGCCATTTGACATTTGAAGTATGACGTTTCACGAGTGAAATTTCAAATCTATATACATATTTAAAAATGGATGTTTGGCTGTTTGTCTGTCTGTTTGAGATTACAAAACTCAAAAACTACTAGACCGATTTTTACGCGGTTTTTGCAAAATGATTTGCGTTGCTAGGAGTAGGTTTTTAGCTATTGTAGATATTTGAAATTCGAAACAGAAGGTCCTGTGAGGATAACGCAAATGTCCTTTTTTATAATTTTTCTCGAAAAAGTTGGCATTAAGGGGTTTTTGGGGTCGCTGATTACGAATCCGGCGTTTCAGTTTCAATAGCTCTAAACGAAAGGTCCTGTAAGAATTATGTTGATTTTTATGTTTTTTTTTAATTGATTTCTTGGCATTCTAAATCTATATGTAAAAAATGGATTTTTGTGATTGTATAACTAGGCTTTTCGGTCGAAATTTATACTAAAATAAAACCGCTGGTTTTTAACTTTTTTGCTGCTCTACGAAATATTTCGTATTAATGTTCAAACCTTGATCATTTAACTGACAAGAAAATGTTTCGCTAAACTGTTTATTTCTGTTCATAAAATGTTAAATATTTTAAACTGTATCAATTAACTATAGGCCCTATCACAGAATCCGATACGAATGGTTCGGATCGTAAACTCAATGTTGTTGGTGGTATAAAACACTAACAACAACATTGAGTTTACGATCCGAATCATTCGTATCGGATTCTGTGATAAGGCCTTATATAGCTCCTGAAGATGGTGAAATAAATTTACCGAAACCAAGAGCAGCAAAAAAGTTAAAAACCAGCGTTTTTATTTTAATATAAATTTCGACCGAAAAGCCTAGTTATACAATCACAAAAATAATTATAAAATAACGGTCAACAACAAAAACAAAGTAGAAAATGGATGTTGGTATCATTTTTGTCTGACATTTAGTCGAATTATTTAGCTTTCTCCGCAAATAAAAATCTCTAAAGGAAACAAAACTTTGAATTTTTTTGACTGTCACTCGACCAGCTGTTCAAAAAGTAATAGAATTCACACCAAAATGTACTAAATCTTTTATGTTAAAGGTTCGTAAAATGAGCGATAAAATTATTTTATTCAACCCTTACAGAATAGGAATTTTTGTAAAATTTTATTTTCATTTTATGAAGAGAAAATTTTATCATCATAACATAACATAAAAAACTTTTTAAAAAAAAGTAAAAAAACCGACTTAAAAATGCACTAAAAAGGAAAAAATAATTTTTTTTTGGAAGTTGGTGCCAAAATAGAAACAAACAATTTGCTCTCTTTTATTGTACAATATATAAAATTAAAAAATTTCTAATAAATAAAATTATTATTTATTGAATTGTACCAAAAGTTTTTGTTTTCTAATAAGTCACAGAGATGAGATTCAAACCATTATTTTTTTACAGCCTACCTACATAATATAAACATAACAAAAGCTATATTTGCCAATCTGGCAATTATTGAAAACCCGTATAGTGATTTAAGTGAACAGTTGTACCAAAATTACACTTTGAAGTCAAAGTTTCCAATGAGATTTTTTAAAATTTGTTCCAATCGGATTTTGATGTATGGAAGTTTTATGTAGAATCATATCCTAAATAACTTTTGTTCTTGGACTTTTTTGATAAGATGCACCGTTTTTGAGATATTCGCAAAAAACGATTTCGTTCGTAGGGGGGGTACCCCCCCTAATGGACCGTTTTCGCCCATTAACGAACTTAGCCTCGCATTTTACGAAAAACGGATCTGCGCAAAATTTCAAGGCTCTAGCTCAATCCGTGCGTCCGCAATCGAGTTCACAGACAGACGGACAGACGGACGGACGGACATGCGGAAATCAAAATCTTTTGTCATTCCTAACACACTGGTGTAATTCATTTTTGTGTGTGATGACGGGATCTTGGCGTTACAAACGGTAAGGCAAAGTTAGTATACCCTTTGGTATTCCATACCATACGGGTATAAAAATTTCAGCGGTATTGTTCCTTACTTGGCACGTTGCCCTTAACCCACGTCAACATTAACAAATATTCTTTTGTTTTTGGGTAAGCTCCGTTAAAATTAAAAAAATATTCTTTTGTCAGATGTCGTCACGAAAGATAAAATATTTTCATTTGGATAGCAGTAATAGAATTGGTGATAGCTGTAAAAGTAACACTCAAGAAATATGAATAGAAGTCCTCTTTAAGTTTCGATTTTGGCCCCAACTTCCAAAAAAATTATTTTTTCCTTTTTAGTGCACTTTTAGATTGTACAATAAAAGAGAGCAAATTGTTTGTTTCTATTTTGGCACCAACTTCCAAAAAAAAATTATTTTTTCCTTTTTAGTGCATTTTTAAGTCGGTTTTTTTACTTTTTTTTAAAAAGTTTTTTATTTCATAATTTTTAGTGACTTTTGGTATATACATATTATATAGATATATTTAATGTTAGGAAATGGGTAGAGCTGCGCCCCACGTGCGAAAACGGCGTTACGAATCGATAGCCTTCAACCCCCTTAGTGACACTGGAAAGTTTCATTATGATCGGACCAGCCAATTCGAAGATACCAGGCGAGGGGTATCGAGGGGAGGGAAAAGTCAGGTTTTGTAGTGGAAAATCAAACCCCTTAGCCTTCTTAGTAATACTGTAAAGCTTCATTAAGATCGGACCACCGAATTCGAAGATACCAGGCGAGGAGTGTCGAAGAGGAATTTTCTCAGAGGGGATACCTATCTAGATCGTATTTTTGTCCCCGAAAATCCCTAACACCCAAGTTTCATGAAAATCGTTAGGCCTGTTTTCGAGATCCATTGTGCAGACAGACAGACTGACAGACAGAAGGACGACAGTCCTAGTATTATATTATAGGATATACCTATTTAATGTTAGGAAATGGGTAGAGCAAAACTTTAATCGTTCCAAACAGCGAATTTTTAGGGATGGCAACAGTAAGTTGTAAACTAAATTTTAGAGGTCGACAGCAAAAATTTTGGGGGTCGTCACCAACATTTTTTAGATCGACAGAAACCTTTCGTTAACCTTACAGACTTCTAAACATTAGAATTGGATTAGGCGACCCTAAAAACCCCCATATGTGTTTGTTTTTTATCTGGAAAATTTGAGGGTTGAAGGATTCGCTGCCCCCCAAAATATACGCATAAAAATTTTCAGACCGATCGGACCATCCGATTAGGGGACAGGGGAGGGGTTAAGAAGCGAAAGGGGTTAAGAAGCGAAAGGGGTAGGGGAAAATAGATAAGGGGAAAACACTAGCCGTCCCCCAAAATGTGAGCATACAAATTTTCAGATCGATCGGACCATCCGATTGGGAGTTGACAGGGGAGGGGTTAAGAAGCGAAAGGGGTAGGGGAAAATAGATAAGGGGAAAACACTAGCCGTCCCCCAAAAAGGTACGCATAAAAATTTTCAGACCGATCGGACCATCCGATTGGGATTTGACAGGGGAGGGGTTAAGAAGCGAAAGGGGTAGGGGAAAATAGATAAGGGGAAAACACTAGCCGTCCCCCAAAAAGGTACGCATAAAAATTTTCAGACCGATCGGACCATCCGATTGGGATTTGACAGGGGAGGGGTTAAGAAGCGAAAGGGGTAGGGGAAAATAGATAAGGGGAAAACACTAGCCGTCCCCCAAAATGTACGCATACAAATTTTCAGATCGATCGGACCATCCGATTGGGAGTTGACAGGGGAGGGGAAGGCCAGGAAACGTCGGAGAGAGGGGAAATTAAAATGGGACCAACTAGGGAGTGAACTCTGTCATCCACCAACGTTTCAACAAAATCCATGCAACGGCACCCAAGTACTGCGTGAACATACAGATATAAAATAAATAAATAAATAAAGTTGGACCAAAACGAATTGATAACCTCCTCCTTTTTTGGAAGTCGGTTAAAAATGTAATTTTGTGGGAAATTACAGAATACGGCCCAATATCTGATGTTCACAAGTTTTGAATTCGCAAAAAAAGTTTTCCAGGGCTTTCAAAAAAATTTCTTTAGAGTTTCGGATATTGATAGAAAATATAGCTAAGGTTTTATTTCGTGCACCACGGTGGCAAGAATATAGAATGGTGCCAAAGTGGCGTTAGTTACAAACATTTTTTTTGCATTTGCACATATTTGCTTCAAAGCGCGACCTTAACAATGGGGACACAGAAAGCAACGTTTTCTCTTTTGGCAAATGCTGTACAGTTATTATCCCCTACTACGGCCCGATATTTTGCGAAACAGAAGCAAAGTGATACCAAAATAACCTTTTTTTGCTGGTAAAACCGTTACGGTGACTGTAAGTCACCGCCTGCGTGGATTAAGGGTGAATTTCATAAAAGCGAAATATTATTGTTGTAGTAAAAAGATTTAATTTTTTTTTTTTTCGTTTTTAAATAGTATTGGCATAAAAAAACAAAGTCAAGGAGCATGAATGCAATAACTTTTCTAACATTCGTAACAATCACTCTCAAAACCGAAACGGTGACTCAAAGTCACCGGGTGTGCGGATTAGGGTTAAACTACTATATCAGCATGCATCGAAGTACATTTATAGGCCTATTCTTAAAATGTAAGATTGCTCTGTATCTGTAACTTTACATTTTCAGTCCACTTTGCTATTCACAAACTGTAACTTTGACATTCTGTATCTGTAACTAGCTGTCAAATCATCTGTAAGTTTATGCCGAGAGAAAACTTATCCATAAGGTTACATTTTTTAAGAAAAATGCAAAATTTTAAGAATAAAGGAAATATGTCGGACTTAATATTGTTGTATAATGGATGGGAAGAAGATTCTGAGTAAGTTAAATAAAAATACTTAGAAAGAAATGTTTATACGATTTGTTATACAGTTCAGAAGAAGCAACTGTCAGGAATCCCTATTATTCACAAGTTTTGAAGAATTTACGCAATTCAGTTTATCCGTTTGCGGTAGTTGATTTAGGTTTCATGAAACTAAACAAAAAGTTTCTTATTTTCCAACGATGAGAAGGAATTACAAATCAAATTGGAACAAGACTACAGTTACAGTTTGTGAATACCAATTTGGAATCTAATGTAAAATTAGTGTGGATCATGTGGAACATGTAAAGTTACAGTTGCAGATACATTTACATTCGTGAATAGCCCCATAAGTCGATATAAGCAAGTAGTAGGGGAGACTGGGGTATTCTGGACCACGGGGAATTGCGGACCAGCGTCATTTTTTTCCCTCTAGTAGTGGTTGGTAGCTGCAAATAACTGTAATCAGTTTGCCTCATGTTAAGCTAATTTTCCTAACAGTATACGCACTACACCTCGCTTCGATAGCAAATAGAAAAGTGATACTTCGAAATTTTTTTTTTTTCACTTTGTGTTTCGCTTAAATTTAACCACATTTTTCGAGAATCAACTCAAGTAAATATATTGATAATATTCGCGGAGCCTTAAGCATTCGACACTGACAAGAAATTTTGCATGAAGTTTGCATTGTGTTACTAATAGCTGCCATATTGTAAAAAAGAGCGTTCGGAGAATTGTGGACCACTTTTGTCGGGGAATTATGGACCACTCAGTTCTTGACATTTGACAAGCAAACTTCGTGTATTTGATGCATATAAGTGTTTTTTCATGCAAAAACACAGCATTAGATTTTCGGCAATCATACTAATATATAAAAATGAGTTGGTGTATGTCTGCCTGTCTGTCTGTCTGTTCCTCTTTCACGCAAAAACGGCTGAACCGATTGACTTGAAATTTGGCATGAGTGTCTGTGGTAGTTCTGGTTCCAACATAGGCATACGGAAAAGTAGCGCGAGGGGTGGGGGGAGTAAGGGGAGAGGGTAAAGTGATTTCGAAACTTAGTTTTCCCTCTATGTTACTCTTTCGCGGGGAAACTACTGAACCGATTGGCCTGAAATTTGGCATAGATGTTCGTCGTGGGTCCAGCCCCAACATAGACCCATTAAAAAGTTTTTAAGTTCTTTCCGGTTTTCTTCGTATTCTAAAATTTAGACAAAAAGCTTAACCCGGCAACGACGGGTATACACGCTAGTTTCTAAATCGGCCGTTTTGACATCGCCAGAGGATGTAAATGACCTTCGTTAGAAGGCTGATATGAAGCGAAAGAGATTGGAGAGAAAAGGTGATAAACCATAATCGAAAAAGCAAAAAGATCGTGTCAAATCGAAGACATCACAGAAGAAACAACCATCTTCAACCTATTGTGAGGTGGAAGAATACATCGATTTCTGCATAATTTGTAAGAAAAATATGCGAAAAAAAACGAACCGCCGAAATACCATCCATTGCAACGTGTGCGATCGAGCTGTTCACTTGGGATGCTCCGGAATGACTGCAAGTTACTGGACTTGCGAACATTGCGTTTCGGACTGATTTTCATTGCAATTTTTCACTTCATTTCACTTTGTCTGTTATATAATAAATATATGAATCAAAAAAAAAAGTTTGTCTATCACATTTTTCCATTTTTAATCGATTTACAAAGTGGTCCACAATACCCCGAGATTTTTCAAAATCACAAAAACGCCATTTTTGCGCCAACTGATAAAACTTGTATAATTTAATACAATTTGACCGAACTGCTGTGACCCAAAGAGAGGTTATTTATCGTACTACAAATTCAAGCTTTGAAATTTTCAGAAAAAGTTATTTTTTTGCGAGTTTTTAGCCAAAATGAAAATGCGGTCCAGAATACCCCAGTCTCCCCTACATAAGTAAGTCGAAATACCCGTCGTTTCAAGCCCCCATATTAGTTTGTACGCGTTTTAAAAATCAAAATGTCCACTTTAGCAATTTTTAAATGGTACTTAAAAATTTTCCACAAAATAAAATTAAAAAGTTTCCACATTTGGACAACGATTAGAAATTTATTGCTATTAAAACGCCAACAATTAAATAAAACCGTATAATTTTCCATACTCGTATTTAGTTTTAACATTGTTCAATGTTAAACATAAGAAAAGCTACAATCGCCAAGGACCAATCGTCAAATACTCTTTATGATGACAGACAAAATGTTTATTTAAAAAAATCCATTTGTATAGGAGAGGGGGAAAGAAGAGGTCCGATTGGATTCTGATGTAATCGTTTCATTATGTAAAATCATAATCTACACACATTTTATCTTTATAAATTTTTCGATACAATGTACAGATTTCGAGAAAATAGAAAAAAGTATTCCATTTGTATTGGAGAAGAGGGAATCAATGGTCCGATTGGATTTTGATGTATGGATGAGTTATGTAAAATCCTATTCTAAACTCATTTGACTGTTTCCGATAAAATTGCAAAAAACTGTTTCGTTTGTATGGGACACGGGGGAGGGAATGGTCCAATTTTACCCGTTCCAGAACTTACCCTAGCCATTTATGAGAGACGCAAGTGTACCGAATTTCAAGTCTCTAGCTGAATCCGTTCGAAAGTTATGATGTTCACGGACAGACAGAAAGACAGACGGACGGACATGCGGAAATCAAAACCTTTTGTCATCCCTAACACCAAAGCGTAATTCATTTTTGTGTCCGATGATTGGTTCGATGCGTTACAAACGGTATACTAAATCTAATATACTCTTATATAATATATCACATAGAGTATAAGCTACAAAACAATCTAGACAAGATACTGATTGCAGTAGAAAATTCCGCTTCGTATTTTATTGTCATTTACATAAACATTCTTTGCTTTTTTTTATAGAATTATAAAGAAATGTACGATATTTGAATACCAAATACTTAAAACATCTGAAGAACATGATTTAGAACTTACAAAATATGCATATAAAACTGGTAATTCCTAAAAAAAATATTCAATCACTTTTGAGTGTTAAAAACTGCCAGTCATATTTCACTTCTCACATAATTTGTTATAAAATTGTGTAATTGATACTGAATTGATAATAAAGGCAGTTAGATAACAGAAAACTAATGAACAGTGTTGCCAGAATATTTGAGTATGCTTTGAGAAAAAATAGCATGTATTGAAAATGTTGTACTGTTGAAGAATTTAGTAAAATAAAGCAGGCTCATGTTTAGGTAGATTTTTACCACACCGATCAAAATTTAGTCACCTAATAGCGAAACCGCGCTATAAGCAACCACTCACGGCAAAGGCTTACTGCAGTGGTTTCCAAACTTTATTTTACCACGGCTCCCTTAAAAATATTTGAACCGTTATATTTGCTACGGGGTAAGGGTAGCATCAGCAGCATAGTAGTTAATATGTACCTATATGTTACGTATTGTATTAGCTGCACGTGCACTTTTTTTGTCAATACTGGCTAATATTCGCGCCTCCCCTTAGACTAGTCCACGCCTCCCAGTTTGGAAAACGCTGGCTTACTGTGTATGTATTTTTAGACCTCCAGTAATTTGAAAACTGTCCCCCAGTTCCAGACACTTCACTGTCGAAAAAATCCGGGTACAAATTAGCACCACCTCAAAACAGCTAAAAGTAAGAACCTCGCAGTGTTATTCAGAAAAAAAATTAAGACCGTAGCCCGGAGTTTCTTTTTTTTTTTTGACATTCCTGTCTGTTTTAAGAGGTTAAAAATTCACTTTCACACTGTGTCAAAACCTTTTATCAATATTATAAAAACACCAATATTAACATTGAAAATACGAAAAAAATCAAAACATTTCAAATGCTAGCAAAAAATAAGAATTTGTAAGGTTAAATTTATTTGTTTTTTTTTTGACTCCTCTAATTAGTTGGCTTAACACTGTTCAAAATGTACATCCACAGGGAACTGTTGTGAACTCCCTAGCCCGGAGTTCGATTTTTTGTCAAAGGGTATGGACTCCCTCGATTTTAGTTTTATAATCTGAACTATATAAATAGATGCCTCAGATTTTCTTTGATGTGAATCCGGGACATATTACCGTTAAAGGACGGTGGAGGGGAGGGGAAACGAGGAATTTTTTTTTGTTTCGATTTTTGTAATTTGTTTGAGATTTTATAAAAAGTGGCATGGGTTTTTTATGTTTACAAAATACAATAACAATTGCGTCGAAGGTAACACTTTTTGAAACAAATATTCCACTACTGAAAACTACTTAATGAAATACGCCGCATGCAAATTTTTAAAGAAAAATGCTCTACTGGCAGTAAATTGTGAGGAAATTACATCGTGGGCGAAAATTTTAAGGTTTCAAGGTCAATATTTTTAGGATTAAGAAATTACAACACTATATTGCATAATTCCTGACAAAAGTTTATTTTCCGGTACGCCGATAGCTAACGTAACTTTTTCAAAATTTGATATAAAACTACGAGTTTTGGTAAACTTATTTACAAAAATTTTTAAATCGGTCAACGCGTTCTCGAGTTATTTAAAATACGTAAAACGGACCGACCGACAGATATATGCACGGACATACTCATAATTTTACCCGAAACGGATTTCGTACTGATCAGAAATTTTCTCTCTGCCCCCGTTCTTGAGTCAGTCTCCGTCATGAATACAATACTTTCCCTCTATAAAAGAGGAAAGTAAAAAATATACATTTTCGGCGATATTCATAGAATTCGAAGACAATTTATGTGGAGAATATTTTGTCAACTAAAATGCTTTCCCACATTAGAGTAAATAACGTCATGGTGGACTGTGTTAGTGTAGGAATTAAGATATGTCGATAAAACCGGTGCGCACTATGTGCATTTTATGAATTAAAGAATCCGTAAAAATTTCCATCAACACATTTTACCATCATTTATTCTTTTATAGTTAGCGTGACCATGCGTCTCGGTTTGATCCGGACAGTCCCGTAATCAGGTATGCTGTCCCGGGAACAAAGCTTTTGTTCCGGATCAATCAATTAAATGTTGTAATAGTGTTATTTTCCACAAATAGCGTAAGTATTTCAAAAAAAATTCGTCCACGGTGCATTCATCATTACTGGGTTTACAATTCCCATCGCCATTATTTGTGAAACGTGAAGAGCGCTAAAAATTAAGTCACTTTTTGCTTGGTACTGTGTAGCTCTTGATTTAAATCTTTACGCCACATATCGTTTAAAAAAATTGCCTGTGGCGCACCTTGGTTTTCGATCCTTGGTTTTCGTCCAAGTAAAATTTTCTTACTAAAAAAATTTTGTTTTTTCGTTGGTGTTCCAATTTAGTCATCCAACACCACCCCCCTCCCGCCACGCTTTCATCTTGTTCCGGATTGACCCAAAAAAACGATGGTCAGCCCCAAAAAACGATGGTTATAGAACAAACTTGTGTACAAACCCAATCGATTCCGCGAAAATATCAAAAAAAAATCCTGATAGATTTTTTAAAAACAAACCCAAATAAACTAAAAAAAACGGTTAAAATAAATATCATATGAACTTCAGTTAATGAATCTGGCACCACTCTTTGCAACAAAGTAAAAAATGCCGGTTAAACGCTTCTTGATTTGAACAATAATCGCACACTCTGAAACATCAGCCGGCAGAGCAAATTTAAACTTGCCTAGGGTAAATACAAAACATTCTGAAGAATTTTTTTTGACTAGGTTTGGTTGAGTGATCACAATTCGACTCACGAGAGTTTTAGACATTTTAACACACACGACACTTAAAACTCATTCGACTTTTTAGTGGAAGTAAAAATAGATGCAACTTTTTGTTTTTTTTAGATTAGATACCAGATTTTACGATCTCGGTGTGTGAACCGAACAAACTCCAGTTGAAATTTTATTTTCCAGTCACATATGTTCAGTTTTTGTTAAGATTTACGCGAGTTGACATCATCGGGACTAAAGGTGCATCGTCGCAGTATTCGGAGTTTAGTGATTTTTAAAACACTTTAAAGTTTAGTTTATTATCAAATTTGTCAAAAAAAATAGGTGTCGTGAATCAATCGAAGTAAACTTTTAAACTAGTCAAACCGCAGTCACAAATCACCTTTTGTTTGGATTAATTTTACCGAAATGGCTGGGTCAGCGGTTACCTCGACCCCTAATTTGAATAATGGATATAATCAATTTGGACAGTAAGTGTTAACAATGTTAACTATTTTTAGCTAATAATAGTTTTTTGTTTAAAAGTTCAGAAACTAAAAGTCAAGTCAGAATAACATTTTACTTCAGATATTTTGAACTTTCCTTTTTATGGATATTGGAATAAATTTTACTTGAGATGGTCTGTTGCTGATGAATTTGTATTTATTTTCAAATATACAAATGCAGCAACTTCAAAGAAGTAATCACCAAATCTCAGTTATACAAATCCAGTTGCTGGAGACAGTAGTTGGAATTTTAGAGGCTTTCTCAATTATAATTATCCAGTAGGAAGGGATGAGCCAAAATTGTCACCCACAATTTCGTCGAGTAGAAGAATTTTAGATTTTCGTCTTTCTATCAAAAAATGCAAATAAAAGAAACTTTGTACTTTTAAAGAGGCCGAAAAGGGCCTCAAACATGCATTGTTGCCGATGTAAAAAATACGTGTCTCTTTTCAACATCCTTTCACATATGTAAGTTTCGTCAAGATCTGAGAGTCACACCTCGCGAGGTTTATTTGTTAGAACCGTTTGCACCAACGAAACTTAGCAACTCATGTCCGACTTAAACGATTTAAGTCGCAGAATTTCTACGGTTTAAATAGGCTAAGCATAGCTTAATTTTAAAAAAAAAAAGTACGCGCAAACCGGTCTTAGTGACACTATTAACCTTGTGCTTTGTCACTTTTTTCTTCCTAAGTGAGGCAACAGTGTCAGAAGTCCGATACTTATTAAAAAAAAACCATAATGAAAACTACGGTTGCCAGGAAATACCCTATATGGCGTGGAATACCCTATATGACGTGGAATACCCTATAAAACTTTTGGCTTGCATCTCTGATTTGTAGAGTTCGACCGACGGTCTGTTTTTGGCCAAAGCTGAAGCCAAACTTCAACCTTTTTTTTAACAAGTTGAGCGCCGCGGGCCCACAGGTGGTCATTCTTTGAATTACACAGTAGACCGCGTGCTTACGAGCGGGTATTCCTTGGGTGACATTCTGGGACCAACATTTTTTTTATTTTTTTTATTGATTTTTTGCAAGTACTACCAATTCTAAGTAAAATAGGATCCTGGGACCGAACTTAATATTTCCCAAAGCTAAATATATGTAAAAGGTTCCACTGGTGGCCACGATGTTTCGAAATGAAACAAGTAGTGTGTCTACAGATGGTCATGTTGTCCCACCATCGACATCCAATAATGACCACGTGTGGTCACTTGGTCCTCTGTTGGAAAATCAAAATGCTCACCAGTGGGCACGTGGCGCTTAATGTGTTAATCTTCGGCCGCAGCCGATGGTTTGTATACAAGCTGAGATGAATGTTTACCGAAAAGAAAAGCAGTTGTGGTTCATTAAAATAATTTTTTTGTCATTAAAAATAATAGAAACATTTGAAAATTTACAAAATAAAACATAAACAATTCCGATGAATAATAAAGAAAAATTTTGTTAACATTGGTCGCGTTTAGACCGGTACTATGTTGTCAGTTTTTCCAATGTAGCGCCGCACAGTGTGTCATCTGACCAATCTAGGTGGACAAAAGTCATTACCAGATTCCCACCAATGAGCTAAAAACTGATGTAAACAACACCTTCAAACTTCCAAAACCGACTATTGTTTATGTCTAACATCTAACGGTAATTAAAGATAAGGATTTAAAGTTGAGTCAATTGTTAAGTGCAATTGTAATTATACGCCAGTCACATTTTCGCGATACTTTGTGCACCAGCTTACTGTGTCAGTTTGCAATTGTAAAATATTTTTATTAATAGTTCTTATTTCTGAGGGCAAGTAATATATTTTTTTCAATTAATATTAATTTGTATGTTATTCAAATAATATGAAAGAATGTGTTGAAAGTATAGGTAAAATACATGTTATTTTTTCTTTGTTTCACAACTTTCAAAGTCTGGAAATAATATGTACCCACATGTACCCGGGCTAAATTTTGCATATATTCTAGCTGGATCATTTTTCTTAATAGTATAAATTTTAGCCAGCACACTCAAGTACAACTATATTTTTTTGTTTTTTTTAAGAAAACCTTTACTGATAACTGATACCTCGGATTCCGATGGGTAACGTTACTCATAAAATTATTTTATTAATATGAATATTGTATTCAATATAAAAAAAATGTATTTTAAGATACTACGATTCTTACATTTCTTGTATTATGGATTTTTAGGTTATTTTAGTATTTTTTTTGAATTTTTATAACTTCATAATCCTGTAACTAATTTCCTTAAAAAATAATAAAGAAAACATTAGAAAAATGATTTATATTATTTTAATACTAACATACTAATTGATACGAATGCAACACTGCCGAAAAATAATTTTGTCCAGCTAGGTTGTTCTACGCGACACACTGTGCGCCGGTGTAAATACTTGCCATTTCAGCAACGGTATTTTGGCACTGCTAACTCTTGAAACTGAGATATAATTGCAAAATTACCTTGTTTGTAAGTTAAATTTTTACTTTAAACTTACCTTTTGGCCCTGTGGATTTTATTTCTGCATTTTTTAATCCTTCACGCCCTTTTCAGGCTATAGATTTCAAAAAATGTATATAAAAGACAAAAAATTGACAGTCTACACACACTTCTAGTTTAGCACCGCCAGATTGTCAGTGGCAATTTAGCTCGGTCTAAACACGCCCATTGACAACGTGCTTTTATAAATTTTTCGAAAACAATTGTTTTGGAAAAAATAGCAATTAAATTGCAATACAACTTTAAACATCTAACAAAAATACCTGATGTGAACAGCACATTACTTTCTTATACAAAATTTATATTTATAGACAAATTACACTATAACCGACGAATGAAATATTTGCTTGTATAAAAATATGAATTTTATTTTACAAAATCTGAAATCTTCACAACAAAAAGTGGTTAAAAATTACTGATTATTGCAGTATAGCAAATTTTATTTGAATTTTATGAAATGTAGTAAAATGTTATTGCCCCGGGTGAGGATCGAACTCACGACCTTAAGATTATGAGACTTACGCGCTACCTACTGCGCTACCGAGGCTTCACATGGACTGCATTTATTTCTGGCACCCATCCATCTTAGAATTCCAGAACGACAAAATACATATTTAAGAATTTTCAAAAACGATTAAATAAAGAATAAAATAACAACACGGTATATGATTTCCATTTTATGATTTTCTATTTTTACAACATTCTTCGATAACGTGTATTAATTGTGACCAAATTTGCACATTTATTCGCACTATCAGAAAGATAGAAGCATGTTGTTTATTGAATTTTTTTTTTTAAATATTCTGATAAAATTGTTTTTCGGTTTTCTAATCTGCAAAATAATGTTTAGTCATCTTATCTAAAATGTTTCTAATTTTTGACGGTGTTACAGTTTAAGCAGCCTTCAAATTCTAAAGCAAATATAGTCGATATTTGGATAAGTTGAATCTCACGGGACCATTGCACGGATCCCAGGTTCGACTGTAAAGCCTTCTATGCAGTTTATTATCACTATAGTTTTTAATTGATAAAACTGTTTTTATTGGTTCCTAGTTTTTATAGATAATAGTTTAATAATACCTACTTACCTAAAGAACATTTATCAACTATCTTTGAAGTGGCAATCAAAGAAACAATCAATGTTGTGGAGAAACACGTTTAATCATAATTGTTTGCACATTTTTATGGGTACAATTAAGGCAACTGAAGCGATAAGAGAAAATGTGTAAATAAACTAACCAAAATAACCAAAATAATATCGACCAATAGAAGATAACGAATAACACAATTATTTAAGTCGTCCAAAGCCATAACCTATAAAGTTACTTTCTTACTCGCGGACTAAATTTGTTTTTAGAATTTTTATCACTAAGATTACATTTTATAAGTAGTATTTCATGATTTCAATTTTATTTTCCATATGAATAAAGATTACATCTATAGGGGTAATTCCCGTAGTACCGCTCACAAAAAGTTTTTGCATTTATTTTCCAAGAGGGATTTAATTTTTTACCTCTGTTTTTCTTTGAATTTTTGATTTTTATTTTACAATATTTTTAGTACAGTTTAAAACACGTTGGCTGCCAAAGCCTTTTCAGGATTTTGATCGTGCAGTGCCAACGTCTTTTCACGATTTTGGTCACCTGAGGCCAACTTTTTTTTATTATTTTTTGTTTCTTTGTGCCTAAAAATCATTTTTGACTACTCGCGACTTTATTATTGGTCCTAATTTTGCAGTTATTACGGTTTTTTTGTGTCCTGGGAGAACATAAAACATCCTGTGGGGCCACGTGGGAAAATGTGCGACGCGGCCTCAGGGTAACATTTGGGTGTCGCACGAAAACGTGCGACATGGCAGCCAACATGTTAAAAGCTTGTTTTTTCAATTTTTTTGTTTTTACTGTTATATGTCCATAAGAAGCACTTTTCAAATTTTAGACAAGTTTTCGATAGAAAATAATACATATATTATTTCATGCGTTTTTAACAATTTTTTTTTCTAAAGCTTTGATTTAATACTAAGTTCAGACCGACACAAAATCACGTAATTTTGAAGATTTTCGTAATTTTGAACGAAAACTTGCTCGAAATCACGAGATTTCCAGTACATAAACCTGTTTTCAAAAATCACTAAAAGTCTGCAATTTCCACAAAATTAAGAACGAAATCAAGCAAAAACAATGAATACAACCCTGCATCACTCATTCAGCTCTCTTGAGTACATCAGTTTTGACATTTGTGCTGGATTGGAAAGACGGAAATACAAGAAAAAGAAGCCGTGTTCCGCACGCGAAGAGGATATATTAGTAAACAACCTACGCAGGGCAAAAAAAAAAATGGACCTGTTTTTGATGCGATTAGATATGAAATGGAAAATAATTGTTTATTTTCATTACAGATAATTTCCATTGTCGTCTAAAGTGTCTAATTCTGTTTGCACATATTTGATCGATGTCTTGAATTGTATTATTCATCATATTACTAAAATTCATAGTAATCCTACACTAAAATTCATAGCAATCCTGTAGTTGAAATGTGAAACAAAATTACCTTAATCTCTGTGTGAACACTTTGGTTTAAGATCTAAATCATTTCGCAAAATTACGTGATTTTGTGTCGGTCTGAACTTAGTATTTATAACATTCAAAGCACAATGCCAAACACTTCAAAATTAATAGAAATGCATTCTGAGCTGCTTTACCTTTACTAGATATAAAAGATACGTTTTTTGAAAATTTGAGAGTAGTTGGGAAATTTGGGAAAATTTAACTTCACTGTCCGGCTTCAGGAGACAGACTAGTAAAACTTAAATAACGGTAGATAACAACATTCACCAATTATGGCATACCGTAAAATAATTACCGAAGCACAAACTACAATAATATTGGTGAAAAAAATATGGGACTTACCGACTTTCAAAAATTTGGCGATACAATATATTGGCACAAGACTTAAAAAATTGCCACGCTCTCTGATTTTACGTCGCTTGACACTTTTGCTAGTGTGGCAATATCCGTGGGATCTAGCAAGTTTCCGGCTTCAGCGCTGGTGGACTACCCCTTATATGGCATAGATTAATGAAATTCCAAACTAGCAATAATCGGAGCCGGACAAAAATTTGATTAAATGTGCATTTATAAATGTAAACCACAATCATTTGATTATCGAAGAAATGGCGTTTGAAATTAAAAGTAAATTGTAGCGAAAATTATTTATAAAAGTATGCAAAAGAAAAAACTCGGAGCTTTTTTAGAAAAATATCAGAATTTAAATTTCAAAATGTTCTGAAAAAGGATTAATATACTCTTTTTTATACTCTATATGATATACCATATAGGAGTATAATAGATTTAGTATATCGTTTGTAACCCATCGGACCAACAGTCGGACACAAAAATGAACTACACCAGGGTGTTTGGGATGACAAAAGATTTTGATTTTCGTTCGTCCGTCTGTTTGCCTGTCCGTCTGACTGTCCGTGAACACCATACTTCCGAAAGCATTCAGCTAGAGACTTGAAATTTTTTGCAGTTACGTTTGTCGTAAATGGCAATGCTAAGTTCTGAAACGGGGTAAAATTGAACCATTTCTTCCCTCCTTCATTACACAAACGATACATTTTTATGCAATTTTCTCGAAAATGGTAAGTCATATAGAAAAATTTATTAAGGTAAAATGTGTTTAAAATATGATTTTACATAACCGTTCTATACGTTAAAATCCAATCGGACCACTCCTTTCCCCCTCTCCTATACATTTTGTCTGTCATCATACGGAGTATTTGACGATTGGCCCTTCGCCCAGTGTTGTGCCGGTTTTTTACGTAAAGTAATTTACCTAGTTTTTTACGCGTAAAAAATTACGCGTAAAAAACCTCAATTTTAACGTAAAAAACGTAAAAAACGTAAAAAACTGTAAAAAACCTAAAACATTGATGATAAAAAATTTTATATCGTAGCCAGTCACTAAATATAGTAATTATTCGTAAATAAATCAACTTAGAACAATAAAAAGGTTAATAGTCTTCAGCAAACACAGAAAAGTATTCAAAAGCATTTCCTCTTGAAAGTGAAAAAGATTTTAAACTCGAAGTTCAAAAACTGTTTATATCCTTTCATTACATTACGTCCGCCTACTCATTTTAACGTTAATTAATGTGAATAATGTGGAGAGATTTGTGACATATGGGCTATTTTAACCCTTTGTTGCAGTGTTGTTGTACAACACCTTTTCTAATTCAGTTTTTTAATATTATAACATATATGTCATGCCCTTATATTGACTAAATTCATTTCGTAAGTATCCTAGGACATCAATTGTTATGAAAAAAAGTAATATGCGCCTTTTTTTTATAATTACTGCATTTTATAAATAAATAAAGAGCAAAAAAGTAGCTATTTTGCAGATTAAATGTAACTGTGGCAAATCTATTACAGTTAAAAAATCGGTAGCTTTATAAAGGTTTTTGGGGTCGCTAATTACGAATCTGAAGTCAAAACTTCAAATTTCAAAATGGCGGATCCAATATGGCGGTCAAAAAAGATAAAATTACGTACTAGTTTTCAGCGTAATCTAATGAATTTTATCTTTTTTGACCGCCATATTGGATCCGCCATTTTGATTTTTGAAGTTTTGACTTAAGATTCGTAATCAGCGACCCCAAAAACCCTCGAATACCAAAAACCGTGAAAATTAATTCCATAGAAAAATGTATGCATGAAAGGGTTAAAGAAACATATTTGGACTAGTTCTTGCAACAACAAGCGTAATTTTAAAGTTTGCATCAAAAAATCGTTTTTAAACACAAGGAGACTCATTCCGAAGGCGGAAATTGAAACAAAACTGGAAAAAGGGAAAAGAAATTTTAAAAACTGGAAAAATTCCATTCAAACAACTGTTCTAATTTGAGTTAATAGACTGTCCTACTTAGTAGTATGGTTTATTAAGTGCTGATGTCCACTCTCTATATTATAGGATCTCTAATAAAATGCTGAGAAAAACAGACTGTCATACTTTGTAGGAACTGCGATGTCCCATTTTTTAGGTTTTTTACTATTTTTTACGTTTTTTACGGTTTTTTACGTTTTTTACCAGTTTTTTACGTTTTTTACGTTTTTTACGTGAAAAATGTAAAAAACTGTTTTTTACGCCGTTTTGCCCAACACTGCCTTCGCCATTATAGCTTTTCTTATGTTTTACTAAATAATCGCCAAAAAAAATCAAATTAACTCAGACTATGTACTACATTTTTTAAGTACAACACACAGGGCCGTACCAAGCGACGCCCGATGTTAATCTTGTATTTGGCGCCTCCTCCCTTTATAAAAAAAATAGATATTTTTCCACCTTTTTTTTTAAAAAAAAGATGCAATTCCTTCCTGGGACAAAATTTGTTTTTTTATGCAATAACCCACAGAGGTGCCTTTAACTAAGAGATTTCTTTTTTTATATCAGATACTTTCTAATTTTAAAGAAAAAAACAAAAAATTCAAATTCCAAAAAGTTTTAGATTACGGAAATTTTTTTCCCTGACTTCTTTGATTGCAGATTTTTTCTATTATTTTTAAAAACGTTTTTTTTGTGCTTTTTAGTATTTTGGCTACAATAATCAATAATACTTTCTTTATTTTAGAGCTGACATAGGTTTAACTATTAATGGAAAATACTACAATGGTAAGTAATACAATTAAAAAATTGAACCGTTAAGCGTTACAAAAGGTTTTTACGCCAGTAAATAGAGCAAACGTACCAATTGGAACATCCCTGAACACCTTTATTCGGAACTATGCTCATCTGCCCGGTACAAAATTTATGTGTTTGGAAGGCGGATGTGGAGCCTGTATTGTTACCGTAACTGGAAAACACCCGGTAACAAAGGAGTATCGATCATGGGGTGTGAATTCGGTAAATAAATTTAAAATTTTTAGTAACACCTTTTCAGAGCTATTCAAAACAATATCTGTTTTAGTGCCTGACACCAATTTACGCTTGCGATGGCTTCCAAGTAACCACAATTGAAGGAGTTGGTAATAAAAAAGATGGCTACCACGTAGCCCAAACCCGATTAGCTCAATTCCATGGAACGCAATGTGGATACTGCTCTCCTGGAATGGTGATGAACATGTACAGTTTGCTGCAGCAGAAGAATGGAAAACTGACAATGGCGGAAATTGAGAACTCTTTCGGGGGGAATATCTGTCGCTGCACGGGATATCGGCCGATTTTGGACGCTTTTAAATCATTGGCCACCGATGCCGATCCAAAATACAAAGAAATCTGTGGCGATATTGAAGATATGACGAAGATTTGTCCAAAGACTGGCAACGCATGCTCGGGCAACTGCAATGGAAGTGTGAAGGCACTGAATTTGGTATTTGCCGATGGCAAGGAGTGGATTAAGGTTACCTCAGTGCCAGAACTTCTCAAACTGTGGAATGGTATTGGGAAGCGATCGTATTCCTTGATTGCTGGCAATACAGCGCATGGTGTCTATCGGCGAGATCCAAATATCGAAATTTTAATCGATATCAATGACGTAGAAGAACTGCGTCGACATGAGGAAAATGGCGATACCTTAACGTTAGGTGCTAATGTGAGTCTAACGGATGCCATTGATATTTTGCAAAATATTGCTACGAAATCTGGATTTGAATATTGCAAGCAACTTGCATATCACATTGATTTAATCGCTAATGTGCCAGTGCGAAATGTAAGTATTGTGAATGTGTGGAGTTTTTTTTTATTATTACAAATATTCTCGACATTTTTTATGCAGTTATGCTGTTAGTGATTAAGGAATAGGAACACATAATTTGATTTTTAATAAGATGGCTAAGCTTCTGGCCGCTTTAAGGTTCAA
The DNA here is from genome assembly GCA_964034945.1 of Chrysopilus asiliformis. NCBI lineage: Eukaryota > Metazoa > Arthropoda > Insecta > Diptera > Rhagionidae > Chrysopilus > Chrysopilus asiliformis. The sequence goes on along the minus strand of OZ035961.1, from coordinate 85,579,637 downwards.
ATAAGAGCAGATCCAAATCTTTCTAGCGGTCAAGAGATTTTTGAAAAAACAGCATATTTTATGTTACTCCTCATTGTACTCTGAACCGAATTTTCTTAAATGTTTCTGCGGCGCGATTTTTATTCCATAGCGAAGATCTGAGACACCTTAAAACATTAAGGAAAAATTGTTTAGAACAAGATTCCTGAAATATTTTGAATTAATTTTATTACAAAAAAATTGTTTTCTAGGCTGGAACTTTAGCAGGCAACATAAGCATCAAGCACGCCCACAATGAATTCCCATCAGATTTATTTTTGATTCTGGCAACAGTGGGAGCTGAATTAGGAATTGGTAAGATCTTGAAATATTATTTTCAATGTGCTCACAAGATTTAAATAACAAAATTCAAATAAGACTCTTTCGAATTGTTACCTCTAAAAAATTAATTTTTATCAATTGGCAAAAATATTGAATTATTGTTACCTGACGCGAAAACTTTTTTTTTGTTGCAAATTACATAAAAACAGCATATTGTAATTTTACAAACCACTAAGATATAAATTTACAATTGAAATTAAAATATTTTTTAGTGGACGAAACATCGAAGAAAGTAACTGTAAAATTGGAAGAGTACATCAAAATGGATATGGCCAAAAAATTAATCACGGAAATTAAATTAAAACAATTAAATCCCCAACGATACACCTTCAAATCATTCAAAATCATGCCGAGGGCACAGAATGCACACGCCTACGTCAACGCAGGCTTTCTAATTGAAACCCAAGGATCTCTGGTCCTTTCGGCAAAAATCTGCTTCGGCGGAATTAACTCAAAGTTCCTACACGCCACAAAAACCGAAACGTTCCTCAAAGGCAAGGAATTATTTAAAACGGAAACCGTTCACAGCGCGATAAAAGTCCTGACCGATGAAATCTGTAGCGAAGACCCAGAATGGGTACTACCAGACGCTAGGCCAGAATATCGCTTCAATTTGGCGGTTTCACTGTTTTACAAATTCATCTTGGCGACTTGTCCAAAAAATAAACTCCAACCCATTATTCAAAGTGGTGGACAAATTTTGCAGAGACCAATTAGTAACGGAGTTCAAGTCTTCGATACGTACAAGGAGAAATGGCCAATGACTCAGCCTATCCAGAAGGTGGAAGGTCTGGTTCAGTGCTCAGGGGAGGCACAGTTTGCCAACGATATTCCTCATCAACCTGGCGAATTGTGGGCTGCATTCATCCCCGCGACGCACTGCAATGCTAAAATTATTTCAATTGACGGTAGCGAAGCGCTGAATATTCCAGGGGTTCATCACATTTTCACCGCGAAAGACATACCCGGCTTGAATTCATTTGCTCCAGTGAATATGGGAAGCGTTGACATTGAGGAAGTCTTTTGCGCTGAAAAGGTCAAGTTTTATGGTCAACCCGTTGGCATGGTTTTAGCCGATAGCTTCCAACTGGCTTATGAGGCCACTAAATTTGTAAAAGTTGAATATGCCCCGACAGGTAAACGGGATTTCCATTTTTTAAATACTAAATAATTTTTATGGTGTCTATTTTTCAGCGGACACTGTTATCCCTACTATTAAGGAAGTATTCGAAAAGAATGCTACTGGCCGGTTTTCAGATAAAATTGACAAGAAAAAAGCATCGTCTAAAGGAAAAAAAATTCAGAAAACCTTTAAAGGTCATTTTGAAATGTTGGGACAATTCCATTTCACAATGGAACCACAAACAACAGTTTGTATCCCCATAGAAGATGGCATGGAGGTTTATTCCGCAACGCAATGGGTGGATTATACTCAAATTTCTATTTCGCAATGCCTTAAAATTTCGGAAAATAGGTGAAAAAGTTACAGTATTTCATTTTTCTTTCTCTTGATTCGAATAGCTTAATTGTATATCAACAAGACATTTTCAAATCCACAATAGTTCAGGGTTGTTATGATTAGCAGGGGGTGGGGGTTAGAACCGAATCAAAACCCCGTCAGAAGTTTATAAAATGACAAAGAAGCCATCTTAAAAAGAATTTAAAAACCGTTACGTTGATATAGTTAGGGTGAACATTTTTAGTCTCTATCAATCCAGGACGAGATTAAAGAGAAAGCTGAAGAGGAGGCGCGTGGGGGGAGGGGGTAAAGAAAAATCTTAGCCTGAAAAATGGTTAGAGCTTGGAAAATTGCTTGAAAAAAAGAAAACATGACTTGCACCGTGGAAAGTTTTGATCAAATTTATAAACTTTTTAGGTTTACATATTTATTCCAACAAAATTGAGCTTAAATTTTCAACCAAAAAGTTTAAAATTTGTAAACAACAAAATCACAAAGCCCTTTGCCACCAAATAGTTTATTTTGTCATATTCAAAACCCTGAATTGTGTAATTAATTTATATCATTCTTCCAGTATCAACATGCATGTGCGTCGACTAGGTGGTGGTTACGGTGGAAAAATAACTCGTGGCACCCAAGTAGCATGCGCCTGTGCCTTAGCGTGCAAATTAACAAATCGTCCAGTTCGCTTTGTTCTAAATATCGAGTCAAATATGGCGGCAATGGGCAAAAGAGCTGCCTGCTTCAGCGATTATGAAATATCAATTGATGAAACTGGAAAAATCCAACATTTGATGAATAATTTCGCTCAAGATTATGGCTGCTCGGCAAATGAGGATGTTGTCATGAATACCAAAGAGTTTTTCTCAAACTGTTACGATACAAAATCCTATGAATTCCAAGCAAAGCGCGCCATTACGAATTCAGCTAGTAACACCTGGTGCAGAGCCCCTGGAACCAACGAGGGTATTGCAATGATTGAGAACATGATGGAACATATTGCGCGGGAATGCAACCTGGATCCAATCGATGTGCGCATGGCAAATATCCCAAAGGATAATAAAATGAGAACGCTGATACCAGAATTTCTGGAATCAGTTGATTTCCGAAAGCGTAAAGCCGAAATTGAAGCTTTCAATGTGAAAAACCGGTGGATTAAGAGGGGAATAGCCGTTGTCCCAATGCAGTACAACCAGCACTTTTTTGGATCAATTCCGGTTGTGGTGTCTATTTACCATACAGACGGAACCGTTGCCATTACCCATGGAGGCATCGAAATGGGTCAAGGAATTAATACGAAAGTTGTACAGGTCGCAGCACACACACTTGGGATTCCAATTGAATATGTGAAAGTGAAGCCGGTTTTGAATTACGTGGTACCGAATTCAATTGTCAGTGGAGGAAGTATGACCAGCGAAGCTGTTGGCTATGTGAGTAATTATTTAATCGGTAAAAAAACTCAATTTAAAATTCACCATTTTACTGATGTTGAGATTTTATCAATTTCCAAAACTTCCTATTACATGGGCCGCGGACCCCCCCCCCCCCCCCCCCCCCCATCGATATTTTAGAGACCCTTCCAAGGGTGTTCTAATTTTAGTCCTTAATTTTTGTAGGGGGCTCCGAATTTGAGTTCAAACCATAGGCCATAATTGATTCCAAATTACCAATTTTTTATGCTTTTTAATCCCTGTTCTCGTTTTTTTTGCGATATCGAGAAGTGTTTTCATATTTTACATACAGTGAAAGCTCCCATAAGCGGACACTAACAGGACCAAGATTTTTATCCGGTTATTGGATTGTAGTGGATTGAGTTTTCGGACGTCCCTTAGCTAAAATATAGTTGAAATTTTATAGTTTAAATTTTTCCCAAGCTAACAAATTTTTTTACGTGAATCCAAAATATGCAATAACGTAAATTGGCAAAATATCAACGAATTAAGAACAACATTTTTGATTAAAAAAAACATTACGCCCAGTTCGACTAATTGCAATCCGTAAGCCAGATGGGCGCCCGCACGTAAGACTTGCGTTAATGAGTGTGTTTACATTGGGATTCACTTTGAGGCGGCACGTCTTTCCTCATTTTTCTGCCTTGTGCACACGGTTCGCTTTATCTGGATTCATAAACCGGTTTCATCAACAAAACTAAACGACAGGTTTCAACGTCCAGACTCAAAAACCGGTTTGCGACCGATAATTTTAAGTTAATCTAAACTTCGTTCGCTCTTTTTGGTTTCCCTCCCCACTGCGTCCCTCACCCTCACGAATGACGTGCCGCCTCAAAGTGAGTCCTAATGTAAACACAGTCAATCAGCGCAAGTTAAAGTAACGCGATACGAGAGTAGACCAACTTTCTACTTTTGGTGGCGTCAGCTGTGTTTCAGTGGTTCTTCATGTGTAAAGATTTGAATTTTATCGAGGCACATCGACTTTTTGTTACTTATTTATTTTTTTTTGTTTTAAATTGTATTGTTTTTTTTACTTTCCTCTGCTATAGAAGTAAAGTATTGTATTCATGATGGAGACCCACTCGAGAACGGGAACAGATAGAATCTTTCTGATCAGTACGAAATCCGTTCGTCTATTTCACACGCAGGGCAAGCTTTGCCATGTTACTTTCTGGTCAATCAAAAACAGTAGATTTTGATGAAAAAATAAGAGACCCGTTGCCCTGCTGTTTCTAAAATTAAGAGTTTTTAATTGCGTCTCTACTAATAAATAGTTGCGCCTCTAGTAATAAACTAGCGAAAAGTTATCTTTTAACTGAGACCCTCCTTTTAAAAATGAAGGTCGTCATACAAAGTCCGTTTCAGATTTTGTTAAATCTATCATGTGCAAAACTAGTCTGAGTATGAAATAGACGTGAAATCCGATTCAGTCAAAATTATGAGAATGTCCGTGCATCTGCCTGTCGATTTGTCGGTATGTCTTTTTTAGAACGCGTTTTAAGAAAAAATGAATATAACAAAATTTAAAGGATATATAAAATTTTCAGCATTTTTTGCATTAATGGATTTTACATATGTATCTCTAATAATTCTCAAAATATTTCAAAAAAATTAAATTTTTTTTCCCCAATTTGAGCTAAATTTGAGCAAAAGAGTTGCAAATCTCGATATGATCGATCAATCGGTACAATTTCGATCAATCGGATAGTATCCCAAAAATTTAGAATTTTTGGCGAAATTTTTGTAGTTTTACAAAATAGACAACTTTTGAGGCTTTTGGGGTCTGAAATTATACAAAATTTGGCGGCGAGAGCTTGAAGAAAACGAGTTCTGCAAAAAAAAATGCCAGTCTGTTGCACACGCGCACGACTTTTTCCCCGAGTCTACCCGTGACGGTACAATTAGCATTAGAAGTTCCTTTATTCTGTGAGCAACAAGACTTTGAAACCCTCTGTGTTCCCGCCAATTTATAGCCCCCAAAGATTCAAAAAAATAGCATAAACCGGCGTATCATTTTGTCCTACCAACCTTCAGCATCAAAGCTTCTCGTGCGTACAAAAACTTTTTTGAGTTCCATTCTAGTCGTGCAATGAATTTCAGGTATTAATTTATCCCCGGAACAGACAACTTAACATCCAATTAGCAGAATTACGTATCTTATTAGCGTAACTCAATACTATTTTTTTTACAGCTGTCGTTTTTTGTTTCGTTTTTTTTTATAACGAATGTTTTTTTTCTCTACAGGCAACTTTAAAAGCCTGTGAAACTCTCCTAGCCCGTATGCAACCAGTCCGAAATAAGATGAAAAACGCCAAATGGCATGAAGTCACTGACGCTTGCCACAATGAAATGATCGAATTAAGTGCAACGCATTTATATAAAGGTCCGGATGTCCAACAATACGTAACTTGGGGTCTTAGCTGTGCCGAATTAGAGGTCGATATATTAACTGGCAATCTGCAACTTCGCAGAGTAGACATTTTGGAGGATACTGGCGAAAGCATAAGTCCCTATATTGATGTTGGACAAGTAAGCGAATTTGGCTTCTTTCAAATCAATAAATTTGATCAAAACATTTTTTAAATTTAGGTTGAGGGTGCATTTGTTATGGGTCTTGGCTATTGGTTAAGTGAAGCGCTCGTTTATGACAAGGAAACTGGCGAATTGATGACCAACAGGACGTGGAATTATAAACCGCCAGGTGCAAAAGATATTCCAATCGATTTTCGTGTTACATTCCTGCGGAACAGTTCAAATCCTGTCAGCGTTTTAAGATCAAAAGGTATAAAAGATTTTTCCTTCTGATTCTTGAGTTTAACTCCAAAATTTTTCGATATTTTAGCTACTGGTGAGCCCGCGGTATGCATGTCGATTGTTTCAATATTTGCATTGAGACATGCTTTGGAGTCTGCACGTCGCGATGCTGGAATCCAAGAAAAATGGTTTGATTTGGGTGCTCCAGCGACTGCTGAGCATATTTTCTTGGCATCTGGTACTAAGCCGGAAAATTTGATTTTCTAAAAAAATTATTTTTTTTTGTTATGAATTTATACTGTTTTTGTTTAATTAAAAATTCATTAATAAATATTTTGTTGATCAAGTTAAATTTTCCCCACTGGAATCAACCCTTTCCCTACTAATAATCCCTTTGGCTACTATGTTTTTTCATCGCTAGATAGCTTGATTTTAAAACAATTATCTTCTCAATAAAATCTACCACAACTTTTTTCCTCTGGTATCTTTTGGTGAAACTGGTAACCAAAAGTCTCCAATGTGGGAATTTTTTAAAATTCGTTTTAGTTTTTTGCGATTTATTGAATTCTGCCACACTTTTATCTATTATTAAAATTTCATACTTAAACCCGTTTTCGAGATATAACCGTTTTCACAGGAACTATTCGTTTTATTTTTTTTTTCTGAATACATCAAATTGTATTCCTTATTACGTGGCATACGTACTCCTACATTGAACATATTCTGCAGAAACTCCGACAACTGACCAAAATACAATAAAGAGAAAGGCTGATAAAGAATTTTAATGAGAAGAAAATTGTTTGAGAATCGAGCTTATTTTGTGCCTAATTTTTATCAATTTTTTGTACATTTTATTAAATTTTTTTTATAATTTTTTAAAATTTTATTATTTTTAGTCATTAAATAATTGAAAATTAAATCTTTACGATAAGTAAGCGTTATAACAGATTTTTCCTGGAAAATTTTCCAAAAAACGATTACGTTGTTATCCTTAGACGACCATCCGTTTCGAATTTTGAAATTCCAACACCAGATTCGTGATTAGCGACCCTGAAAACCCCCTAAAGCAAATTTTTCCAAGAAACAATTGAAAAAAAGGATATTTTCGTTATCCTTACAGAACCTCCTATCTCGAATTTCAAAATTCTGTCAACAGAAACAAATTCTTCTTACTTTTCTCAATAACTTTCCCATTTTTACCATAATATCACTTTTGCCACAGTTTTCGAGCTATATCTCCGACCGATGTCACAAAAAATCATATTTTCAAAACACTGTGTGGCAGTATTAAATCTTATACCAAAAATCGTACAAAAGTGTGATGAGTGGCAAGGGAGATTCAAAAGGTCAAAACTACCATTTCGTATTTTATGGACTGCCCCAAACCATGCGAGTATAAAAATTTTATTTCATATATCAAATTAACATTTCCTTTAGATACAGAGAATCCCAAAGAGCTAAATTTTCATTTTCCGGTAGCTCAATAAAATTCACGTCATCTCCAAAATTTATACACTTTAAAGTTCGATCTTCATTCCGCAAAGGCACCCAATAAATTCCTAAAAGTTCTCTGTCGTTAGGATCGTCAAACCGAGCAAAATTCGCCAAAGTTCCAGCGAATTGTTTAATAATTTTATATTCCATACTGTCAGGATGAGGTACATCCGTTAATGCATTCAGGAAAACATAAGAAATATCGTCTCCATGGCAGACGCCTCGAATTTTCCGACCGCACAGTAAAATTCTGGAGTGATTAAAAGTTGGAGAATCATAGTCGAAACGGTAGAGGAATGTCTTTGATGTGGCGAATTTCTGTCGAGACCGAATCGTTCGATGAAGTCCGTGCCAATAGAATTTGTCTGACAAAAGCTTGAAAAAAATTGTTATTTATTTTTCTTTTAATAAAATATATTTGCTTACTTCAAGGTATTCAAAAAGAGTTTTTCGAGATGGTTTCCCATCACCAAAATAAAATTCCTTTAATCTCAGCCCATATTCCTGGCATTGTTCACTGTTGACATTGTAGTTTAGCTCCTGTGGTACCAAATATTCACAATCTCCAAGTTGATCGAGAATTTTTAAATTTCGAATCGTATCTAAGAAAGGCAAAATCAAATAGTAATCCATAAAGAATTTTTACCAGTGATTCTTCACCTTTTTTCTACTTTAAAAATTTAGAATTATGAAAGGATCATTGACATTCTTTTTTTTTTACAGTGGTCGATAAATTATATGGTTGTTGTAAAATATTACGGCTATTTTTGAATCCGGCATTACTTTAATTTGTTCGATTTTTGTTCAATCGAAAGAAGCTCATGCCTATTCTGATATATGGCGCGGCGTTGCGTTTATTTATTCGATACGCGAAAATCAGTATGCTTGAATCCGTGACGTCTCATTTTTGTTATTCTGCGAAACGATCGAGCGACGTTTTGAGGTTAAACGACCCGATTTTCCCGCGTTTGGTGTTGGCATTGATTGACAAATGGCAAATTTAATAAATGTTTTTTGAAATTTATAATGAATAAAGGGTTTTTTTTTCAAAAAGTAGGGTAAAGAAGACTCATACGAAGAATGCAAAGTTCGAATTTTGAATCACAAAAATGAAGAAAAAATGAAAATTTTTTTTGGGCTACACAAAATTGGAACTATACAGAAGAAACGGTACGCCGTTTTCGAGAAAAACAGGAAAAGTATTCCATTTGTATGGAGGAGGGGAGGGGGGGGGGGAGTGATTCAACTGGATTTTGATGTATGAAACAGTTATATAAAATCATATTTTAAACACTTTTCATCTTTATAAATTTTTCAAAACGACTCACCGTTTTCGAGAAAACGGTTTTTGTGAAAAAATTGTTTCGTTTGTATGGGGGAGAGGGGAAGAAATAGTCCGTTTTATCCGACGGACGATCCTGCGGAAATCAAAGTCTTTTGTACACTTTTGTGCACAACTATTGGTTCGAAAGTGTTACAAACGGTTAATATATCTAATATACAAATATATCTTGTAGAGTATAAAAAGGTTAGGTCCATCTATAAAATACACATCATGGAAAAATGTGTGAAGTGAATTTTTACTTCAAAATGCACAAAATACCTAGCAAAAATAGCAGCTAAAAGCAATCAGCTAATGTTTGGCACATGTTGGCATGCGATGTTAATTACGTTTAACTTCATATTCGAGAATCAAAATAGTGTATCGAATCAAGTCGATCGCGTTCCGTAACGGTGGATTCAGGATTAGATCTAATAGCTTTGACTTTGTTGAAAAATCAATAAGGTTTCTTCCTTAACACTCTAACTGCCACGTCAGTCAAAAAGACCTGACACCTAATTGTACACAACGGCCACAATGAAAATTATTAAAGTGTTCGCTGCAACCGCAACGATTTTTTGTAGTTGCACACATTTTATGGTAATAAAATAACATTTAGGTATAATTTTGTTTCAATTTTTTTTTTCTCTTAGTGCCTTTTTGACTGACAACTAAATATTCGAAAAAGGCTTAAAACTGTCGTGGCAGTTAGAGTGTTAAAAAACCTGCGCTTCATAGTTTTTTAGTAAAAGAATTTAAAAAAAAAACCCTAGCGCAGAACGCATCCCGCCCTAAAAATAGAGGACCTCGATCCACAAGTTGGGAAACACTGCTCTGGGCCATAAAAAAAATAGCATTGAATTTCAACACAAACCTGGATAAGCAATCAATCCTTCGAATGATGTTCCGCCAATTAAAATTGGTATTTGATTACCCCATCCTTGTCTCATCATTATCCTTGGCTCTTCTGGGATCATGCAGTTTTTACTCCTGTATGGCTCTACGACTGGACCGAATGGAAATAAAACGAGATGTTTTTTCTCCTCCGCAGTCAACAATTTATCTTGCGCCCTAACAATAGACTGACAACTTGCCTTTCGTAAAAATTTCACAATCCTTGAATCAGTTTTCACTCCAGTGTATCCAATTTCCTTGGCCAAACGGAAAGCCCAATCCTGGATGGAATTAACGGCGGAGTTGATCAAAACACAGCCAGACATTAAAATCGCCTTGTGGAACAGTCCTTCCGATTGTTCCGAAATCATTTGGAAGTGAACCGATGCACCTCCCGCACTTTCTCCAAACACAGTAATATTTTCGGGATCTCCACCAAATTCCTCGCAGTTTTGTTTAATCCATCTTAGAGCTAATCTCTGATCCTTTAATCCGGCATTCCCCGGTACTCCTACTGCAGGATCCTTTACACTTAAAAAACCTTTTAAAAATAGCAAAAATGTTCAACTTTCGATTCAAAATTTGATTTTTTGAAAAATGTTATACCTAAAGCACCTACGCGGTAACTGAATGTAACAATAACGACATCTTCCTCCATCATGTAATCAGGACTGTACGTGGTTTTCGAAGCGCCACCGGACCTGAAAGCACCCCCTGGAATATAAACCATCACTGGCATCAATTGGGACGGATTTAACTAAAATAAATTATTAAAGTTGTGTTCAGCCATATTTTAATTAACGTTGGTGTTCTAAAAAGTCCGCAGTGGCGTAGCAAAAGGGTGAGGGTATCACGTTTTTACAAACAGAAGGCTTCAATTTCCGTCCATGACAAAAGTTTAGAAAAAAAGTATTTAAAAAAAAATCAAAAAACCAGTTTTCCAATTTTCGCCGGAAATTTTTTTAAATTTTAGACACCACTACGCCTTGCTACGGCACTTACTGACTGCTTAAAACTTAAAAACAATATTTTGCACAACATTTTTGAAATTTGAAAAAAACATGTATTAACGAACGTGTTAACGAACGCTGCCCGTCACTTTTATTTACGGAAATTTCCGTCACCGGCAACCAACGTGTTAAAGTAGTACTCACATTATTTGTAAAAACATTTAAATAAAGGCAATCTTCTGATCCCACGGGTATTTTATGAAGGAAATGAATTTGTGGTGGTACAGGACCTTCACTTGTACAATCCAGAACTTCTGCCCATTTATCTGGTGGCTCAGGATCCTACTTAAAATAATTGTTTTTTATTAAAAAAAAAATATTGACTCTATCAAAATGTCTCTTTAAAAATGTTAAATATTTATAACCACAATACATTTATTAAAATTTAATACTTTGAAATATTTAGAAGTATTAAATAAATTTTGAATTTGTCAAAAAAATCAAGTTTTCTAGTTATCTTAACTGAAACTATCAGCAAAACAAAAGTAAGATTTCTTTTTTTATAAAATGTTGTAAAAATTTAAATTGTTTTGCTAGGAAATTTAAAGTGACATCTTCGACATTATACGTGTTAAAAATCAAAAATTAATGCTGGTGTTTTAATTTTTAGCCTTGTCCATAAAATACATAACAATTTTACGGAGAGCACGGAGTCTGCAGTGGTATGACTAAAGTACTACATACTAAAGTACATACAAAAAACTATTGTCAGGAGGGAGAGGAAGGGGTATTCTGACAAGTCTAGAGCCCAATCGCCGAATACAATACGAATGGTTCGAATTGGAAATTTAATATCGTAATTGATATGAAATTCAACAACATTAAATTTACAAGTCGTACCATTCCTACGTATTCGGCGATTGAATCTTTAGTGAGAAATAGACGTAATTTATGAACAGTCATAAATAAGTATTAAACTTACACAAAATCTCAGTTGATCAACCGGAGGTCTCGCATATGGAATTCTTTCGAAACTATAATAAGGTCTATTCCAGCAGGTTATCCTCTTCTGTCCCTTAATTGGTCCATAATTTGTGTTTATTATGACTTTCACTTTCGTCTTACGCCAAAATTGCCGAATCTTAAATACTACGAACCTGAAAAATATTTAAAAGAAATATTAAAAAGAAAAATATTTTGTTATTATTTTTTTAATGATCTATAAGCCGATAAATGCTAATAATATTTAAAAGGAATGAAATGCCTCATCTTCAGAGGCAAAAACTCGTAAAAGTTTTACTTTCATTTTGCAAGTGAAAATACCTAAAATTACTAGAAAAAAGATAATACTTTTAGGTATAAATGGTATGAATTTCTAGCAAAAAGTTTCGCTAGAAGCAAAACTTCTACTAGCTTTCTTCAATAGAAATGAGGCTTTAAACCAGAGGTCGTCACAGTTACGGTTTCTGACCAGCATCATCATGAGATTACGACTACAACCTCAAATATAGTGGCGTGCAACATTGTGCGCATCACTTTTACAAACAATAAAAATATTTTAAAAAGCAACTCAAAAAACCCGTTATTTCGTTTTGTAACGATAAAAAATTTAATTTCGTTACATTATAAAGTTTTTATTTCGTTACACGGTATAAAAAAAACTAATAATTGAAAAGAAGTTCAAATCAGTAAATATGCATGCAGTTTAGTTTTCACAAATTTTTTTGAATTATAACTATCATAATATATCGAAAAATCATGTCCTTGCAGGACTTTTCGTTGCGAATTAGTCTAACACCAGATTCGTGATCAGCGACCCCGAAAACCTCCGATTGAAACTTTTCAGCCTCCTATTGAGCAGGATTCATGGCGAAAATCACGGTTTAAAAACACCCAAACCCCCTTTACCCTTAATTTCGGAAAACCCCGCCTTAGTGACCGCCTACGTGATGGTTGGGACATACAGTAAAAGTTTCAAGTTTCTAGCTTCAGGGGTGTGGGCTGGGCGTTGATGAGTCAGTCAGTCAGTAGTCAGTCAGTCAATCAGGGGTACGTTCCTTTATTCCGGAGTAAAGTAAAGGTTGGGATTGTCAAAGTTAGAACAGCTGATTCCCAAAGTTGAAAATAACGTAAATTGTACTCTGGCATTTCGGAACGTGATTTGGTTAACTTTGACAGTTATTGGAATCCTGACTAAATCACCTAAAATTATCATACTTTTAATAATACTTTCCTGCTAAATGCAATTAATAAAATACCTTGGGAATTCTTCGCCATTATGGTATTGTCTTTAATATCATAATTCCCTCCAACCAAAATAATTTCAAAGGTGTCCGTTGCCATCACGCACTCATTCATTTTGTTCATTTATTCATTTTGTTTCTCAATTTTAATAATTTACTTGTTCTTGTCGAACTTGTTCATTAAATCACTCACAATGAACTTAACCTCAAATAAGTTTCCAGTACTGTCAAAGTTAACCAAATCGCGTTCCGAAATGCCCGAGTAAAGTTTACTTTTCTCAACTCTGCTATTGAGCAAAGTTGAAAAAGTTAACTTTGACAGCTCAACTGTGGTGTTTTGGAACACGAGTATAGTTTACTTCGCGTTAACCGTATGTGTTTTGGAACGACTTTCAGTTAACCGTGGTCGACCGCGGTTAACCGTGGTTAGTAATGGAACGCGGCCCGGGCACAAAAATGAACTACACCAAGGTGCTAGGGATGACAAAAGATTTTGATTCCGTATGTCCGTCTGTCTTTCTGTCTGTCCGTGAACGTCATAACTTTTGAAAAGATTGATCTAGAGACTTGAAATGTATAGTTACGTTTCTCATAAATAGATAGGCTAAGGTCTTGAACAGGCGAAATAAGACCATTCCTTCCCACCTCTCCCATACAAACGAAACAGTTTTTTGCAATTCTCTTGAGAACGGTGAGTCATATTGAAGAATTTATAAATACAAAATGTGTTTAGAATATGATTTTACATAACTGTTCCATATACCAAAATGTAATCGGACCACTACTTTCCTTTCTGCTATACAAATGGATTTTTTTAAATAAACCTTTTGTCTGTCACCACATAGAGTATTTCACGATTGGCCCCTGGCAATTGTAGCTTTTCTTATGTTTGTAATTGAAATTAATTATTTTAGTAATTGTCACGATTCTCCATTATAAAATGGTTATATTTTCTCTCCGTGTGAATAATTTTATCAATCAGTTTTCGTTGTACCAAAACTTGTTTCAATTGATAAATTTTGCCAACTATCATTCGTTGATAGTTGACACTCATAATAGGGCCCTTAGTATTATGTGTAAACGCCGTGTTACAAAAATTTAGTTTTTAGTAAAAAAAAATTCTGTTGTCAATTTTATGACTTTTTAACAAAACAGTAGAATTTTTAACAAAACAATTTTCTAAATTGATGGAATTTTTATTTTGCTCGCTATTTAAAATTTAATTTAATGAAAACAAAGCAAAAAAAGCAATTTTTCCCTGTCGCATTAGTCTAATTTTTTTGGGAAATTACCACTGAATTAGTAGCTTTTCCTAAACTTTGCTCACATGGATAAAATCATTGTTAAATTTTTAAAAAAATGTTTTCCTATATCAACAAAATAGTTTTAATTTATTAATAAATGGAAACTTATTCCTCGGTAAATGAAAAATCGGTCATATAGATAAAATCGTTGTTAAATCAACAAATTTTTTGTTGAAATTACAAAAAAATTGTTAATTGGAATAAATATTTTTGGAGGGAAATCTTGGTTCAACAAAAAATTGTTATTTTAACAAAAATAAACTTATTTTTGGTGTAATGTTTTTCTTTTTTAATTTTTCTTAAAGTGTTACTAGAAATATTTTTTAATATTTTAAATTGTATATTTGTTGCGTTTCAAATATTTCTTTCTCAGTTAGTGCAAATCCAGTACCGAAACAACCTTCGTAACCTTAACCACAGTCAATTAATTTCACCTCGAAAAGTGATAGACCCGAGACACACTGTTTACAGGTAAAAACTCATTTCAATCAATTGAGACTCAAATTTCATTTACCGCACAGTAAGAAAATTGACTTCCGAAAGCTTTCTCAACTCTTTTATTCTCCATGAAAGTACTGAAAGTAACTGAATACAAAAAAAGATAGAAAGTAAAGAGTAAATGACTGATTACTTAGCGTAAAAATTGAATGAGTCACAAGTGTGTATTCCAAAATTAGATACAAAAATGTTAAACTGAAACTGAGAAAAACTAGAATAACATCCATCTGCTATGAAATAAAAACCAAAAAGTTCAAGTTTAATTCTTTAATGTGTTCGACTTAATTCATATGTATGAGAGATTATGATGACTTAATAAATTAGCATATTTTTTGTAAAGACATCAGCCGTCAAACATAAAGAATTCAAGAAAATCAAATATTTATAAATATAAATATTTCACGAAATCATAATTGAATATCAATTAAAATCTTTAAAAACTCACTTATAGATAATGATAAGGAATTCCCAACAACTTCTCCAATCGATCATTCTTGTTGGTAAACAAAACTTAACACAAATTTTAAGGCGAATTTACACCTAAATCACATACTTCGGAGTATAAAAGTTAACTGAATTCGAAACGAGAAAATTTCATTTCGCCATACGACGTTGGAATTGGAAATGGAAGTGGAAAGTTATTATTCCGTTCTGTCGTAATCGCAAAACCAGAAATCACAAAATATTCCCATTGCAAGCTTTTTCATTTATTTCTATCTTTTGGGTAGAGTAAAAAAAGCTTTCTGTCGCAATTATGCCAAAAGTATCTGAGTTTGTCAATTAATTGCCTCTTCTCACACGACAATTTTTTACAAGCGGAAGTCAAAGTTTTCGCGGAATACCGGCAAATGTATACAGTAGAGTCTGTAAAATTTGCATATAGTAATACATAAAAAATTAAATATTATAAAATTAATGTGGCCACGAATTTATTACACTTTGCCAGTCTATTAATCTAATGTCTTTGGTCCATACACCGTGTTCGCAAAAACCACAATGTCTCTTCATTCTTTTCTCTAAAATTTGTGCCGAATGACGTTACGAATTATTTCCACTTCGTCCTTCACCCTTCACCTAAGCGAATTACGACACAAGAAATTTTGAATGGTCAATCAGAGGGTTTGTCTCAATTTTTGGCTGTGGTTATCTGGATAAAAAGATAACGGCATTTTTGTTCTTCGATATATAACAAAAATTGCCCCGTTGCCAAATTTTTTTAAAAAAGTACAATTGCAGACATAATTTTTATTTAACCTCGTCGCGATTAGACATAAATTGGAAATTTTATAGTCTATATCAGGGGTCGGCAATTAGTTTCTATGGAGGTCCGGATAATTTGAAAAAAAAATTTCAAGGTCCAAAAAAACTTAAACATTAGTTAATAAATTTATTTATTTTTGTATTAAAAATACAGTTTAAGGCGTTTAAGGTAAATTATTTAATAGAATATAATATAAATTATAAAACATTAAAGAAAAATATTTTTGGGGGTCCATTTCTTTCCCCGCAGCCTATTGCCGATCCCTGCTCTATATGATTATGATATTATCGTGCCTTCCAATGTAGGGGAGACCGGGACTAGTATTAACAAATTTTGAAGATTGGGTCATATTTTTTTAACAAGTAACATTTTTGATATTGTTTTTATATCTAGCTATACTGGAGTTATTCAGGTATCATAAAAAATAAAAAAAAAAGTCTCAAGCAGGTAGTCACTATATGAAAAAAATAATTTTTATGTAAAAATGCCATCTGTTAAAACTAACCCCTGTCATGGGCCAGGGGTTAGTTTTAACAGATGGCATTTTTACATTATTTAAACAACAGAATTTTTTTTTCACAAAAATTATAAAATAAACAAAATAAATATCCTTTTAAATTCAAATATATTATTTATCACAAAAACTAATAAAATGAACCAAATAAATATCCTTTTCATGGAACATAAGTTGACAAAAAAAATTAAGTCGTTTTAAAAAACAAAAACAATTATTATTATCTAAAAAAAAGGTTTCAGCGAAGCTTTTTTGTACATAATTTGTATCTATAAACATAACAAAAGCTATAATTGCCAATCTGGCAATTATTGAAAACCCGTATGGTGATTTAAATGAATATGGTGATTTACTTTCCAATAAGATTTTTTAAAACTTGTTCCAATCGGATTTTGATGTATTAGAGTTTTATGTAGAATCATATTCTAAATAACTTTTGTTCTTGCACTTTTTTGATAGGATGCAGAGTTTTTGAGATATTCGCGAAAAACATTTTCGTTCCTATGGGGGGTACCCCCCCTAATGGTCCATTTTTGCCCATTAACGAATTTAGCCTCGCATTTTACGAAAAACGGATCTGCGCAAAATTTCAAGTTACAAACGGTTTCACCATACGGGTATAAAAACATAGTATGAGAATTCTAATGCTACATTTACACGAATGACAAATTTGTCATTTTTTTCTTGTCATTATGTTAATTCCCGTGTAAATGGCATAATTTTTGTAATTTTTTCTGTCAGAAAATGTCAATCTCTCATAAAAGAATGAACTTGTCCATTCTTTTATGCCAGATTGTCATTCGTGCAAACGCAATATTAGTTATGACAACTTTAGTATTCAACTTTTGTCATAACTAATATTGCGTTTGCACGAATGACAATCTGGCATAAAAGAATGGACAAGTTCATTCTTTTATGAGAGATTGACATTTTCTGACAGAAAAAATTACAAAAATTATGCCATTTACACGGGAATTAACATAATGACAAGAAAAAAATGACAAATTTGTCATTCGTGTAAATGTAGCATTACTCTATGTTGTCATCCTCATTATGTATTAACACGTGTTAATCCTTGCCCCATGGGTTTGTTAAATTTAGCCCCGACACTACTTTTTTTGAATTGTTAATCATACCAAAGATATAGCTAGTTAAGGATTGTAATAAAACAAAATGACATTATTAATTATAGCTTCATTAACCTACATTATCGATAAAGTTGTATTCAATAATATAAAAAACTAAGACAGAAATCAAAATATTGCAAACCATAAAAAGTTCATTTACCAGCTAAACTTCGGTCTCTGTGCTTAACCCTCACTGGCACTGAACAGTTTCTGACTGATGAGTCACGATATGAACGACCTTATCGAGTGATGGACAAAAACCAAATTTCGAGATTATGGTTCGTATATTTTCGCGGGAATAGGCTTGTTCATACTTACTCCTGTTAATTCTAGCCCCGGGTTCCCCTAATATTGGCGCAAACATTTGCCACAGTTAAATTAATACGTCATTCACTAGTTTCTTCACGAAAAGTGACACGTCTAAGATAATCGACCTGTAATTCTTTTTCCAATCAACGGCTGTCAAGAGTCGCTCTCGAAAATAAATTAAAAAAACATAGAACCGTTTTCCATATTTTATATTTAAAATATTTAGAAGTTATTACATTTAAACAATAATTTTTTTGGGGCAAAATATTAGTTATATTATATTTTAATGTGCTCTACACGCATTAATTATTCCACTGAAAGTATACGAATATTAAAGAATTTTACGTAAAATATCACATTCCAACATACATTTATAAACATTTTACACTATCATAGCGTACTTATGGTTAGAAAAAAATGCAAAAATAAATTTCCGAAGAGAGTTAAAAATTAGATTAGTTTATCCTTTGTATATAAAGAATCCCAGACTGCCAATTTCGGATTTTCCGGCAATTCAATAATTTCCAATTCATCTGAAATATTAAGGCACTTGAGGACTTCGTCACTCTTGCTGACTGGATTCCAATGGGCATCTTTGATATCTTCATGGTTTGGATCGCCATTTATTGCGAAATTCGTCAAAATGGTAACAACTCGCTGGATATTTTTGTACTCTTTGCTATTTGGCTTGGGTAGATTCGTCAATGCGTTGTAGAATGTGTACGATAAATCATCAGCATGGCAAACTCCTCGCATCCGCTTACCGCATAATAATATTCGTACATGGTTGAATGTCGGCGAATCGATGTCGAAACGGTAGAGATATGTGGGAGCATTCGCATATTCCAGCCGTGATTTAATCGTTCTATGGAGACTATGCCAAAATGATTTGTAGGTCAAAAGCTATAAATTCGAACAAGATTAGAACCGGTCTTCAATGCCTAAAATTAGCAAACTTACATCCAAATATTTCATAATATCATTTTCGTCAATTTGATCCTTGTCGAAATGCAATTTCTTCAACCTCAAACCAAGCTCTCGACATTTTTCACTGTCGCGATCAGGCTCGGCATCCAAGGGGACTAAATGCTGCATGTCACCCAATTCAGTAAAGATTTTTGGATTCTTTTTAGCATCTAAAATTTGAAGAAAATATTAAAATATTTTTCCAAATTACTTGCAAAAGAAATACTTACCAGGATATGAGAAAAGTCCCTCGAAGGAATTTCCCCCAAGAATAAGTGGAATCTTATTTCCCCAAGCCTCCCGACACATAATTCTTGGATCTTTCGGTATCATGCACTGTTTGCTGGCATAGGGCTCGATAGTCGGACCAAATGAGAAGAATATTCGATCCTTCCGTTCTACCTCCGATAATATTTTATCCTGCGTATGTGCTAAATCCGCTGCCTTAACACCTCGAAGAAACTCTAGGACATTTTCGTCGTTATTTTCACCTCGATATCCAATTGATTTTGCCGCACGATAGGCCCAATCTCGTGGTGGACATAGAGCCCAATTTGCCAATACTGTGCCAGACATCAAAATGGCTCGATTGAACAAATCCTTTGAGTTATCGGAAATCAGATGGTAGTGGGTGGAGGCGGCGCCAGCACTTTCTCCAAAAATTGTTATGTTGTTTGGATCACCTCCGAAGAATTGGCAATTATCCTTGACCCATTTCAGACCCAGCGATTGATCCTTGAGACCGGCATTACCAGGAATGTTCAATGATGGATCTTTTAAGCTTAAAAAGCCTGAAATTAAAAAAAAACCATGCCCAATTAGAGAAATTACGAGAAGATGTGTTGAATTTTTACTCAATCGAAAAAAAGGAGGATGATGTGTTTGGAGTGTATGTATGTCTTATTCTTTATTATTCCGTGCAACCTAAAAGGCTTGACCGATTTTGATAAACGATTTTGATAAATATAAAGCTTAAAAGTTTTTAAAATTTTGTCTAAATTGAACAAAATAAATACATATCATGTAATACCTCCAAAGTTGCGTCTCCTCATATCGAGTGTCAGCATGTATATTGCGACAAAATTGGACTATTTATTCGTCCTCTCTCAATTAAATAAAAATGTTGAGTTTGATCAAATTAAACCGTCGATCGAGAAGGGCTTGTATAATGTGGGAGAGACTGGTTTGAATGGGCGAAAGCAGAGAACAAATAATCTAGAGAATAAACTCTTAGAACAAATTTTTAGAGAAAATTTTCCCATTGTGAGATGAAGCAAGAGGATCCGATGTAACACGGAAAAAATTATCCATTCGATTCCTCCATCTCATTGAATAGATACGACGAGAAATGTTCTCTCTGCTTCGTGCTCCCTAGTCTAAAAGTATTTAACTTTTAGGCCGTAGCTAGTAAATGATAGGGACCTTTTCCGCCCCTTCGACGGGGAAATTTGTCGAAAATTTGTTCGGCAGAGTTTTTTCTATGATTCCTTATTCTATGCTTTTAGGCCGTAGCACGGAACAACTATTATATAGAATGGAAAGTAAGGCCTTTCCTCATTAACTTCCACTAGAGTAAGTACTACACTATAGAAATCGGGTTTTTTATCTCACTTCCCCTTTCTGCTGTCATACACTCGACCAAAAAAAATCAAATAGAAT
Source organism: Chrysopilus asiliformis (assembly GCA_964034945.1). Lineage (NCBI taxonomy): Eukaryota > Metazoa > Arthropoda > Insecta > Diptera > Rhagionidae > Chrysopilus > Chrysopilus asiliformis. The sequence continues at coordinate 85,559,073 of OZ035961.1, read as the reverse complement.
TCCCTTTTACAATACATACAGAAAAGTGCTGGCACTTTTGTTTACATTTTGCATGACATTTCATTGCAACATTGATTCATTTCATTGCAACGATTGATTTTGATGGATAATCACATTTTAGCGTGTTAACATTGCATAATTTCACATGAAAATGAATAAATCACAAATTCACCACTATTTAGTGAAGGAATGTTCCGCTAATTCCATTAAAAACTCAAACAGAAAGTTTTTTCGAGTCCCATCAACAACAGAAAGGTAAAGTATAACTAAAGATCGACAGAATTGCACATGAACGGACCTTAAAACAATTAAAAACTAAAACTAAATTAAATTTAACACCTTTCAACACATAAGAACATTACTAATTTAATGGAAATATCAAATTCTCCATAAAACATTTCCATTATCCGATTTTGTTTTGATTTGTTTTGATTTGTTTTCATTTCAAGTGACACATGGGAATCCATATTGCCACACACCACCAAATCGCTCAGTGTTCATGTACACTGTCATGTAACAGCTATAGAAATCCTCGGATTTACGCTCCCAATACAAAAAATTTTGTTAGAGCTTTCCATTCTATAATAGTAATTGTTCCGTGGCCGTAGCTAGTGAATGATAGGGACATTTTTTCCCCTTCGAAGGGGAAATTTGTCAAAAATTTGTTCTAAGAGTTTATTCTCTAGATTATTTGTTCTCTGGCGAAAGTTTGCATTAACCAACGACCTAACATATCTAATGCTAAAAACCGTATCAAAATCCGTTTAGTAGTTTAGGAGATTAAAAGGGAGGGGGTTTGTATAATATGGGAGGGAGTGATTGGCAAAACAAACAATACTATTTTCACGGATCACAATATATCCAGATTGGTGATATAGATAATGAAACGTTGGATTTAGAAATGTAAAAAAATAACCAAAAAGTTTGAAATAAAAAAATATTAAATTAAAAAAAAATATTAAAACCAGACTAAAAAAAAACAAAAAAACTAAAATTAAAAACATAACTAAAGCTATAATTGCCAGTCTGGCAATTATTGAAAACCCTTATGGTGATTTAAGTGAACGGCGAACAGTTGTAACAAAATTTCACTTTAGACAATTGGAAAATCGTTGGACGAAGTGTATCGCCCTAAAAATAAGTTTTGCTGAAATAAAATAAGTTTTACTGAAAAAAGCCGATTACTTTTCAGCCCGCCCTCGAATGTTTGATATTACAATGAACTTTAATTAACCTTTTAATCGGAAATTTACTTATTCCCATTTAAACATTGGAATCTTTGTTCCCATTCGTATAATTAAATTATTCAAATTGAAAAATAATGTTAGATATACACCAAAAAAGCGTATATGATAAAAATTGGATCCAACCTCCGGGTATTCTTAACTCATTAAAGACTGCTAAATACATTTACATTGTAACACTCGAGTGAAAAATCGAGTGCTATAGTACTTGATGACAGATTTTATCATCTTATCATTAATAAATTAACGAAGGAGATAACAACTTCTATAGCAGAAAACCAAATATTTGTTAAAATAATACCAGCAAAATTTACTGATAAAAAATTCAGAACATTCCGTACCGAATGGTCCAACGCGATAATTAATGCTGACGAGGATAACATCCTTCTGTATCAAATAATCAGGGCTATAGAGATCCTTCGATGTCGTCCCTGAAATGAAACCTCCTCCGTAGATCCACACCATAACTGGACGGGGAATTTCTGGAGCGGTCTGAAAATCACACGAAAAAATTTCCAAACGTTATTATGAGTGACTACGTGTTAAATAAAATCATTTCTGGCTTACATTCTTGGTGTAAACATTTAAATACAAACAATCTTCGACACCTTCAAAATTCTTGAATAGCAAATTGATTTGGACCGGTGGCAGTGCCTCCTTTGTACAATCGACGGTTCTTGTCCATGGCTCTGGTGGCTCCGGATCCTGGAAATTCAATAAAAAAATACACACAATAAGCTCTGATTTAAATTTATTTTTATGAGTGTTTATATGGGAAAAAATTGAAAAACTCCATTGTTTGCATTGACGATCATAACATAAAAATAACAATAAGGAAAACAGCATCACTTTATTGAATTCTGCGAGACGCATGTTTCATTTTTTATGGTGCAGATTACAATACCCGAAAAATATTCATAAAGCAAACAGAAAACAGGAAAAGGTATTTTCCACGAAGCGTACATAGTATTTACATAAATAAAATGCTTATCTAAACAAAAATCTGTTTATAGTTGCTATTATTACTTTTCATCGAACAGTGCAAACATGTGCGTGCGATCAAAATTTCTTGAACAAATAAATCGAGATTTTTTTGGGAAACACTTCTAGTAGGTACTTTGACACTTTGCAATGACGACGATTTATGATCTGAATGCATTTGAACAGTAATAAAATTCAATGAGAGTAAATAGAATATGTGGATAATTATCTTTATAACTTACACAGAATCTGAGCTCATTGAGTGGTGGTTTGGCGAATGGGATTTTCTCAAAACTGAAGTATGGCTCATTTAATATTGAGATTCTTTTGACACCTTTTATTGGACCATAGGTTGTATTAACAATTGAAGTTTCCTTGGTTTTCGCCCAAAATGTCCTCAGGCGAAATCGGAAAAATCTAAAATAACGAAAAAATATGTTAGTCAATGAATTTTATTATGAAACTTTTATTAAAAGCAATGATACAAAAACTATGAACTGTACAAAAATCAGCATATAGAAAATTTTTAGCAAGCATTTTTATACAGCCTTAAATGTAGGCGAAAATAGCATTGTTTAAGAAATTATTTTTTATGCCTTAGAAATAGGTCACACATTTTTTGGGAAGTTAAGTCTAAGGTAATGTGACATGACAGCGTTTTTAAAACCTATGCAAAATATCAGTTTTGAGCACCACAAAACTTTTCTTTGTAATAATAAGTTTCACAAAAAATATGTAAAAAAATATTTTTTCAAATATCTCGAGAACCGTTAAAGATACGTAAAAACCGTTAATATAAGCATTATCTCTCAAAACCTCATAGTTTCCGGGAAATTTTCAAAAAACTTAATTTTTTGGAAATATTTTGAGAATTGTTAAATACGTAAAAACCATTAGATGAAATAATGTAGAAAATTCTATATTCTTTATTTTTTATTATATTCAGTTTTGCCCAATAGTGCATAATTTTCAAAAACCGTATTTTTTCAAAAAAAAAAGAAGTGTGGAAGATATCGGCTATAGCTACCGTCACTTTTCCAAAAGTTGATAGAAAACTACGATTTTTGTAAACCCTATTCACAAAAAATTTCAAGTCGCTAGCTCAACGCGTTCTCGAGGTATTTAAGATACGTAAAGCTAAAACCTGAATCGTACGTCGATGCGTCCGTCATGCGTGCGTCCGGTTGACACTTCGATGCGGTGACAGTTGGGTACGGCAACGAATCTGGAGTTAATTCATTGTTTTGCACTTCTTCTATTAGTTTATCGTCGAAACAATTACTTTCAATTTGTTCCATACTTAAATTGCTTAAATCGTAAACAAACTTTTTTGCGAAATGACATTTCCGTGCGTTGCTGCATGTAAAAGTAGAAATTCGACCTACTCTATGCGGTTGCCGCATCGGAAAACGTATTATTAGGGGAGTACTCATAGCACCCCGTTGATTCTACTCGAACTGTCAACCGGACGCACGCATGACGGACGCATCGACGTACGATTCAGGTTCTACCTTCAAAAGGACAGTTCGAGAGACCGACAGACCGTTAGACAGACAAATGTAATTTTGCCTGAAATGAATTTCGAACTGGTCAGGCATTTTCTATTCGCCCTCGTTCTCGAGTCGGTCTCCATCAGGAATACAATACTTTCCCCCTATAGCAGAGGAAAGTAAAAACCACGAAAAAGCCTAATGAAGCGAGATTTTGGGTTCGAAAACCCCAAAAATTACCCAGATGTATTGTTTTGTAGACGACCTCTTAGTGTTCTGCGTAAAAAAAATATTACTACAATATAAACTATCTATATATGTTTCCCCGTAACCCCCTCTCCTGTTATTTTCTGAATGGCTAAAATGATTTTGATCCGGTTTTTACTATGGAGCACTAAGGAAAATTTTTTAGTATTAAAACCCACCCCAAATAGCATTTAAGCAGCCGTGTCGCCTGTTTTTACATATTTCGTCAATATGTAAATCGCGGCGATAAGCGATTTCGTCGCAGGAACATCGCCGTTGTGCAAATGGGATGCGCAACAAGACAAATAGTAGGGAACACTTTTCACTACATCGCTATGTCCATACAAGAATAAACATTTAAAAAATTAGCTGCCTAAAGCATTATGCGAGTGTGATCTGAAGCATTGCATCGCACAAATCGTCGAACGGAATTATCTTTCTCCCTCGAATGCTTACTAGATTACCGACCCAACAGAGATGAAAAAAATAAAAACGGAAACCGACAGCGAACAAGAAATATGTAATGGCGATAAATTAATGGAAACTTTTTGTGGAGTACTATTTTATAATGGACTTTTCCTACATTTGCGTGCCGTGATTTTAGTTGCAACTAAAATTTTCCGATAGAAATGAATCTAAAAAGTTTCATATTTAAATGGGCCACCAAGTTATTGTTTTTCACGAAAAATTTGTCTAATGTTATTTTTCCGGTTGCAATGAAATTTTGATACCAATGAAATTGTGTTGTTTCAAAAATGTTTTTCATGCAATTTACTTTTTTATCACTGTTTCAACGTGTAGAAGAGGAGAAAATTTTAAGAAAGGGGGATAAATTTTAGTGGAGAAAAAATTGTCTTCAGAGATTATCTTTGTAATAGTGAGAATTGGATGATAATCGTATCAAAGTTACAATAAATAGAAGGTGAGGGGGACATACGAAATGGGGAATTGCGGATTACCCATCTACTGACGAATATGCCATAAAAATCCCCTGTACGGATCAAGAACTACCAGAAAACGAGAAAAGAAAAACGGTGTATTTCAGGAGACAGCCAATAATACGGCGCATGTTACTATTTTTTATTTTTTATAGTTCCAGCCACAGCTTAAGGGAAGACCCTTTAATGCCGAAGCACAGCTCAGGATGGAAGCACAGCTCAGGAACTATAAGGTTAAAGGTGCAGTCGTATTAAAATCGGTTCAGTTCATCGTTTGAAAATCCAAAGATAAGTTTTTTTGAGTAAAATCTTACCGAATTTTTCTCGATAATGGCGAGAACATCATAGTTTTTTTATTTCTAAACTTTACTTTTAGCAAATAGTCTAACATTTCAATTGAAAAAAAAACACAAATCAAATGTTTTTTTCAAGCTCTAATTATTTTCAATATGCTAAAATTTATAAAATATAACATACCTACATCAAAATCTTTACTAAGCCGTCAGACTTCCAACCAGAAAAAAAAATTATGCTAAGAAAAAGACTCAATTTCATGCTTCGAGTGCCAGCGTATCTTCCTACTATGAAGCATAAAAGATAAAAACCTATTTTCAATTTCAAAATCACCAACATAACTTTTACATTTCTCTATTTTCGCGTGTAACGAACATCCAAGTTAAGTATTAGATTCGCTTTAATAACTTTCTCTTCAAATTGCTCGCTATCCCGAAATGGGAACAAGACATTTAAGATAAATCAATCTTACAGTTAAAAGATACAAAACCTAGCCGTAGCACAGAATAAATCGTAAGTCGCACCCAAGTTCACGGTCAAAGTAAAATAGCGAAAAGTACAACTTTTTTGTTATGTGAGTTTTACAACATGACGTATTTGACTCATGAGATCAAGTTTAAAAAATATATATTGATATGAATTTACGTAGATCTACATATGAAAATGGTAAAGTAGCAAAATGTGTATGAGAATTTATATAGTAGTATCTGTAGATATTTTAATATCAAACTGTATGTGCTTCATACATTGGCTTTAATGGGCGACCATTAAAAGCAGTTTATTATAAAACAAATCTGTGCCCACAAGCAATAACCGCTTAAATCGATTTTCATGGAAAGCGAAAATATTCGTTTTGCAGGTTCAAATACAACTTAAATTGAAAATATACGTAAGTCGACTTATGCGGTTATTGGTTGTAGTCACAGAAATGTTCTTAAATCATACCAAAAAGGTTAAAAGGGTTGTAAAAGTAGATAATTACGTGTCATTTAAATTTTTTGTGTCATACATCTAAAATGCAAAATTCAATTATCACTTCTTTATAGCCGTCGTATTAGTATCGCGTCAGCTTCAATTAGTCATCTCCCATAAAGTTATCAGATCGTTATCAGTAGCTGATGGCAGTGTGGCATCTCGTTTAAAGACAATCTTTACTCAATTTAGATAATTCAAGAAAAAAATTATTCCTGTCAATAAATCATTCCTTTGGAGAATAATTTTTTCAGTTCATTTATTCTACGACCATAAAGAGCAATTTCTCCATTTAGATAAAATTCTTCACGTTTTCAAATCTCAAAGTCAATTTGATTAGAAAATGTGTAGGCAAAACACTCAAGCTATTAACACAGGAATTTGAATAGCTGTCATCATGACATAAAATTTCGACAATGCAATGGTAAATCATGGAGACCGAAAACTCAATTGCGTTAAGTGGGATAAATGGTATGAAATATGAATGAATAGGAAATTAGATAAAAGTACAATTTGATTACAAATACTTTTTATGCAGTCATAATGTAGCCCAAAATTTTAAAAAACTCAAAATGATCATTTTTTTGTGTCAATTAAGAATAATCATTGGTCATGTCATGTCATCACTGGTTTTTTTTTTTAATTAAATTACTATTGCTCATCAAAAATTTTCTTTCATAAAATTCTTATTAGAAAAAATCAAAAAGTTTTTTTTTTAAATTTTACCGTCCACTGTTTTTTTATATTTTTTAGTCTTCGAATATATATGCTTGCCTTTGGGATATCCTTACGGATTTTCTGATTGCAGAATCGCAATCAGCGAACTCAAAAACCTCCAGCTGAGATTTTTTTCCGGAAAATTTCAGAAAAAGAATAATCACGTTATCCTTGCAGGATCTTCCGGCGTCCTTATAGATTTCTTGAAGTCAGAATCGACCTCAAAAATTCCCAAATGAGATTTTCAAGTCGCTAGCTTAATCCTTTCGAAAGTTATGATGTTCACGGACGGACAAACAGATAGACGGATATGCGGAAATCAAAATATTTTTTCATGCCAAATACCCTATTGTAGTTCATTTTTGTGTCCTTTGAACGCATTGAGCGTTACAAACGGTATACTAAATCTAATATACTAAAGAATATAAAAAATACACAAACATTACAAAAATAAGACAATCTACTAGACATTAAATATTCTAACGCTAAAATTAAATTATTTTCTAAATATATTTTTAAAATCCACTCAAAGAACATCGATTTTATATCTGAGAGATAAAATCATTTGCAATCCTTTGCTCAATTAAACGAAGATAATTAAAACAAGCACATTAATTTGTTACATAAAAAGGCAATCCCTTAAAGGGTTTATATGGAAATTTTACACTAAAATGAACTTCAATCAACGTACTTAATACCGTTAACCAAGGCAGAGCCAGCACGAGCTTCCATAGGCATTTTAACCGGTTTAAAAAAGATACTTCACTTAGATACTGTTCACGTCGCTAAATTTATTGAATTTATTTTTATTTTTAAATGAATTCGAATTCACACGGAAGTTTGTCAGAGACTCAATGTAGAATTTATAAGATTAACTTGCAGTTGACAATAATCGTTACTGTTAGAAAAAAATATGATTAGATTACAGAAAAAAAACTTGATTAGAAGAATATTTGGTGTTGCCTACTTGAGTAAAAATATTGATATTTCTTAAATGTCAATAGAAATTATTACAAAAAAAAAACATTTCCGTTTTTTCCAACAGATGTTGTGTTGAACTGATTTTTTTAAATAAAGAGTAATTATTTTCCCTTTTTCCTATTTTTAAATAATTTGCACACCTTTTTTTGTTTACGCGCAATAAAACCTTAAGAGGCTGTTTAGATTAGCCGATCCAGGCGCCAGACCATGAACGAAACTGTCAAAATTTCTGGCAAAACGAGGAAATGGGGGACCCCCCCTTGCCAGTAATTTTGACCGTTTCGTTAAATGCCTGGCGCCTGGATCGGCTAATCTAAACAGCCTCTAAGGGCGCCCTAGACGTACAATATTATTGACATGCCCCTAGACCAGTGGTTCCCAAAGTGGTCCCTACGGACCCCCAGGGGTCCCCGGGATCATTTAGGGGGTCCGTGGAAAATTAAAATTGATTTGGGGGTCCCTGAACAACGTCAGGGGGTCCACGCAAGGTTTAATATAAAATAAAAAAATTGTGACACATTTTTATTAATATGGAAGTTAAAATAAATAACAGAAGCTGTGGATTGCTTTTCCGTCTTCCTATTTGGTAGAACGTAGATTCAGTGCCGTTATGAGCCTCATCATAAAAAAAAAGAAACCGACTAGAAATTAGTACTCGTGGGGATTTGCGGTTGCTACTCACAAACATTGAGCCGAACATAAATAACACTCATAACATCCCATCAGGTTCATCCAAGTCATTAATTTTTTTTTTTGTAGTTTAAAACAAAAGTTATAATTTCAATAAATACTTCTTCAACAAAATGTTTAATTTATATTTTATTTTTACGTCACCATTTAACATTCAAGACATCAAAGTTAAATTTGTAAGGGCAAGTTTTGACTATGAAAAGGGGTCCGTGGGCCAAAAGAGTTTGGGAACCACTGTCGTAGACGATGCAATATTATTGCACGATAAATCATTTTTCGTTTGAGCCATTGCACGGACTGTGAATTTCAAAAAAAGAGTTTAAAAAAAGCGCAGATGGATGAAGGAGTGGTTAAAAAAAGAAGTACACATGAACATTTGTTGAATGACTTAAAAATAAGCCATGGTTAGGTGTACTCTCAGCGATATTTCATACGATACTGAGCCAATATTGTGCAATATCGCCCTCAGACTATACAATAAAACCTTATTGTGCAATAAAAATCAAACCGATTTTGATTCCTTCAATATATTGCTCAACCATTCAATATGACCCCTAGACGGTCAATATATTGCACAATATTGCAATATTGCACAATAATATTGTACGTCTAGGGGCCACATTAGATAAAGAAATATCAAACATTTTTCCAATAGCTAAAAACATTGTTTAAATAACGAGTAACACTTATTTAAAATTAAAACTTTTAAAATTGTACTCCTTTTAAAATTTGTCATCTTGGCTAGACAGTAGCGCATTCAGCCCGAAACTAGCCTCAACCCTGACATCACCCACTATTCTTTGTATAAAGGAAAAATAATATTAAATGCTGGCAGGTCGTTAAAGACTTCGTCATCCTGAATGATAAATTTGTTATCAATTTTTAATCGCAGTGCAAAACGCTTAAAAAAATTAAATAAATAAAATCTTTGTAGGGTGGGGTGGGCCAAGGGTGCCAGAAGTAAAAAGTGCCACCATCAATTCCCTGAGAAAAACTATGGACTTAAGGGCAGTTCGATGGATGATATTCATACCATTATTAAAAGGTATTCCGTTATAGGATGAGTCTCACGATTTTTCCCAACTATTTTTCACACAAATTGAACAATTTGTAGAAAGAAGTTTTTTAGGCAGTTTGTGCTCGATATATTCAACTGAGATGGATACTATAGCATCATCTAGTCTTTAACCTTGCCTTACACGATCAATATTTTTCCCTAGTAATTGGTTACGATCTTACGTAAAAAAATGATATGAACAGCACATGACTTTCTTATACAAAATCTACGTCCCGACGCAATTTTCACCAAAATCCCACGAACATAATATTAGCTTATATAACAACAAAATTTAAAATACTCGATAACGGTAAAAGATAGCAAATAACTGTAAAACGAATAATTGAAATATTATTCTCTTGAACTCTTCGCATACATTTAACTACCGCAAAACCGGTTGTTTGCGAGTAATTGCCAAAAAACTCTTTTTTTGCATGAAATTTCCTTAGGGGAGTAGCCCCTTAAAATCGAATTATTACCCATATAAAAAATACGTTTTGAATATTTTTCATAGTTCTATAAATGTAATTAAAATCGGAGAGGGAGACTTCCGTTGATTTGCTTATCAGAAAGATATCTTTGATCAATATAGTGGTGCTTCAATATGTTTGTCATTCAATATATTGAAATGTTTTTAATAAAAATTAAATCGCTTTGATTCTCTTTTAATATTTTTACTATCAAAATTTTTGGTTTCAATATTTTTTCACTCAATATTTTTGCTTCAATATAGCTCTTACACGATCACTATATTGAACGACAAAAATATTGAAACAAAAATGTTGACCGTGTAGGGCAGGCTTTAGAGAATACAATTGTACCATTTAAAACGTTGGCTGCCATGTCGCACGTTTTCGTGCGACACCCAAATGTTACCCTGAGGCCGCGTCGCACATTTTCGTGCGACGTGGCCCCACAGGATGTTTTATGTTCTCCCAGGCCATGTCGCACGAAAACGTGACACAAAAAAAAACCGTTATAACTGCAAAATTAGGACCAATAATAAAGTCGCGAGTAGTCAAAAATGATTTTTAGGCACAAAGAAACAAAAAATAACAAAAAAAAATTGGCCTCAGGTGACCAAAATCGTGAAAAGACGTTGGCACTGCACGATCAAAATCCTGAAAAGGCTTTGGCAGCCAACGTGTTCAAGTTTAAATATTGTAATTATGTTCACAAAATTAGGGTTTTAGAGAAACAAAAACTCTTTGTTAGACTGCTATTACTATACCAATGCTTTTCGATCAGAAAAATATTTGTAAATTAACTGTAAAATGAACCTTAAGTACAGTTTACACGTAGCCAGTTACCAGCATCGAGTAAAGTGAATCGAGTAGTTTGCTTCGTTTAACCGTTTCACGTAGAATGAAAATATCATGACACTTTTTTGTAGACAAATTCACAAATATTGACCTAACACGACGATGAGTTTATTATATTCGTGTAAAAACCAAACATTAAATGAATCGAAACATACCCAAACAAAACCACCTTATTGTATACGACTTCATATTCTTCTATTGCTTTCTACTCGCCAAAAAAGTAGTAAGGCTTTCTACTCATTTCCTTCTAAGGAGATCTTCTGGATAATTTTAAAAAGTGACAATTGAGGCCTCACCCTGATTTATATAATAATTACACTTTGGAAACACCAAGATGCAAGCAATAAAGCAACGATTAATTATATATGAAATAAAAAAGCGTTTTAATATAATTTATGCTCGTAAATACTAGATATTAAAAAATTTCACATGATAAAAAGCGATTTAATGCCAACTTCTTTTCAAGGTCAAAAAACGAGTTAATCATAGTTAAGTATTTCCTAGGGTCGTATAAAGTGAGGTTCTGAATCATAATTTTTTTTTTGTGTTGTAAATTTTTTACTAAGAACTTTTTTTGAATACCTCTTTAATTCATAAATGTAATTCAGTTATAAAAATACTGCCAGAAGAATTGTGATCAATTAAAATATTGTTGGATATTGATTTCGAGCGCAAACTATTGACTGGTTTCTTTGTTTTTAAAAATATTTTATTTAATAACAACCATTGAATGTTAAATGCTAATTTATTCTTAATATTTAATTTATTTTTGGGTTGTTTTAAGAAAGTGGTTCTCGTTTTTATAATTTACTAGCAGACCCTTCGTTGCCAGCTTAAAGTATCTTCTATATATATAAAAAAAATAAAAAAAAATTTTTAAAAAAAGCTTTTATTAAAAAAAATGCACTAAAAAGAAAAAAATAATTTTCTGGACGCTGTGTATCACAAATATAAAAGCTTTTAAAAAGCTAGATAAATGTTTATTTTATTGTTTTATGCTTTATCTCGCTTTTTAAAAGCTTTTATATTTGTGATACACAGCGTCCAGAAAATTATTTTTTTCTTTTTAGTGCATTTTTTTTAATAAAAGCTTTTTTTAAAAATTTTTTTTTATTTTTTTTATTTTGTTCTTTTTAGTCTTCGAATATATAGTTTTACATTTGAGATGTCCTTACAGGCTTTTTAACTTGAGAATCGTATTCAGCGAACCCCAAAACCCGCAGAATATATTTTTTCCCGGAACAATTGAGAAAAAGGATAATCACGTTATCCTTACAGGACATTCCGTTATCCTTACAGACTTTTTAATGACAGATTCGGATTCAGCGACCCCAAAAACCCCAGAATAGATTTTTTTCCGGAAAATTTGGAGAAAAGGATAATCACGTTATCCTTACAGGACCTTCCGTTATCCTTACAGACTTTTTAATGACAGATTCGGATTCAGCGACCCCAAAAACCCCCAGGATAGAGTTTTTTCCGGAAAATTTGGAGAAAAGGATAATCACGTTATCCTTACAGGACCTTCCGTTATCCTTACAGACTTTTTGATGACAGATTCGGATTCAGCGACCCCAAAAACCCCAGAATAGATTTTTTTCCGGAAAATTTGGAGAAAAGGATAATCACGTTATCCTTACAGGACCTTCCGTTATCCTTACAGACTTTTTAATGACAGATTCGGATTCAGCGACCCCAAAAACCCCCAGAATAGATTTTTTTCCGGAAAATTTGGAGAAAAGGATAATCACGTTATCCTTACAGGACCTTCCGTTATCCTTACAGACTTTTTAATGACAGATTCGGATTCAGCGACTCCAAAAACCCCCAGGATAGATTTTTTTCCGGAAAATTTGGAGAAAAGGATAATCACGTTATCCTTACAGGACCTTCCGTTATCCTTACTGACTTTTTAATGACAGATTCGGATTCAGCGACCCCAAAAACCCCCAGGATAGATTTTTTTCCGGAAAATTTGGAGAAAAGGATAATCACGTTATCCTTACAGGACCTTCCGTTATCCTTATAAGGACGAAGTAGTGAAAATATTGTATTGTCATCGGACTTATATAAGTGTGCAAAATTTCAAGTCAATCGGACAAGTGGAAGTGGGTCAAAATTGGGTTGCAAGATTTGATCTGACAGACAGACAAACAGACAAACAAACAGACAAGATAGCGAGCTAAATAAAAGCTTTTAAAAATGAATCGTGGTCCGTTTGACTATCCATAACTCGGCTGAATATAATCCGATTTGCATGGGGTTTTTTTTGTTGGATTCGTATTGCAACATATAAAAACACAACGGAGCCGAAAATTGGAAATTTCTACCGGAAAAGTTGGAAAATCTTGGAAAACCGAAATTGCATACTTTCAGGGGAGCGGTTTTCTGGTTTGCACTTTCAGTAATTCCAAATCAAAAATCTCGAATCTTTTTTCGTTTTGTTGGAAAAGTCGAGAAAAATTTTGGGGAAAACGGGAATATCGGAAAAATTGAAATTTGCATATTGTATGGGATTATGGTATGGAAAGAGAAAAAATTGTATTTGGAACTGAAAAACGGATAATTTTGTCCCTCACGATAATGTTATCGCCAACAGATGGCGTTAAGCTCTCAGAATCACGTTTGACGGCTGAGAAATACATTCGCTCTTTCTTCATTGATGATCGATGCGAAGTGGTTGTTTATCGATGTAGTGCGCAAATTATCGCTGTTTTCCCACTTTTAAATCGTCGAAAGTATTTTATTTTGTGATGAACGAATTGAATCAAGGTATTTACTCAGTGACCAAGTGAAATTAAATGGACTGGTGTTGAACGATTTGATAATTTAAATTATTCATTTTGTGGAGAACGAATTTAAATAAGGTATTTTATCGCCGACCAATTCGTTTATTTAAAAAAAAATCTATTTGTATGGGAGAGGGAGGTAGGAGTGGTCCAACTGAATAGATCATATTCTAAACAAATTTCGTCTTTATAAACTTTTCGATACGATGCACAGTTTTCGAGAAAATAAAGACAAAAGTATTCAATTTGTATCGGGGAGGGGAAAGAGGTAGTCTAACTAAATTTTGATGTATAGATAAGTTATGTAAAATCATATTCAAAAGACATTTTAGCTTTATAAATTTTTCAATGCGATTCACCTTTTTTGAGAAAATTGCGAAAAAAGTTTCATTTATATGTAGAAGGGAATGGTCCGATTTTGCCAGTTCAAGAACTTAGCATTGCCATTTACGAGAAACGCAACTGTAAATATTTCAAATCTCTAGCTCAATCCTTCCGAAAGTTATGATATTCACGGATATATAGACGGACAGACGACAGACGGACAGACGGTCGGACATGCCAAAATCAAAATCTTTTGTCATCCCAAACAGCCTGGTGTAATTCATTTTTGTGTCCAGCGATTGGTTTGATACGTTATAATTAAAGCTAATATACTTCAATATGATTCTCATATAGTGTGGAGGTCCCCAATCTGGAGTGCAGGAACAAACTTATTGGGGTGCGGAAGCGTTTTTTTTTTATTTGTGAGATAGTTATAAATTTTTTTGATTTGTGAGATGGAGTAACGTATAAACTCAAAAACTACTGCACCAAAATAGACTATGTATCATGACCACGGTTTATAGTTAGGTGTGGTCACGGTATCAGCTCCCCTTTCACCCCCTCGCCAGTTTTTGAATACGGTTTTCAGTGTTGGGCAGGTCAATCATAAAATAAGTTTTCATCCACTCAAACTACTTCGCTCTACATGGTGCGAGCCCCCTCTCCTGCTATCTACTAAACTACAGAACGGATTTTTATACAATATCTAGTGTTGGATAGGTTATCTGTCAAGGTAAATTTTCGACCAATCCCCTTCTCAGCTATCTCTGAAACTATTTTATGGTTGTTCAACATGTGTTACAACATAAATGCAAAAATCTTAAGTGTCTGGCAATAAGGGAATTCGCTCTATTCCCTTTCTCCCAAGCAGATGGAAAAAATATTTGCAATTTTCTTGAAAACAGTGCGTCAAACCAAAAAAAATTATGAACAAAAAATTATTTGAAATATAATTACTGCATAATTTTTCTATACATCAAAATACTTTTGAAAAAAAAAGCATTTTTTCATATTCAAAAATTTATTACTACCCGGGCAACGCCGGGTTCTTTCAAGCTAGTTTTGTATAAATTTTAGAATGACAAAAAAACCATAAATAACTTAAAAACTTTTGGGAAACAACGTTATCCTTACAGGACCTTCCGTTCCGAATTTTGAAAATCTAATACCGGATTCGTGATCAGCGACCCCGGAAACCACCTTATGCCGATTTTTCCCGGGAAAAACGGGAAAAATGATATTTGCATTATCCTTTCAGGATCTTCCGTTTCGAATTTTGAAAATCTAACATAACTGAAAACCTGCACCTGGCAACGCAGATCGATTTTGCAAAAAACCGCATAAAAATCGGTCGAGTAGTTTTTGAGTTTTGTAATCTCAAACAGACAGACAAAAAGACAGCAGACAAACATCCATTTATATATATATATATAGATTAGAGTTTTAGCATGTAAATAACACGGTTTTTTCTTTTTTTTTCAGATCTATGTAAATATTATTGAAAAGTCCTCTCGAAGAAGTCTGACGATAGCAAGCCAAACGCTGGAGCAGAAAATAAAAATTGATCACTTCATGGGCACAAATAGAAAAATGATTGAAACAAAAATTAAATTATCAAAAATTCGCCCAAAACCAAATTTACCTATTTAGTGATTGAATTCATTTCTTTTGAAAACTTTTAATTGAAATCAATTAAACACGTCCTTTGATATAGACACGTTTGTTTTGTAGACTTCATTTGGCATTTGTGTCATATTTCAAGAACCATTCAACATAACCTGAAGCGTCAACAGATGATTTGGTTAGTTGTCAACCCTATTTGATCAAAGAAGGTTGGTAATACATCCCTATTTAGTCGTACAAGGTTGGTAATGGTATCCAGGGATCCCATCAGAAAAAGTCAAAATGTGTGAAGGAGAATTTAGCTGTGTTTCGCGCTTTTTTATTTCTTATCGCATTAGAGCCTGTTCACATTGGTTGAAATAGTCCGCCTAAATAGGACGGATGAAATATTGCCCGTGTTCAGATTGAGACTATTTGAACCAGTAGCTGTGAGCAGTCAGACTGGCGTGAAACATTTGGGAAACGGAACATTTCTAAAGAATTGCAAGTAATACGTGGCTGCCTTTTGCTCTGCGACGTGTTGCATCGAAGGCGACCGAAACAAGAATGACAATGGAACACATTCAGTGTGGCAGCCAACCAATCAGAGCACGACAGGCGGAACTCTGAGAACGGAGATTTTAGTTTTGAGTATGATTTTCCTATCAGCAGTCCCACTTACTCACCTTGCCTTAATGTTGCCAGTTGCAGTCCTAATTAGGCGGACTATTTCAACCAATGTGAACAGGCTCTTAGAGGCTGTTTAGATTAGCCGATCCAGGCGCCAGGCCATGAACGAAACTGTCAAAATTACAGGCAAGACGAGGAAGGGAACCCCCACTTCCTCGTCTTGCCTGTAATTTTGACAGTTTCGTTCAATGCCTGGCGCCTGGATCGGCTAATCTAAACAGCCTCTTATGGGTGATTATACTTCCATTTAGGGTGACCATATTCATATTTCTGTAAGCCCTGAGATTGGTCGCGATAGAAAAAAAATTAATGTGCGACAAGCGATAATATTTCACTCTAAAATATTGGAAGAATCTGGACACGAATTCCTATAGAACTATCCGTCGTTTGTGATATCATAGCAAATATCACAGCCTACCGCAACACATGAAACAGTTCCATATAAACATAAGATGCTCATAGAAAACCAAAACAAGCAAGTAATTTTTAAAGTGTTTAACTTGTTTCTAAACAAAAAACAACGTTTATTAAACGCAAAAAAACGAAAGAACAATTCAATAAATCAAAACAACAGTTAAATATAAAAACAAATTTTTCCAGAGAGTTTTCCAGATTTGACGTTACTTGGAGACTTTTGGCGTAACCCGGAGCCCGGAGATTCGAGGTTGAATCCCGGAAACTCTGGATCAAAAAAGGAGATCTAGTCACCCTACTTCCATTGTATATACCATACTTCGTTGGAAATTACGGAATAAAAGATACGCACTAACAGAACAAAGTCACTTATATTCCACTTAAATTATTTAAGATACCAAATTTCTTATTAATGATTGAAAAACTTGTTAGAATTTGCCAAAAAAATCATAAATGAATCGAACCCAAAAATTTAAGCCATCTTTTAGATAAAACATCTTTTAGATTTATTTCGTAATTTGCGATTTTGTCTTTTGAAAGCTACTGCGCGGCAAATCGCATATTTTTCGATTTTTTTCATGAGTCAATCAAAAAAAAACTATATCACATTAAGGTTTTAAAATTTCCACTTTATCACTAAACCTAATACAATCTGCAAAATTAGTAAATAACTAAAATAAAGCATTTTTAACCACAACCAATAACAAAATTAGATACCTTGTGATTAAACTAGATTTGATTTTCAATGAATTAATCTTCCTTCGCGTTTTATTTGTCATTTTTTACCAAAAAAATCTTTTTAAAGTCTCAAACTTATAAATTTTTTTTTGCAATAAAATGCTTGCAAGTAAACCTAATCCACCGAGAATTTAAACGAACTGAACTGCGAAATTTCAACTGGGATGCTCATAAATTGCCGATAAGAAATGAGCAATAAATGAAGTTTTAATCAATGATGAACTCAAGTCCACAATACGGAATTAGTGTTGTCTGCTCTCAAGATGTTCATATGTCAATTATTCATTTTAATTATATACAATGATGATTAAAATCATAATCCAAACAAAAAAAATTGAAAGGAAACGACCAAGTAATTATAAATGTTGAAAGACAAAAAAAAACCACGCTCTCAAGTGTCGATATATATTTTGGTATTTTTTTCCTTTCATATTAAACCTGATTTAGAAAATGCTAAATCATTTCATCACTGAGGGTACTGAAAGTTTTACCCCCTCATGTAGTTAGATAAGAATTGCGATTATGTACAATTCAAATCATATAAAGAAAATGCGATTTCATTGCGAATCGATATACGATTAAAAAATTAAATTCTTATCAAACCTTTTTTTTATCTTAAAGTTTTATTTTAAATTTAATCGTTTTTATTTATCTAAAAACTCATATATAATTTAATCCAATTTAGTAAGAATTTGACCGAAAGAATAATTGGGGTTTCCTTAATTGATAAATGATTAATGAGTGTCAAGAAAATTCCTCTATTTTCACATAAATGCTATCACATTTCTGTGTTAAACAAATAAATGTGAAATGATTTTTTTTTTCTAGTGCATGCCAATATCAAAATCATTAGTGATTCAGTAGTTTTACAATTATTGATAAATGCATATAATGGAATTCAAAGTGGATCGAATTTAAAAATAAATATCGGAGGTCATGGGAAAATAAATATTTATTAAGCGATAGTTGATATAGAATAAGATTTTTTTTGTTCTATTTAAGAATTGATTAACAAATTAAAAATATAGTTTTGTTATGGAAATGAAAAAGTGTTTTTCACAAAATATTCTTGGTAGTTTTCTCGAAAATTTCGAAAAATATAAAAAAACCTACAATTTCCAGGAGCCAATCGTTAATATCCTTTATGATGACAGACTAAATGTTTATTTAGAAAAATCCATTTGTATAGGAGAGGGATAAAGAAGTCGTCCGATTGGATTTTGATGTAAATCATATTCTAAACAGATTTTACCTTAATAAATTTACGACTAACCGTTTTCGAGAAAATAGAAAAAAAAGTATTCTAAATCCATTTGTATAAGAGAGGGGGAAAGAGTGGTCCAACTGGATTTTGTTAAGTTATGTAAAATCATATTCATCTTTAAAAATTTTTCGATATCATGCACAGTTTTCGGGAAAACAGGAAAAAAATATTCCATTTTTGTAGGAGAGGGGGAAAAGAGTGGTCCAATTGGATTTGTATGTATGGATGAGTTATGTAGAATCATATTCTAAATACATTTTACCTTTAATATGACTCACCGATTGACCATTTCGTTTGTAGGGGGAGGAGGGAAGGAATATTTCAATTTTGCCCGTTCAAGAACTTGGCCTAGCCATTTACGAGAAACTATACAAAATATCAAATCTGTAGCTCAATCGTTTCGAAAATTATGGTGTTCACGGACAGACAGACGGATGGGTATGCGGAAATCAAAACCTTTTATCATCCCTAACACCCTGATGTTCATATTTGTGTCCACTGATATCGAACCAATCAGCGTTAAAAACTGTATACTAAATCTAATATACTTCTATATGATATATCATATAGAGTATAAATAGCTGAATACGATAACAGGACATCTTCCTCGAATTAGCGTTAGGCATTTTATTTCTAGATAGCTGCTCCTAACCTAATTTCAAAAGTGTCAAAAATATATATATGGATCACTCTTCGTCAAGCCGGACAACACCTTTGCCCAAAATTTGTGTGCATCGATTTTGGGCAACCTAGGCTCGATTTTTAATAATTCCTGTCTACTTCCATTTACTGCGTGACCTTTTGGGACATTCAACATGGCGGACTTATCCCTGGATCAGACATGGCTACTTTCGCTGCGCTGCACGAAGAAAAGCTGTCAATTTTTGCAGCCACTGCAGTTTTTCTGACAGTTTTTCTTCGTGCATATCTGATCCAAGAATTAATGGTTCGAAAGAAAAAAAAATTTCGACACTTTTAAAATTATGTTACACTGTAAAAAATCCTGTATTAAATTCCAATCAAAACACTGGACCTATATGTATTCCAATAGTATGGATTAGAATTTTTTTTAATTTTTTTTATTGGTTTAATTTAGTATGAAAGTACAATTTTGATTGAATTCTAGACATTAATATTAAAGTATTTAACTTCAATATATAATAAAAAGTGATTAAAATATGAAAGCAAAAAAGACTAAAATATTTTCAATAATTCGCCAGTATTAAATTCTAATCCAAAATTGTATTAAAATTTCGTCAATATAATTTTTGGATTGAAACATACTATATAATTTAACCACAAAATAGTAAATTTCACTGCTAAGTAGTTAATTTTTTTTTAAAAATAGTCGATTTTGACTACTTTTGTACTATTTTAGTTCCAATTCACCATTATAATAATTAGATTAACTATTTTTTCTCTGCGTGTACGGTTTGCTATTTTCAGATAATTATTGCACCATTTCAAATAGAAGATCCGCACTTTTGCAAAATTAAAGTCCCATGTTTACGCTTAAAACTGTGAGTAATTTTAGATTTATGATAAGTATTATAAACAAACTTGAATGAATATTTCCCTATCAAAAGAAATAAATCCGGGGTCAATTTAAATTATTATATCAATTCATTACAACTTTGCAAAAAAAAAGAAGGTTATGAAATGCAGACAAACGAGGAAAATTATAAAACAACGTTATCAAATTCCTCAAAAAAGGAATGACTAAGCATGATTTAAACTTTATTTTAGTTTTAATCGACAATATTACAAAAGTTTGAACCTTGCACATTATAATGTTCATGAAAGACGATTTTCATTTGTGAACCAATTAAAGCGATTAAGTTATATAACTGATAACACATGGAAAGAAAACACCTGCAATTAATTTGTAAATAATTGTTTTTAACAAATAAAAGATAGTATAAAGTGATTAAAATGAATTTTTTTCATGAATTTTGAAAAGCTTTTATTTAGTTTGCTTTCGTATATGTGTGTCTGTCTGTTTGTTAGGATCAAATCTTGTAATCTAATTTTGACTCACTTCCACTCATCCGATTGAAATTTGAAACGATAACATGATTATATTTTTCCTCAAATTTTCAGGAAAAAAATCTCATCTGGGAATTTTTGGAGTCGCTGAATTCCATTCTGGCATTAAAAAGTCTGTAAGGATAACGGAAGGTCCCATTAGGATAACGTCCCAAATAGCATCGAAAAGCACGAGGACATGAGAATTGTTCTTTGCGACTTAAAAATGCAGTAATTTACGCAATCGGGGTGAAAGATTTAGACCTATAAATCATATCCGCCTACAAGAAGCGTAAGAAGAACGAGAACAACACACTGTTTAATAATGTGTCTTCAAAGTCACAATTACTTTAATGGGATAATTGGTGATCGACAGGTCGTCTTTGGGTCAATATTCGCTTCATCAAAATCATGCAGCGACAGACTAGCATTTGTCGATTGTCAGGTAAATACAGTGATTAGCTGTGGAACCTGAATGCCAGTTTAACTTTGAATATGCGTGTAATTGGAACAGGGGCGACACGGTTGCCACTAGAGTTACCTCAAAGCCCCCGCGTTACAAACAAAAGGAAAACGTTGATGCCTTCAGCCACCATATTCCTAATTGACATTTGATTCACGACTTCGCTTCGACAATTAAATTTCTTATTTCAGGCTTAAGGAAATTGCATAAAAAGTGGATACCAAAAATCACTTATCATCCCGATTTACATGGTGACGAAATATGTGAATAAAGACGACACGACACGGCTGCTTAAAATGCTATTTGGGTGATTATCCTTTTCCGGAAAAAATCTTATCTGGGAATTTTTGGGGTCGCTGAATCCTATTCTGACATTAAGAAGTCCGTAAGAATATATATTCGAAAAGTAAAGGTACATATATACATATGTGTGGCAAAAGACAGACGTCATTTTGAAATTTTAGTCACACTTATCAAACACGAAATGACTAAAAAGTATAAAATATAAAACGTACTGAAAATTATTTTTTGAGTGCTTGTTTCAGAAATAAAACCGAGATAACATAAAAAGTAAAATTAAATAAGTGACATAAAACTTTTATTTCTCATAAACTGCACTCAAAAAATTATTTTTTTCCTTTTTAGTACATTTATTCCATTTTTTAAATTTTTTTTAAAATTTTTTTATGATTTTCTAAAAAAAAATTTAAGTTTGTTTTTTAAATTTTTTCCTATAGTTTGTTTTTTTCCTAAAACTTAAATATAAACAAACATGCAAAAACACATTTTAGTGCTAAATTTTATTACTTACTTAATCAATTCCATAAGATCCATTTTAGTGATGAAAATCCCAACAAATTTATGTGTAAAAAAATGTGAATTCGATTTTTTTTGATAATAATTGTATGTATAATTGCTTTTGAAAACCAAAATGTTTGCCCAATTTTTTATGATAAAATGAATTAAACTGCTTTGAATTTTTTTTCTCTGATTTTAAATCGAACCACTATTAACAGTAAAAAACAGTGCACAAGACCACTAGTCCAATTGTAAAAAAAAGCCTTCACCTAATAAATTACATGCCAAAATTTAATAAAAAATTTAACGTGTATAAAAAAATTCATTTAATTTTAAACTTAAATTTAATTAAAACTATTTCTTTTTAGGTTAAAGAAATTAATTAAAGTTCAAAAAAAAACTTTATAAGCATTTTAAAGATTTTATGCGAAAAAACAATGAACACATCGATGAAAAATATTCGAAAATGAATTACGTTGATTTAAGAAGATCCTTTAGCACTAATTAAACATTAAGCAGGTATTTATTGGTAAAGTCAAGTGAAATATCAGACCAAACAAATTTTCGGGACAATTTTTTTTGGCGAAAAAAAGTTTCAAACTCTAATAATCCAGATTCAAAAAAAGCCCCTAGAATTTCTGTGGATTTTTTTCTAAAAATCAACAAGGAGCCGTACCTCGTTTTTTCAATCCCATTACAAAACAAACCTCGATATCTCGAAACCGTCGAATTTTTATCTCCGAACCTCGATATCTCGAATAATATCATATTTCCATCTACCTGAAATCTCGGGATTTAAAAAAAGTGATTTCAAAGTGTTTCCATCGAGATTTCATTTGACGTTTCAAGTGTCATACTTTGATTACTATTAAGAACTGCTGAAGCTAATTCTACAATGGAGGAATCTCGTAAAATAATTTTTCTTAGTCAATAAGTTTATATTTTTGTGTAATAACAGTCAAAGAAATTGAAGTTTGTTGAATTATTACAAAAAAAAGAGAGCGCATCATATGAGGAACTTATTATTGTTGAAAAGAACGCTGTTTTTCCTTTTATTTTCTCTGCCCAAACCGACAACAGAATTTTTTCTTGGCTTTGTGTCTAAACTATTTTTCTTTATACTTCCTTTTTAAAATTTTCCCTTTTCCCATTGCAAAACGTATTGTAAATATAACAGTATCAGCGAAGAAAAAACATAGTAAACGTCGCTGAATAACATTGCAGGGTTCACCCAGAGAAAAATATACTAAAACCAAAAAGAAATGCTCTAGATTTTAGTAATTCGTTGTTTGCGTACGAGCTAAACAAGTTCATACTAAAAATAAAAACCAGATTCTTTTTAATTCTAGTGATAGCCCTTTTAAAATCTAGTGTTTATTTCTTTAAATTTAAAAGACGAGATTTTTAATTCTAAAAGATTTACACTAATTTTAAAAGAAAACTTTTTGAATTTAAAAAGCTTCACTGAGGGAAAAAATCACATTTATAGCGGGGCGCTACAACATTTATAGTAATCTGCCATTATCTTTTTAAAAAAATAAATATAATCTTCATTTTCATGGTTTTACCGATAGTAATGTAGATTTTTACCAATTTCCCAGTAGCGTTTTTTACTTTTTACAGTATTTATAAATTATAAATATTTTCTTACGTATTATTAAATGTTGAAAAACTCCTGCTCATACCCAGAGCTGGGCATACTTCAGTACATTTGATACTCCAGTACACGAGCAGTACCAGTACATATATACTTGTACTGGGCTTGCCACCAGTATCAATACCTTAAGTATTGGTACTGCACGATTAGTACCAGTACTTGAAGTACTTGTAATCGATGCACGGATCCAGTCCCAGTACAAAAAGTACTGGTACTGGTTTTTTACAATATTTGTATTTTTGTACTGGTTTTTTGCAATACCAGTACTTTTTGTACTGGTATTGGTTTTGGCAGTACCAGTACTTTTTGTACTGGTTTTGAGTTTTGTAGTATCAGTACTTTTTATACTTTTTCAAGTACTTTTGCAAAAGTACTGGAATTTTTTCAAGTACTTTTGCAAAAGTACTGGAATTTTTTCAAGTACTTTTGCAAAAGTACTGGAATTTTTTCAAGTATTTTTCGCGAAAGTACTGATATTTTTCAAGTACATAGCACTGGTACTGGAGTTTCAGTACCGATGTTGGTATTTTTGTACTGCTCAGTCAGAGCAATACCAGTACAAAATTTACTGGTACTGAAATCTCAGTACCAATACTTTTTGTACTGATACTGAAATGCGGTTAAAAGTATCATTACCATATACTGGTACTGATACTTGAGTATTGAGTATTTTGCCCAGCTCTGCTCATACCGCGATTCGAACTCGAGATCCCCGCCAACGCATACGGCCACCGAAGTAAATTAACGAAGCGAGTCTAAACATGAATGGTTTCTATCTCGCTTGAAAGAATGATTTTAAATTTTGAAAGTGACTTGTTTAAATTTAAAAAGGTCATTTTTGAATCAAAAAGAAAGATTTTAAATTTAAACATTTTGGTTTTTTAATTCTAGTAGGGGCAATTTTAAATTTAAACATTTTGGGGTTTTTAAATCTAAAAACAAGCTTTTTAATTTAAAATCATGAGTTACTAAATAATAAAATTTTCTGCTGATTCTAGGATATTTCTTTTTAAATCAAACAAGTAACTAGATTTTTAGATCTAGGGTGGAAATTGTTTAATTTTAAAATGTTCATTTCTCTCAGTGTTGCTACAATGAATTAAGGGGATTTTGAAAGAGATTTGAACAAAATCTCGTGATTTCAAGTTGATTTTAAAATGCACTACTGTATGCGAAATCTACTATACTTGGATGCGGATTTGGTGAAATATCGCAAAATCTCGAGATTTGCGGTAGATGGAAACGTGGTATAACTCGAATTTTCATCTCTATACAAAAAAGATTTTTTCGCAATTTTCTCGAAACCGGTACATCCAACCAAAAAGTTTTCTAATATTAATAGTATTTAGAACAGAATTATATTCAGAGTATAAGAACGCTTCGAACGAAATTAAACGCCCGGGGAAGGTTATGGTATGGAAAGGAAGGCAGACACAAAATGCTTTACGAAGCGAACAATTTCTCCGATTCGCTTCAAATTTTCGCTAAATTTCCTTTTTTAAAAATCTTTCTTTTGCGAGACATTTGAAAAATTTCTTATGTTTCTATTTTTTGTTGTTTATATCGCTTTTCACAAAAATTGAAGAAAACATGACATTTGGAGTTTCGAGCTTTTTGTCAAATTTTTTTCCCCAAAATCTCCACACATAAACAATTATTGCAAAACCTCTTTTTGACAAGAAAGTTTAGACTTTACCTTATCGGAAGCCTAATCCCTGGTTAAAGTAAACATAAAGCCGTTCATGTCGGAAATATACCGTGATAAAATCTCGGCTGCTTAAAGCTGGGAAAAAATAAAATTTTTAAGTCACTGTCTTTTTCAAACGAATCATCCGATTGCAACGAAATATTCTGTTGTATGGTAATCCTTCGATAAAAAAATTGAATGGCTAGCTATCGATTTTTTAACTGTACCGGACTGATATTTTAGTGATATATTCTACTACTAAAAAAATCATCCTCACAAAATTTTGTTGCTATCGGATAATTCGTTTGGAAGATACAGCGATTTAAAGTGTGCGATTTTTCCAACTTCGAGTGGCGGTTATTTTGTTTTGCAAGACCAAAAACTAGAATCGCAATTCACTTTTGAACCAAAACCGAACCACACTTAAAAAACGTTTGTTTGGCATCTCTGTCCTAAATACGTGAGACTTTTGGACTACACAGTAAAAATTTTTGGCCTAATCTTTTTGGTATTGTATACAGTTCCACACCGAAAGAAGATTAAAATTAAATCTCACGATAGATTATGATTTTTTTAACCTTTTTTATTGAAATGTAATCCAACTCCAAAAGGTACCAATTACCACAAAAATCGAAATCATTGGGAACTACTAAAATCAATTTTTCATAAATGCCATTTACTAAAACCAATTTTTCATAAATGCCATTAAAAAAATGCCATTAATATCTATGAAAAGTTTCTTAAATCCTATGAAAATCATTTCATAAAAATAATGAATTTTTTGTCCTATGTTTTAAGACCACACACACTTCAATGGTTCGAAATCACTCCTAGATTTTCATTTTTCCTAGATATTACGAATTATTTTTCTAAATGTACTTTTCTTTATTACAATCTATCAAACTCTAAAAAAAATATTGAAAAATAATACAAATTTGATTAAAAATGTAGTTAATAATTTGAGAGGATTGAAATTTAGTAGAAAAAGTCTTAAAAAATATCGGATTCCAGAAAAGGGATTAAAAATTAGTCCAATAATTTTAACCATGTACGCCTCATTGATTTTACAGTACCCCGGAAGGTTGTGTAATTAAATTTGATTTCCCTAAAAAAAATCAAAGATTGTTTTTTATACACAAGTTATAAAAGCTTCATTATAGAAAAAAAATTTTTTTTAATTATGCACAGATTTTTTTATACCGATCGAAAAGTAACTTTCGGTCCAAAATAAGAGCCGTTCCCCCAAGATAATATAAAATTTCTGAACAATCGGCAATAAAAATGCTGTACATATTAAAAATTACTCGTAAATGATTATGACATCATAAAGTTTAAAAAAAAACAATACCACGAAAATATTGCAAAAACATTTATTTTACCACAACTGATTTTTTACCACTTCAAAATCATACTTTTACAATTACAATTTAAACGTACTTGAACTTGCTAGTTTAAGCTTTTAAAAAGGTTGGCAAGTATTTTTTCCCGAACTATGAACTTGGCCTACGAATAATGTTCGCAATGTCAATTCAACCAGGTACAATCAACTTTCCCACAGTCACCTTCCACTAAAGCATTTATGAGAAAACTTGAGCGTCTTACCAAACTAGCATCATATGAAATTATTTCAGATGCGAATATTTTTAAAATCTGTCACGAATTTTTGCAATAAATGTGCAAAAATTCGCAAAATTTGAACAACACTTCAAGGTAGCAAACTTTTTAAGTTTGAATCAACAAAAGGCTTAAACAAAAAATCGCAAGAAAAATGTTTAAAAATTAAATAATGAGAGCTAATTAATAACGAAAACGTGTTTTGAAAATTTATTTCAACTTTCTGTAGTAAATATTACACTTAATTGTAAGCAATTAAAAATGTGCGTAGTTTTAAAATTTTAATGGCCAAAATTTTTTTCTCAAATAAGTTTAAAAACTTCCGCAAAATACACAAATAGGAGACTCTATTTGTGTAGAAAAAAAAATGATTTCAAGTATTATGCTAGCATTCAGCATGAATCTGGCTAAAAATAATTTTTGACAAATGATCCATTGGGAAATGTAAACGGAATATTCCAAGATTTCGTTTTGTAAGAGTGATAAAAAAATCAACCACATGTTCGTTTTGATTGAAGATTCCGATGCAAACATCGCACGGACTCAATCAAAAAATAAAATAGAAATTTATGTTGAGGGGGAAATCAGCCTTTTATACCCTGTACCATCGATCGAAAATCGTAAACTATGATTTTGTTGATTTGTAATAAATACGATGTGATGTGATAAGCCATTTTCGAGAAAATTTCGATCAAATTTTCAACCTTTTCTTTTCTAGTCGTATCGTGTTGTACGAAACCGTGTTATGTAAAACTCAGAGCAAGTACAAAAAGGGGAGTTAGTCCCTCTTATAAGAAACTAAAGCCTGAGTTACATTGCGACGACAAGGCGACACGAGACGTCGACGAGAGTCGCGCGACATTAGTTGCGTTTTTTTAATGTTCTGAACCAGTTCAGAACAAGCTTTCCATACAAAATCCTGCACCACCTTTTCATTTCGAACAGCGCTTGGAACAAAGGGAAATTTTATACGGTAATGTACGGTAATGAAATGCTGCTAACTTCAACATAATAAATCTGACATTTTATTCTCAATTGAGGATTTTGTGTTGGTGGTTTGTTGGTTCTGTTCGACAGCGAAATAGTTTTAATCATGGGAGATAGCGAATCGTGTTTATATCAAGAAAATATAGCAGTAACGGCCTACTGATGTAACCAACATGAAGTTAGTTGCCATTCGAACTCAATGAAATTTCCCACTTACTCTGGATCGTTTTTTTAATGTTCCGTGTTCTAGAACATTAAAAAAATGCAACTATTGTCGTTATCGTCATCCAAGTTACATTAGCTGCGTTCCCGACCCATGTAAAAACTACTGCGCAGTACTGACCAGCAAGTTTCCTCGGGACCGCACTTTTGGATGATTACTAGTAAAATATAACCTCACAATTAAAGAGCGCACACAATTTGAAAATTGTAAATATGAGAATAATTTCTCAATCAACAGAGATACAGAATATCTGAGAAGAAAATGAAATTAAATAGAATAAATGAACCTGCACTGAGGGGAAAGGCCATATTTTGTGCGTTATCGCCATAATTTCGAGATCCGAAACAAAATACTATTTCGTTTCAACACATATTTCAATTTAGAGATATTAGACATTGGGGTGGTTATTCCAACACAGTAATTGCAATCTAATTTAATTCTGGAGAAAATTTGTACTTGAAATCAAATGTTTTCCTTGATTTTTCATAGCGGAAGTGTTTTAATGTACGAAAACAAACAAAAGTGACAATTCGTTCTAACCTTAAAACCCGAATTTTCACCTATTGGAAAACTTAGGAAGTTCGACCATCTGACGGAATTTTTTGTCAAAATTGCACAAGAAAATTTACTGTGGACTAAGAGGATGTGTAGATGAGAACGTTCCGCAGTACTTCGCAGTAGGTTTTTCATGGATCGGGAACGCAGCTATTACCAGAGCTGCGAGCACGCGACAACCAATCCCATAACCTAACAAATTTTTTTTTGAAAGTAAAAGATGAGAGTGCAGAAGTGCAGAGTGAGGAAAAGATAATTTCTGCATTTGATAAAATTGCCAATTTTTCACCAAGAGAGAGCAACTCAAACACAACTAACCTAACCAATCATTCGTCATTCGAATTCGAAAATTCATTTTCCTAAAATTCTACACAGTTGACTCAATAAACCCAACTGCCAATTAAGGTTGATTCGATTAACGTAACTTTTTTATGCTGTGGTACTCTTTCCAACAAAAAATAAATAAAAATAGTTACAGAGAAAAAGTCGCCATTTTAGTTCGGGTTTTCACCAAAAGTTGGTCGTCTCATTACAGGACCAAACATTCCTGTAAAATTTCATGGCTCTAGATCCAGTCGTTTTTGAGAAATCTTGTACACAGGCTAACAGGCAGAAAGACATTTTTATACTCTATTAGTATACCGATAAACTATTTTGATTTCCGCATGTCCATCCATCTGTCTGTCCATGAACACAATAAATTTTGAAAGGATTGAGCTAGGGACTTGACATTTCGTATAGTTACGTTTCTCGTAAATGGCTAGGCTAAGTTCCGGAAACGGGCAAAATCGGACCCTCCTCCATACGAACGAAATAGTTTTTTGCAATTTTCTCGAAAAAGGTGAGTCATATTGAAAAATTTATAAAGGTAAAATCTGTTTAGAATATGATATTACATAACCTTTTCTTACATCAAAATCCAATCGTACCACTCCCGTCCCCTCTCCTAAACAAATGGAATTTTTGAAATAAACATTTTGTTCGTCATCATATAGAGTATTTGACAATCGGTCCCAGGCAATTGTAGCTTTTCTTATGTTTATAATATGACTCAAACCAAACCGACTCAGAAGTGGTCGGGAAATGTTTTTTTAGGCAAAATTAAGAAATCGGAATTTTTTATGAATACAATACTCTATTATACTTCGTATAAGAAAGTAAATGTACCTCAGGCGAAATTTTAATGACCCTACGATAAAGTACGAACACAATTACATGTTTGGCCCCATCAGACCACTTAAAAACAGGGTTTTACTCAAAGTACCATGCAGGATTCGACGTTTTTTATGACCCGGGCTAACTTAGTGCAGGCGCGTACCGCGTTCGCAAGAATGACATTGAAGTGGCAATTTCAGTTTTTAAACTACGTACAAAACAATTTACGGATAATATTTCTCCTTACTTATTTCCTACTTGCTTGTTTTTACGTAAATTTACTTTAACGCACGCTGAAATACTAGTTTAAAGGTATTTTAAAAACTCAAATTGCCACTTCGGCACCACTCTGTCTACTTGCCACTGCGGTGCGCACCTGCACTTATGAACCAGTTGGGGTTTCACATTCGTTGTACTTGTGTTGGAAAGGTAACATGCTCTCAAACTGCATGGCAAAATCATGGGGTCTAAAATGCATGGCAAAATCATGGGGTCTAAAATGCATGGCAAAAAGCTGCAGTGCAGTGACAAATGTCAATTGAAAACAAATTTAGGATTGCGCACACTTCATCTTCAAAGAAAATGCGCAAATGTGGATAACCATTACTGCAGCATGCAGCAACGTTTTAATTTTTCAAAACGTTGCGTCGATGCACACGCATGCGTTGCTGCTGCAGTATCAATTGTGTCTGCAGCGATAAGAACATACACGTTTGATGCGTGCATCGACATTACTGCATCAATTGTGTTTCCAGCTTAAAATGACGATTTCCTTGCGGTTCTCCGTCAAAGAGAGCTACATATGACGTTTTCGACTGGCAGATTCAGGGCAGATTCAGAGCACGCTCTACCCCAGTTTAGAGCAAGGTATTTCGAGCAGATCTCGAGTAGATTTCGAGCACCTCTGCTTGGGAGTCGAGCATTTCTCAAAGAACAAGAAGAAGCATAAAACAAATTAAAATTAATTTTGATATATTCCCCTTAAGTTGACACTGCACTAATATATTTCTGACCAAATGAAATTCTTCTTCACTAGATGAAGAAGAATCCAAGAAATCAAAATCATAAATATCTTCCATTTACGATTCCACACGATTTTGTTAGCCTTAACCTCAAAAGAGCAACTCAAATCTGACTACATTAGGCAGATCACAAAATTGCTCGAAAAATGCTCTTTTAGTGCTCGCATACGGAGTACTTGCGTCACTCGAACACGTAACTCTTTTTCGAGCGATCAAAAAATCTCAGTCGAACACAAGATCTCAGAGTGAGCAAATTTAGAGCAACTTCAGAGCAAAAAGAGCATGCCAGTCGAAAACGCCAATAGTGTCCATAAAACTAGAGCAAATGAAATGTTCATCACGAGGCACTTTCGTGCATCGTTCCTTAGGTCACAAGATTTGAACCTTACTAACAAACGAATAAAAATAAATAAAAGTTTGTAAAAATATAATACATCGAATTTTTAAATAACATTTTTAACATATTTCACAACAGTCTACCTCTTGCCAATCAAATTCTGTATTTTCTTTTATATTTTTAACCGTAAACGAACCATACAATATGTTTTCCCAATAATCCCCGAAAAAAGAATTTTTTTTTTTAAAAAGTTTTATAGCAAAGTGTGCAGGTTAAATTTAGAACACAATTTTGCGAAAACATCAAAAATCATTTGATTTTTCACAAGCTTGATTTTTCCAATATTTTTACCTCTGAAACATAAAATGCGAATTCATCGAATATTGCTATGGAATTATTTTCGATTCGACGTCAGGTTTTACTTCTGTTCTGTGTAACATTCATTGGCCCCAGAATTGGTGAATTTTGAAATATTTATACGTGTATGATTTTATTTATATATCTATAGGGCAGATTCCATGATAATGTTACGCGCTTGTTGCTAGATGAAAATCTAAATTTAGATTAGTGCTGAACTCTGATCGCAATACCACGGAAAATACGTCACACCACGTGTAATCGTTCATTTAGCAATTAGAAAATCGTAAAATTGCTTCCATTTCAGATCTGTTTGCTACTGGGGGGCTTGAGATTTTTTTGTAATTTTAGAACTAGTTTGCTATTTTAGTGAAAACTCTAGCATAAAAGATCATTTCGCTAATTTTATGTTGGCGCGAAATAATTTTGTTAAGCTGGTAAACTGCATTTATGTAGCATAAATTAGTATACATACTTGAAAATTGTTAAAGAATTTTGAATAAAAAGGAAAATTAATTTTGTGAGATATGATAATATCCTTATGGTGAGATCACAAGAGCATATGCTGATCTTAATTAACGAAATGTAATTGATTATTGGAATTTTGTATACCCAATTTTGTTTTTCAACAATTATAAATATTTCCATGTAGAATCACCATACGGGTGTAAAAACTCCCTGTAAAAATATCAGTTGTGATCAACACAAAGCTTTCCTCTGCAATATTTAGTTTCGGAAAAAATGTGTGAAAAATAACATTTTTTCACATATCTCGAGAACCATTTAAGATACGTAAAAATCTTTAAAGGGAAAAATTCAGGAAATTTTATTTTGTTTGACTTTGGTTATAAAGCATTCTTTCTCAAAAGCGCGTAGGTTCTGGGAATTTTTCAAAAAACTATTTTAAAAAAATGTGTGGAAGATACCCGATATAGCTAACCTTACTTTTCCAAAAGTTGATGGAAAACAACGGTTTTTGTAAAACTCATTTACAAATAATTTCAAGTTGCTAGCTCAACGCAATTTTTTATATAGTTTCAGCCAGAGCTTAAGATCCTTTAATGCCGAAACACAGATCAGGATTTTATTTTAGATACTCAGTTATTTAAGATACGTAAAACGGATAGACTGGCACGCAGTGTTTTGAAAACACGAGTTTTTGTGACATCGGTTGAAGACCGAAAATGACTCGAAAACCGTGGCAAATATGATATTATGGTAAATGGGAAAGTTATTGGAAAAAGTAAGGAAAATTTGTTTCTGTTGTCAAAATTTTGAAATTCGGGGCGGGAAGCCCTGTAAGGATAACGCAAATATCATTTTTTCAGTTGTTTCTTGAAAAAAAAATTTGCTTTAAGGGGTTTTTCTGAGTCTCTGATCACGAATCTGGTGTTGCAATTCCAAAATTCGAAACCGAAGCTTCTCTATGGATAACGCCGTAATCGTTTTTCGGAAAAATTTCCAGAAAAAATGAATTAAATCGCTTAATTAGCGTAAATATTCCATTTTCAATTATTTAACCCTCCGTCTACCATTGGGGTCAATTTGACCCCACAACGATAAAATTTTTCTCTAATTCTAGTCGTAATAGTTTTGGACTTTGTAACTTCTTGACATTGTTTCTTTAAAAATTCTTCATTGTATTTTGCTGGAATTTATTGACATTATTGAAGTTTTTTCTAAGTGTACTCAGACATTTTCAATAACAACTAAAGGATAATGGCTTATTACCAATTGGGGTCTAATTTAA
The DNA here is from genome assembly GCA_964034945.1 of Chrysopilus asiliformis. Classification (NCBI taxonomy): domain Eukaryota; kingdom Metazoa; phylum Arthropoda; class Insecta; order Diptera; family Rhagionidae; genus Chrysopilus; species Chrysopilus asiliformis. The sequence goes on along the minus strand of OZ035961.1, from coordinate 85,525,690 downwards.
ATAATAAAATTTAAAAAAATTATAAGACCAGAGAAAAAAAACAGACGGATACACAGACAGACAAACAGACAGAGAAACAGACAAACAGACAGACAAACAGATAGACAAACAGACAGACAAATAGACAGACAAATAGACAGACAAACAGACAGACAAACAGACTGACAAACAGACAGACAAACAGACAGACAAACAGACAGACAAACAGACAGACAGACAAATAGACAGACAAACAGACAGACAAACAGACAGACAAACAGACAGACAAACAGACAGACAAACAGACAGACAAACAGACAGAGAAACAGACAAACAAACAGACAAACAAACAGACAAACAGACAGACAAACAGACAGACAAACAGATAGACAAACAGACAGACAAATAGACAGACAAACAGACAGACAGACAGACAAACAGACAGACAAACAGACAGACAAACAGACAGACAAACAGACAGACAAACAGGCGGACAAACAGACAGACAAACAGACAAACAAACAGACAAACAAACAGATAAACAAACAGACAGACAAACAACAGCAATCTAAATAAAAGCTTTTAAAAAACTAATTGCATGTTTTCCTTAATTTGGTGCCAAATTTTTATTGTAAATTGAATTCACTTTCAAATGAACAGTAAAAAGCTTTTAATTATTAATAAATGTACACGGCAAAAAATCTTGGAGTATTTTTCAATCCAAAAATTGTATTGGACGAAATTTCAATACAATTTCGATTGGAATTCAATAAATGCAAATTATTACAAATATTCTAATATTTTTTTAGATTAGATTTCAATTACTTTTTATTGTATATCAAATTACCGAAAGTATTCATTTAGTTATTAACTGACAGTAAATTCAAGTGAGATAGAAACCATTCATGTTTAGACTCACTTTGTTAATTTACTTCGGTGGCCGTATGGGTTGGCGAGTGGACTTCAAACCTAGGGATCTCGGGTTCGAATCGCGGTGTGAGCAGGAGTTTTTCAACATTTAATAATACGTAAGAAAATATTTATAATTTATAAATGCTGTAAACAGTAAAAAACACTACTGGGATATTGGTAAAAACCTACTATTACTATCATAAAACCATGAAAAATGAAGATTTTATTTTGCCCATTTTGTTACAAGATTTTGTTGGAATTCACGCTGATTTTTGTGTGAATTCACGCTCTATTTTCCAGTCACACTTAATTAATGTAGGAAACTATTGATTCCTTCATTTAATGTAGTGAAATCCAACAGAATTTGCATTTTTTGCAACAGAAATTGCAATTTGCATTTGATAAATTTAATACATTTTTGGAATTTAATTCAATCTAAAGAAGATTAGAAAAAAAATTTCAATCCAACGAGTGGATTGAAATCTAATCATGTTTTGGAGTGGACCTATATGTAATCCAATTTTGATTGGAATTCACTCCAAGATTTTTTGCCGTGTATTTAGAAATATTTACCCTGAACTTAATGACATAAGAATACGAAAAAGTGTGAGTGGACCCAACAAAAAGGACCGCATGTCTAAATTCTTCCTTTACAAACTCCAAATTTTCTTTAATAATTTAAATTTACACCACACTTCAGAAAATTTTCCCAATCAGGCGTGAAATTCGAATAGTTTAAAACAATGCGACTACTCCTTTCGACAGCAGGAGAAATACTGGGTTCTAAGAAGGTTAAAAGTTTTCAAAGGACAATAATAATCGTCCTGGCTGGAAACAAAGTTCGAATTTGGGTAATCAATGGACGTGCGGGTGAAAAATAATTGACGTAAATGTGAAATCATAATAATGACGGACTTTATTTACTGAAATACAAACCGATGTTTAATCAGTAAAAGCCCTCACGATATTTTCCTGTACTTTGGGAAAATTTGAAAAAAATGATTAGAGCACTCGAAAGAAAATTTCATTATTGCTACCAGTAACATAACATAATCGAAATTATTGATTTTAGCGAACAGGTGAATCTGATAGCATAATTATGGATATTAATGTAAGTTTTTTTTTTGTAATTACGTGTGTGTATATTTTACAGTGTTTGCCAAAGCCATTAACCCCTAAAAGTAAGAAAAAATCTACAAATATAGACTGAGGGTGTGTAGATTGTCGTCCTTGGGGTGGTATCTAATAATGATTCTTATCGCTTCATACGACATAACTAATAAATTTTATTCATACAACATAAAGCTGTGTCTATATTTATGTTTCATGTTTATCTAATTGAAAAACGCAAGAATATTTACTCGATTTGTGCAATGTGAACGTCTCAATATTATTGAAGTGTTTGATTCTGATATTTACGATTTATTGAAATACCATTTGTTGGACACTTACATGAATGGGACAAAATTTAGAAACGATAATGGATTTTTATAGGCGATATTATTGCCCATGAAATGTCAATCTGTCGCTAATTCCTTAATTTCTAGTGTGATCACGTGGCGGCAGACAGAACGTTTTGTGGAAATTTGCCAAATGTCTAATTGTGAGTGAGGAAATCCAATTAGATTTATACCGGCCTGTGATAATGAACGTAATAAGGCCGGAGAATAAATAAAATTATTTGAATATTGCGGCAAGAGATAGTGATGAAAGGCGATTGAATGAAATTGAACGAATTGTCGTCTGCTTTGGAGTAATACGTAATGAAAGTAATTGACAGATAGATTACCAAATGCTGATAAAATTGCAGATAAAATTCAGTCAATTGTCTATGGGTTTATGTGTATCCACCCAGATGTTGATGTAAGTAGGAGGATGATAATTTCTAAAGATTTTTTTATCATTAAATAATTGCTAATTATATCATTTTTAGGTGAAAAGGAAATCCAATTTCCGTGGAATTGATTAAAAAAAAGTTATTGTATTTGCAATATTTGATATCAGAAATAAATGTGATGAGTAAAAGTAGTATGAGTTGATTTTCAGGCGAAGCCAAACCAGGGATGGGAAACGTTGTCGTAATGGAACGAAATAACGAAACGAAATAAAGATTTTCCGGTTTTTTTTTCCTCAAAATTGCGTTAAAACGTTATAGAAACTTAATTCCGTTACAATAACAAAAAACGTAACGAAAACAGAAAAAAATGATTTAGTTTTCTCGTTATTTATTTATTTTTGCTTTATTTTATTTCTTATTATTTTTTTGTTCATCATGTATAACCCCACAGACCTACCACCCGCATAAAATATAATTAAAAGCATAATAAGAGATATGTTTCTTACGGGTCAATCCTCAAATACTCTATATGATGACAGACAAAATGTTTATTTTAAAAAATCTTTTTGTTTAGGAGAGGGGGAAAAGGAGTTTTGATGTATAGATAAGTTATGTAAAATCATATTCTAAACACATTTCAGCTTCGTACATTTTTCAAAACAGTGCACAGTTTTCAAAGAAACAGGAAAAAAGTATTCCAATTGTATAGGAGAGGGGGAAGGGAGTGGTCCAATTGGATTTTGATGTATGGATGAGTTATGTAAAATCCTACTCTAAATACATTTTACCATTATAAATTGTTCAATATGACTCACCGTTTTCGAGAAAATTACAAAAAATTGTTTCGTTCGTATGGAGAGGGGCTAAAGGACTGGTCCGATTTTTCCCGTTCCGGAACTTAGCCTAGCCATTTACGAGAAACGTAACTATACCAAATTTCAAGTGCCTAGCTCATTCCTTTCAAAATTAATTGTGTTCATGGACAGACAGACGGATAGACCAAACATCCCAAACACCCTGGTGTAATTCATTTTTGCGTCCAATGATTGGTTCGAGGCATTACAAAAGGTATACTAACAGCCGTATTCTGGCATTATGACTGGTCACAAGTCACAACTCGTTAGAGACGATCGGCTTGTTACTTTCTTTGTGACTGACGGAGTATTCCATATTCTTGGCGTTGGGTCACAAGAAACGTAACAAATAATTCACCTCAGTATAATTCCAGAATGGTGAATAAATTTGACAGCCGCTTTGTGATTATTTAGTTTAGTTCAGTTTTTGGTTTTGTTAGTTTTTAAAGTAATTTTAATGTTTGTAAATCTGTGAAAATGGTGGAGAAAGTGCGTGTGTGCCGTGCGTGTTCAATTATAAAAAAAAGGTGGGATGTTATTGGAAACCTGAACATTTTCAATAAAAATTTTCTTATTTCGCAAAAAAGTCTTCTTTGTTTGTCAATTGACCAGAAATCGTCTCCGTTGTACTCTGGAAATATCACATTCAATTAAATAGTGCAGGAAATAGTTTCTTTTTGTCTTGTTTTTATCTTGTTACCTGCTTGTGAGTCGGTCACAGTTTTGACAGTAGCTAAGATCAGTCGAAACTGTGACTGAACGCTGAGAATACCAAAAAGTCACAACTTGTGATTCACCTCGCTCTTGTGATCGAGTTGTGACTAGTGACCTTTGCCAGAATAAGGCTGTAAATCTTATACAGTAGAGATTCGGTAATTCGAATCAATATAAACCGGAAGTAATTCCAACTACAGAGATTTTCGAATGACTGGATTTTTTTTATGGTGAACATTTTGTTTAATAAAACAGTCTTATTGGCAAAAAAAATATATTTTCAAGATAAAATTAAGTAACAATGTTCCTGCACTCAAAAAGTATGTATACCTATGTGACAACATTCAATTTTTTAAAAGAAATGTAAAATTTTGGCTTCAAAATTAATACCTGTACAGTTACGATAATACATACCACCACGCAAATTTTGCTGGTAAATGCCTTAGCTATTCTACTCAAGCTATTTCCATGCTCGACAAGAAAAGTTCGAATTACGGAGACCAATATATCGACCACAATTCGAATTACAAGATACCCAACATAAAAAAAAATATTGTTCAAATTAGCGTGGTATTCAAATTACAGAGTGTTCGAATTACCGAGTTTCTACTGTACTACTTATAAGAAAATAATACAAGCTTAATTTTTCAACTTCCGATTCGTAATCCAAAATCATGTGTAAATATACCCTTAAATTAAAACAACATGGAATTATTCTATATCCCATAGGAATAAGAATTCAGTGGGACTTTGACCTCTTCTAATAAAACATTTGCCAGAAAGAAGAAACGGAACATAAACAAATCCCCTTTCGAAACACACAAAATACATACGGGGCACACCTAGTTGTCATGCAAATTTATTCAAAACGCCATGCCGCCACGGCATTTAGCTGTCTGTAGACAATAAGATACTATTTATATAGTAGTAGACTAGATATTCATGCGATTAATTGAATATATTTAACGACCATAAAGCAACAGATATTTCCAGGGTGGTGTATTGGAGGAGAGGGATGGAGAGTAGTCGGTCAGGCTTAACAACGTAACGTAATAACGAACCGTTAATAAAAATAAAAGCGAAAAAGCCCCCTCACTATTTTTTGCACCGTCACCGTCACCCTGCTGTATATTTACTATATTCCCATATCACCAGCACCGCATCTTTCAAGATGTCGATAAACAATCTTTCCCAGCTGATAGCTGCGAACGCGCAGATAAAACGGCAAAACCGCCACCAGATGGTAAAATTTATTGATTTTAGTATAGAAGGGGGAAAAATACTTTTCGCCATCGTCGAGTGATTTGTTTTGGTCTGATATTTCGTAACTTCATTAAAGTTTTTTTAGATGATTTTATTTTAATGTTACGCGGCGGAGTGAAAATTCATCTTCATCCGAATGTGTTGTAGCGAACCTTGACCCGCAATTTAAAATTTTTTTTCGACCCAATCAAAAATTGTGGGCCATTGTTACAAAACCTTTTTTCAACATTTTTTTTGTATCGTTTCTAGCACTAATGTGATTCACATCTCAATTATATCTATTTAAAAAAAGACTAAAACTAAAAACACTATAGCCTCGTAAAAAAACCCTTTTGCTAGATAAATAGAAATCTTACACGAAGAATAATTTTAAAATTTCCCAGTAACGTCTCCAGTAGCGAATTTTCATATTAAATATAAAAAGATATAAAAAATTTAAAATTTTCCGCGGCACACGCAACAACACAAAATTACACTATAATTGGAAGAGCGATCAACTAGAGAAATATAATTACTTTATTTATTTATTCCGCATACAGCAAAGATCGTACTGTTCACTAAGATAAATGAAACCGAACTAAGAGATACAAAAAGATACAAGCTCAACCAGCCGTTTTCCAACAATGGGAAATTATTTTATTATCCCAGTTTTTGAAGCTAGCCAACTTCCGAACCAAAGTCTAGACCAGACGGGGTTTAAAAAACGGCCGTTACTTTTACCTAGAGTAACTATTAAAACTAGAGTGACTATACAATACTAGAGTGACTAAATAATGCTAGAGAGTGGCGAGAACTACGCGCCTACCGACAAAACAATTCGGGCGCTGGGTAAAAATTTCTTTGAGCACGGAACAGTAGGCAATCTAACCTATAATCATCCACGCCCAAGACGTTCCAATGAAATTATTGAAGCCGTGAGAGAGAGTGTTGCCGAGGACCCAAATGTCTCGTATCGCCACCGAACTCAGCGGTTGAAAATTAGTGGAACCACGTTGCGGCGCATTTTAAAGGACGATCTCCATTTGTTTCCTTACAAAATACAACTAACTCAAAGAATATTGGCAACAGACAAGTCGCGTCGTATAGAATACGGCAAATTAGTCGGCCGAATGTTGGAAACCATGCCGGACTTTTGGATGCAAGTTTTAATGACCGACGAGGCACATTTCACTCTCTCTGGCGGTGTTAATAAACAAAATTGCCGCATTTGGGCGACAGAAAATCCTCACGAGATTCATGAAATACCATTGCATGATCGAAAAGTGACTGTTTGGGCCGGCGTGTGCGCAAAAACCATCATTGGGCCATTTTTCTTCAATGAAGGTGAAACAGTTAATGGTAATCGATATCGGTGGATGTTGGCACATTTTGTGTGTCCGAAAATGCGTGAAAAAGGTCTGACTGACTTCTGGTTTCAGCAAGACGGGGCGCCATGCCACACAGCGGACCAAACAATACGGTTTTAGCAACAAAAATTCCCTAGACGTGTGATATCGAAAAGAGGCGATATTGACTGGCCACCAAGATCCCCTGATTTAACCCCCCCCAGACTTCTTTTTGTGGGGTTATTTGAAGAGTAAAGTTTACGCCAGCAACCCGAAGACGATTGACGAGCTCAAGACCAATATTCGTGCCGAAATAGCTGCCATACCGACGGAGATGCTCGAAGAAGTGATGGAAAATGCCCGAAAAAGAGCACAGTTTGCGGTGGCCAATAAAGGTGGTCATTTGATCGATGTTGTTTTCAAAAAGTAGTCCACATAAATTGTAAAGGATTGAACTAAATAAAAAAACACCATTTTTTGCAATCTATTGTTTCTTTCAAAAGTTATTCAACATTCTCATACCGGAGGAATAGATGGCGCACCCTGTATATATTTGAAAAACAGGTAAATACTAGAGACGAAGATTAAAGAGTCGCCTGAGGGTTAGTTCAGGTGGACGGGTAAGTTCGAAAAAAAACCTTTTCTTGAATAAGTTGACGTTTTTGAGGGACCGTAGTTCGAGGGGAAGAACATTCCAAATCTGAGGTGCTCTGACAAAGAAAGATAGATCCATAATCTTACAGGAGTGTTTAATGATTGAAATTGAGTAGGCGCGACGCGAATTAAGAAAATAAAAAAGTTTTATCTTTTAGGGCAGTTCGAGTTTTTTTATCTTTTAGGACAGTTCGAGTCGAATTAAATTTTGAACAGTTGGAATCGTCATTGCATTAAAAAGTATATTTCAAGGCGATAGTTTGCGTTAAAACCTTTTTATTTAATAATATATGTCCAATTTTCTCTTTTATTCCCCATTTTTCTTTAAAACAATTTTTTTCTCATTTTCTTTTTATTTTATTACTTGATGTTCAGGAAATTTCATCAAATTCATTTTCCATTATTGTCCAGCCCAGATTTCTTAAAAATACATGGCTTTTTCAAATCTCAACTTTTTCAATGGGTAAGGACTGAGAGTAAAATTTTTTCCTCAAAGTCCTCAGCGAACGAATTACGGGACACAGTTTAGAGATCTAGGGGAAGTTCGAATAAAAGATCGAATAGAGGGAATAAAAGAACGAATAGAGGGTCGATCAGAGCGTTCAGAGTTCTATGAGATAATTTAAAAAAACTCACCCTTAGATCATTAGCTCATTTCGGCCCAAGTGGTCGGTTTTCCGACCGTTACCAACTTTGAGTTTTTTTTGCTAACACATAGGAGCCAAAGTTGGTATTATGGAGTTAAATATTTTCTAGACAAGCTTGGACCTTAGTAATCAGAACACTGTAATTTGGAGAATATATTTACAAAATTTTGATAAAATATTCCTCTTTGAGTCTTGTTTATATGTCTAACGTCAAAAATTTAGCACTTAATTCCAGACATGGTTTCGCATAGCAATGACGGCCAACAAGAAACTTTCCAATAAAAAATGGTATTAGAACTGGAATTACCAATCAATTAGACCGTTTCGCACACGTCCTAAGTCGATCTACTCTGGATTCCGCCTAAAGTTTTTATATCGTTTTGTGCCTAATTCATATAAAAACGAAACTGAAAACGTTTTATTGATTTTGGGAAACTATGTGAGATAAACTAGAGAGACTATAAGCTACAGAGCGGACATCAGCACTTAAAGCTAGAACCTGAATCGTACGTCGATGCGTCCGTCATGCCTGCGTCCGGTTGACACTTCGATGCGGTGACAGTTGGGTACGGCAACGAATCTGGAGTTAATTCATTGTTTTGCACTTCTTCTATTAGTTTATCGTCGAAACAATTACTTTCAATTTGTTCCATACTTAAATTGCTTAAATCGTAAACAAACTTTTTTGCGAAATGACATTTCCGTGCGTTGCCGCATGTAAAAGTAGAAATTCGACCTACTCTATGCGGTTGCGGCATCGGAAAACGTATTATTAGGGGAGTACTCATAGCAGCCCGTTGATTCTACTCGAACTGTCAACGTGACGGACGCATGACGGACGCATCGACGTACGATTCAGATTCTACCTTAATAGACTGTCCTACTGAGTAGGACAGCCTATTAACTCCAATTAGAACAGTCCATTGGGCCAGTTAGAACAGCTTTTTCTCCAGATTAGAACAATTTGTAAACAATTTTTGAATACATTAAAAGAACTACGACTTTCTAAATTTTTCTGATGCCTCAGATATGAGTTTTTTTTACTTATATTAACCGATATCGATTATTTTGGTAATTGTTTCCAACAATTATTCAAATTTTTAAAGTTTTTCGCACTCGTTTCTCAGTTTTGCGACCATTTTTACATGTCCCATGTCCGGTCTCTAGACTATAGGCTCTCTAAGATAGACAAAACCTTTTTGTTAGCTACTGGTACGCACATTATTTGCAAAACCGATTTAAATACAATTTTCAAATAAATTTCGCGCCAAAATGAATTCATCCCATGGTAACACTGTTTTGTTCGCTGACAGCTGACGAACTGGTGAATTTTTTACAGTGATTTTTGGGATGTCGAGTGTTTCTTCAGTTTAAATTAGGATAATTTAGGATAAGTGGAGGAAATCGTACAATGGGAGCGCTATTTGGGAAAAGCAAGAAGCCACAAAGCAGAATAACGCACCAGGACAAAGCGATATTGGTAAATTTTGCCATTTATACACTGAGTCATCGTCATTTGCCTCTTGAAAGAAAAATTTCATCCAAATTACGCTTTATCTACTCAAAATGGATTGTTTATCTCTTTGTATTTCATATTTTTAGCAATTGAAGCAACAGCGGGATAAATTAAAACAATATCAGAGGCGAATTGAGCAATCGCTGGAAAACGATCGATTGCTGGCCAGGAAATGTCTGCAAACCGGACGAAAGGAGTATAAAATTTTCATTTGGAAATTAGTTTAACATTGTAGTAATGTTTCTTTATCTTTTAAGGCGTGCAAAGCTCTTGCTTCGTAAGAAAAAATACCAAGAAAAACTACTGGTCAATACAGACGTTCAGCTTGAGAATCTTGAGAAGTTGGCCTCAGACATAGAGTTCGCTCAAGTTGAACAGCAAGTGCTGGATGGACTAAAGAATGGAAATGCCGCCCTTGCCAAGGTTCATGAAGTACTTACGGTTGAGGAAGTGGAACGAGTTTTGGACGAGACGCGAGAAGGTGTGGAGAAACAACAGGAAATCGATGCAATATTGTCGGGCGGATTAACCGAGGAAGACGAGGACGCTGTCCTGGCTGAACTTGATGCACTCGTTGAGGAGGAGGAGGGTGTTAGTGCTAAGAGATCCAAAGAAGCAGCACCGGAACCTACCGAAGAAACCGCTGAGGATGACGTGGCCGAACGGTTGCCGGATGTGCCGGCTGAATCACCCGAGAAGCAGAAAGAAAGGATCAAGGAACGTGCAACGAAACAGAAGGTCCTTATCGAGGCTTAGTTTGTGGGACTCGTGTAACAGAGGCTGAACTGTCTTAACTTTTTCTAACCGTAGAAACTGATACTGATGATAACTGTAAATAAATCGATAAGTGATTTTGTATTTAAGCTAATTCAACTAAGTTAATATCATAAATATTTTTAATAAATAATAGCGCTTGAATAATGATCTTGTGAGTTTTTCTTTTTTACTTTCTTATACCAAGTACGCTGTATAATGAAATAAAAGCCTTTTAGAATTATTCTGCCAGCAAAAACACGAAAACGAAACGACGATCGCAATACGGGTGAAAAATGTGAATCTGTTAGATTGTGTACAAGATTTCTCAAAAACTACTTAACCCTTTGTAGAACAGGAAATAAACTGACAATAAATCAATAACCATGACTTTTTTTCGTTGAAACTAGTTCCAGAAAGCATTTAAAAAAAGACCTGAACTAATTTTATGGAGGGGTGGTAATTACGCCTGTGGTAAATAGAAGTATATATGTAGAATGTTGATACTATTGGATAAGCAAAAAATATAAGGATTTAAAGTTGGTGGTACTTAAAAGTACCGACTGTCAACAAAGGGTTAAAACTAGTCATTGGTCCATTGGAATGGGATAAACCTTTACGTGGAAATTCATTAACCTAGGGGATTATCATGTAAAAAAAACAATAGGAGAGAATAGAGAGACTTGATTTCTCTCATAAATTTCTTGATTCAAGCAATTTAAAAAAAAAACACTAACGTACTGTAATAAACTCATCGTTGAATTCTAACGTTTCATGTAGTTTAATTTTGTGTAGACTAGGCATGACAAAGAATGTGTCAATTTGAAAGCTATGCCGACAGTCGAGAACTTTGTTAAATTGTTTTCGCACATTTTTTTACTACATATCTATTGAGGTAAGGTTTTCTCAATATTCTTCCTCGATAATATCAACTTATATTTCCAAATAAAAATATTGGATTTTAGACAATTTTGACGTCGCTGATTCTGAGTCGGACTTTGTTTCGCCACATTCTTCCTACTTCTGAAGATACGAAAAGAAAATATTTTATATACCAAAAAAGTTGCTTAAAAGATTTTCTTTTTCGTATCTCCAGAAATAGAGTGAATCTGGCCAAAACAAAGTCCGATTTAGAATCAAAATATGATTAAAAATACCACTTCAATATTTTTAATTATATTTTATATAGGTCTGTGTGTTTATACGTGCTGTACTTTTGTGGAACCTTTCAGAAAAAAAAAATAAAATATAAAATAAAGCAAAACTAAATAAATATCGAAAAAACGAAATCATTTGGTTTCCGTTACGTTTTTCGTTATTGTAACGGAATTAAATTTCTATAACATTATAACGCAACTTTGAGGATAAACCCGGAAAATCGTTATTTCGTTTCGTTATTTTGTTATGATAAAGTTTCCCATCCCTGCTTTTAACCTCTACTTTGGAGCTCTACGCAATTTCTTATATTTTGTGCTTTGTAATTCTTTTTATTAGTTTAAATGTTGAATAATCACGAAGAAAAGGTTTCGTAACAATGTTGTTTTTCCACTTTCTGGGAAAAAAAATATTTTCAAGCAATGCTATGAAATAGTACTCATCATGCTAGAAAACTGCCTTAAAGATAAACAATCACAAAAAATCAGCCATTTAGACTTTTGTTCCGAAAAGCTTAAAGCCAGAACTTGAATGTAGATGTCACTTTCACGAGCCCATACTCATTAGAGAGCCTTTAACTTAGAGAGTGGCCAAGCTACCTTAATAGACTGTGCTACTGAGTAGGACAGTCTATTAACTCCAATTAGAACAGTCTATTAGGTCAGTTAGAACAGCTTTTTTTCCAGATTAGAACAGTCTGTAAATAATTTTTCAATTTATCAAAACAACTATGAGTTTCCGAATTTTTTTGATACCTCAAACATGCTATTTTTACATATATTAACCACCTTCAGTTATTTTGGCAATTATTTATAACAATGAATCAAATTTTTAAAGTTTTTCGCGCTCGTTTTTCAGCTCGGCGGCCATTTTTAGATGTCCCCATGGCCACTCTCTAGGTTATAGGCTCTCTAATACTCATAAGCTGTATTTTTTTAATGATCCGATCAGAGACCCGGGTTAACTTTCATACAAATTCGTAAACCAAGTTTTATCGGGATCATCATCTGATTTGCTTCCTGAATTAATGGGAAATAAATAATTTCCCTCGGTTGCATCTTTGTTTTCATAGGATATTGAATAATATTTCCATCGCATTAGGGTTATTGTCCTAAAACGAAAAACCTAGCGGCGAGAGAAAGAAGCTATTCTTATTCTAACTGGTAATGGCATGGGTTTTGCGATTTTCAAAATTATTGCCACAACATACGGGTTACAATATAGCCTAAAAACAAATTTAAATCCACAATAAACTCGCTTACTTTTTTTGTAATGAACCATAAAGATCTTCTAATCGGATCATTAAAAAAATACTGCTATAGTAAAGTAACATTTACGGCGGCAATGTCGCTCTCCATATACAATTGCGCACACTTTGCTGTTCTAAACGTCATTTGATTTTGACACTCATATATCACATTCTTTTATTACCAATTATCATACAAATTAGGAATGCGTATGTAAGCAACATAGCATACGAACTATGGCCCCTATTGTGAGCTTCGTCAATCGATCGTTGAAATGTCAAATCGAAAAATCGGTATTGTAAAATCGTTCAGTTCGGAACGATGACATTTGTTTGATCGTTCGGTGAATTTTATGTCAAGTTAGCGATCGGTGAAGTATTGCAATTACTTTTTTTTATCAAAAATAGAGGCTAATAATAAAATGGAAGTATTTGTACACTTAGGAAATTATTAATGAGGAATATCTTGATCAAAACCTCGATCAAAAATCCAATATAAAAATTGGTTGAAAAAATGAAAAAATAAGACCAAAGTGGTATAAATATAATTTAAATAAAAAATGAACTTAAAAACTGTTTTATTCACATAGATTTGAAATATTGGTCAATTCAAAGAACTCAACATTCGGTGTTTAATATTTTCGCCTTGACGTTGGTTTGTAAAACCGTCTTCTGGTGTAATTTCGCTCATATCGCCATTGTCATCCACCTCCTCTATGTTTTAAGGGAGCTCAATATTGTATTTTCTGCGTTGAAGTCATTTTTAAACATTAAAATAACTTCAACAATGTGAATTCCCAAACGTCAAACACTAAAAAATTCACAATAGCGATTGCTTGAACGATGAACCTTACGCAATACCAAATTGTTTTTCGATCGTTCCGGCCAACGATGGTCGATCGAATAGATATCGATAACCGCAATAGGCCCCTTAATTTCCTAACACTTTCTTTAATTTCCCCTCGAGTGACGAAATTTAGATTTTATGAAGTCCCCATAAGATTTCATTTTGAATCAATCATGAAATTCGAACGGCGAGCTGACCAACAAAAGTGAAATTTTGAATCAACTTTTTACGACGATAAAGTTGGTCGGGTTGATTGAGCATAGGGTACTATGAATTTAAAATTTGAAATGCCGCCGTAAATTTTGTGTGGGGCCAATTGTATTCCGGCCTTAAAGGCCCAACCAAAGTCCTTCCGATCCGTTCCGTTTCGGTAAGCTGTCAAAGTTGAACATACGACCAACAACGTTGCTACCCATAGTCTGCGAAACGAAGCGGGACACGCGCACATAACCTAATATATTCATATATTTGAATTATTTTATTTTAAATTACAAAATAAACCAGAACTGACTTTTTACTTCAATATTGCTTATTTAACAATTTTCAACTTCGATCAAAAGACACAATCAAAACAGTGGTCGATACGTTTTTAAGGAAACGAACGGATCGGAAGGACTTTGGTTGGGGTTTAAAGGTAGAACCTGAATCGTACGTCGATGCGTCCGTCATGCGTCCGTCACGTTGACAGTTCGAGTAGAATCAACGGGCTGCTATGAGTACTCCCCTAATAATACGTTTTCCGATGCGGCAACCGCATAGAGTAGGTCGAATTTCTACTTTTACGTGCGGCAACGCACAGAAATGTCATTTCCCAAAAAAGTTTGTTTACTATGAAATAACTCCAGATTCGAACTTCTATCGATGAGGAATACTATGTTTCAGCACTAAATGCTATGCACAGAGACTCAAGACGATTTTTTAAAACCTCAAGAGGTCTAACTAGTGATTTTTATAAATCTACCAATGTAAATAATAATAGAGGCTAAAAAAAATATAACCAAGTCTAAGAACCTGGAAAGAATGTAAATAATAATAGTATAAATTAGTTTAAGTAAACTTAAAGTCAAGACTGAATTTCAGTATATCTATACAAGCTCCTTAAATTAAATCATCGGGCAAGATCGAACTTGCAATACTTTGTATAAAGATTTTTTCTATGTAAATATGTATATTCGTGTTGTATATGTGTATATTTATCCACTGGCACTAAGCCAAAAACAGTAAAATATGGCGGGCGCAATCATATCATACTACTAATCAGCATACTAAACATGTAAATGTATTCCACTAATTTCATATAAATCGAAAATAACTTTGTAACAACAAAAGATGTGAACTTACTCTATCTATTTTGTATCATAGGCTAATGGGCCTATTCTTAAAATGTAAGATTGCTCTGTATCTGTAACTTTACATTTTCAGTCCACTTTGCTATTCACAAACTGTAACTTTGACATTCTGTATCTGTAACTAGCTGTCAAATCATCTGTAAGTTTATGCCGAGAGAAAACTTATCCATAAGGTTACATTTTTTAAGAAAAATGCAAAATTTTAAGAATAAAGGAAATATGTCGGACTTAATATTGTTGTATAATGGATGGGAAGAAGATTCTGAGTAATTTAAATAAAAATACTTAGAAAGAAATGTTTATACGATTTGTTATACAGTTCAGAAGAAGCAACTGTCAGGAATTCTTGCTCAACATAATGTCTCATCTACCTGGTAATCCTAATGACTCCACCTGTCCGAAGTGCAACCTGGAGGTAATTGATGACTGCATTGGCTGTGATTGCTGTTTTATGTGGTACCATAATAGCTGCTCTGAGCTTTCGGTCTCGCATTTGAAAATTGCAGTGGACAACAAAGGAAGTGGTTGGATTTGCCCTATGTGCCGTAGTAATGGTTTGTTCGTCAATAATACGTCGCTTATCCAATCCAGCATTGAATCTTTAGAGGCCACGCTTCAGTCTAGGCTTGTTAAATCACTTGAAAGCTCAATTCAGGCTCAGTTCACTGGCCTTAGAGATCTTGTATTGGAAGTTAAATCATCGCTTGAATCCAAAATCAATTCTTTTGGTTCGGACCTTAAAGAACTAACCGATCGCGTCGTGGTTTTGGAGAGTACATCTTGCAATTCGGGAAATGTTATTCATAATCAGTTTGATGCGTGGATTAGGCAGCATGACATCGTTATTTCTGGCATTACGGATCCTAGTCTGAATCTCAAAAGCGCAGTTGTCAACATTAGTTCGGTCTTGGGTGTCAACTTATTGGAACAGGATATTCTAGGGGTTCGTAGATCTAAGAGAGGCCATATCTTTGTTCGTTTTGACCGAATCTCTAACATATGATACGGTTTTTCATACTGCCTACTTCAAGTTTGGTCAATTAAAGTTGTCACACTGTTCTCTGGGAACCGCTTTGCAGGATCAACGTATATTCATCAATGTAAATCTACCTCCTAATTTTCACCGAATGAAACTGAAAGCCAGATACCTTAAGAAGTCATCATTGATAAAGGATTTTACACTGGTAAATGGCAAAATAAGGGTTCAGTTGCCTAGTGATGAGGAGCTCCTGTTTTCTGCACCTGAGGAGATGGACACGCTTGCGAAACGTCCTGCAAATATTCGGGATTCAGCCTCATCGTAGATGGAACTTCATAAGTATTATTCTTTAAAGGTTTTTCTTTTAATTTGCTAATTTGATTTGTTTTTCTTTTTTTTCTGATTCATATATTTCATTTTGAATTACTTTGTAAGATCTGTTATTGTAAGATCCATTTTTTTCTGCTTATTTTTGTACCGTATTGATACTAGCCATACGTATTGATATGGAGTTCAATTCCATAGTTTTGGTTACATTAATGTTCTATTGTATTATTAGTCTCTATGAGCCCTTTGCCCCTGGGCCATCCAATTCCAATTCCTACTTGTTCGTCTCTTATGATTTCTTATGATGGTAGAGGAGAGGATCCCCTTGGTCATGTGTCAAGCAATTTAGATGTGCTGTCCATCAGTCATTTTAATGCCCAGAGCATCAAGCCCTGTTATCGATCTGGAAAATGGGATGAGGTGGTTAATATTTTCGACAATAATGATTTTGATATGGTTGCTGTTACAGAAACCTGGCTTAAGCCATTCGTATCCGATGCTTCTATAATTATTAAGGGGTTTAATGTCTTTAGAGCAGATCGTACCTCTTCCCGTGGTGGTGGTGTTGCGTTGTTTATCTCATCTAAGTTCCAATCTATTCTAGTTACAGCTGACTGTTCACCAGATGTTGAATATCTCTTTATTGAGGTAAAATCTAATCCCTCTCTACTGTTGGGAGTTGTCTATTGCCCGGGTGGTAAATTCTCGTCACTTTTTGACGTCCTTATGGATCTCTGCTCTAGATTCGCTTACATTATCCTCGTTGGTGATTTCAATTGTAACCTTTTGACTCAAAGAAACCTGGTCGGTTGCTCTTCCTTTTTTAACCAGTTCAATCTCAATATTGTTACTAAAAATTTTGCTCCCACGTATTGTGATCCTCAGTATGGGTCTGAATCTCTACTTGATTTCTTTGTAGTCAGTAGTAACCTTCAACCTGTCTGCAAGGATCATATTTGGATTCCTGGCATTTCTCGACACGCTCTTATCTCTTTGTCACTTCCTTTTGATCTTATTAAGGTGTCCTCTACTTTTTCGTTTAGGGATTTTAACAATATTGATTTACAGTCACTTCGGTATGAGGCTGAGCTGATGTTTGATGACATCTTTATTACCACAAATGTTAATAAACAAGTCAGTATTCTTACTGATGGATTGACTTACTTGTTGAACAAGTATGTCCCCATCAAAACATCTAATCTATCTAAGAGATCCCCGTGGTTTAATACTAAAATTCGCAATGCGCGTTTAAAAAGAGACTCGGCTTTTCGTGCTTTTAAAAATTGCAAGACAGCAGAAAACTGGGTAATTTTCACCAAACACAGAAATCGGGTTAACACGCTTATTCGTGATGCCAAACGTTCGTATGCAATATCTCTGTTTCCTCCTAATCAACAAAGCTCTACTGTGTGGAAGACCCTTCGTAAATTGGGAGCCTGTAAAGACTCTTCTCATGACTCTCCTTTTTCTCCGGAGGATTTTAATAATTACTTTGCACCTGGTGCTGATAGTTCATTCGCTTCTCCGGTAGTTTTTGACTTATCTTTGGTTGATCCTGATGGTTTTTCTTTTTGCAACGTTGGGTTACTTGATTTGTATTCTGCTGTGTCGAAGATTACTTCGAGTGCATTAGGTTCTGATGGCATACCCTTGAAATTCATTAAATTGATCCTTCCTGTGATTGATAGTGTTTTACTCTACTTATTGAATTCGGCAATTACGCAATCTGTTTTCCCAGACCAATGGAAGCTTGGATTAGTAACTCCAATTAATAAGGTAATTTCTCCTAAATCACTCCATGATTACCGTCCAATTAGCATTCTTCTCTGTTTATCTAAGATTCTTGAGACACTTATTAAATCTCAGATTGTTGATCATCTTAATAGCTCCAATCTTATATACGAGTGTCAATCTGGTTTTAGAAAAGGGTATAACACTACTTCGACCATTATGGATTTATCCGAACAATGTAGAAAAGCCCTTGATTGCAACAAGTTTGCTCTCCTTGTTCTTATCGATTTCAGCAAGGCTTTTGACAGCGTTGATCACTGTATCTTGATGAATAAGTTAGCGAGTTTTTTCAAATTTTCCAGAACGGCGTGTAAATTTATCCTCAGCTTTCTGTCAAATCGTTCCCAAATTGTACGTACGAAACTAGGACAATCATCTCCTAATGATCTACTTTCAGGTGTGCCTCAGGGTTCTATTCTGGGTCCAATTCTCTTCCTGATGTTTCTGAATGATGTTGCGGGGGTTTTTAATTTCGGTAAACCTCATCTCTTCGCTGATGACTTACAGTTTCTTTGTATTGGAAATCGCTCTGGTTGTGTCAGATGTGTTGACGAGGTTAATGCTGATTTAAACTCTCTTATGCTTTGGTCTTCTGAGAATCGTCTTAGAATCAATGCTGCCAAGACTCAAGTCATTGCAATTAGTAGGAAATCTATATCGGGGCTACTGCCTGAGGTATTTTTGGGTGATTTACCTATTCCTTATAGTACTAAAGTAAAAAACCTTGGTTTCATTATTGATGAATCTTTAACTTGGAATGACCATATCAGTTCCATCATTTCTAAATCTATAGGGGTTCTGCGTAGGCTAAATTCCTTGAATGTCCGTCTGCCGCTGATCATAAGGAAAAGACTTGCCCTTTCTCTAATTGTACCTTTTTTCAGTTATGGCTGTGAGGTTTATTCCGGTTGCTCTATTGAGAATTTTCAGCGTTTAAAAAAATGCCTCAACTCCGTTGTCCGTTTTGTTTACGGAATCCGCAAGTTTGACCATATTTCTTCCTATGCCTTGGAATTTCTAGGTTGCGATCTGAAAGCGTTTTTTAACTATCGTTCATTGGTTTTCCTTTATAAGATTTTGTTGACTAGTTTACCTTTCTATCTGCTTAAAAACATTAATTTTCTGACTTCTCGACGGGTCAAACTCATTTCAATTCCCCGTCATTCACACAAAATAATGGAGTTGTCCTTTTATGTGAGAGCGGCCAGACTTTGGAACTCCCTTCCAATGGAACTTCGTTCACTTAGAAATGTAAATCTTTTTAAGAAAAAGTGTTTTTTTGAGTTGGCTCGTCCACCTGAATCTGTGGGTACTACATCTGTTGTTGGTTAGTCTTGGGTGTATTTGGACTATGGAAATTTTTCTGCTTAGCCCTTGTGATATTCTCCATTGCTTGACATCTTTTTCTAGGTGATTCCTCTCCAATAGACTTAATTTCGGTTTTCTTGATTTCATTTTTCTGATTTTCATACTTTTTTTTCTCTCTTGGAATTGGTTTGTGTGGGGGCACAGGCTTTCTTTGTATCCTTATGAGCTTATTATAGCTCCAGTATTTTTTTTTTGACGATTTGTCTATTTCTTTTTTTTATTTTTTATATATATATTTTATTTTGTTTATTTTCATTCTTATGGCTTGCGTTAAATCGACTTTCTTTTTCTTTTTTATATTAACTTTTATACTTAATATGCTATATTATTTTTATAATATACATTGATTTATTTGATCTCATGCTAAGGCTGAGCCTGGTTTATTCTTTATTCTTTATTTAGTATTAAGTATTGATTTGTATCTTATTACTGTTGCTAAGCACTGATCTATTTAACTTTGTTCATGATTTTATTTTTGAGCTTTGTTTTTGAATATACTCTTAGTTAATTAAATTCAGAGGCACTTTGCCATTTATGGTCCTAGCCAAGTAAATATTGTATTTATTAGTTATCTGTTTTGAATTATATAGATTCCTTTTAGCTTTTGATTACCTTATAAGATAAGAAATTATTTTGAACTGAATCGAATTGTTAAAATATTTAACTTTCTTAATTTCCTTGAGCTTTATATTGTATATTTGTATAAGCTTCTTATTAATACTTATATTGTATTTAGTTAAGTCAAAATTGTGTACAACCTGTATAAAAAGGCAATTTGCCTTATCTTAATATATAAAATCGTTGGTGCGTATGTTCGTCTGATCATCACGGCTGAACCACTGAAGCTATCCACCTCATATTCACACCATATGTTCATGTGGTGCTCCGATCGGTTTTTGTTTGCAAAAGACCCCGGTAGGTGGCGCTGAGGTCGAGTTCGAATTTCGAAAATTCGTATTTATGGACCGATTTTGTGCAAATTCACAACATATAACACTTAAATAAAGATTAAAATGTTGATAAAATTTAAACCCGATAGGTGGCGCTGGGGTCGAGAAATTAACGAAAATGTACTCCAATCGGATTTTGATGTATGGGAGTTTTATCTAGAATCATATCTCAAATAACTTTTGTTCTTGAACTTTTTTGATAAGGTGCACCGTTTTTGAGATATTCGCAAAAAATGTTTTCGTTTCGTTTTAGAGTTTATGTTGTCAATGCGTTGTTTTTGTCGGTTACCATCAATATGTCATCCGACAGTCCAGTTTAGCAGTTTTTAAAAGCTTCATTTCCTTCTGGGGTATCATCAAAAAAATTTTAATCTATTAATATCTAAGTATTGATAAAGATATTAGACGCGCGGTAGCACGGAAGCACGGATAAATGCACATTAATGTGGAATTATGCGAGTAAAAGATAAACATGCAACTTTAATATTCCTGTAATAAACATTTAAATTCAACGAGGCTACACAAAAACAAAGAATCTAATTAAGAATTCATTTTATCAAATTAAAATAACAATAATAACTTTTTTGGGTAATCACATTTCATTTTTGCATATGTGCATTTAAGCGTGTAAAATTTCATATAATTTATACTTTTGCGGATGTTAAAGTGGTTGCATTTAAGCAGGTATTGCAATTAAGCGTGTTTCATTTATCCGTGTATATTTATATGAAAAATGCTTAAAAATCTTCCATGCACAAATTTTGCGTGCAATTACACGAGTTTTGCATTTACGCGTGTTGCATTTAAGCGCGTTCTACTGTATTACATTTAAAATTATATTTTAAAAAAATGTTTAAATAATGAAAACAAAAATAATTTTATTTATCGTCAAAATTACAACTGTAACGAAAATTTTGGAAAGATATTGACATATTATACCACTGGCCAGATTCGAGGCCGAAGGCCGAGTAGCAATCGAGGCCGTAGGCCGAGGAAGAAGTGGACGCGGAGGCCGAAGGCCGATGCGTGGGGGGGGATGAACCGCGGAGCGGTTCGGGGCGGAGCCCCTAGTATGATAATAAATTGAATTGAATTGAAAATTGAATCCCTATTATTCAGTTACAGTTTGTGAATACCAATTTGGAATCTAATGTAAAATTAGTATGAATCATGTGGAACATGTAAAGTTACAGTTGCAGATACATTTACATTCGTGAATAGCCCCATAAGTAACAATGTCTACATTTAAGCATTTAGCCGCAATAAATTGAATTCCAGATTCGTTGCCGTACCCAACTGTCACCGCATCGAACTGTCAACCGGACGCACGCATGACGGACGCATCGATGTACGATTCAGGTTCTAGCTTAAAGTGTATCATTGAGGTACCTTGTAATTATCGAACGCAGCCCGTATAATTTTTTGATTCATGAGTATTGCAGACATGCACCAGTAATGAATGTTTCGCTGGGATGAAAACTTTTCACAGCTTCCGCTGAGCTGGCAACACCCTCACAACATTGATTTGTTCGTTTGTGTACAGTTCGTCTGCCACAGAATTTTCATTTTCGCCGATAAATATTTGTTGTTTTCCCGTTAACTGCATTTCCAGTCACGCAAAATCATTTCGTGTTCCGTGTTTGTGAAATTCATCCCGATTACAAAAGTAAAGTAAAGTTTTCCTGGATTTTTACAAACTTCTGTGCTTTCCGCACAAACACATCGAAAAGCCGAGCAGAGTGAAAAAAAATCGTGGGAAATTTTTTGTACCGAATAGAATTGTGTGCGTTTTGTGTGTATGAGATTGTGTGTGCACTGTCAATCAAGGAAAATGAGTGGAAATTGTGTTATTTAATAGAATCTTAAGTAAATTAGTAGCGAAATTTCGTTTGCAGTGTCCTCGAATTTCATCGCGATTCATATCGCACTCGAAATTGTGGTACATTTTGAATAAATAACCTGAATCACCGGACAAATTTCGGATATCCGCCGTCTCTTTCCAACACTGCTTGGTTGAAGGGATTTTGTCCTTTTTGTTTTGTGTCCGGTTTTTTATTTGAATTTTTTCGCCGAAAATTCTATGCTGCCCATTGCAGTGTGCGGGACTCTGCGTGTACGTATAGTAATCGTTCGCACACAGTGACGGATGTGTGCGCGCGTCCAAAGACAATTTTTTTGAGAGTCAAAAAGCATCTTGAAGATTTGAACGCCTCATTTGCATATTTCGGTGAAATTGATTGTTGCCGGTCTTTTCGGTTAGAAAATCAAGCAAATTTGAAAAATTCGAGTGACGTCACCGAATAACTGACAACATATTCAAAAAAAAGCTATTGAAACGGAATTGAAATTCGCCACGAGTTTTGGCAGAAATTTTCGCCTATCAAAGATTTTTTGTGCTGCTTGCCGCCAAAGGAAGCAAGAAAGGATCATAGAAGGAAGCAGGAGAAAGGGATATTAAAAATATTTATGTGGAATTCTGTACCATGCCAATGTTGTCCACATTTCAAATGAACTTTCGTGCATTTCTGGTTCTTGCCTCGAAAGTATGGACCTGTATTTGTTACATGTTCAATCGGCAAATCCGAGCTGTAAGTCACATTAAAGTTAATAAATTTCGTTGTTGCATTTGTAGATTTTACCATCACCGATCCTTGGCGCCAACCAACGCCAATTTCCATGCAAAAATCCTTTGGGAATTCCTCTTCCCCATATTTACACCAATCCAAACAAGCACCAAACTCATACAACCAACGGGGCACATGTTGCGAAAAAGGAGTCCTTTTTACTGTCATATCCTGGAACGTGAATGCTAGAGCGAGAAGGATAGAGAGATTCCCGAATGTGACATTTCTTATTGCCCGCCGAATTGTAAAATGACTCGAAATACCAAAAATTAAATGAGACTCATTCCAATTAGATGTTGGAATGCGGCATTTCATAATTTTCTAATTGGAATTTTGGCATTTGACAGATGGAATTGCATTTGACATACTTTTGGGATCCTCTTGGGTAAGTTCTGGACTGTGGTTAATTCTACTGCTATGGTTGCCTCAGCTGTTGTTAGGTTTCAAAAAAAACCCTATAAGTTACTGTTGCAGGTTGAAGATGACTGATTTTTGCACCCATATCATGTCAACGCTATTTTTAATTTTTTTTTTAAAAGTTTTTTTTTGTCAAACTGTATTTTTATTTATTTTTAAATAAAGGCATTTGGACTGTGTTTTGTACAGGGTCTTTCAATAAAGACGCTCGAGGTTTGTTAGGTTATAGCGGCCATGTTGTTACAGCAACATCTGTCAAATTTGTTGTGAATTGTTCAGTAGTGTATGGCAAATCACCATGAAAAGAACATTGAATATGTCAGCAATATTTGTGCTCTTAAGCGAGTTGTTCTTTTAATCAGTGTTTCTTTATTCCGGGCACAAAGATTGCCACAAGAAATTGTGCTTTTAAGCGGGATGAACTTTTAAGCCATAGTGCCCTTAAGCGAACTCCACTGTATAAAACTGCCAAATGAGAACGCAGTGATATTAACTTTGTTTCTTTTTATTGGACCACACAATATCCACAAATCATTGCACACATTATTCGAAAAGGCCGCAATTTGATTTAAAGCCCAATTCAGATTAACGATTGCAGTTACGATTACGATTGAAGTTTCTCAGCCAATGAGATCAAAGCTTTCAACGATAGGGAAATGAAAGCTTTGATCGAAGAAGCTCAATCGTTATCGCAATCGTTAGTCTGAATTGGACTTAACATCAGATGATGGAGTCAACAGGGCTGCAAAATACACGCTTGATCTATTAGAAAGTTGTCCAAAGTTTTGTGCGAAATCCTTCTTCAAGAACTCAATATTTTGGTGGGTTTTTGGCAAATCATGATCTCTACAGTCCAACAGGTGTATAATTCAACGGGTGTATAATTCAACGGCTTAAGGTCTGGAGGGCGGACTTTTGGTGGGATGAAGCCATGCAAATCGATTGCGAACCATTTTTGTGATAAAGGGGCGCAAATGTCAAAGTTGCTCAAGAAACTATTTAAAATGTATAGTGAAGGATTTAAACGAAAACTTATTCAAAAATGGGAAGTGGAATTTTCAACACGATTCAGCTCTAGGTCGTAAAGCCAATTGACTGCAAATGATTTCATCAGAAGCGAAGTTGGACTATAAACTATGACATGTTTAAGAGAATCCTGTTTTAGTGAATCCTTGAAGACGGAACCTAACCACAGCATTGAACAAGTTTCAGATAGATCAAACGCGTATTTTGCAGCCCTGTTGACTTTATCGTTAGTGGGCTGGTGTTAAGCCCAATTCAGACTAACGATTACGATTGCGATTACAATTGCTATTGCGATTACGATTGAGTTTCCTCGATCAAAGCTCTCATTTTCATTTTTCTTTCGTTGAAAGCTTTGATCTCATTGGTCGAGGAAGCTACAATTGTAATCGCAATCGCTAGTCTGAATTGGGCTTTAACTCAAATTGCGGTCTTCTTTTCGAATAAAGTGTTCTATGATTTATGGCTATTGTATGGCCCAACAAATCGAGGAAAAAAGTTTTGAAAAATATCAATGCGTTCTCATCAGTTTTTTCGAAATACCGTTAGTTTGTAAGCTATTCGCAAAAATCAATTTTTTACCTTTTAATGAAAATATCTCAATGACCGTAAAAGGATAACAGTAAAAGACAAAATTGTGGCAATTATTATTCTCTTCAATTTATGTTATAAAATGAACCACCGAAAAACCGTTATTTTTCGAGCTGATCAAAAAAAACATATTTTTTGAAAAAACGGTATAAGTACCTTGATAGCGTCTTGAGATATGCAGTTGCAAAAGACAAGAATGTAGGAAATTTTATTATCTCCAAGTTTTGTCATACAAAAGCTTGCTAAAAAACGCGTAATTTTCGAGTAAACCGCGAAATACGAAATCGCGATTTTTAAAAGGCCGCCATTTTGGTTACGTCTGGTTAACGGGGTTTCACCGAAAGTTTGCCGAAACCGAAAGTTTGCCGAAACCGAAAGTTTACGGAGTTTCACCGAAAATCTTAGCAACCGTGACGGTGCATCCGACGAGAGTGTAGGACAGGCAATAGACTCAAGCCTCGTGTACCAAATTTTCAGAATATTAAATCAATTAAACTCTAAACAGTGATTAAAATTCTCAACAATTTTAATTTCACTTACTATACAACTTTTCCATAAAAGTCAGTTGAACGAAACACTTCTTAACTGCTTTATTTCACTTTATAGTCGTTACGTTTGCGAAAATTTATTTCAAATTGCCCGTCAAATCAATAAACAAACCGTTACCTCCATAAAATCTCACAATTTTCGCTACAGCTATGGGTCTTACGATATGCCATACGGATCAAGGTGTAGTTGCGAACTTTTGAAGCGGGGGAAGCGGTCAATGATGGAAAACAATTTAATAACACTCACAACAGATGAATTTCAAATGTGTTCACCTCGAAAATTAATGATAGCTGCGAAATTAAGTCCTCTTTGATCCTTTGGGTATTAAAGGGCTCCAAACGCTTGGAATTTATTTCATTTTAATGAGAAAGGTGGCATTTTGTGCCTCGACCTAAATAAGAAATTGTCATAATTTCACGTTTATTTAATTCTACACATTTAAACTGGAGCTTGAATGATGAGTTTTTGCGGCAACAATTAAGGAAATACGATTAAGTTTCATTTGTGTAAAAATTTTACAGTAAAATATGTTTACAATAAAACGCGTTTTTTGTACTTTCTTTTCAAAAAGTTTTACTTTCCTCTTTAGACAGAAAGCCGAGAACGGGGGCAGATAGAAAATTTCCCCGTTTCAGGTAAAATTATATACAAACATTTGTCTGTCGCTCTGTCCGTTGTACGTATCTTAAATAACTACTATGCGTTGACCTAGCGACTTGAAATTTTGTATAAATGAATTTTACGAAAATTCGAGTTTTCCCCATTCAATAACTTAGCCTAGCTATTTACGAGAAACGTAACTGAATAAAATTTCAAGTCTGTAACTCAATCCTTTTGGAAGTTATGGTGTTTACGGGTGGACAGACAGACAGCCGGACGGACATGGGGAAAACAAATTATTTTGTCATCCCTTAAGGTGCCGCTCCACATGAGAGTAAATACGTGAGTAACTCTCAAAAACTCTCGAGAGTTACTCGCAGGAGGTTGTCCATTTGAGAGTTGATTTTGGCAATTTTTCTATCGCTACTAGCGAAATCGAGCTTCTAGCGTTCTCGAGAGCTACTAGCGAGTGGGCTTGAATCACAGCGTGCGACCGTCAGGAATTGAACCACCGACTTCTGGAACACGGACCAAGTACGTTACCACTTGGACTACGCTGGCCGAAATCAAAATTAAATTAATTTTTTTATTTCAGCAAATTTTTTTCAGGAAAAGAATCAATGAAATATTTTACATTTGTAATGTTGTAAAATTATAGAATAATTGTGAATTTACAACACTGAGATGTAAATTTACATTAGCTTTTACAATACTACAATACTAAATTTACAATACTATTGGGTGTAGAAATAAGTTTCCGCCGTTTTTTTTATCAAAAATTGTGCATTTTTTTGTGAAAGAATGGTACATTATGTTCTATTCGAAGTATTGTCCACCGCTTGAATGCTTCATTTTTAGAAGCTGTCCACAAATGGATCAAATTTTTGGCTTCTTCGTAAGAACGGAAGTGCTGCTCAGCCTGGCCATGTGTAATGGAGCTGAAGCGATGTCTGGAGAATACGGTGGGTGGGGTAGGCCGTCCCATTTTAGTGTTTCCAGGTAGGTTTTGACCGGCGACGTAACATGTGGACGAGCATTATCAAGCAGGAGAATAACTTTGTCGTGTCTGGAGTAAGGCGCGCTTTTCCTTGACTCGATCTCATCAATTGTGTTCGGTAGACAGCCCCAATTTTTTTCAAACGGCGGAAACTTATTTGTACACCCAATATTTTGCTATTTTACATAGCAAGTGTGGCATTTCGTTTTATACTTCGTATTGTAATTTTACAATTGGTGTGTAAATTTACATACGTGGTATATTTTTACAGCATTGAAAGTTGGCACCATTTTTGCAACCTTGAATGTTGTAATAATTTTTAACTGTGTATTTTTCTATAACGCAGTAATCTGTATAAAAAAATTTTTTTTTCAATTTAAAAATTCCAACAATTTTCTAATTTTATTAAAATTGTAAGCACAAATGCAAGGGGATTTGATAAAAATAACTAAAATTCTTCATTCAATTTCCTAGAATGAAGAATTCTAGTTATTTTTATCAAATCCCCTTGCATTTCTCACTTTCCTCCGCAATTTATTCTCAATCGATATCATTATTTGTAGAGAAGAAACTCCCCTTAAATTACCACAATTTAACTCTTCCTTTCATGATTTTTCTTCATTTCCTTTTCCTCCCTATTTCTGAAATGTGAAAAAGTTTAATAATATGACAAAATCTTGACATAGAAAATACCAAACATTAAGTCAAACGAAATGCATGGAATTTACAGCATAATATCCATTTTTATGCCACTTATGTAACATATGCCCGACAGAAAGAAGCTGAAAAGAACCTCCAAAACCACTTTTCTCAGGGATAGAAGAAAAAAAAGCGAAACTCGGACGATATCTTTATGAAATTGTGAAAAAAATGTCTAATGTGAACAGCAATGACTTTGTTATACAAAATCTACGTTGTTGTACGATTTTCGCATGATTTTCCCGACGAATAACATTTAAGTTTATATAAAAATATGATTTTCTTACGCAATATGAAATATTTCCATAACGGTAAAACCTATCGATTTGCGGTGAGAACTTTAATATCTTTGATTCGTACTTTAACTTTTTTTTTCGAAAAATCTATTTTTTTTACTTTTTAATGAAAATATCTCAATAACGGTAAAAGATAGCGGATAACAGTGTGTTCATATCTGTGATCATACGTCCGAATTTTACAAACTGGGCTCATACGGTCCCAAAATAGTGTTCACACGGTATGAACAGGTCGTGTTCATACGTTTGCTCACGGTATGTTCAAATGTGTTCATAGGCCTCGCGTTCATACGTATGAACACAAAAATATGGTGTTCAGACGACATGAACACGTTTGGGACCCTTTTTTGCTCAAAAATATGAACAGTGATCATATCGTGTGCACTTAACTTAACAGTGAAAGACAAAATTGATGCAAATATTATTATGTTTAAACGTAAACGTAAAAAACAATAATCAAATAAGGAACGTCAAAACACATCGTTTTTGCTTTAAAGTTCCTATAACTCATTTGGTCCCGGCGTTCTATTTTAAAGACAGTGTAATTTTCTTGTTGAAGCACCTTCATTTAATCAGAAATCATATTTTACTAAATTCCGGTATTCTTTTATATATGATAGGACATAAATTGTGTCCTGACATGAAAATCAGCTTAACAATTTTTTCCTCAATTTAAAACGATCCTATAAATATGACACATCTGAAGATTTAAAAAAACAGAGGAAAATATAACATCTTGGGACTTAATGGGTTAATTATTGATCGATGAGCCCGCTTAAATCAATAAAAACGGTCGACCCACAACCAATAAATATTATCTTCAATTCATCTCGTTAAAAAGTGATTTTTAACGAGAGGAAGCTTAAAAACTGATTTTTATACTCTATATGATATATCATATAAGGTAAAGGGCTATTATATTGACCTATCAATCACAATTTTGAGTTTGACGTTAAAAATTGATACTAAGTTTCATGTGAAAGTTTTCAACAATGGTTATAGTGTGAACATTGTACAATTAAATATAGGAAAGATAATTTGATTGTTTCAAAAATTACTTTTTAACTTTAGTTTAGTTAATTTTTAAATAATAGTCTCGAATGTATTTATTATTGACCTAACAAGAAAAAATTCGTCCTAATATTGACTGTCAGCGCTTCTATTATTGACCCAACGTATTTGGACCCCCGTATTTGGCCCAGTCCACAATTTTTTGCTCTTCCTCAGGTTTAAGGATCGTAGGATGGCCTATGTCAGAATGTACTGGAAATTTACCCTTGTGTTTATATAGTAACGATGTTTTTGGTATTTTGAAGTAGGGATGTCAAATTTTTCAAAAACACCGGTTTTCGGTCAAACCGGTTTTTAAAACTACGGTTTAAACCGAGCCGGTTTAACCGGGTCCAAAAAACCGGTAATTAAAAAACCGAAAAATCGTTTTGTTCAAATTGGGTATGTTAGATCTTAGACGCAACAAATACACCATTATGCAAACAAAAGTCGTGAAGTGCCATATAATCCATTAAGAGGCCATAAATGGCACAATATGATATTGTATTTGGTTTAGAGTGCCTAAAAAGAAGTGTTTATAACAACTCAGTTGCACGAAAATTGGTTTAAAAATATTTTTCCGTACAAAAAAAATGATCGGTTTTTTTGAACGGTTTTTGGCTTTAAAAAAAACACCGGGTATAATCGTGCAAAAAAACACCGAAAAAAAACCGGTTAACCGAAGCAAAAACACCGGGTAACCGGTTTTTTTTTGACATCCTTATTTTGATGACCTTTGCCGCCCTATAAATTGACATGCCTT
Source organism: Chrysopilus asiliformis (assembly GCA_964034945.1). NCBI lineage: Eukaryota > Metazoa > Arthropoda > Insecta > Diptera > Rhagionidae > Chrysopilus > Chrysopilus asiliformis. The sequence continues at coordinate 85,495,615 of OZ035961.1, read as the reverse complement.
CTTCTACGGCTTTTAAAACGGCCTCCAGCTCATCGTTGGTATATAGAAGTCGTTTGGTCATTCTGGTGTTGTAAAAAAATTTAAATGTTTCTTTTTTTGACCGAAGTGGGTATTATATTGACTTATAATTTGAAAGAAAAAAACTAGTCGATTTTAATTGTAAAATATCAAGTCAGAATTATGTTCTGTTTCAATAATCATTTAAATTTACTAGAAATTAATTTATTTTAGTTGAAGTGGAAACAAAATATTATAAAAAATAGTATGAAATGTTTCATGTGCATGTTTATTTTATTGACCTAGAGGTTTATTTATTATTGACCTACTCATGTATCCTTTATTGACCCCAAACTTTAAATATTATTTAAGATCAAATTATTAAAAAATTGATAGGTCAGAATTCGACTACTATATAGATGGGAAGGAGATTTAATGTTAAATGACAGAGGAAAACTTTTAGACTTTTTGTTACAGCCAAAAACTAACTTAGCTTTAAATACGTAAAAAATGCAATATTGACCTATAAGTCAATAAAAGAAACATCACAAATATTCATTGTATCTATTATTGACCACACATTTTATATATTTTTTATATTATTCCACATTAAAACTCACAATTTTATAACAACAAAATTCAAATTTAATAATTAAAGAACAACTCACAAAAAGAAAATTAGGAAAAAAAGTAATATATACGAAAATACCGCAACTTTTAGTTTTTCTATTATTTAGGCTTACTTGTTAAGAAATTTCTCGCTTTATCGTCTTTTCTTGCCAGCTGTCATGGCAAACTAATTTTTCGTGAGAGGATTATATCGTATCGCAATAAAAAATTGGGAATTAACTATCAAGAGTGGGTTGTGGAATTTCAGTGTTTTAAAATATTGATACACACATAGTTGGCCTTATTAAAGCTAAAAAATGAAAATATGTCAATATTACCGCCTAGGTCAATAATATAGCCCTTTACCTTAGAAGTATATTAGATTTAGTATACCGTTTGCAATGCATCGGACAAAAAAAAAAACAAATTACACCAGTGTGTTAGGGATCACAAGATTTTGGTTTCCGTATATCTTTCCGTCCGTCGGTTTGTCCGTGAACACCATAACTTTCGAAAGGTTTGAGTTAGAGACTTGAAATTTTGTATAGTTACGTTTCTCGTAAATCGCTAGGCTAAGTTCTTGAACGGGCAAAATTGGACCGTTGCTTCCCATTAATGGTTCAACCACAATTGGGGCGGCAAGCGGCAGCGGCGGGCGGCATTTTTTTTGCACTTACGTAGCGCAACTAGAGCTGCTACAATACAGCGGCAACGGCAGCGCACTTTTTCCGTCGCCGCCGAGTTTGAATCAAAGTCAAACTTGCCGCCGCCGCCCAAAATGTTTTCTGAAAACCACCACATTCGGCGCTACATTCTAGGACGATTTTTCTTCGTTGTTTAGTGACAACCACCACATTCGGCGCCACATTCTATGCAGTTTTTTTGACGTTTTGATTTCCCAAGATACCGACAACGGAGAAAAAATTAATCGAGTTCGTGAAAGGAAGTCCAATGCTCTACGATTTGGCCCATCCTCAATATAAGGATATAAAATCAAGGAAAATAAATGGAGCGAAGTAGCAGACGAATTAAATAAGTTTTGATGTTTCAATTTTGTCAGAGGCATGCCGCTATCATGGTGCCGCTGCCGCTATCATTGTAGCTGGCTCGGCAGTATGTGTGGCGGCGCCATGCCGCCCGCCGTCGCCGCTGCCGCTTGCCGCCTTCATTGTGGTTGACCTATTAGTCCCAAGATGTTCACCCTTGTTCTGAGATACGGCGTTAGTCCGCTAAACGTAACGCATTCGATTCGATTCGCTACGCGATCGGTGTTCTGAAAAACGGCGTTTGCAGTTTAAAAATACGGCAAACATCGCATGCAAACGCACTGTCAAAAATCAGCTGATTGTGTTTATTTCTTGCTTATGCGAGTGAAAACGTTTGATAGAATTTTGAAAATGGATTTAACACTCCAATTACTTTTGTTAATGAGGCAGGACGAGGTAAATTCACTGAGAAACCAAAGAAGGTTACTGAGAGATTCTTCGAACGTAATGAGGTTAAGTGAAGACTCGTAACTATACTTTCATTTTATCGATTAATAGGTGGAATTGTGAAGTATTTGTTAAACTTGGAGTTCCACTCCTATTTGAATAAAACACTTTATTAATAATGATTCATAAAATTGAAAAAATATTTGCCAAACTTGCATTTTGTCAATCACGGCCAACACCAAACGCGAGAAAACTGAAGTGAGCAATTTAACCTCAAATTACAGCTCCCGGCGAATCTCAGAACAACGAAAATCGAATACGTTGCGAGGCGTTGCTCCCGGTTGAACTCAAACGAAACGTTGCGTATTCCAGAACACCAAAAATGAAATATCGAGTACCAAGCGAGTGAATATCGAATAAACTAACGTAACGCCGGGTTCCAGAACAGGGGTGGTTATATTTTCACCGCCCTCTTACAAACTAAAAAGTTTTTTTTGCAGTTTTCTCGAAAACGGTGAGTCGTATCGAAAAATTTTTAAAGATGAAATGTGTTTAGATTATGATTTTAGATAATGAAACGGTTACATTAGAATCCAATCGGACCTCTTCTTTCCCCCTCTCATATACAAATGGATTTTTTAAAATAAACATTTTGTATGTCATCATATAGAGTATTTGACGATTGGCCCCTGGCAATTATAGTTTGTCTTACATTTTTCAAATAATGGTATATCTCGACACCGCTTTGAAATATCGAGTCCTATTAAAAGCCAAAAATATAGGAAACTTGACTGTCTCCAACTTTTGTCATCCGTAAGACTATCGAAAAACGAGTAAATCGTGAAAAACGAAACTGCGATTTTTAAAAAGTTACCATTTTGGTTACTTATGGTTAACGGATTTCCACCAAACGTGAATAGAATCTAGTAGTTTTTGAGAAATCTTATACACAGACTGACAGACAGACAGACAGACAGACAGAAAAACAATTTTTATGAGAATGCTTCAAACTAGGGATGTCAAATTTTTGAAAAAAAAAACGGTTTTCGGTTAAACCGGTTATTAAGACTTCGGTTTAACCGGGTCCAAAAAACCGGTTATTAAAACACCGAAAAACCGTTTTGTTCAAATTGGGTAGGTTTGGTTTTAGACGCAACAAATACACTATAATACAAACAAAAGACGTGAAGTGCCATATAATCCATTAAGAGGTCATAAATGGCACAAAATAATATTGTATTTTGTTTAGAGTGCCTAAAAAGAAGTGTTTATAACAAATCAGTTGCACGAAAATTGGTTTAAAATTATTTGTCCACACAAAAAAAATGACCGGTTTTTTAGAACGGTTTTTGGCTTTAAAAAAACACACCGAAAAAAAAACGGTTAACCGAACCAAAAACACCGGATAACCGGTTTAACCGGTTCTTTTTTGACATCCCTACTTCAAACGACTCCGAAGTGCTCAGGAAATGTTTTTGGCGGCAAAATAAGAAAGTCGAAATTTTTCAAGAATACAAAACTTTATTGTACTTCGTATAAGAAAGTAAAAATTGAATTAGTGTAGAAGAAATTCAGCTGTTGGTTGCTTGTTGAAATGCTTTCGTCTTCTTCTTTGACGGTTGACTAAGCCAAACGAAATCATTGACTTTACAATGTCAGAGAAACTCGTTTTATTTGACTCGATTCAGTTTTTTTCCATCTGTTTGCATTCTTGAAATCGCATAAGTTTTCGCTTAATTTCCTCCACAAAGTGGTTAAAATCGCGCTATAAACTGATTAATAGGTGTTATCCAAAATAAACAAAAACAAAAAAAAAAAGAATGGTAGAAAAATACTGTCTTCTGTAAATGGAAACCATATTTATGTCGTTTTCTTTTTCACCTACATTTACATTTTTAAAAATTATGTCACCGCAACAGTTGAAATGATTATTTATTTAAGTTTATTTTGTACGGCTTGAGTTCATTAAATGTAGAATAATACCAGACGAACGATGATTGACTATTAAGATTATGTAATGAACTTGAAATGAAATTTAAATGATGTTCTGTACGATTTTCGCATGAGTTGAATTTTGAAAAATTGATGCCAAAAATTGGAGGTGATCAACAGATCAGTTTCTTATTTGCAGTTAATTTTTTTGTGGTACCATATTTTTGTGATATAACTGGTGACCGGCAATTTATGGCAATTTAAAATGTTTTTTTTTTGCCAAAATGTGACCGGCAATTTAAAATGTTTGTTTTTTGCCAAAATGCAAAAAATTGCACGAAAATCGGCCAATTAGTTTCAAAGAAGTCGGAGAATAAATACCGATACATGAATACCGAAATGAGGACCTCCAGAATCCTTGAAACAAGGACATTTGAAGGTCATTAAAGGATATGGCCGATAGCTAATAATTAATTCAGACCTAAAAATCGTCCATACATCGTAAAGAGCCAAGTTGACCTATTTAGACCCAGGTTGCCCGCTTTTGGTTCACTAAGCTCCTCACATGATTAAAATTTTTATTCATACTGACAGAGCATTTTACGGAATTATGACCAATATTGCCACTATGTTCATATGACATCAGCTTGCCACTGAGAACGTGAAAGCGTCATATCTTAACTTTATTCTTCTGTACAAAAGGGTATACAAAAAAATTCCGAGTATTGATAATTCAACACATAAATTGGGCAACTCTGATTTAGACGCTGGGAGTCTTTTTCATAGTCCTGAGTTACGAAAAAAAGGGTTATAAGGGGGAGGGGGTTCCCTCTAGAGTGATCAGAAAATGTTCTTGAGGGATAACCTGTCTAATAGTAAAAACTAGCGGAGGAGGGGATAAAAAAAGAATGGTGGGAGATTGGTCCAGGCATAGGTTAAAGTACTCCTGGTTTTGCGGAACAAATTCACAAAAAAAAACAAAGGCATAGCTTGTGGAAACAATTAACTTTAAGTAATTTTTATTTGGTAAATTTTCGGTTTACATGTTTATGAAATTTGTTCATATTCAGTGTTTTTGAGGACACGAAATCTTTCCAAAGACAACCCATTATTGTAATTTCGTATATGAAAATCGAACAACAAACTTACTTTAGTAGACTGACAACCAATTTTCACTTGAAGTGATTTCAATACTTTTTTATTTTATTTATTATGGTTACTGTTGTTGTTTTTATTTAGTTTTGCTTTTAACAAAATGAGATGAAAATAAAATTTTGGGGCGGAATTCTGTCGGTTTTTAGCAACATGCAGACCTCTTTGGTTTTCCCTTGGGTGTCTAAATGAATTTTCATGTTTTCCGAAAAGCAAATATCTCTAGTTTTTTAATGCTTTAACCCTTTCGCGACTCCTGGTATGAAAATAAACCAGACAATGTATGAAAAACTCTGTTGGTGTCTTTCTGTATTTCTATGTATAATGAATTTATAATTTTTTTTAATAAATTGGATTTGTTTGTTTTTCATACCACAAGGTCTATTGGTTTAATTATATACCGACACAAAAGTACTGACGGGACATATAGTCTCAGGACCCCCTTTCCAAATCCCAAGGACATAATTTTTTTTTTTGTGATTACAGAGCCTTTTTTGACTACACCTTTAACGTAAAACTCACAACTAGCTTTCTAACATTAAAATTAAAAAGTCGTCGCGAAAGGGTTAATGCCTAAATGTGTGTTTTTTTGCTTCTCTCTCCCGCTCTCTCCGTCTCTATGCCCTCTCTTTCTCTCTCTATCTATTTATTTGGTTTTTTTTCGCAATTCATTTCGTTCTTATATTAATTTTCTTGGCGGAATGACAAATTATTTTGCGCTTTTTTTAATTTCCCACGATAGCAAATTATCTCGGATTAAAGTTGACCGAAATTAAAACAATATGACTCAATTTAAACGACAAATAAATATAATCAACAGAAATACTCAAAATCAAATATCTGATGTCAACAGCATATGACTTTCTTATACAAAATCTATAATTTGGCGTACTTTGCACTGTAACCCGATGAATAAAATTTTAAAATCTGAAATATCTCGATAACGGTAAAAGATATCTACAAGTATGTACAGTAAAAGGGAAAAAAAGGTATAGAGTTTTAGTATCTTAAAATTCTCCCTTACACTGTTTTTTTTTTTTCGAAAAAACGTTTTTTTGTTAGCCATTTGAAAAAATCTAATTTTATACATTTTAATGAAAATATCTTGATAACGGTAAAAGATAGCGAATAACGGTAAAAGATAGCGAATAATGGTAGAAGACAATATTTTGGAGAATACAATTCTCATTAATTTATCTCATACATGCAACCAACAAAAATATTTCGAGAGAATTCCAGAAAACTTTTATTTTTCGAGATAATTGCTAAACCTGATTTTTATACCCGTATGGTGAAACCAAAGGCTATATTAACTTTGCCTTACCGTTTGTAACGCCAAGATCCCGTCATCACACAAAAAAATGAATTACACCAGTGTGTTTAGAATGATAAAAAAAATTGAATTTTGCATGTCCGTCCGTCTGTCTGTCCGTCCGTCTGTCTGTGGCGCGGATTGCGGGCGCACGGATTGAGCTAGAGACTTGAAATTTTGCACAGATCCGTTTTTCGTAAAATGCGAGGCTAAGTTCGCTAATGGGCAAAAGTGGAACGAAATCGTTTTTTGTTAATATCTCAAAAACGGTGCATCTTATCAAAAAAGTCCAAGAACAAAAGTTATTTAGGATATGATTCTACATAAAACTCCCATACATCAAAATTCGATTGGAAAAATTTTAAAAAAATCTTATTGGAAAGTTTGACTTCAAGTGGAATTTTGGTATAACTGTTCGAATTTTGATACGAATATCACCATACGGGTCTCCAATGATTGCCAGATTGGCAATTATAGCTTTTGTTATGTTTTTTTTAAATAACGGTATAAGTATCTCGATAATGGCTTGGAAAAAGTATTTTTTATTATGCTTGAAAATTCTATTTTTAAAACGTTGAAAATTCTATTTTTTTTATTTCCGGAAAATACCAGCCAGAAGGGGCCCTTCAAATCTTGTACACAGACTGACTGACAGAAAGACATTTTTGTAATAATGCTCCAATCGACTCAGAAGTACTCGGGGAAATGTTTAAATAAAAGTATATTAGACTTTTAGGTCGATTATCTTAGACGCGTCACTTTCGTGATTCGAAATTGCCTGTTGTTGTTGGTACAAAACAACAAATACAATAGGCAAAATTCGAGTCACGAAAAGTGATAATCGACCTATTAGTATACCTTTTGTAACACATCGAACCAATCATCAGACACAACAGTGAACACCAGGGTGTTAGGGATGACAAAGGATTTTGATTTCCGCATGTCCGTCCGTTCGCCTGGCTGTCCGTGAACACCATAACTTTCGAAGGGATTGAGCTGAAGGCTTGTATTTCTTGTAAATAGCAAGACTAAGCTTCCCCCCTCCCCCATACAAACGAAACAATTTTTTTCGATTTCCTCGAAAACGGTGAGTCATATTGAAAAATTTATAAAGGTAAAATGTGTTTAGAATATGATTTTACATAACTCATCTATACATCAAAATCCAATCGGACCACTCTTTCCCCCTCTCTCATACAAATGAATTTTTTTTAAAGTTTATCTGTCATATAGGGTATTTCACGATGGACCCCGGCAATTGCGGCTTTCCTTATGTTTTATTAGACAAAATTAAGATGTCGAAATTTTTCATGAATACAATTCTTTGTTGTACTTCGTATAAGAAAGTAATACAATTCTATTTTATTTAATACGAGAGATGTGACAAAGATTGTTTGTTTTTATTTGTGTTGGTAAAATTCACCTAAATTTGTTATTTTTTTGTTTCACTAATTTTCTTATCAGCTGGTTATTTTTGGTATTATAAACTTGTTTTAAAAGACTATCAAGGGGGTAAGTTCATGATTAGAAAACCCGAGATTATTCAAAATTTTGTGATAACTTAATGGCCTGATTTCGTAATTCTTTCGATAAGATATTCATACTTTTTTATAAAATTGATAAAAAAAACTCTTTGTTTGGCATTATAATAGATTGAGATTATAAGCATTGTCTAGTTTTTTCCACTGAAATTTAAGTTTGGATTTAATTTGTCACGAAAAGCTGTTTGATCGAGAAAAAGCTGCGCAATGACAAAAAACTTATAGACATATTGATAAAAGACATGATTTTTTTTTGAAACACCGGTTCAGAATTGTAGATAGAGAAATCATGAAAAACAATTCTCCGCAGGTAAAAACTGTTAAATAAAAATTCATTATATGCGGCACCCTTCACCCTAGACCCGTGTACTGGGTACTGAGTGCCCAGAACGATTTTTGAACCGAAATTAAAAATATTTTTCATAAAGAATATGCCATTGTATTTCTTACTTGTTTAACAAATAAACCACATTTTTATGATTTTTAAACAAACCAGCCATACATTTTCTATTATAATTACATCTGGACACTGAGTGCCCAAGTACACGATATTTGGAAGTTTTATAGTACACGGGTCTAGGGTTAAAATAAATTGCGCTGCAGTTTCCTATTAGAATTTTTATGTCACGGACGTAGGAGAAATCCTAAAAGTAGGAGAAATTACGACATATTCGACAGGATTTTTTTAAAGTTATATCCTGCCAAAATTTTTGTTGCTGAGTTGGAATACTTTTATTTGGATAAAAAAAAACTTTAATTATTTGGCTATAAAATACAGAAGAACTTTTTTTTCCAATGTTTATTGAACTTTTTTTTCCAATGGTTATTACTTATTTTCGCAAACCTAAAAAAATCGTAACAGGAATGGCAAACCAATAAAAAAAATCGTAACGATATACATTTTGTTATGTAACGAAATTTAAATTTTGTTTCGTTACGTTATTTCGTTTTGTAACGATAAAAAATTTAATTTCGTTACGTTATAACGTTATTATGTCGTTACACATTGTATTGAAATCGAAAATTAAAAAAAAAAACTTATTAATAATATTTTATTTATCACCAAGTAATTCAGATCAGTTTCCATAAAAATAAATTCTATGAAAAACTTAATAAAACTTAACGAAAAGAAAATAGGAATAAAAATAAAAAAACAAAAATAGTGATTTTTAAGTTAAAAAATCAATAAAAACTAAAGGAATAAAAATCGTGCAAAAGTTTTGCTCATTAACCCATTTCTTGCCACTACCCGAAATCGATGGAATTTCTTGATGCCCTTTTAATGGTGTGATACTGGGACCTTTAATAACATTTTTTAGCAAAAAAAAATTTCTTCCGGTAACCCGGTTTTTCAGGGCGTGCTGGTGCGAAAACGCACCATTGGCCGTTAATTCACATTTCAATGTTGTAATGGACAGTGACTTTTTTTTATTTTTCGCAGTCCATGTAGAATAGTAGATTCTACAGCAGAGATAAGAAATAAAAAAAAAAACATTTTAATTCACACAGAGTTATATTTTGTCAATTTTAAAAATAAACATTTTTTAACTTCAGTGGTGATATGCATGGAAACACTTTGAGTGTAGAGATACATTGCACTTACTGCACCGGTAGCACGAATGGTTATGGCAAACATTACACCTCAGTCGCTGTTTTTTAGGATCCCGAATAATTAGATGATCTCTAACATTTGGGTCAAGGAAATTAGGTGGGGTATCTTCATCGTTGGCGGCAGCTTCTTCCTCCGAACCTTCCTGACGCTTCTCTTCCGAAAACATTAGTTTTCGCGCGATTTCCGCCTTGAAGTCAAGCTGTGGAAGTGGCTTTTCATTTTCTTCTTTACCCACGAGAATATGTAACTTCCACGCATTCACCACTGTGCTGTTGATTGCATTTACCCATAGTGGCCACCACCACTCTTTCCCACGCACTGCAACTCGGTAATTTGCAACACCATTGTCGTGAAGATCCACTCCACCCATATATTTATTATATTCGCTAATAACATTCGGCATTGGAATTGATTTTTTTCTTTTCATTCTTGTCATATCGTTTTGCCGCTTGTAGTGGTTCCGGCGAAATGTGGTTAGTGGCAATCGAAACTTCGAGTGACCAAAATCTTATTGATTTGATCGAAAACATAATCGGCTTCATGTTTCTTTAAGTCTCGGCCAGTTTTTAATTTTTTATCAGCCCCAGCCATTCGATTCTTCCGAATAGTTCCAGTTGCAAAAAAGCGTCTTTCCGTTGCACATCAAATAATACGACGTAAAGAAATTATCAAAATAAATAGCATGCAATTCGGGATTTTTTACATTTCGGAGTAAATCCAAGATAGTTGATGCTCCAAGTCCTATGGTAGTATCGATACTATGGTAGTATCGTGAGGTGAACCTGCTCCAGCATACGGTATCGCACCAGCACGCCCTGAAAAAAAGTATTTATAGCCAAACCTTATTGGTTTGCCTTTGATAAACATCTTACATGAGTGTCTTCCAAAATAAGGAATCATCTGTTCGTCGATAGAAAGATGGGTTGTAAATACACCAAATTGCATGTAATTCCTGTTTAATACATCTAATAAAGGTCGTACTTTAGCAAATCGATCGGTGGTGTCAATCGAGTCGTTATTGCTCAAATGAAAATACTTTTTGATATCCCGAAAACGGTTCCGAGATAATGACTTTTTCACAATCTGGACTCCAAAATCAGGTTGCACTGACCAATCATATCCCACCTGGGAACCGTGTGATATCCAGAGAGAATCAGAATTCCAATGAATCTTTGCATTTCGTATTCTTGGACAACAAACGTAGAATTTTTTTACAACTAGGTACGCCAAGATGTCAGAGTATCAAGTTTGAACCGCAAATGCCAAATGTTAGTTAACCGCCAATGGTGCGTTTCCGCACCACCCAAAAATAAACGTATTTTTTATACTCATAAATTCACTGGAACGATTTTTTTGATACGGATAGTTCGGGTTTAACATGTTAAATTCCCTTTGCCACAAATAAATATATATTTTTTATATTTTTCAGTATTTTTACAATGGATTTAAAAAGAAGAGTTTTTTTTGGTTTTTTTTCACCACCCCACTGTAATCAACTGAGGAATAAAATTTACTATTTAAAAACTGGATATAAAATCATAAAAAGCATACTTTATTTTAAGACTTTAACAATTTAAATATCAGCGATTTTTCACCCGAAAAATTCTTTTTAGAAATGCTGGTGCGTTTTCGCACCAGTGGCAAGAAATGGGTTAAAAAAAATTTGCCGAACAAAAACGATAGTTTAGACTATTTTGACGTCGCCGATTCTGAGTCGTTCTTTGCTTTCGCCTACTTTTGGAGATATCAAAAAGAAAATATTTTTGATAACAAAAAAGTTGCTTAAAAGATTTTCTTTTTCGTATCTCCCGAAATAGAGTGAATCTGGTCAAAACAAAGTCCGATTTAGAATCAAAATATGCTTAAAAATACTACTCCAATATTTTTAATTATATTTTATGTAGATGTTAGTTCTGTGAGGTTATAAATACTTGATGACCTTTTCACAAAAAAATAATAAAAAAGAATAAAGCAAAAATAAATAACAAAAAAACGAAATCATTTTTCGTTATTGTGACGGAATTAAATTTCTATAACGTTATAACGCAGCTTTGAGGAAGAAAGCGGAAAATCATTATTTCGTTTCGTTATTTTGTTACGTTACGATAACGTTTCCCATCGCGATAACGATTGAAGCTTCTCGACCAATAAGATTCAAAGCTTTCAATGATATATCATTGAAAGCTTTGAATCTTATTGGTCGAGAAGCTTCAATCGTAATCGCTATCATTAGTCTGAATTGAGCTTTAAGCTCTTTCCTCATTTTTTAAAAGGAAGATCTCTATTGAAAAATGAATGACCAAGAAAGCACAGATATGCGACTGCATAAATGAGGCGTTAAAAGCTAGAGTGGACCAACCCACTAATCGAGTTTTTGAAGCTTTTTCACTTTTGTACTATTATTTACTGTAAATTTTTGGAAAAAAAATTTATGTGGACTTTATTACTCAATGTTGAAATGTTCTTTTGTGCATCCAAACATTTTAATGTAGAAACTCACTCGCAATAGTGAGTGAGTTCAAACACAAAAAAAAATCACGATTTCGACATGTGGGTTGGTCCACTCTAGCTTGTAACGCCCCAAATATACTACACGCAGAAAAATCCATGCTATTATTCAGTATAATCGGGTGTTAACTTAAACCGTGGCATGCATATTATTGCACCAAACCTGAGGGAAACTTAAAGTGAACTCGCCAAGTTTGAAATGGTAAAAATCAGGACGTGCTTAAATTAATACTGGAAAACTTCAAAGTAGCACGCGAGTTCTCAGAAAACGCATTCATATACTAAGCATGTCATTCTTACTACAAGCATTACATTATTAACTACAAGTCTTAAATTGAGCATGTACATAATCATTTTAAGAATGCCAGGTTAAAAATTGCCCAGCAACATATGAAATCGGCGTGCTTAGTTTAAGCATTAAAGGATTAATACAAGCAGTTAAAAATGATTGACATGCTTCATCTAAGCATTCAAGATTGTTTCAAGAATGTTAGTCATGCTTGATTAGACAATTTTATACTGTAGGCATACTTATTTTAAGGTTTTAATGCTTACTTATACCATTTTAGTCGCTTTAAATCAAGCATTTTGGTATTAGCTGACCTTTAGATAAAGCACTTCTCATACTTCCTTTCTAAATTGTCCTCTCTCCGCCTTCTTTCCTCTCACGTTTTCTTCACCTTTATCTCACCTCTTTTCATCACTCTCGCCGTTTCCTTTTCTCTTCCTCTCGTCTTTCTCCAATTTTTAAATAATCAAAAAAAAATTTACATTTTTTACATCTTTTATTAAACTTAAAAATTTCACATCATTTTTGTTAACTTATTAAAAAATAATATAAACACGGGCTTAAGCGAGCCTACAAAATACTATCACAAGACAAAATTAAGGCAAAGATTAAGACAAGATAATTAAGACAACGTTACTTAAATCATTAATGGATAAAATGTTGGTAATTTGACGTTCCTGGCTGCCCTGTGAAGAAATTTTCCACTGCTAGGTTTCAATATGTTTTTGATGAGTAGGCTTCTTATGAAAATTCTGATGGATTAGGAGTATCTTTGTGAAGAATGACTCTGGAAGACGGTTTGAATACCCAGTGGAGAAGTTTCACAGCAATGAAAATAATTGATTCTAAAATTACAAACAAAATTATTTTAGTATTTTGGAATTGAAAGTCAATATCAATTTGAAAATGTATAACACATGTTGCATATTTACTCACCTTTGTTTGGATTTTCGTTTAAATACTGGATCAAATCAGAATGCTCGGAATTTTTCGGAAAATCTTCATTGAGGAGCTTTATAAATTTTGTTTGGAAAATATCGCAGCCCGAAAACAATTTCTTCTCCTAGATATGATCCACAACTAGTGGTTTTTTCACTTTTCAAAAATTTACAATATGAAAAACAACTTTCCTCGTCGACAATCACGTACCAAATGACTTGAATCTCATGATCACTCATGAAAACGACCTGGAGCCATGCTTAGTTCTACCACGCCGGTCATGAACACAGGAACACATGCTTAGTTATAAGCAGGCCGAGAATGAACACATGCTTGGTTTAAGTATGCCAATATCAATTTGAACTACGTCCATATATCTCATGCTTAGTTCTACCACGCTGGTCAGGTACGCATGCTTAGTTATAAGCACGCCGAGAATGAACACATGCTTAGTTTAAACATGTCGATATTAATTTGAAATACGTTCATACATCATTGACTATTCTAGCATGTCAATGTAGTGTATATTGCATAAACACTTGCTCAGTTTAGCACGTCGATGTTATTATTAACACGATGACATTTCACTGCGGTGAACTACGTCCATGCAATTCATGCTTAGTTTAAGTATGCCAATATCATTTTACTCAGCAGGGACTCGATTTCTGCACTACATACTTACAGTAAGCACGCACATTTCAACTTATTAGCTAAATTTGATCTTCGTTTGCTTTGAGTATGGCGGTTCCATCAATTGTGCTCAGTTATAACAGCGACAAGTTCTATTTTAACTTGCCATTCTTAATTTAAGACAGACTTCGGTCATGCTGTAAATAACATGCCAAATGCTTGGAACGAGTATGAGCTAATCGGTGTTAAGTCAAGCTTTCCACAAGCTTAATTTAAGCACCCGTGCTTGATATGAGCACTAATGCTTGAAATAATATCGTGTCAATCTTGATTTGAGCACTTTTCGGCAAACTAGAATTAAAGAGCGGATGCTTAACTTAATAGCATGCCAAAATTTTCTGCGTGTAGCTGCTCGCAAAAAAATTACTGCATAACTATTTGTTTTTTCCGGACAGAAGTCAATTTTTTCGGATAAAAACCCCTTTTGTTTTGGATATTTGCTGGGAATAATTTATACGTTTTTTTTTCGGACGAAAGACAATTTTTTCCGGACAAAAGACCAGCACCCAAGAAAATTGGGAAGGGAAATTTGTTTTAACTGCGAAGACGTGTGCTTAACTTTTTATATCAAACGCCAAAAATTTTAAAACAAGGAATGCTATTGTCACTTATATCCATGCCTGGACCCCCATTTTCACGTTTCCATTTTCATGTGAAAAACACTTTAAACGATTTTTTCCCAAAATAATGTTTTTATAAATTCCTCAATGTTGTCAGCTGCGATTGTTAATCTCATGTTTCCGTCAGTTGGAAACATCGAAATAAATTTTATTTGGATTTAATCTTGGCAACAAGAACACTTAACGTTTCATGAAAAAGTGCAATAAATTCAAAATATTACTAAGAAATAATCAATAAATGCAATCTAAAGCAGGTTACGATTTTATGAGCGCTTGTCTGGCTACACTAAATCTCGTTAGTAATCAGCATACATTTTCGATTGATTCAAATTTAATCAAAAATTGAAATAAATGCAATTTTCTGGTTTAGCGGTTGATAAAATTGTGAAAAAAAATCTAGCGGCGATTTTATAATCAGATAATTTGTTGATGTTGTAAAATAATAGAAAATTAATTTTATTACGACTGTTAATCGAAGAGATGTGTGAGATGGAAAGAGAAGAAACATAGATCGATATCAGCAAAAAATTAGCACAATTGAGTTGTAAGGCTTGGAAGAATAAGCGATCTAATCAACTGTGAAGTGTTAAGAAGTTAAGTGAAAAAATGGCAATAGTATTGTAACAATAAATACAAAAAGTAAAAATTAGTTCAATCCATCTCTGGAGAACTGTTTTCATAAAATGCCATAAGTAACAATTAAAACAAATTAATAAAAATTAGTTCAAAACTCCAAAAAGTAGACCGGTAGGTCTTTTGATCTACAGAAAAATGATAAAAACGGATAGATTTCGCCACAAATAAAGGTTTTTAAAGAGGAAACGTCATTGGTCAAAATTTAAAAAAAAAACGTGCCACAGGTATTTTTTTCAAGCGAAAACGTTGTTGGCTACAACCTTACGCCGCAGTCAGAATTTCATGCGGGTTAAGGGAAAAAACGTACGATACTCGATTCCCAGACGACTTTTCAACGCAAAATCAACACGTCTATCTTATATGCAGGGCAAGTTTTGTCATGCTACTTGTAGGTCAATCAAAAACAGTGGATTTAGATGAAAAAAAAAGAAGCTCGTTGCCCTTCTCTTTTTTTAAATTAATGGTTTTTGAAATATTGTAAAACTGCATTTCATACGCGGCTTTTACAGCCCTTAAAATTTTTAAATCGACCTTCGACGGTGAGTAGCGACTCAAATTATTGTATGAAGTATTTAAAACGAAAACATGTCGTGATGTTGAACAGGAAACGGGTCGGGCAAAGGGGAAGTATGGTAAAGAAGAGGGACGGGACGGTTGATGGGCTAGTGGATGGGGAGGGGGGCTGAATTTGGGGGGTTAAAGTTAAGGGTAGGGGGAGGTGGTAAATTTGAGAATGGGGAGGGTACTGTGAAGAGGGGAAAGGCGTGATTGAGGAGGGTGGGGGGGGGGGGGTAAGTTGGGGGTTTGGCGAAGAAGAATGATTCTTTTCGATTCTTTTTCTTTATCGAATTGAAATAAATTTTCAAGAGGTTTCGATTCGCTCGCGAAAGAATTTAATAACTAAAAATCGAATCGAAAAAATAAAATCCTCTGTGAAAAGAATCATTCGCGAACCTTATTTTATAAAATTCGATTCGCAAACGATTCAACTGCAAAAGAATTTTATTTTCGATTCGCGAACCCAATTTTTCCCTACCCTGGTAAAAAAATCACCTCAAACCCCAACTCAAACCTTGTTATACCTGTATGGTGAAATCAAAGGGTATATTAAATTTGCCTTACCGTTTGTAACGCCAAGATCGCGTCATCACACACAAAAATGAATTACACCAGTGTGTTTAGAATGATAAAAAAATTGAATATTGCATGTCCGTCTGTCCGTCCGTCTGTCTGTCTGTCCGTCTGTGACGCGGATTGCTGGCGCACGGATTGAGCTAGAGACTTGAAATTTTAGGCAGATTAGTTTTTGGTACAATGCAAGGCTAAGTTCGTTAATGGGCAAAAATGGACCATTAGGGGGGGTACCCCCCATACGAACGAAATCGTTTTTTGTGAATATCTCAAAAACGGTGCATCTTATCAAAAAAAAAGTCCAAGAACAAAAGTTATTTAGGATATGATTCTACATAAAACTCCCATACATCAAAATCCGATTGGAATAAATTTTAAAAAATCTTATTGGAAAGTTTAACTTCAAATTGGAATTTTGGTATAACTGTTCGAATTTTGATACGAATATCACCATACGGGTCTCCAATGATTGCCAGATTGGCAATTAAAGCTTTTGTTATGTTTTTTGATTGCGAAACATTGAGGTTAGACCTAAATTGGATGGACAACACTCTCAATTAGATCATTCAATCCCGGGTACCCGAAACCCGGGTACCCGGGAATCCCGGCCATTTTTTGGAACCGAAAACCGGGTTTGAATTGGGTAAAATTACCCGGTTTTCGGTGCTGAAAGCAAGCAATTTCTTACATGCTAAAATATCAAAATACTGTTCGTTCGCTGCTGAATATATACGAAATACATATTTGTAAGTACATATTTCTGTTAATAATAACTGTAAATTAAAAGATTAATGCAAAATTAAGCCATCCGATTACATTTTCTTTACAAAGTCTCTTTAAAACAACGACAATATAATAGATTTATATGCGCTCACAGAAAGTATTAAATTTCCTGTAAAGTTAAAATGGTTTTTTTATGTATAGGCAGGGAACAATTATTCTATAGAATGGAAAATAAGACCTTTCCTCATTAACTTCCACTAGACTCTAGAGCAGCCATGGGCAAAGTATGGTCTTTTTGGCCCATTTGGCCCAGTTTGAGAAAACTGAAATAATACACTTGCAACTGGGCCAAATTCATTCGCAACTGGGCCAAATCCACCAACATGCTTATACAGTGCTTGTACCTCTATACTTTCGCAGCGATGAGCGAAAACACATCACAGCCATCGGTCGGTCTGAGTTGTTTTCATGTCATTCGCCATCAGGCACTCCACTCAGTAGGTGGTGTTGCTTGTTATTTGCGCATATACACTGAAACAAATATGAAGCGTTTCTATAATAATAGAAACTTTAAAGATCAATGGGAGGAGGATATTGTTTTTGTAGAAATCCCTGCTTGGTACATTGCTTCGTTTGTTTTCTTAAGCTTTCCCACATCAAAAAATAAGTAGCCAAGCACAAAAGCGATTTTGATTTTGATGGTAAAAGCAGAAAATTGATTTTTGCAAAATTAAAAAAAAGACTTTCTAAAACTACATGCACTGCTAATGTTATACCAGAGCAGAAAACTAATTCATGTAATTCGAAAGCAATAAAAAAAGGTTCGTTTGTAGTCAGTTTAAAGACATTTTCTCGCAGTGTACTCGATTTTCTGAAGTATATTTTGGCTTGTTGGTATATGTTTGGCCCGTTTTTATTTTCTCTTGCCCACGTCTGCTCTAGAGTAAGCACTACACTATAGAAATTGGTTTTGTTGTCTTACTTCCTCTTTCTGCTGTCATACCATAGTTTAACTAGTTAGGAAACCTAGGGATTTTTCCGTGTACCTACGTTGGAGTAAAGATAACCGATATACTCATGGACGCGGTTTTTCTTTCTTTCCTATGCGTAAATTACCAACAAAACACAACACATGTAAAACCTAGCCACATTTTCATACACCACCAACACATGCAATCTTCCGACAATCTTCCGCTGTCTTCCGCTGTCGGAAGATTGCATGTGTTGGTGGTGTATGAAAATGTGGCTAGGTTTTACATGTGTTGTGTTTTGTTGGTAATTTACGCATAGGAAAGAAAGAAAAACGGCGTCCACGAGTATATCGGTTATCTTTACTCCAACGTAGGTACACGGAAAAATCCCTAGGTTTCCTAACTAGTTAAACTATGGTCATACACTCGATGAAAAAAAATCAAATATGATGTTTTCTTCTAATGCCACAGAGTTATTCAAAAAGTGAATTTTTTAACTGTAATTTCTTATTGGTAATTTCTTATTTTTTATTTACATTTTCAGCACCGGTTCCAGAACCGGGTACCCGGTTCTCGAAGATTCTAGCACCGAAACCCGGTTCCTTAAAATTGTCTCGGTGCTGAATGCTATACTCTCAATGGAGGTAAAATAACCGATTCGAAATTGGACGCGAAATAACCGGTTCGGAGGTGGATGTAAAATAACCGGTTCGAAGTTAGAGTCGACAAATTTTCTCCGACTCTTAAACTCTCTTCTGAAAATTAGCAATAATTTTGAACCGACTCCGACTCCATCGCCACAGTCCTGATAGAAAGTCATCTGTTGTTGACATCGCAACTTGAAAACGTTTTGGTGTTTTTTTACAGTCTTTTCTTAAAAATTGACTACTTTTTAAAAACTATTTTTAAAAGTAAAAACCCGCTTTCCGATTGACTAAATACGTTTTCCTACTTCCGATGTATTTTCTTCCTCTCCATAAACAATTCAATAAAATAAACTGTCAAAATATTTCGTGATTGCCTATCAATAAAATCGATTTGTATGCGAGCAACGCTTAACTTTTTGCGGGACCTGCCACAATCTGAAAATCATAACCGAATGGCAAATATGAAAAAAAAAAAAATAAATAAACAAAACATTCTGTTGTTGTGACCTAAAATGCCCTGAAGCCAAAAACGCCCACGTTTGACGAGGCCGGCGTTAAGAAATTCATAAAAATAACGCCGGTAAAAAATGAAAGTGTGTGTAAGTGCGAACTGCAAACAAAACACAAATCCAAAAGCAACATCAATAAAATAAATTGTACGTGAGAGCGCAGAGCCGATAATACCAATAAAATCAATAAAAATTGAATTGTGGCAATGCGATCTGGAATATCGACAATGGTCTCAACATTTATAGTTCATTGCGTTGTCAATCGCTTCGCGCCTCATCTACCCCCTTGGAAAAACGTCTTAACTGTAACCACAACTGCAGGGAAGTGACAGCAAAATGTATTCATTCAATGTTGATTTTCTCGTGTACTTGCTTGTAGTTGCCCCCACTTCCCTTATTAATTCCGACAAAACTCCATCATATATGATTCTATTGTCGGAACCATGGGGCAGCATTTCTGAAAAGGCAAAAGACCCAGGTAACCCGTGATTACATCACGCCCGGCTATTTTGCGGCTTCTTTTGGACTTTTGGTGGCTCAAAAAGTTGATTAGCTGTGAAAAAGTGTTGTCGTTTTCGAAATTTTGATAATAGGGGTTTTTTTTATAAGAGTGACTGGAAAATAAATGTAAATATTGGCTATGGGAAAAAATTCTTACCGATTTTTATTTTGTGAAAAATCTTCTTTATTTTTGCTTCAAATTACAAATGGATTTTATTCAAGTATGTTCCGTTGGAAGCTAAAACCTTAGCCCATCTTTCAGTGAAAATTCCTAGAGTGAAAGAAGACTGCTGTTTCGCGCTGTTCCAGTCATGCACTCATTTGTTCATCTCTTTATATGAATGGAGCCGCATTCCAGTAAGACCTGATGGCATCAATCTAAACCAGGGTTGTGAAAAACCCCTTTTTATAACCGTATGGTGAAACCAAAGGGTATATTAAATTTGCCTTACCGTTTGTAACGCCAAGATCCCGTTATCACACACAAAAATTAATTACACCAGTGTGTTTAAAATGATAAAACAAAATTGAATTTTGCATGTCCGTCTGTCCGTTCGTCTGTGATGCGGTTGCGGGCGCACGGATTGAGCTAGAGACTTGAAATTTTACGCAGATTCGTTTTTCGTAAAATGCAAGGCCAAGTTCGTTAATGGGCAAAAATGGACCATTAGGCACGAAAACGTTTTTTACGAATATCTCAAAAACGGTGCATCTTATCAAAAAAGTGCAGGAATTTAGGATATGATTCTACATAAAACTCCCATACATCAAAATCCGATTGGAATAAATTTTAAAAAATCTTGTTGAAAAGTTTGACTTCAAAGTGGAATTGTGATACAACTGTTCGAATTTTGATACGAATATCACAATACGGGTTTTCAATAATTGCCAGATTGGGAATTATAGCTTTTGTTATGTTTTCATAGTGTTTTAGTGCATTTTTTTCGGGTTTTTTGTGGGTTTCGGTTTTTTTGACTGCGCCTTTCCAAAAAAAATCCCAGCTTTTTTTGACAGGGAAAAATAATAACAACCCTGATCTAAACAAATAGTAATCAGAGGGGGCAATGTCTGAGGAGTATGGCGAATGGGGTAAGACTTCCCGGTATTCAATTTGTATCCGAGAGAAGAAAAGCAGTCGTCCAACTGGATTTTGATGTGGAAATAAGTTATGTAAAATCATATTCTAAACGCATTTATAAGTTTTTCGATACGATGCACAGTTTTCGACGAGCAGGGGTTCCATCATTCGCTGGTTATTTACAATAGTATATAACAATAATTAACAGAGAGCAAGTTCAAAGCAGCAACAACTTAAATAATACAGCAGCAGTTAAGTTTTTAGGAAACAGGAAAAAAAGGAACAGAGAAAAAAAACTGAATCAACAACAAAAATAAATAATAATAATTAAAAATTAAAGTTAAGGTAAAGGCTCAACCACACCTCCCAACTCATTAAAAGATACTTAAAAAAAAAAAATAGCGAGAAAAAAAATGGAAAAAGATGGTGAGGCAAGACTCCGTACCAAAGGAGAGAAGGGGAAAAATACGTCGAAGTCTTAGCACTGGATTAACTATCCGGGGGCCGCGTAAGCTCGTAGAAGCAACGTCTTTTAAATAAGTTCACGTCAGATAGATATCGAAGTTCAATAGGCAATGAATTGAAGATCGTAATGGCACGTTCAAAGAAAGACCTGTCCATAAAAATAGAAAACCGTTTTAAGGAACAAATAGTTCTTGCTCTCGAGGATCCTAGAAGAGAGATGTAATCATACAAGAAGACAGGCTCATTATACGCCATAATCTTGAATAGGAAAAAAAACACTTCTAAAATTGAAAAAGGCGCGAAGAGTGCATCCAAGGAATCTACGAACGTACGAGGAAGTAGAGTCATTCCAACGAAGGTAGTAAACAAAAAGAATAATCACATTGAAACCCTTGCGAAGTCGAGTCAAATTGGCCTCAGTGCAACCTGAGAAAATTTCGGCGCCGTAGGAGAAAAAAGGTAGCAATAAAGCCTTGGCAATTTTGACCCTAATCGTTTCTGTAAGAAAAATGTTTAAAGACCGCAGACGCCAAAGAATCGCAAAGCACTTTATATGCAGATTCCATGAGAGGTTTACATCAAGAGTGATGCCTAAACTAACCACAGATTTACTGAAAGGGATGACAGAGTTTTCCTCACCGTTTCGAGAAAATTGCAAAACACCGTTTGATTTCTATGGGGGAGGGGGAAAAGAATTGTCCAATTTTGCAACTCTTTAGATATGTTATGCTTCCCAAATGTTTCACGCCAGTTTTACTGGTCACAGCTATTGGCGTATTTAGTCTCAATGTGGACACGAGCAATATTTCATTCGTCCTAATTAGGCGGACTATTTCAACCTATGTGAACAGGCTCTAATACCCTGGTGTAGTTCGTTTTTGTGGTCGATGATTGGTTCGATGCGTTACAAACGGTACACTAACGGCCAATTTATTCACTAGGAGTTAAATCGCCTTAACTCCCTTAACTCACCTTTAACATGGAAAATAAGGCTAGCTAACTCCCTTAACTCACTAACTCGGCTTAACTCCTAGTGAATAAATTAGGGGTAAGTCTAATATACTCATATATGATATATCATAAAGACTATAAAAATGTCTAATCCATACTATTGGATTAGAATATTGCATTGGATTACATATAGGTCCACTGTAATCCAAATTTGATTGAAATTTAATCTAAGACTTTTCACCGTGAACGATCTGTAGACCGAACTCCTTATCAAATCAAAACGACATCACTATTTCTACATTCTCTGGGGATACTTTATTGAATTCACTTTTAGTAATGCCAACACAATACGGAAACGCCGTCATAGTGCCATTCGCTCTGTTTCCTCCTGTACAACGCGGTTGATTTTTCTTGAGGTGACCGCCTGCCTCCCCAATTTTACCTACTTTTCACTTTATCGATGCGATTTTTCAATGCTGGCGATACTATCGCACGTTGATGACGACAGCGAATTAAGTCATTGGCAAAGAGTTAATCGACCGGGATCAGAACTGAACCGAACCTAAATCGGGGGGGCCACAATTGATTGTTTGCTCTGTTGGGGGCTCTGATTGAGGGGGTGGATGTCAACAGTGGCGGCTAACGTGATAATAATTGTCTATTTCTTGTTTCTCTCCGTATTCTTGATTTGACGTTGGTTCTTTCTGTTGCCAGATTAATTGGAAGCAATAATATTGAAGGAAACCAATTTTTTTTTGCTTGGTAGACCTAATTTTAGGCGAGTAATTTAGTTACATGTTATGTTTTTTTTTTATGAAAGCCGTTCATCATCATAATCATCGATTGGCGCCATTGAAAGGTTTCGGATTTTACCTTCCAATTGAACCTTGACGAATGTTAAGTTCAAGGATTATTTTCTCTTTTTTTACGTACACCTTCGACAATGAAACAAATCGAATGTTTGTAGCACAGCAATTGAACCTGCCCGGTTAAAATTATTGAATAAATTTCCAATTTGATCATGGGAAATTGCCTCTAACGATGTAAGTGAGTATACTTGCCAAGGTGGCTTTGAACTCGACTCTCGGCGTGGTGTTAAATATTTGCATATTCGCATCGAACAATTTCGGTTTTGAGAATTTGCATAATATTTGTTGAACGGCTGGGCTTGATTGGTGGATCACGTGCTGATTTTATTTTTGTATTTTAGCTGCACACGAAGTTTTTTTTTTCATAAAAAGCGATAAAAGCGAGACTGGGCGGCTAACAGATGATTTTCTATATTTAATTTTGTTTTTCATACGATAAGACTCATTTCATTAAATGATTTATCGAATTTTCATCTATTTGATGTTTTTTTTTTGCTTTTTTGAATTATCAAAGAGCAGAAAATGGTAGATTTTTCGAGGGAAATTTTGATTAAAAAGATTTTTCGTTGGAAATTTTCATTGCACAAATTGAATTTCGTTTTAACTAATTGAGGTTATTTTTAATTAAAAGAAATTTCGGATTTAGAAACTAAATGCACGGACGACTGATAATGGGATCCTTAAAACAAAGATCTGATGTGGATTTTCACAGCCGCAAAATGCGTTGTAAAATTCACTCTAAAATTATTTGTAACAGACGAGTAGTTAGGGAGTAGAATGAAACATATTTTGTTAATTTTGATAATTTAAAAAAAAATTCGACCTCTTAATTTTGCCTAAAAATAATTTCCCGAGTACTCCTGAGTCGATTGTAGCATTATTACAAAAATGTCTTTCTGTCTCTGTTAGTCTGTTAGTCTGTGTACAAGATTTCTCAACAATTAATAGAGCTAGTTATGAAATTTTACAGGTTTGTTGGGTCCTGGAATGGGACGATCACGATCTTTGTCGGAAATCCGTTAACCGGAAGTGAGCAAAATGTCGACTTTTTAAAAATCGCAATTTCGTTTTTCGCGATTAAGTCCAAAAAATACGTGTTTTTCAGGAGCCTTATGTACGAAAAAAGTTGGTGGCAATAAAATTTCTTACACTTTTGTCTTGTAATAGAACTGCATATCTTCAGCCATTATCGAGATATACTGTTATTTAAAAAAACATGAGAAAAGCCACAATTGCCAGTGGACAAACATCGAATACTCTATATGAGGACAGACAAATGTTTTTTTTTTAAATCATTTGTATAGGAGAGTGGGAAAAAGTGGTCTGATTTATTTTTGATGTGTGGAACGGTATGTAAAATCATATTCTAAACACATTTTACTTTTATAAATTTTTCAATGCGACTAACCGTTTGCGAGAAAATAGAAAAAAAGGTATTCAATTTGTATGGGGAGGGGGGAAGCAGTGGTCCGATGGAAAATCGACGATTGGTTCGATGGGAAAAGTATTAAAAGCACTTTAAGACCCGAAATCATACCGGACACTTCCCTGGGACATACTACCCAAACCAGGAATAGTTCGCCTATCAAGAATTTTTTAGAACTTATTGTTGAAGATTGATTTGCTTTTTTTATTTTAATCATGAAATACATTTATTTTTAATACAGTTACTTCTGCATTTTTTATTAGAATTGTCGACAAAATCAAATACGAAAAAAATGCCATTGATTTGAAGTTCTAAAAAAAATTCTTGATAGGCGAACTATTCCTGGTTTGGGTAGTATATCCATGTTTTTATATAAGAGTGTTTGTGATCGTGTGAATGCATGTGTAGAACGGCACTTTGTAAGATCGACTCCTACCAGTAAACCTTAACATATTTTGACGTGGTTTTCTGCATTCGAAAGCTATTTTCGTCCCACAGAACCTTGTGGAACACAATTTTCGAAAAAGCCAACCGTTTCGAGAAAATCGCAAAAAAAACCATTTGTATGGCAGAGGGGAAAGAGGGGTTCAATTTTTGTCATTTTCGGACAGGGTTTAATCTATATACATATATTAAATCGTTTAACCTGACAGATTGACTAATTAACCTCTGAAGCTAGAAATTTGAAATTTTCACAGTATGTCCCATCCATCACGTAGGCACTCACTAAGGCAGGATTTTCCGAAATTTTACCGCTAAGGTAGTAAAGAGGGTTTGGGTATTTTAAAACCTTGTTTTTAGCCATGAATCCTACTCATTAGGAGGTTGAAAAGTGTCACTTGAGGGTTTTCGGGGTCGTCGGTCACCGTTTCAAAATTCAGAATGGAAGGTCCTGTAAGGATAACGAAAAAATTGGCATTAGGGGATTTTCGGGATCACGAATCCGGTGTTAGAAATTCAAAAATTGGATTAGAAGGTTCTGCAAGGATAACCTAAATGTCCTTTTCCGTTTTTCCTGGGACAAAATTAGGGGGTTTCAAGGTCGCTGATCACGAATCCGATGTTACAATTTCAAAATTCGAAAGCAAGGAGTATCGAATATCATTTTTCCCATTGTCTCTCGGAAAAATTGATATTTGTGAGTTATCAGGATCGCTGATCACAATCTAGTGTTAGACTAATTTGAAACGGAAAGTCTTGCAAAGATAAGTTTTTTCTCAAAAGTTTTTAAGTTCTTTCCGGTTTTTTGGTATTTTAAAACTTATACAAGAAACTTTACCGCGGCAACGATGCATATTTGTCGTTAATTTTTAATAAAAGCCTGGACTGGTATTCCGAAACTTGTTTCAAGCGTTTGTTTCGAGTTAGAAGAAAAAGTAATATTCGCTGTCTTTGTTCCGATCAAGATAAATGACAGGGCGAAACAGAAATCGTGAATACTATTTTTTTCTTCTAACTCGAAACAAACGCTTGAAACAAGTTACGGAATACCACTCCTGTTCTGTGCCAAATGTCAACTTTCTACTTCAATTATTTGTCGAGTTCACAGAACAAAAAAGATTTTATATGAAAAAAAAATAATATAAATATCCAATTTGTCACCATTTTAGGTTTATGCTACATTTACACGAATGACAAATTTGTCATTTTTTTCTTGTCATTATGTTAATTCCCGTGTAAATGGCATAATTTTTGTAATTTTTTCTGTCAGAAAATGTCAATCTCTCATAAAAGAATGAACTTGTCCATTCTTTTATGCCAATTTGTCATTCGTGCAAACGCAATATTAGTTATGACAAAAGTTGTATACTAAAGTTGTCATAACTAATATTGCGTTTGCACGAATGACAATCTGGCATAAAAGAATGGACAAGTTCATTCTTTTATGAGAGATTGACATTTTCTGACAGAAAAAATTACAAAAATTATGCAATTTACACGGGAATTAACATAATGACAAGAAAAAAATGACAAATTTGTCATTCGTGTAAATGTAGCATTACTTATGATAGAAATGACTCCTTTCTACACCCAAAAAAATAATAACAAAAACCTCGTTCCTATTGCCAAGATATGTTTGTTTGTTAAATTGATAAAATAATTGTTTGAAAAACAAAAATTTGTAAATAAAACAATTTTTTGTCATTTTGACAAATTAGACAAAACATCACCTATAAGTTAGTTTTTAACAAAACATCACCTGTAAGTTAATTTTTGTTAAAAAAAAACAATTTTTTGCTGAACAAAGATTTCCTTTCAAAAATATTTGTTCCGATTGACAATTTGTTTTGTTATTTCAACAAAAATTTGGGTAATTTAACAATGATTTAATCCATATGACCGATTTTTTCTCTGGATAAGGCTATGTTTTGTTCTGTATCCTTCCATAATCAATATCTTCCACTCCTTTTTAATTCCCATGCTTTCATTACAAAAAAATCATTATTCTCTTTATGCACATATAAAATAAAAATATAAAAAATACTATCGCTTTTTTTTTATCAAAATAATTCAATTGATATGAACAAATTAGTTTGTACAGTACCAACCAGTTAAATATGAGCTATTCCCGCTATCGCCCGTCTCCCGCCATCGACTCAGCCTCGTGCAACGGAAAACGCTAGTTCTGGATCTGGATGAGACGCTTATCCACTCCCATCATGACGCAATGCCAAGGAATACCGTGAAGCCAGGCACCCCGCACGATTTCACCGTCAAAGTCACCATCGATCGTCATCCTGTACGCTTTTTCGTTCATAAACGGCCACATGTTGACTTTTTTTTAGATGTCGTAAGTAGAATTTCGCCTCTTTTTGTTTATTGCACATAGAAATGAATTTTCGTCATGAATTTTATCAATTTTAATTAAATTAAGTTAATTCGTAGTCATAACGAAATGTAATTAAATTTTCATACATTTTCAATTGAAATTTTCATTTAATTAAATTTTTCCATGTGTTCGCAGGTATCTCAGTGGTACGATTTGGTTGTTTTTACTGCTAGTATGGAAATTTATGGTGCTGCTGTCGCCGATAAACTGGACAATGGTAGAAATATTCTACGCAGAAGATACTATCGACAGCACTGTACACCAGACTTTGGATCGTATACCAAAGACCTATCAGCGATTTGTAACGATTTAAATAAAGTGAGTTATCAGGGCGAATCCGACTGTCTTAGAAATCATAGATTTATGCAAATTTTAAACGATTTCGTATTTATTTCAGATATTTATCATAGACAATTCGCCGGGTGCGTATCGATGTTTTCCAAATAATGCAATACCAATTAAAAGTTGGTTCTCGGATCCAATGGACGTCGCCCTGTTATCATTATTACCATTACTTGATGCCCTCAGGTTTACAAATGATGTTAGATCGGTACTATCAAGAAATTTACATTTGCATCGTTTATGGTAGCAGGTAAACGCATTTTCCTAATAAATTGTTTAAAGTTTTCTTTTTCTAAGGAGGTTTTTTCTAAAACCTTTTACAAAATTAAGATCTATGGTTTTTCTTACAAGACTTAAATTTCAATTTGAATTTTTACTGTCTTAGACGAAAAAATATTGTATTCATGAAAATTTTCGACCTCTTATTTTAGCTTAAAAAACAATTCTATTTGTCACTCAGTCTGTCTGTCAGTCTGTCAGTCTATCAGTCTATCAGTCTATCAGTCTATCAGTCTATCAGTCTGTCAGTATGTCAGTCTGTCAGTCTGTCAGTCTGTCAGTCTGTCAGTCTGTCAGTCTGTCAGTCTGTCAGTCTGTCAGTCTATCAGTCTGTCAGTATGTCAGTCTGCCAGTCTGTCAGTCAGTCTGCCAGTCTGTCAGTCAGTTCTGTTAGTCTGTCCGTCAGTCTGTATACAGGATTTCTCAAAAAGCAATAAAATTTTACAGAGATATTTGATCTTGGAATGGGACGATCCCACCAACTTTTTGTGCAAATCCGTAGGCTGATACCAACCAAAATGTCAGCTTTTTAAATATCTTAATTTTGTGTTTTGCTATTTTCTTTCAAAACTACGCGTTTTTCAGTAGTCGTATGTATGACAAAAATTGAAGGCAGTAAAATTTTCTTTGTCTTTTATCAAAACTCGATATCTCAAACTGGTATCCAGATATACCATTATTACAAATAAAATCGGTTTTTTGCGATTATCTCGAAAACGAACGGTTTTTCGGTGGTTCAACATAAGAAGTGAATTGAAGAGTCTAGCATTCCTCATAATTTTGTCTTTCACCGTTATTTTGTATATTTTACTATCGACATATTTTCATTAAAAAAGAAATTGATTTTTGCAAATTGCTTGCGTACCACGGGTTTTTTTTTGAAAAAATAGTTGAAGGAAAAATTAAAGACATTAAAATTCTCAACATTTTTGCCTTTTATCGTAAATCAATATCTCTTGCCGTTATCGAGATAATTCCGTTTTTTTTTAAATCACATATTCTTATAGTTTAATATTTTATCCGTCAGGTTATAAATTGTGTGGGAACGTAGATTTTGTATGAGAAAGTCATTTGCTCTTCACATCAGATATGTTTATGTAATGATTCACAATCAATTGTAACAAATAAGGCAAAAATTAAAGATAATAAGAAAAAATGGCTTCAAATATCAAATTTTATGCGTGTGTCGAGTGTCGCTGACACGAACGCCCCCCAAAAGTTTATCTTATCAAACTTTCTAAAATTCTCTATTAAATTTTGTTTCATATAATAACCAAAGATTAATTTTTATCTTGTTATGGAAAAATTTCATATTTTGATAATTTTTAATTAGGACAGAAGAATTCTTTGAACGCCGTTATTCAAACTCGGAAAGATTGTCAAAAAGTTTATTTGAAAAAAAAGACCATTTGTTGAATAAAACGATTAAAAAAATGTGATTCTTCTTTATTTAAACCGCCAAGACTTGACCGACTATCTCGACCAAAAACGAAGTTCAAGTCAAGTTGACTTTTAACAACTTTACAAGCTATTGAAATTAGTTTTACGGTACATGTTAATAATTGGATAACAGAGCTATTGAATTTGAAGATCAAATTGAAATTGAAACGTTAATATACAATTAATGAAAATACAGTAATCCCTCCAATTGCGCGGTAGATACGTTCCACAAAAAGAGCGCGCAAACCGAAACCACGCACTGTGAACCCTACTTTGTATGAAATTTTGGGGTTAGGAACATGTTTTTTTAACCGAAAATTATAAAAAACCGCGCAGCTGCGAAATTTTTACCGCACAGTTCGAAATTTTGGTATTAAAAACTTAACCGCGCAGTTGCGAAACCGCGAAGTTGCGAAACCGCGCAGTTAAAAACCACAAAATTGAACGGATTACTGTAAATACAATGGATTGAATAATGCAAAAAATGAACTGCAACACCATTTGTATAGGAGAGGGGGGAAAGGAGTGGTCCGATTGGATTTTGATTTATGGAAAGGTTATGTAAATTCATATTCTAAACAGATTTTGCGTCTATAAATTTTTCAACACGACTCACCGTTTTCGAAAAAACAGAAAAATAAAATTCAATTTGTATGGGGGAGGGGGAAGGATTTTAATAACTGAATTTTGAATTGAAAGCCGACTTCTGCCAAATTGAAAAATTATGACGTTATCACAAAACAAGTTTAACATTTCTGCCACCGGACATTACCTCCAGGCAAATGTCTCGTAGCCCTATTTCTGTCCCCCACTGAGTTTAAGATTTGCGCTGCGGCTCTACGTATTAGGGGCTGTCGATTATATGCGTCATACATTTAGGGGGAGGTGTGAATACAATAAATTAAAACGTGTATAATCAGGCAATTGATGGTCAGGCAATTTTTCCGGCTTAGACAAATTTCCGGCTTTTCCAAGGTTCGGCTTATGCCAGTTTTACTGTATTTGTATATGCCATACAAAAGAAAACGTGTAAAGGAGGAGAAAACTGTCAAAAATACGAAAATACGATCACGTATTTTACGCACGGTTTGAGCTTACACAGGAACTACATTGACTTTTATTTCTGGTATACCAGCTGGTAAGCCTTTTAGTCGAAGTCTGTCAAATTTGTTTGGTGGGCAAATTCTGGTAAAATAGTTCAGTAGGCGAAATATCAGTGAGCAGGAAACAACAAATTATGGTTGCCAAAATATTGGCTTTAAAACATCTGGAAAGGAACTAATCTACCCTTTGCCATCTCAAATCGACTCTCTTGTAATATCTACAATGTGCATGCCATTCAAAATTCCTTTTCTCGTAAAATAATGATAAGTTCCCATATATCTTTTCTCGAAAATTTAGTTTCCGCCATTTCAATTTGGTTGCCCGTCAAAATCTGATATACCAGCACTGTCTTCGTCCCAATTCACACGACAAGTTTTTTGATTCATCAATCACGGCTATTCTCTTTTAAACATCCACGAATCATTCACGGCCATTTACACGATGAATGTTTTGACGTGCGTCTTTTTGACATTTATGAAAGTTTTTGTCGTAAATTAACATGAGCGAATACGAATGAGAGCAAAAGGGAATAGAGAAAACGAACTTGCAATAACTTTTGGTGAATCAAAAGTTGGTGATTGACCAACTTTTCGCCCTTCCTACATCTCGCCCTTCTTGCCACCGTTTGGCCGAGACGTGAATCAAAAAACTTGTCGTG
This sequence comes from Chrysopilus asiliformis, assembly GCA_964034945.1. NCBI lineage: Eukaryota > Metazoa > Arthropoda > Insecta > Diptera > Rhagionidae > Chrysopilus > Chrysopilus asiliformis. The sequence goes on along the minus strand of OZ035961.1, from coordinate 85,464,421 downwards.
TGAATTGGGACTTTCCAGAAAAACTGGTAAACCAGATTGGTCCACACTGCTTTGTACACGCCATCCAGATCTGCCAGAAACATTGACAGAACTGTTAACAGAAATGTCATTAGAAAATTTTGTTGTGACGTAGGTGGGCCGATTCTGGCATGACGTTTCAGTTTCAGAAATGCGTTGAGCAGTAAACAACTGAGAGTAGTAAATATGACGATCTCAGTGATTTCACTTTTTTCTTTAAAATTTCCGCATTAAAATGAAATTCGGCCTCCAGCTGCTCCCACGATGCCTTTTTCAAATAATTTCTTTGTAAAAATTACTTTTAAACAATAGGCCCTATCACAGAATCCGATAAGAATGGTTCGGATCGTAAACTCAATGTTGTTGTTAGTGTTTTATACCAACAACAACATTGAGTTTACGATCCGAACCATTCGTATCGGATTCTGTGATAGGGCCTAATATTCGTTTATAGAACGGAGCGTCTCTGCACGTGAAAAATTACAATCCGCCATCTTAAATTCACGGATGTCAAATTTCCGTCTCCATTTATTTCTGTTAGCAAAGATGTCAGCAAAAACTGTCAGACTTTTCTGTCGTAACAGCTGACATTTCACTACTAATCCACACCTGCCATGAATGCCGTCAGTGTCGCTGTTACGTCTGATGTTATGTCTAGTGAAGATTGAAAAGTCAGGTGTTACGACAGAAAAGTCTGACAGTTTTTGCTGACATCATTGATAACAGAAATGGTAACAGAAATGGAATTTAAGATGGCGGATTCTAATTTTTCACGTGCAGAGTGGCTCCGTGTTATAAACGAATACTGTTTAAAAGTAATTTTTACAAAGAAATTATTTGAAAAATGCATCGTGGGGGCAGCAGGAGGCCGAATTTCATTTTAGTGTGGAGATTTTAAAGAAAAAAGTGAAATCACAGATCGTCATATTTACTACTCTGAGTTGTTTATTGCTCAACGCATTTCTGGAACTGAAATGTCATGCCAGAATCAGCAGCCCACCTACGTCACAACAGACTTTTCTAATGACATTTCTGCAAACATTTATGTCAGAGTTTCCGGCAGGTCTGGATGGCGTGTCAATCTTCACTAGACATAACATCAGACGTAACAGCGACAGTGACGGGATTCATGGCTGGTGTGGATTACTAGTAACGCACGGTTTCACCTTAGCCTGATTTGACATATTTTATATTATTATTTCCTACTTCTTTCCCAAATTTGACTGACCTTTTTTTAAATAATTTGTCGTAATTTAAATTAATATCGAATTTATTTTTCTATTTCAGATTAAAACGTCTACATTTGGTGCTGTGACACTTAAACGAATTTCGTGTTTATTTAATTTTTTTAATTTTTTAAGGATATTCCTTTTCACGTATATAAAATAAACATTTATATCTTATATGTATAATATTTAATAAAAGAAAAAAACAAAGAAAGAATAAATTTTTAAGTCTGTCAAAATGATAAACAAATCAAGTAAATTTAAAAAAAAATCTGATATGAAAGTTAAATAAATCCCGTTGATAATGTAGTTAATATTAATTAATTAAAGAATGAGAAACTCTATTTAATTACGAATAGATAAAAATCATTAAATTAACACAATTGACTCAAAACACAAACATATGTAAAAAGAAATTTATTGAAACCAATACAAATCAAAAATTAAGATAAATCAAGTAAGAAATTCATGTTTTATATAAGACATGTTTTGAGATCATTACAAAAAAAAATGTCAAAGCAAAGTTAATAACTTTTTTTTCCTTTTAATGAATTTTGTTTCATTATTGTATATTAGAAAGGATATCGTATAGAAATTAATATGAGATTTAGACAGCATTCTTTCAGTTTTAAGAATTGAAATGTTGTCAAACAACAAACATATAATCAAACATTTTCTCTTAATTTAAAACTAAATACATTTAAATACGAATAACAATTGAGTTGTTTTTTAGAAAATGAAGCACTAAAACTATCATCATGAAAAAATGTCGGCAACTAAGCTCAAAATCAAACATTTTACAAGAGTGAAAGAAATTTAATAAATGAAACAAACGAAAATGAAAACAAGAAAGAGATAAAGAATATTTATATCATTGTTAAATCATTTATTAAACAAACAAAAAATAACAAGAGATAGCAAATAAGGATAATAAAATTAACTAACGATTAAAGAAACTTAATTTAAAATTTAAAAAAGAGCAAATGATAATAATTATAAATAAGAAAGTTGTTTTATTGTACAAAAACAATCACCCGTTTTGTGATTGTCGTGTTATTTTCGACAATAGTCGTTTTACGTGTTTTTGTTGGTAGAAAAACATTAATAGCAAGACGTAAAACTACTCTTGTCGAAAACGCCACGACAATCACAATACGGATGAAAATGTTCATTTTCATTTATGTTTATTTTTTTTTTAAAAATGGCAAATTAATTGACGCAAAAATACACACAGAACAATTGAAAAATTCTGTAAAATCACTGCAAATGTTTATTAAATTAAATGATTTATAATTCATATGTTACAAACAAAAAAAAAAGTCTTGACACTTTACTTAGAATGACGGTTTAACTCGCATATAAAAAAAACAAGAAAAAACCTAATAATTTTAGTGAATAAATAATAAAAAATCGATATCATGTTATTTGTATAAAATGAGAAGAAAAAAGTATATATAGATATTTAAAATAAAAGACAATTCTTTTGTATTTATTATTTTCTCTATTTTTCTTTTGTTGCGATACCGATACCAATAATCGAATTTTAATAATAATAATTTTTTAATCCAAAAAACCAACAATCGCAGATAAAATATGAAAACTTTATTAATTTAACTAGCCAGGCTGACACTCGTTGTGGTGCACTCGATATTACTCGTATAATTCTATTGGAATTTCTTGGCTTGTAGGTCATAAAAGAATATAACAAAATCTTGTATTATTTTTGTGAATGTTTTCACATCCAAAAAATTCCTCCTAACAGGCTAGGCATATCTGCGCTGAAGCTCCACTAGGAGCCTGTTTCTGGTATGGAATATTTTTTTATTGGTAATCTCTTTTTCCAAATGTGGCAGTACTTGGCTTGGTCCAGCTCTAGTTTTTGAGATATGTAGAACGTCTCATTTTTGGGTGGTCCGGAAAAACTAAAAAACTAGCCCATATTAGGAATCAGTGACACCAAGTTATTTAAAAAAAAACCCTAATATTGTTTGCATTAGAAAGAGTGTAAGCCTGTGTTTATTATTGAAGACGAGGAGTATTATAACCTCTTGTACCAAGAATGAGCTGAGCAGCGGCTTAAAGTCAACTTTTTTTCCTACTTATTTTACTTAATTTTTGGTGTCTAAAAATAAATTCAATGATATTTATTTAAATTGTTAAATAAAAACATTTTCTACATATTGTTTCTAATCATAATACAACCATTTAAATCAAATAAAATGAAAAGAAATTTTTTTATAAACAAAATTGTATATTTTCTTTCTTTTTTATACGTTTTTTATATATTTTTTTAAAGATTTTCCGTTTTTAGAGTATTTTGTTTCAGTAAACATATATGTTTTGAAGCCCTTATTGATTTCTTAACTCTTTCGCGGACACTGACGTGTACACCTGTCAAAATTTTTGCTACTAATAAAATCATGATGAGTATCATAATCATAATAATGAATGACTTTGTATGAATTGTGTGTGTTTAGTGTCCCTTCCGAACTTCAAAATATTTTCGTAGTATCAATACAAGTGAAATGGAAACCTTGTTTTTACTTTTTTGTGATCCCTAAGCCTTGCTTTGACTTTTTTGTGATATCCCGATCAGCACGACGTGCGACATTCTGTGTAGCATACTTTAAAAAGTAGTGTCCACGAAGGGTTAAGGCCCCTATTGTGAGCTTCGTCAATCGATCGTTGAAATGTCAAATCGAAAAATCGGTATTGTGATAATCGATTTTATCGTTAGTGAACGATAAAATCGTTCAGTTGGGAACGATGACATTTGTTTGATCGTTCGGTGAAGTTTATGTGAAGTTAGCGATCGGTGAAGTATTGCAATTACTTTTTTTTTATCAAAATTAGAGGCTAACAATAACATGGAAGTATTTCTACACATTAGGAAATTATTAATGAGGAATATCTTGATCAAAAACTCGATCCAAAATCCAATATAAAAATTGGTTGAAAAAATGAAGATAAATAAGACCAAAGTGGTATAAAAATAATTTAAATAAAAAATGAACTTAAAAACTGTTTTATTCACATAGATTTGAAATATTGGTCAATTCAAAGAACTCAACATTCGGTGTTTAATATTTTCGCCTTGACGTTGGTTTGTAAAACCGTCTTCTGGTGTAATTTCGCTCATATCGCCATTGTCATCCACCTCCTCTATGTTTTAAGGGAGCTCAATATTGTATTTTCTGCGTTGAAGTCATTTTTAAACATTAAAATAACTTCAACAATCTGAATCGTCAAACACTAAAAAAATTCACAATAGCGATTGCTTGAACGATAAACCTTACGCAATACCAAATTGTTTTTCGATCGTTCCGGCCAACGATGGTCGATCGAATAGATATCGATAACCGCAATAGGCCCCTAAGATGTTATTTCTCTTCAACGACTTGTTTTTCTTTCGTTGAAAATTACTGCTGGGTTAGTAAACGTAATGCTAGATTTCGTATGTAATAATGATCAAGAGTGAGAAAAACGACAAACAACGACAGCAAACAATTGACTGGAATTTTTTTGCGGGTTTACAAAACTATGATTTGTTGAGGGCACTTGATAAAAACTTCTCTTGACCAAATTAGATAGACCTCAAATTAGGTAGCAAATACTGTGCGGGCCCAGACACATTATGGTAGCTAGATCTTTGCAAGATGTGTAATAAAAAGTCGTTTCGCAAGAACCGAATATTTTGAATAATTTTCGCGAGCAAAAAAACGATTCCTACCGTCAAATATGGTTTTTGCTACGGAAATATTTGTTCGATCTAGATTTTAAATCGAATATAAAATTTTGACAAATATTTTCCAATAACATTGTATTAAATAAAGTAATCACTCTTCGACTCCAGAGTAGAACATGCTCTAACAGCCGTATTCTGGCGTTGTGATACTTAAGTCACAAGTCCATAGAATTTGAGGCTCTTGTGACCGAGTTGTGACTAGTGACCGTAGCTAGAATAAGGCTGTTAATCTGTGATTCGAATTCGCCATAAGCGTATCCAAATTGATTTTTTTCCAAATATTTTTTCTAGGCCCAGTGCGAACCTCTAAACGAATTTTCTCTAATATGATATTTTTTTTTTGGAAAACTTGTATTGTGTGCTTGAAAGTAAAATCATAATAAATCATAATAATTTTTTGGGAGCTGTGCATCAGAAATAAAAGCGAGATACCTATTTTATTTTATTTTCTATGCTTTTATCTCGCTTTTATTTCTAATATACAGCGGCCAACAAAATTTTTTTCCTGAAAATAGCACATATTTTTTTTAAAAAAGCCTTTTTTAAAATTTTACTTCCCTCTTCTGTAGAGAGAAAGTATTGTATTCATGACTGAGCCCGATTCGAGAATGGGGACAGATAGAAAATTTCCGATCAGTACGAAATCCGTTTCAGGAAAAATTCCGTCTGCCGGTCTGTCCATTGTACGTATCTTAAATAACTCGAGAACGCGTTGAGATAGCGACCTGAAATTTTTTGTAAATAAGTTTTACAAAAATCGTAATTTTCTATAAACTTTTGGAAAAGTAACGGTAGCTATGAGGAGTACCTCCCATATATTTTTTTTAATACCGTTTTTTGAAAATTTCTCGAAACCTATGCGCTTTTGGGAAAAAAATGAATAAAAAAATGAATTTTGGGAAACGAAAAAAATACAAAATTTAAAGGATATCAAATTTTCTACCTTTTTTACTTTAACGGTTCTCAAGATATTTGAAAACAAATCGGTCGTTTGAAAATCTCTAGAAAACTATGGACTTTTATGATAAAATGTACACAGCAAAATTTATAGGAAATAAAATTTACTACATTTTTTGCTTCAACGGTTTATATGCATCTCTAACGATTCTCCACATATTTAAAAAAAATAGGTTTTTTGAAAATTTCTCGGAAACGATGCACTATTACAAAAAAAAATGAAGGTAATAAAATTTCCTGCATTTTTTCCCCTAACAGTTTTCGCGTATCTTTAACGGTTTTCGAGATATTTGAAAAAATATTTTTTTACATAATTTTTTCCGAAATTAAAAATTGCAGAGGAACGTTTTGTGGTGATCAGAACTGACATTTTTTCTTAATTTCTCTTTAGCCTTTTTAGGCCCGTTTGCGTGCAGCATTCTTAAAAAAATTGTTGCGGTTATCCTACTTAAACCGTAGAAATTCTGGGAGTAAAATAATTAAGTCATACATAAGTTGCTAAGTTTTGTTGGTGTAAACAGCACTTAGTAATTTCGTGTTTGATTAGCCTGACTACAAACCAGTTCTCAAAACGCTCCCATTTCTAGTCTTTCGTTCTGCTCCCAAGGAGGGATTGAAATCAATGAAAATAAAAATCACTCTCTAGAGAACGAAATTCGGCGTTTCAGTAAAACGCTCCAAAGAACGAGAACGAAATTATGGTTTTTACGTTCTTGCTCTTAAGATCTTTGCATTTGCGATTTGTTTTTACGTTCTTTGAGAACAGAACTTTAATGCTGGGAGCGAAATATCGCTCTCTTACTAATAAAATACATATTTATATGAGTGTGTGCATTATAACCAAAAGCTATCGCTCGAAGCTTAAATTCTTTTTTATGGGAGATCCGCAAACCGCTTTGAACAAGGAACGAAAACTTAAATAGAAACAATTTCGTTTTTAATTTGGGAGGGAGAACGAAAAATGTGCATCTATCGTTCCGACCAGTGATGCTACGTACCTTTAGTGAAATTCCCCTTTCCAAATGACGAAATCCCCCTTTTTCCCCTTTTTCAATGATGAAATTCCCCTCGTTTTTCCCATATAAAAAAACGAATTTTAAATAAAGAATTCATGTATTAAAACCAAAAATTATTGTCATTTGGACTCATGTTAGTCTTTTAAGAGAAAAATACACAAATTAGGAAATAAGTTTATATTTTGTAAAGCTTTAACAAAATACTCGTTAATTGTATTCCCGATAACAACGTGACGGGTCTCCAACCAAACGTCAAAAAAAAATTTGAAAAGAAGTCGGGATTCACAATTGGATAATAATCAAAGCAAGTCACAAATTTATAAATCAAGGTAGTTCCTTTGCTTTTGAGCTTAAAATGATCCTGTCCTCCTTAAATTCGGTAAAAATTATTTCCATATTTTGAATTTAAAAAATATAAAAATATCAAAAAATGGAAGAAAACGAAATTAAGTCGCGACTGAAACTCGATTTTTGTATTCCGGGCACTTTGCCACTGGTCCATGCATTCTTCTGGTGAATATTCGTCGAAATTAGTATGTACATTAAGCCAAATTTTAAAGATGATCAAGAAATTACCGATTTAATTGATTTTTACATAATTTAAACAAAGCACTTCTGCTGATTGGCAATTGAAAATATTTCTATTGAAAATATATTTAAGAAATCCGAAAAACGAACAAAAAATATGTGTCAATGAACTTTCATGGAAACTACTTTACATCAAAATCTTTTAAAATAATTTAAAGTAATTACTTTGCATAACATGAGAAATGGTACTTTTTAATGTGCTTTTTTCAAAGCGGTTAAAAAGTACCTACACTGAAAAATCGGTTAAACGTAGATTCCAAAGCCATTTTAAAGTGCTTTCGTTTAAAAGATTGGGGTGTACTTTACCATTGCAATAAGATCATTATAAAGTGGAAAATGCATAAATAAGGGTATTTCCTTCACTCTTTACCTTTGCCTAAGCTTGGAATTGGATTGTAATTGTTTTTAATTATTTGTACTTCTACTTTTCCGTAATTTTTTAAAAGTATTTCGGGTTTACTTGAAAGGCGAAGATTTTCCCCTCGTTTTGAAGCGTTTTCCCCTTTTCCCCTATTAACAATTTTTATACTCAAATTCCTCGCAAAAAGGGGAATTCCCCTCGATATAGCATCATTGGTTCCGACTCCTACGAACAGTACCGCGGAGCTCAAAATTTCTTTCTTTAGAGAACGATTGTGCTTGCAAATCTTTTTCGTTCCCGAGACCGAAAGTCGGAAACCGAAGCAAACGTTCTTGCCGTTGAGATTGAAACTTTTAAGAGCGAAAAGAACGAAATAACAAAATAAAGATTTGAACACTGCTACAAACTCTACAAAAAATTGACTGCAAAAATAGTCTTCAGATATTCTTGCCTTTGAGATATTCTTACGGACTCCTTAACCTCAGAATTGGACTCAGCGACTCCAAAAATTCCCGGATAAGATTTTTTCCTGCAAAATTACGTTACGTATTTATGTATGCAGAATTTCAAGTCAATCGCCTGAGTGGAAGTGGGTCAAAATTACATAGATTACGACAGTTGACCCTGACAGACAATCAAACAGACAGATAAAAACACATGAAAGTTACAGCGATAGTGAAAATTTTGAAAATATTTGACAAATTATTGAAAATATCCCTTTTTGCGGTTTTCGTCCTTAGAATATATGGATTTGATTGGAAAAAGAAAAGTGAAGCATTTTAGACTATAAAAAAAAATCAGAACACAATATAGATGATTTTTTTTGTGAATTTTTTCTTGACCAATTGCTAATGCATGCCTAAAGTATTTAACCTTTACAATACCGGCATCTTTTCATTTAAATCATAGGTTTTTGTTTCGAATATTTGTTATGTACATATTTGGAATCTACATATTGTGTTTTCGGCTTATACAGGTTTCACTGTAGTAAAAACAGACTGAAATAATACTCATTTTTTGTCGAACTATTTTTATGATTTAGTAATTTTATTTCATTTATTGTTTTTATGTATAAAATAAAAAAAACAAAAGTTGTTTTGATAGGGCCTATAATTTTTGTTCTAATAATAATAAAAAAACAAATAATTCATACAAAAAGCAATAAATTTGACCAATATTGGAAATGTTCAAACCCTAAGGGATACATTTATATGGCTTTCAATATTTTTAAGTAGAATCAAACTTTAATTTATACAAAAAAGAGACAAGCTTTCTGGTAAAGCTTAAAACAATATTGAAGTTAAAAATTAAAACCATCTCTTCATGAAATCATTTTTATTGTTCTTTATTTTAAAACATCCTTAATTTATTACACATCCATTCTTAAAACTTTCTTTACCGTGAATTAAAAATCACTCTAATGCCTCAACCAAAATAAAAATGGATTAAAAATCAAATAAATGAAACAAAAAATATAAAAAACTAATCCTTAGAATTATTATAACTTTTGCAATAAAGTTGAATTATCTTTTAACTAAGTTTTTTTTCGTACGATGAGCGAATGATTTACAATTTAACAAAATTAAAAATGTTTTGGTAGACATTTGAATGGAACAAGTTGCTTCTTGATTGCATCATGGCGAATATGTAAATGAAATGTTTTTTTATATATAGATATATAAACCTGTAATGAAAGAGAGAAATAAATATTAATAAATTTAAATCTTTTGCTTTGAAAACTTAATAATTTCGAATTGTTTTCTTAAAGAAAATATATTAAATAAATATTTTATAAGTTAAAAAGAAAAAAACAAAGACTTTTGTACATTTTTTGATCCAAATAAAACTTTAAAAACAAGCAAAAATCTATTCACAACTGATTTAAATCTGAATGTTTGTTTGTTGGATTTGCGTTGAGTTTCATACTTTTCCTCTAATATTTTTAAGTACTGATGTCGGCAGATACAACATGACGATCTTTAATCGAACTTTTTTTTTTGATAGACAAAAAACAAATTTGATACAATAATTTTTAGCCCTCCATCGTAGAGTAAAACTTGGTTTTGCCAGTTTCACGTTCTACAAAGAATACACCCCACTTTTTACTTTCTTCTACGGAGTATAATTAAGTATTGTATTCATGAAAAATTTCGACCTCTTAATTTTGCCTATAAAACATTTCCCGATCACTCCTGAGTCGATTGGAGTCATATTAAAAAAATGTCTTTCTGTCTGTCAGTCTGTCTGTCAGTCTGTCAGTCTGTCAGTCTGTCAGTCTGTCAGTCTGTCAGTCTGTCAGTCTGTCAGTCTGTCAGTCTGTCAGTCTGTCAGTCTGTCAGTCTGTCAGTCTGTCAGTCTGTCAGTCTGTCAGTCTGTCAGTCTGTCTGTCAGTCTGTCTGTCAGTCTGTCAGTCTGTCAGTCTGTCAGTCTGTCAGTCTGTCAGTCTGTCAGTCTGTCAGTCTGTCAGTCTGTCAGTCTGTCAGTCTGTCAGTCTGTCAGTCTGTCAGTCTGTCAGTCTGTCAGTCTGTCAGTCTGTCAGTCTGTCAGTCTGTCTGTCAGTCTGTGTACAAGATTTCTCAAAAACTAATAGAGCTAGTGCCATGAAATTTTATAGGCATGTTGGGTCCTGAAATGGGACGATCCTATTAACTTTTGGTGGAAATCCGTTAACCGGAAGTAACCAAAATGGCGGTTTTTCAAAAATCGCAATTTCGTTTTTCTCGATTTACTCCCAAACTACGCGTTTTTTAGTGGCCTTAAGTATGACAAAACTTGGAGAAAATAAAATTTCCCCCACTTTTGTCTTTAGCTATAACTCGATATCTCAACCTGTTATCGAGATAAACTTTTGTTTAAAAAAAAAAACAGTTTTTTGCGATTTTCTCGAAAATTAACGGGTTTTTGCTGACTGAATGTATGAAGTGAATTAATGAGAATGGCATTCTGCACAATTTTGTTTCTTACCGTTATCCGTTATCTTTTACCGTTATTGAGATATTTAGATTAAAATATAAAAAAATATATTTTTGCAAATTACTTGCAAACTAACGGTTTTTCGACAAATCAGTTAAAAGAATAATTAAAGATGTTAACATTTTCTACATTTTTGCCATTTACCGTAAATTGATATCTTTTACAGTTCTCAAGTTATCTCAAATTTTGTACGTTTTTGATATTTTTGAATAAACCAAGAATTTATCGGGAGGCCGTCTTAGGTTGACAACGCGACAGGGTCTAGCGTAAATTGCGCAGGGTCGTAGATTTTGTAGAAGAAAGTTTTGTGTTGACCACAACTGATATTTCATTGTTGTGTTAAGGAAAAAATATCAACATTATAGAGCAGACATGGGCAAAAGGCCGAATTTCCGCACTTTTGAGAGATTCAGAGCCAATACAAAAGAAACTGTGCGGGAATACATAAAAAAACTGTGCGGTAAAAACTGTAAAATCACCACGACTTTAGGGTGTTTTTAGTAGGACTCTGTTTCTACCTTAGAGCCACTGCCGGGCCATAGAGTTGGGACGCATCGAGTAATCATATCGACGTTTCAAACAAGTGAAAATATTACCGTTTTTTTCAAAGTTTCAGCCAGAGCTTAGAGGAAAACCCTTTAATGCCGAAGCACAGTTCAGGATGGTCGGAAGAACGAAAGAAGATATCGGTTTATGTTCTCCTTGAACTTCTGCGGGTTCGGGAAGAACACATCGGATGGTAAAACAATCCAAAGTCTTGTTGTTCGCGGAATGAAGGAACTCCTAAACTTTACTGTACGAAAACGGGTTTGAGCCTACCCGTCGTGCGTGCTAGCACGAGAGGGTCTAGGAAAAATGTACCATGCAGGAATAAGTTGGGAAATTCCAGTGGAACATTTCCCAAGGAAATATTTATAGAATATGTGAATATCCCAATAAAGCGACGATTCTCGAGAGACCGTAATGAATCTGTCAAAGACTTGTCTCCAATCAGTCGAATCGCACGTTTTTGAATCCGATTCAGCAGTTGCAGGACAGTTTTTGGGGCTCCAGCCCAAATGTGCGAATTGTACTCAAGTCTTGGTCGTATTTAGGTCTTGTAGATGCTGAGCACGTCGATTGGTGCGAAATATTTTTCGCAGCGTCCCAGAAAGCCTAGGCACTGCGATGCTTCCTTTGCAATTTTGAAAATATGATCGCTCCATTGAAGTTTCTCGTTTATTTCGATGCCCAGTATTCTGATGTTTTTAGAGTCATTAATAGGCTTATTCATAAATTCGACCGTTTCGGGGGATTTTTCGCATTTCATCGACAACAGCATTGATTGGGTTTTATTGGGCCCCAAGCCAGAATTGTGTGTAAATCAGAATTCACAGATCTAATTTGCTCACTGCGTTTCGATCGAGCTGCAATCGCGTTCGATTTTGCAGGTGAACTGAAATGATCGGAGGCGTCAAGGGAGCTATCATCTGCGAAACAGTATAGCGGATTGAGAGTGAGACAGTAAACCATTGATAAATGTTAAGAAGAACGTAGGAGCTAGAACTGAGCCTTAAGGGACAGCAGAGTTAATTTTGAAGAAATCAAATTTGAATTCATCCAGTACAACCCGTGTTGAGCGATCAGAAAGTTACAAGCATCATCGCTTATAGTCACAACTGGAGTTACTGAAATGTCCCTTTAACATATTTTCGAGACAATTTCAATAGACCAGGATCTGCAACTAAAACTGCGAGTTTGACGTATTTTATGGACAGACATGATTTTTTTCGACTGTGGGTGCATCACTTGTTCGCATACTCAAGCAAATAACGTGAGAACAATTAAAAATAGAGACTTACGACCATAAGAAAACCGAATATGTACGCAATCCAGATGGGTAGAGATTTAGGAACTCAAAAACTGCTTGCATGGTACAAATTGCAATTCAAATGAAAGCGATAAGATTTGAAAAATAAACGAAAGTGTTATCTAACTCATTTAAACCTAATTCAAATATTTTATTTAGCTCTTCATCCGCATAAATCCACTCACCTTGTAGCAAAACGTTTTTTTTTTGTTTGTCTCTGCTTTTATTTCTCGACTTGTGCATCTCTGGCATAAAATAAACGATTCTTATCAATCTATTCACATTATCTCCAAACTACTGTCACTATTCTTCGTAACGACTTCAGTCTCAGATGATCCAGATCCCGAGCCGGCATCGTCATTCTTATCTGGCTCGGTCTCAGTGTGTTGCTGTGATGTGAGCTGCCAGGCGGGTATTGAAGGCGGAACCATCGGCAGCGGGGCAGCGAATTGCTTCCTGAAATTACTTCCATTTGAAGCAAGAACTTCTAATTCGTTAAAAAAAAAACATTATACCTATTTAGCAGAAGACCCTTGATGGCCTCTAGGTCACTTTTGAAATTTCCAATCTCTCGATTCACATCACTATGTGATCGACGGAAGATTTCTTCTCGAACTTTAACCACTTCGATGCTTAAATCTCTCATCTGCGTATCAACTTTGCTGTTGAGTTCGTCCAGAGATTCCTCAATGGATTTCTTCTTTTTCTTGCCGAATAAGAACGGCTCAATGAATTTCTTTGTATTTCGTATAGAAAATATTTATTTAATTACAATTCTTACACGACTTCTTAACAATTTCGGATAATTGGAATGTACAGTACCTTGTAGAACAGATAAATGGCGTACGCGATGCCACTAAGAAGCGCTATTGAACTGAGAAAATCTTTTATCCTGGCTATCGCTGAGGGTTTCTGCTGGACTAGCTGGTAGTTTGGCGGAGGTGGTGCGGTTATTCCCATATTAATAACCGTACTGGAGGGATCCCTGGTGAAAACCCCCGCCCTATCACAGGCAATCTGGATCTCTTCCTCGGTTAGGCCTTTACTTCGCAAGAATTTCTGTTTTTGGGTAATCGGGCTTCGCTGCACACTGGGATTCTGCAGAAACGTCACAGCCGTTGCTATCTGAGCAAAAATGATAAGTCACACCGATTAAAAGCCAAGTCACAGTTCACTTACGATATTTTCCCGGGGCGCAGCGCCCACTTTTTCCGTGTCACCGGTGTCTGTGTTGGACATGTTGATTCCTACGGAAACCTCAATTTTGTCGGCACTTTCAGCGGCGTCTCGTCACTACTTTTTGCAATTGAAAGCGATATCGCTTTCAGAATGAGGCACTCCGCAAATTGGTGAAATTTAGGGTCAGAAAGCTGTCGTATTTTTGACGTTCCAAATGTGAAGTCGGAGTAGGGTTACCATCAGTGGTGTACTTTCTGCTATTATTGTAACAGATCTACTAAAAAAAATCTACTACTTTCCAAAATGGTTGCCGCAATAGATATCGTACTAGGGATATGTCAAATTTTTGAAAAAAAAACCGGTTTTCGGTTAAACCGGTTTTTAAGACTTCGATTTAAACCGGGCCGGTTTAACCGGTTATTAAAACACGGAAAAACCGTTTTGTTCAAATTGGGTAGGTTAGGTCTTAGACGCAAAAAATACACTATAATACAAACAAAAGACGTGAAGTGCCATATAATCCATTAAGAGACCATGAACGGCACAATATAATATTGTTGGTTTAAAGTGCCTAAAAAGGAGTGTTTCTAACAAATCAGTTGCACGAAAATTGGTTTAAAATTATTTTTCCGTACAAAAAAATTATAGGTTTTTTTGAACGGTTTTTGGCTTTAAAAAAAAACACCGGGTATAACCGTGCAAAAAAAACCGGTTAACCGAAGCAAAAACACCGAATAACCGGTTCTTTTTTGACATCCCTATATCGTACTATGAATCAAATACAACTTGATTCATGATATCGTACTACTATACTAGATCGCGGCACTCGAATAATTCCATAGCAAAAATATGGGGCAGCGTCTATGGTTGTCTCATTTTTTCTTCGAACTTTAGTGATGTCAGATGTTCGAATCAGTTCTGAATTTCTATTCAATTCTAAATTTAAAATGGCGGGAAAATTTTGATTTTATTAAGTTATAAAAAAAATTGTTTTTTTTTTCGAAAATCATTAAATACACAAATTTTAATCCTCAATTGGCTCCAATTTTTTTATTCAAAAAGGCGACATTTTTACATTAAGAACAAACCAAAAAGTGTAAATTAAAACTACATGAAAAATTTATTCGTGTTTAAAAATTATTAATCGTGATAATTGTTTCCGAATAAGTGAAGTTGATGACTCATTAATCTTGTTAACTAATTGAAATAACTTTATTTTTAAAAAGTAAAGTACTATTGATTTTGCTAGTTCATATATGTGGTTAGTTCCAAAATCATTATTAAAAATGTGGCCATTAAGTGAGGGAAAGAGTGTGTTCAAATCTAGTATTTTCATTACTTGTATTGCTAATTTCTGGTTCTCAGAATTGGTTCTCAGACAAGTTCATTTGATCTGCTTTAGTTTTAATATTTTCAAATGCTTCTTTTATAAAACCTGGCTCACAATCCACGCTGCTGTAATATTTCCTAATAGTTGATGGATGAGGCAAACTATTTTGAAAGGTTTCACGCACGTAATTGTAAGCTTTCGGGGAATAGTAGTGTAATGTCACAGCAAATTTTTTTAAATCACTTGAAAATTCTAGATTTTTGACCTTCTTTCCCATGGACATTCTTTTAAATAAGGCACTCGGAATTTCCACGCCCGCGCGTTCCAATACATCACTTACATGATGAGTAATAAGAGATTTTTTTCTTAAAATTGAAAGCAAATCTTGAAGGTCTTCGAATTTTGAACTCTTACGCTTAAGTTTACGCTTAAGATTTTTAATAAGTCTATTTTTTTGCTGAATGACATGTTTAAAATCAGAGTTAGATGAACTAAGAGACATTCTACTTGTGGAAGCTTGGCTTCTATTCCTAAACGACAAATTTATTGTTGAGTACTGGTCTTCCAAAGTTGCAGATGCATGTGAAGAATCTTCTGTTTTAAAATTTTCGATTTCTTCAGCCGTTTCAAATTTATTCGACTTCAACACATAATCAAAATTCATATTCGCGGTGTGGCTAGCGGATTCTTCAGTTAATGCTGCAATACTTGGATTTGTATTTAGGTGCTTATTACAAGTCTGAAATTTAAAAAATTATCAGAATGTAAAAGTTCTAAACCTAATATTGACGCTTACATCAATTTGTGGCTTCGGCAGAGCTAAAGAACGTAATCTAGTTTGAAATTGAGTTACGTTGTAGTCTTCCTGATTGAAATGCAAAGTACAAATTTTTGAATTTGCTTTTACTTCCTCTTGATTTAAGTTAAGAAGCTGGCACCATTTATCAAACTTTGCTTTATCCTTAGGAAATCTAAAAAAAATATATTGTAAAATATTTTAAAATATTAAATATTGTAAAGTAAAATTATTTTTCCAAAACTACAAAACATTTTGTTTACCTGAACATTGCAGCAGAATTCTTATCATTCCCACCACAATTCTTTACAATGCACTTCATTATAAAAATTATTACCAAAAAACTCCAATTCGTTAAAATTGAACAATTTTTATATGACAACTTAACAAGATCAACCCATTTGCTATCTCAAATAGGCCACTGAAACGTCAAAAAGGTATGACGAAAAAAAGGGACAAAGCTAGTAAATTCTGGGAAATTAAAATTCTGGAAAAAAATGCTTATGCAGGTCCCCGACGGAATATTATTCAATCCCTATACCGATTATTCATCTTAATATTCAGAGCTGCCATATACATTAATTTTTGCAACCTGTGTAAATCTTATGAGTTCGACGTAAAACATATAATTCAAGTGTTATTGATAGCACTCTATCAGATAATAATTTTAAAAAACCTACTAGAGTAATACACGTTGTTTTTTGAATTTTTATTGTTTAATTTTGCAATTGCAAAATTTCATGGAATTTCCCGATTCAAGATGGCGGAATCTAAATTCTCCCGACAAGTAGTTGGGAAAATAACTAATTTTTACAAACAATACGATAGAAAAGGCTTCGGAAGAGAATATTTAACATTTAGGTTTTTCATTTCGCCTGTTTTCTTTGTTTCTAATATTTTGCAATAACTGTGACGAGTTGTTTTAACTTCAAAGGCATGCGAAGAAATGAAATTCCATGAAATATCTCTGCCCAGCTCATTGCGGTGAGATATTTCTTGGGATAAAAAATTGTTAATCAAGACGCGGTGTAAGGCAAGGTGAGGAAGTGGGGCTCAGTCCCACAGGCTCTATAAAAATCCATTCGTTTCCAAGCTAGAAAACGACATGTCGCACTCGAAAACGCATTCTCCAATCGAACGGAAAACTGGTATATCGCTCAAAGAAGAGTGACCCAATGACAAAATGCTCACACTTATTGGACAACGCATATGTGTGCGTGCGTACTCTAGGGTTGTAATATTCGTGCCTAGGGTTTTGCAAACATCGAGGTATCGTTGAAAAATATCGAGTTTTAACCTCGATGTTAGAATATTACTCTTCATAAAATTAGTAGAGGAAATAATTTTAGAACTAGAGGGACTAGTTTTTAGATAGATTTAATATAGCCACTCTACTTAAAGATTTGTTGAAATTTTCTTTGGTATCAATTTTCGGTTTCATCTTTCTACAAGATTTCGCAAAAAATCCAGAGCTAGCCATAAAATTTTACAGAGAAGTTTGGTCCTGATGTGGAAATCCGTTAACCGGAAGTAACCAAAACGGCGGCTTTTTAAAAACTACAATTTCGTTTTTTGCAATTTATTCCGAAACTAACCATTTTACAGCAGTCTTAGGTATTACAAAACTTGCAGACAATACAATTTGCTACATTTAGTCTTTTTTAGAACTCCGTATCTTAAGCCGTTATGAAGATATGCCGGTATTTCAAAAAAAAAAATAGTTATTTGCGAATATATCGAAAATTAACAGGTTTTTGGTGGCTCAACGTATGAGAAAAATTAAAACCGTGTTAATTCTACCTGGGTGCACTCCACCCACAGTAGAGCATCCGCCAGGTGGCTAAATTATTTATTAAATTTAACTTTTTCGAAACATCGGAAAAACAATGTTTTCAGGACGATGTTTTTTGACATCGATGTCGCCTTAAAAAAACATCGATTTTCGATATATCGAGGTTTTATGAACGATGTTGCACCCTATTCGTGCCACAGACGTATTTATAGATTTTTCTACTTAGTTTTCTTTTTATCTTAAGATTGAAATCAATTCAAACTTACAGAATAAAACATAAAACTTTTAGAAATAAGCACTATCAATTCAACAACAAATAATGACGCGCAAAGCTTCAGGAGACACGCACACAAACAAAATTTGTCGCACGGAAAATGATTCGGAAATAGTCATACATTCTGTTGAAGAGTCGACAAAACATTTATTGGGTTTGTTCTGTGGGAAAGGGAAATTTCCTCGTAAAAATTGCATCGACGTCTGGCCACACTGGTTGCTGGAATTATTAGCAGATTTGGCGTCAGAATCTCGTAGTTTTTCCTTCTATTTTGGAGTTATGGAATAATAAAGGCGTGCAAAAGTGTTTTACACCGAAATTAAGGTAACAATAAAGTTTTTCCTGTGTTTTTTAAACGATTTCTCGGCCAGTAACCGCTAAAGAAAACTGCAGAAAAGTTGTGCAAGTGGAAAAAAAATGAATGAATGCCTTGTGGATAAGGGCAAACCACCACCATTCGATGGAAGTGTCAGCAGCCTGCCACCCATTGGGTGTTTAATCAATTTCCACCAGCAGGTTTTCCATTTTTCACATTTTCCCAGAGCGATTTTGATGAATTGGTGCGGCAAAATTCAATCTCCGCGAAGATTTCGTGGAATTTCTCTGAGCTACGCGAAACAATTCGATTTGAAAAGGGGCCAACCACCCCCGCCAGCGCCTTTTGATGGGCTGGCTCACATTCTTAGTGACATGTAACTCGATTCGATTGTGCCTTGTAGCAGATTTAAAGTGCGCTGGGATAATTCAATTGAATTAAATCCAATTCGGCTAAATTAAATCGTCCAAGAAAATCCAATAAGACCATATCAAATGTGGGCGTTTATCGCTGCCTTTGCTGATAGTGGCGCTTCCACTGAAGTTGAAATTTTAATTTATGCTTAAAAATGATTGTCGCAGCAGCAAACAACATTTTTTTTTGTCCATACCAGCGAAAACTGATAATGAATCACTTGGGCCACAGAATAAATTATTTTCTTTCAAACTTGCTGCAATATACAGTTTTTTTTCTATTGTATGATAACTTTAGATATTTTCTTAAATTTCGTTTCGTTTATTCTAGATTCTTTGTTGCAGTCGGTGTTGCTGAATTCAGTACAGAACACGCCAGTCTGGAGAAGTGTGAAAAATGATTGGCGGATTGTTCGTTTACAATCACAAGGGCGAAGTCCTGATTTCGCGAGTTTATCGTGATGACATTGGCAGAAATGCTGTTGACGCTTTCCGCGTCAACGTCATTCACGCTAGACAGCAGGTCCGTTCACCAGTGACCAATATCGCGAGGACAAGTTTTTTTCATATTAAGGTAAATTGCATGTAATTTTATGTAAAAGAAAATTGGAAGATAAATTCCTGCACTTGTCAAAGATAATATTAGTTAGTAGAAAATATCATCTGTTCTCAACACAAAATTTTCCTCTGCAATATTTAGTTTTCGAAAAAATTTGTGAAAAATAATATGTTGAGAATCTTTAGAGATACGTAAAAAACGTTAAAGCAAAAAATGTAGAAAATTTTATTTCCCTTAAATTTAGTAAAATGCATTTTTTCACGAAAGTTTCAAGAAATTTTCAAAGAAATTTTTTTTTTAAATTGTATGGATGGTACTCGCTATAGCTAACATTACTTTTTCAAAAGTTAAAAGAAATCACGATTTTCGTAAAAATCCTTTGCAAAAAATTTAAAGTCGCTCAACGCGTTAGTCTGTCTGTCAGTCTGTTAGCCTGTCTGTCTGTCAGTTTGTCAGTCTGTTTTCAAGATTTATCAAAAACTAATCAAGCTAGAGCTATGAAATTTTACGGGTATGTTTGGTCCTGGAATGGGACGATCCTGTCAATTTTCGTTGAAAATCCGTTGACCGGAAGTAAAAAAATGGCCAATTTACTGCGAAACTATGCATTTCACGGTAGTCTTACAACGAAATTTTCTAGACTTGTCTTTTACTAAAACTCCCGCATCTAACCGTTATCGAGATATACATTTATTTTAAAAACCAGATTTATATATCTATTTTGAAAACTAACCGTTTTTCGGTATGTGGCGAATTAAAGAAAATGACGATTCCCATAATTTTGTCTTGTTACTGAATGATGCTGTCGATAAAAGAAATCCAGCAGGAAGCATGATGACAAAATCTGTCCAAATATGAGCGTACGCTGATGACATAATGATATTAGCACGGAATATATAAACATTGAGAGAAATTTTCATAATACTAGAAGAAAGTGTCGGAAGATACGGATTCAGTCATCGTCCTCCTGAAAAAGCCTGACGATAGCAGGCGAAACGTTGAGGCATATAATAAAGAATTGCCAATGAATATTTGAATTGTTTTCGATTTATCAACTGGACAATCCGAGAATTGTTAGGAGAAATAACTGGACCACGACGTAGAATAAAACTAAACTTTACCATTGGAGAATATAATTTTTAAACAATAGATAAATTTTTACAATATATTTTCCCTAGACCCGAAATCGTAGTTTTTAAAAAGCCGCCGTTTTGGTTACTTCCGGTTAACGGATTTCCACATCAGGACCAAACTTCTCTGTAAAATTTCATGGCTAGCTCTGGTATTTTTTGCGAAATCTTGTAGAAAGATGAAACCGAAAATTGATACCAAAGAAAATTTATACAAATCTTTAAGTAGAGTGGCTATATTAAATATATCTAAAAACTCGTCCCTCTAGTCCTAATTTTATGAAGAGTAATGTTCTAACATCGTGGATAACAACATCGATACCTCGATATATCGGCCTGTTCAACATCGAGGCTAAAACTCGATATTTTTCAACGATACCTGGATGTTTTGCAAACATCGAGGTATCGTTGGCATCCCTACGCACGCACGACTACTTCCTAGAGCCTCCCCGTTTTCGTACAGTAAAGTTCAGGAGTTTCTTCATTCCGCGAACAACAAGACTTTGGAAGGATTTACCATCCGATGTGTTCCCCTGGACTATAACCTGCAGAAGTTCAAGGAGAACATACACCGACATCTCCTCTTGTCCTTCCGACCATCCTGAGCTGTGCTTCGGCATTAAAGGGTTTTCCTCTAAACTTTGTCTGTAGCGAATTAAATAAAATAATGATTCCCACAAAAAATATAAAAAAAACTTCACATATTTAGGTGCAGTTTTCAATAAAGAAGGCAACAACAGATACGATACAAGACTAACTTCAGGCAGCAAGCAAAGGTTCTTTTTTTTCTAGTCTTTCGTTCTGCTCCCTTTAAGGGGTTTAAATCAATGGAAAATAAAAATCACACTTTAGAGAACGAAATTTAGCATTTCAGTAAAACGCTCCAAAGAACAAGAACGAAAATATGGTTTTTACGTTCTTGCTTTTAAGATCTTTGCATTTGCGTTTAGTTTTTACGTTATTTGAGAACAGAACTTTAATGCTGGGAGCGAAATTTCGCTCTTTTATTAATAAAATGCATATTTATATGTGTGTGTGCATTATAGCCAAAAGCCATCGCTCGAGACTTAAATTCTTTTTTATGGGAGATCCGCAACAAGGAGCGAACAAGGAGCGAAAACTTAAATAGAAACAATTTCGTTCTTAACTTGGGAGGGAGAACGAAAAATGTGCATCAATCGTTCTGACTCCTACGAACAGTATCGCGGAGCTCAAAATTTCTCTCTTTAGAGAACGATTCCGCTTGCAAATTATTTTCGTTCTCGAGAACGAGAGTCGGAAACGTTCTTGCCGTTGAGAGCGAAACTTTTAAGAGTGAAAAGAACGAAATAACAAAATAAAATTTTGAACACTGTTTATATCTACAGTAGAATCCCGATAATTCGTACCCCGATAATTTGTATATTCCGCTAATTCGTATGAATTTGCTGGTCCCTTGAAATACGAATTATCGGGATTCTACTGTACTTACTAAGCTCAAGATTAATCTCTATAAAAATTAAAGCCGTAATATATAAAGCGATAATTAGACCAGGGGTGGCTTCATATACCTTATTTTCCATCGACTAATTAGTTGAAGGAAATCTTTATGCGATCAAAACTGATTCAAAAGTCCGACGCGACTCATTTTGGTGTACACTATATAAGATTCTTTTCTGGGTAATTTGGGGTCGCTGAATCCGAAACTGGCCGTAATTTGGCTGCACCAGCTCTACGTTTTTCGATATGGCGGGTAATTCATAAATTGATTTAAATATTTATAATCTGGAAATCAACCATTCTTTTTTTTCTTCAAATCTGAAAAAGTAGATCTGGTACAGTTAAACTACTGTCAGATTCGGATTCAGCGACCCCAAATTACCCAGGAAAGACTTATATCGTGTGCATCAGAATGAGTGTCGGCCTGTTTAATCAGTTTTGGTCAACTTAAGATTTTCTTCGATTAGTTAGTCGATCAAAAATAAATTACATGAAGCATTTTGTTACGGATGTGAAATATGGTGTAGAACGCATGTTGATTTGAACAGTTTAGTTGAATTTGAACGAAAATTTCTGCAAAAGATTTGCGTACCAAAAGATTTTCGTAGTGATCGTACCGAATAACATACGAACTAGGGGATCTTATAGATGATGAAAATGTACTCTCTCTGTTTTTTCTCTTGGCACTAAAACCAGTTTCCGGTCCTGGTCTACCGCAATGTCTCTCGCTAGAGGTCCCGGTCGCGTGCCGATGTCCTCCAGTTTTACATTCCAATTCTCTTGGCGTCCTATGAAAAAAACATAACGAAAGCTATAATTGCCAATCTGGCAATCATTAGAGACCCGTATGGTGATATTCGTATCAAAATTCGAATCGTTAATACCAAAATTCCAATTTGAAGTCAAACTTTCCAATAAGATTTTTTAAAATTTATTCCAATCGGATTTTGATGTATGGGAGTTTTATGTAGAATCATATCCTAAATAACTTTTATTCTTGGACTTTTTTGATAAGATGTACCGTTTTTGAGATATTCGCAAAAAACGTTTTCGTTCGTATGGGGGGTACCCCCCTAATGGTCCATTTTTGCCCATTAACGAACTTAGCCTCGCATTTTACGAAAAACCACAGACAGACAGACGGACAGACAGACAGACGGACATGCAAAATTCAATTTTTTTTATCATTCTGAACACACTGGTGTAATTCATTTTTGTGTGTGATGACGGGATCTTGGCGTTACAAACGGTAAAGCAATGTTAATATACCCTTTGGTTTCACCATACGGGTATGAATATACTAAGATTCGTAAAAGCTCAAAGAATACGATGGGCAGGTCCTCGAATGCCTGGACCCCGACCACAGTGAAGGGCACCGAACACAGAGACTTACTGAAACATTAAACATACCGAGATACAGGGAAATACCAAGGAAAATGTGGAAGGACGCTCTAGAAGAGGATCTTCAGAGTGTATAAGGAATAAGGAATTGGCAAGCTGAACTCTAGAGGGCCTATTATGGAATATGATCGTATTCCTAACGATCGGAACTTGTGTCTTGTTGTTAGTATTTTCTACTAGGCAATTCGCCATCGATACGATTACCATCGGATTCCATAATAGACCCTAGAGCCCGAATTTTGTGTAGGAGAGTTATTGGTGAGGCTAAAACCTGCATAAGGTTGTAAATTCAAAAAGACGACAATTTTGTCTTCTACTGTAATTCGTTATCTTGAGATATTTTCCTTAAAATGTAACTCACGAAGCGCGGTTAAACACCGCAGCCTCTAGTAAATAAAAACTTCAAGAAAATACTTTTTGCCAGCAGAAAAAGCCAAAAAAATATCAAACCTTACCATTCTTGGATTCATTTATAGTTGTATAAGTTTTCTTTTCAAGTGATGCATACTTAGAAAAAAATAATGGCGAATAATTTTTCATTTAGCGCGCAAATATTTGGTTAGCAGCAGTAACCAAGCAAAATGTCAACGCCGCTATGGTCTTTGAATTTCTTCTAAAAATAATCGAAGTGATGCAGTCGTACTTTGGGAAAATCTCCGAGGAGAACATTAAAAATAACTTTGTTCTAATCTATGAACTACTTGATGGTAAGAAATCGTCAAATGATATTAAAAATGAATTAATTCTAATGGATTTATTTGGATTTCAGAAATACTTGATTTCGGTTATCCTCAAAATACTGACACCGGTGTCCTAAAGACATTCATTACTCAACAGGGCATCAAGTCAGCTACAAAGGAGGAGCAAATGCAAATCACTTCACAGGTAAGGGATATAGATTGTTCTTTTGTGGAAAAATTCAATTGAAATATTTCTCAAATTATTAACTATTAATAAAAAATCATATTTCTATTAAGGTAACTGGACAAATTGGTTGGCGTCGTGAAGGCATCAAATATCGACGCAATGAACTCTTCTTAGACGTTCTTGAATACGTGAATTTACTTATGAGTCCACAAGGTCAAGTCCTTTCTGCTCACGTTGCTGGCAAAGTTGTCATGAAATCGTATCTATCGGGTGAGTAAAAGTATTACCATTCAGGAATTCCTTAACGGCTGAGATTTTTCTTTCGCAGGTATGCCTGAATGTAAATTTGGTATCAATGATAAAATCGTAATGGAGGCAAAGGGTCGTGGATTGTCTGGCAACACGGAAGCGGAAACTTCACGTTCTGGCAAACCGGTTGTCGTTATTGACGATTGCCAATTCCACCAATGCGTCAAGCTTAGTAAATTTGAAACCGAACATTCGATTAGCTTTATTCCACCTGATGGTGAATTCGAACTCATGCGCTATCGTACAACGAAAGATATCTCTCTGCCATTCCGTGTTATTCCACTTGTCCGTGAGGTCGGCCGTACAAAAATGGAGGTAAAAGTCGTCCTCAAATCGAATTTTAAGCCATCATTGCTTGGACAAAAGATTGAAGTTAAAATTCCGACACCGTTGAATACTTCCGGCGTGCAATTGATTTGCTTGAAGGGTAAAGCCAAGTATAAGGCTTCGGAAAATGCTATCGTTTGGAAGTAAGTTGGGCTAGCATTATTTTGCTTTTACGGTTTTCACACAAAAGAGTACATAATCAGTGTTCGTTTCTTATTTTAGAATTAAACGCATGGCTGGTATGAAAGAAACTCAGCTCTCTGCTGAAATTGAACTTCTCGAAACTGATACGAAGAAGAAATGGACTCGACCTCCAATTTCGATGAACTTTGAAGTACCATTTGCACCATCTGGATTCAAGGTGAGAATTTTATTTAAAAACGGGTATTCTTTTTCAATCATTTTGGGGTACAAAACTGCTTTCTAGGTTACGGGTTATATTTTATGGGTTATAAAATTGTGAAACTTGAATTTATTTTGCATTTTTTGTGAATGCAAAGCAATGGTTTTTCCAGTAAGCAGAACTACAGAGAAGTAAAATAGACAGAAAAACAATTTTCACTAGGGTTTCTGTCAAAAATTAAAATTTCCAAATTCATTCTTTTGGCCATTCATTTACTTGACCGGATAAGAAAAAATACTGCTTAAACCACAAAAACATTAATTTATCGCGAAAGGTTTGTTGGGCAGCGTCCGACTTCCCTCGCAAAGATGGACGATTCAATTTTGTGGCTTTTAATATTCTCGCAGATTAAAGATGCCGCATCGGTTTATATTACTATCAATGCCTCTGCTGTTGATGGGTTGCAACGTAAAAAAAAAACCCTTACAAATATTGTAATTTATTCATGGTTCGTAATCCATGTAAAAACTGTAGATTCGAAGCAGGGAAGAAGTTGTTATGAAACCTCAATTGAGGAGGCCCCGGCTTTTCAAGAGCTGTTGTGCCGAGGAGGATGATGATGATGAAAACGCCCAGAAGTGCGACGAAATGTGGCTGGAAGAGGGGGAGGGGGGGGGGGGGGAAGTGCTTAGCCATTTCTCGAAAAGGTTCTATGTTTTTTTCTGGTGGAAAATATCCGGCAGCTTTTACACGAATGAGAATCAAACAGAGAAAAGGGAATTCCCCATTCAAATGAAACGTTTTTTTTCGATTTTCACGAAAATGATGTGTCGAATCCAACGAAGTATATACAATGGAAGTATAATCCCACATAATACGCTAAGAAATCAAATAGCTAGATTCTCTTTCGCAAATTTTGACTCTCTCTTTCTAATGGGATCCCCTGATACCATTACCAACCTTGTACGAGTAAATAGGGATATGTTAGCAACTTTGTTTGAAGAAATAGGGTTGCCAACTAACCAAATCATCTGTTGATGTTTAAGGCTATGTTGAATGATTCCTGAAGTACTCCGCATTCGAAATTCCAAATATAGCGTACAAAACAAACGTGTTTATTTCAAAGGACGTATTTAATTGATTCTAATTAAAAAATTTCAAAATAAATTAATTAAATCACTAAATGAATTTGGTTTTGGGCGAATTTTTAATTTTAATTTTGCTGATTTTTGTATTTGTACCCATGATGTGATCAAGTATGTTATAGGCAGAGACGTCCAGTAAAAAATATTAAAACATAACTCAATGACTGTATTAACTGAAGTAATGCATTTCAATAATTTTTTGTGGGCCTCTCTTCTTATAATATCCTTTCAACAGTTGCTTTAAATGATCCTGAAAAGTAACCACTATAAACGAAAATAGAATATTTTACAAAATACTTAATTACACCTGTAATTATTTTTTCCTAAGTGCATTTTATGTTAAAATCGCACTTCAAACTTGAGTGATATTCCGTAACTTGATTCAAGCGTTTATTTCGAGTTGGAAGAAAAAGTGGTATTTGCTATCTCGGTTTCTCTCTGTCATTTATTTTGGTCAAAACTGAGACAGCGAATACTTCTTGTTCTTCTAACTCGAAGCAAATGCTTGAAACAAGTTACGGAATATCACTCCTTATTATTATACTTTTCACTTCGCGACACAATCAAATAAATTCGCGCCAAAATACTATCAGATGACATTAACATAAAACACGAGTTGGCAACCTTTTATTTCTCGTGTGATAAATAAGGAGATCGGTAAAATAAAGAAAGATCAAGATATGTGTTTGGTATAAATGTCAGCTGGCTGCTGCTGCAGGGGCTTGCAACTTTAACTTTCAAGTGAAAAAGTGTAACATTTGCGTTTTGCACTGATATTTTTTCGAATTTTTGAAGAATCAAATGTGCATACCAGATTTAGCAAGTAAAAACTAACTATCTGTGTAATTTTCATGCAATTTGAATATGACTGCAGGTTGACATGAAATTGGTATAATGCAAAATGTTTACGAGTACAATTAGGTTGGGGGCTACTCAATGCCTAAGTCAAATCTGCTGCCGTGCCATTTTTCGGCTCGGATGCTTTATCCAGTGGTATATAGGTCAGTGGTCGAATCGAAAAATGTATAAATGTAAAATATGTTTCGAATATGATTTAACATAAATTGCACCACTGCTTCCCCCCTCCCGCATACGAATGGAACATTTTCTATAAAAATTCGGTAGGGTATTTAACGATTGTCTCCTGGCAATTGTAGGCTTTTTATGTTTGCGTAACACAATAAAAAAAATATATTTATAAAAAAAAATTCTTTTAGGTGCGATACTTGAAAGTATTCGAACCAAAACTGAACTACTCTGACCATGATGTCATTAAATGGGTGCGATACATTGGACGCAGTGGACTTTACGAGACACGCTGTTAAATTTAATACCAACATTTCAAAAAAGCTGAAATTAAAAAGAAAAATATAGCAATGATCATAAATGCATTAGCAATAGACTTTGACAAAAAAACACACAAAATATTTGAAAATGAAAGTGGAATACAATTAAAAAAAACCATGGATTCTCTATTTACAGTAAAATTATTCAAAAATGTATTATTTGGTAAATTAAGAAAAAAATTTCCGCAATTGACTGTAAAAGCATAAAAAAATTTAACACTAGAAGAATTAATATTAGTTTTACGTTTCGTTTAAAACGATTGAATATATATATATTTTTTTTTCATTATATAAATAAATTCTATAGTTTTGTTATAATTACTTTTATCACATCTTTTTCCATTATTGATTTTCCTTTTATGTTTATTAACTCCTATTATCCCTGATTTTTTTTTCTCTCATTCCTACAATAGAAGTGCATAAATACGTGTGAGAATATGCTTTGTTTTTAGTAAACAGAAAATCGTTGTTAATAAATAAATAAAAATTTAATGATGTAAGAAAATAATAAAATTAATAATAAATAAACACACAGATTATATTAATGTAAAATGATGTTAAAAACCACTAAGAAATGATTAATTTAAATAAAATGAGTAAAAGTTTTACGAAAGATTATACATATGAATCTCAAGCGTTCATAGTATGTTAGAAAAACAATATTAATATAAATAATTTACAAAAAGAAAACTCCTGATTAGCTTGCAACAAAATTTTAAAAAAAAATAAAGAAAATTTTGAGTAAATATCTTTGAACCTATCACAATTTGTATGTAGTTAAATTTAACAATATTTCAAAACGAAGAGTAACAAATTTCCAGTTCGCACATTCAGCTAAGAAATTGTAAAAAATACCCAGAAAAAGCCTTATTATGGTGTTAAATGAAAAAAAATAATAAAAAGAAATCTCCTAAATATAAAAATTTGTGCTTCACTTTTCGTTGACTTTGGCCCAAATAGTTTGTCTAAAGTTTGAGTAATTCGTGTCTATGCGTTTGATGTAAAAAAAAATTGTTCGACGTTTTTAAAAATTTGTCAACGGAACCAAATTAGTCGAGAATAGAAATTAAATTGTAATTGTGTAAAAAATATAAAGACAAACAGACATATTTAGAAAATTAGGTGCGAGGCGTTTGATTTTAAAATAAAAATTATATCAATATCAATCTTTCCTGTTTTTGTTTTTTTTTGAGTTCTTTAAATTTAATATTGCTACAGGTATATTACGTATATATTTTATAATTTTATTTTAATTATAATCATGTTAAATAAAATCGGTTTTAGTTTCTAATTTTCTATGTACTGTACAGTGTGAGAAATAAAATATTTTAACATCAATAAAAAATAATACCGATCGAAAAGTTCATTTAGGTTAATAGAAAATCAAGTTAAAATCTTATAATATTTACAAAACAATGAAACAATATATATACACACACACACACACAAGAACAGATGAACAATTAATAATAAAATCAACCCACTGTCATAAATTTATGCGTTTAAATAAATAAAGAAAATTTTCGGTAGACATAACAATATGAAGATGAAATTATACATTTTCATGATATTAAATATTATTAAAAAATATATAGACAACTATCTTTAAATACTATTGTAAACATTTAAGCCATTTATGACAAATATATGGACAAATTGATTAAAATATATTGTTTCATTTAAAGAAGTCCTTTTTATCCCCGACGGAATGGAGAGGGTATATGTGTTTGGGTTGAGAACTTGTATTACTGCAGGGTATTTAGAATGACAATGGAAATTGATTTACGCCTGCTCATCGATTGTTAAAGAAGTAAATCATTTTATGGCTCAAAAGTCGTTCAAAATTTTAAACCTTTTCAGCTTTTGAGGTTTCACCGTATACTTTTATATATACAGTAGGAGCTCGCTATAGTGAGCCCCAAAAATAGTCAATCACTTGAAATAGTGAACACACAGATTTTTGTGATTCTGTGCCAGATATACCCCATAGACAGAATTGTAGAAGCCTTCAATATTTAAATCACTTGGGTGGAACAAAATCAGGTTGATTCTGTTGATCTGTTTGTATTAAGGAAAGCTAGCAATGATGTATGCTCGCAAATAAGTTGTCAAAAAAAACTTACTCAATATTTTCGTACAAAATAAAGAATTGATAAATTAAACATAACAAAAGCTATAATTCCCAACCTGGCAATTATTGAAAACTCGTATGGTGATATTCGTATCAAAATTCGAACAGTTGTACCAAAATTCCACTTTGAAGTCAAAACTTTCGCATCGGATTTTGATGTATGGGAAATTTATTCCAATCAGATTCTGATGTATGGGAGTTTTATTTAGAATCATGTCCTAAAATTTCAAGTCTGTAGCTCAATCCGTGCGCCCGCAATCCGTGCCACAGACAGACGGACGGACATGCAGAAATTAATTATTTTTATCATTCTAAACACACTGGTGTAATTCATTTTTGTGTGTGATAACGGAATCTTGGCGTTACAAACGGTAGGGCAAATCTAATATACCCTTTAGTTTCACCATAGGGGTATAAAAACTACTTTTTGGCATTTTAAATATCAGGTCGATTATCTTAGACGCGTCACTTTTCGTGACTCGAGTTTTGCCTATTGTATTTGTTGTTTTGTACCAACAACAACAGGCAATTTCGAGTCACGAAAAGTGACGCGTCTAAGATAATGGACCTGTATATCACAGTGCATCCATACTGGACTTTGAATTTGTGATCGAAAGCATATAGTAAACGTCTTTGTTTTCACAGGATTCACTATACCGAATTTTTACAGTATCTTTTTCCTAAAATTTTCTGGGAAAAATCTCATCCGGGGGTTTTTGGGGTCGCTGAATCCGATTCTGCAATTAAGTAATCGATAAGAAGTCGATAAGGATAACGGAAGGTGCTGTAAGGATAACGTGATTATCTTTTTCCGCAAAGTTTCCGGAGTTAAAAAGTCCATAAGAATATCTCCAAGGCAAGGATAGATGTTCAAAGACTAAAAACGCTCGTTAATGCGTGGCGAAAGACAGACGTAATTTTGGATTTTTAGTCATACTAATCAAATACAAAATGACTAAAAAGGATAACATAAAAAAAATTTAAAAAAAATTGTTAAAAAAGCTTCTATTTAAAAAAATGCAAGGAAAAAAATAATTTTTCGGGCGCTGTGTGTCAGAAATAATAACGAGATAAAAGCAGAAAAATTAAAATAAAACACCCCGATTGCGAGTGTCGTGTCGTTTTCGACAAGATTCGTTTCACGTGTTGTTGTTAGTGTTTTTCTATCAACAACAACACGTAAGACGACTCTTGTCGAAAACGACACGACACTCGCAATCGGGGTGAATCGCTCTAAATAAAATAAATATTTGTTTGTTAGGCTGTGAGTCTGTTGGTCTGTTGGTCTGTGTATAAGACTTCCCAAAAACGAAAAGTAGTTCTATGGGAGCTATGATAGGAGCGAATAGGAGCTATGAAATTTTACAGGGATGTTTGTTTCAGTAGTGAGACAATCGTATCAACTTCAATTGAAAATTCCGTTTATCAAAATAGTGGCTTTTTAAAATCGGAACTTCATTTTTTGATTTTTACTCTGAAACTATGCGTTTTTAACACTCTAATTGCTACGTCAGTCAAAAAGACCTGACACCTAATTGTACACAGCGGCCACAATGAAAATTATTAAAGTGTTCGCTGCAACCGCAACGATTTTTTGTAGTTGCACACATTTTATGGTAATAAAATAACATTTAGGTATAATTTTGTTTCAATTTTTTTTCTCTTAGTGCCTTTTTGACTGACAACTAAATATTCGAAAAAGGCTTAAAACTGTCGTGGCAGTTAGAGTGTTAAGAAATCTTATGTATGACGAGAGTTGAAGATAGTAAAATTTCTTACACTTTTGTTTCGTACTAGAAAACGATATCGCAAACCAATATCAAGATATACCGTTATTCCAAAAGATAAATTGGAAAGAACAACATTTGCCACAATCTTGCCTTGATCTATTATCCCCTATGTTATACTGTTATTGAGATATTTTCATTAAATGGTAAAAAAAGTATATTTTTGCAAATTGCTTGCAAAATAACTCGAAAAACAGTTTAACCCGTTCGGTACATGTTTTTTTCTATGGGGGTTAAAAATACTCCTATACAAATTAATGATGTTTAAGTTATATTCATTAAAAAAAAAAATTAAAAATTTTCCTCAAATACGTTCACTGTAGTTCAGATTTTTACTCAACTAATCAAAATTGGGTCACAAATGCACTTAAAGGTGCACTGAATGAGAATAGAGTGTTTGAAAATAAATAAATATAAGTCAATCCAATTTTTTTAGCAACTTTTAACTGCGTTGCCATATTGCATCAAAATACCGAATGGGTTAAGGAAGAATTAAAGACATTAAAATTTTCTCCTTTTTTCACCATTTTCCGTAAGTCGATATCTTTTATCCTTACCGAGATATTTCAGGTTTTCAGGTAAAACAAAAATTCATGCACGGCAAAAAATCCTGGAGTATTTTTCAATCCAAAAATTATATTGACGAAATTTTAATACATATTTTGGATTGGAATTTAATACATGCGAATTTTTGAAAATATTTTAGCTTTTTTTGCAGTCATATTTGAACGGTTTTTTATTATGTATTGAACTTAAATACTTTTAACATTAATGTCTACAATTTAATCAAAATTTTAGACTTTAATACTGAATTAAACCAAAAATAAATTTATAAAAATTTCCAATCTATATTATTGGATTAGAATTTTCCATTGGATTCACCGTAATCCAGTTTTGATTGGAATTTACTCCAAGATTTTTTACCGTGTGTCTTTACATAAACTAAAATTTTATTCATCGGGTTATAGTCAAAATTGTGCAGAAACGTAGAATTTGTATAAGAAATCATGTTCTGTTCATATAGATTTTTTTTTTGAAAACCTGGTAACTAAACATTTTTTTACATGTAGTGTGTACAAGATTTTAATCAAAAATTCATCTTTTCTGCAATTTGCTGTGTAAAATATTAAAAAAAACCGATCAATTCTTCTTTCCTTGTAGAATTTAAAAATAACACAGTATAGGCTTTCTATGGAAAATATGCAAAATCCTTATATATTTACGACAAATTAAATCAAAGAATTTGCGTATTCGTCTTTTGATATTTGAATCCTTAGAAAGTCAATGAAATTATTTCTTGATTTGGAATTTTTTTTAAAGAGCCAACCGTTAGGATTTTTCTGAGTAAAAGTTTCAAGAAATGTGAAACGTTTGGTTTGGTGCTTTCATGCTTTTCTATGTAATCTTGCGAAAGCATTGAAAAGCTTCTCGCATTGTTAGCATAACTCAATCGGAAGGGGTCAACCCGTGTACATGGAAAAGTGTGTTCGAGCATATCGAACGAAAGCCACATGTTTCCTTGAAAGGGGGTCAACATAAGGGGTGGTGATGGCTGGTGGAAAGTGGGACAGGTGGAGAACTGAACTGAGCTGGTATAATAACGATGGATAGTGAGGGAATAGTGGGCTGGGATGAGATCGATGGGTGGTGGAATTGTGGAGGGTCAAATCTGAAGCGTTTCGTTGCGAAGTTGTGGTGGTAGCACGCGGCGAGAGCGAAGCTTTGCTTTCCACATGAATTCGGTCGGAAAATTGGAGCTTTTCAATTCAGAGGTGATGACTGAACATGTGTTAAACTTTTGTACATGTGGAGCTTACCCCACATTTTCCGCTATTTCTTTTTATCATTTTTGATACACTCAATGTTGATAGTGTTTTCCTCTCTGTCGGGTGATTCTCCCAAAAGTGGGCTCGCTCTGACTTCGATGTTGGGAAAATGTTTGAAAATATGGGAAATTATGCTGTATATAGATGGGAATCTATGGAATTGTGGTAAAATGTGGGCTACACTTACACTAGGTCGTGTTTTAGCACAAGTCATTTATCGGAGGGAGAACGTTTTTTTTCGGTCAAACGTTTACGTTTTTCCATCCAATCTACGTTCTCTCCACACATAAATACCTGACTAGCAATTCAAGAAAACGAAACGAAACTTATATTGCGAAAAAGGAAAAATCATCATCATCGTCATCATCAATATCTACACGAAAACAACAATACTACGAATAAGAAAAAAGTATTAGTTTGAATACGAGAAGACGAAAAAAAGAAAATACCGTCGAATGAAACAATACTCTTTGCTCGTGTCGTGTCGCTCTGATAAAAAAAAATCCTAAACAAATCGTTAGAAGGTATGATCTAGCCTAGGCAGGCTAGAGGTTAGCCGTGTCGCTCGCGCGTTAACCTAAAATCCATCAAGAAAAACAATTTTCAAAAGACAAATTCATTTCCTATTGGTTTCGTTGAATTTGGGCAAATTTTTCCTGATGAAAAATTGCGGAAAAACTCGTGATTCGCTAATCAAAAAAAAAACTGCTATTAAGTGGTGATGAAAAGTTTCTCGGCGAAGAAATTCTGCAAGGAAAATTGGTGAACTTTTTGTGTTTTTTTTTCTATGTGAGAAAATCCTTGCAGTGCTGTGAATTTCCCGAAATTGTACTAATAGTCAGTGTTGGCTGATGGTTTCCCAGTTTTTCCCTGTGCTCCCGACCTGGTGCGGTGCTTTCTCACCCTCCCACAATAAACTTTTCATGGTGCGATTTGTTTGCATTTTCCCGAAATTAGCATTGCGAGTGAGGCGGAAAAATCACCATTGAAAAATGATATTTTTTTCATTGTGAAAATCAAAAAATTCCTCATATTCTTCGGTAGAATTTTGTAGATTTCACCTCTCGTATGAAGCTTCCACAAGCTTGCTTATGGTGGTAGATTGTCGTTCGAATTAATTTAATACAATCGTGTGTTTTCTCAATATAGTGGTTTTTGTGCACACATGAATATCACAAAAGTTTTACAATAGTGGTAATTTATGTTACAGTGCCCGATTCTCCCCACTTTTACATATCAATTGCCCGCTTTCGCCCTCCGGCCAACTTTGGGGGTGGCATTTTATGCTCAAGAATTCACTACAATCATAAAAGTTTCATCAGAATTTGACTTTAAGCATGAAGCTTTTATGTTGTGTACCGTTACAATACATAAAACCACTAAAAAAGGTTAAAAAGCTTTGTACTTATCTTTTCACATAGCCGTCACTCAAATCAGGGTTAATATCAATCTAATGAGGGTGCGATAAGGCAAGGGGATGATAGCGGTACAGATGTGATTGTGTTGTTAAAATATATTTGCCAGTATTTTGGAGCACGTTGCGGGTGTAGGGGAGCGAAATCGCGTTTTCTGAGAGGAAGCTCTACCGAAAAGTCGAAATTGCATCTCATTTAGTGTCAAAAATACATCCTCTCTCGTTAAGGTCGTTCGAGAGCCAAGCTTTTGGAGAGATGCCGTTAAACACACAAGAATTCTTATAGGCGAAGAGCTATATCGTAACTAACTGTATTATAATACTGTTTATATACAACCCTCATTCACACAGCTTGACACAATATTATTCACTCACTCTCTCTCTTTCTCTCTCTCTCTCTCCCTCTCTCAACGTATTTTCAAAACACACTATTTACGGTGTACCAGGAAAATTGTGCAGTTATATGCGAGAGCATCGAGCTTTCCACTATTGTTGTATGTTTTGAAAATCATTTGTGAAACGCTAATATTTGACAATAATATTTGATTGTGTTTATTATTGACAATTGGAAATTATGGGGAAAAAACTGGTATTTAGAAATGTCAATAAATAAAAATATAATAGGCGTTTTAGCTGAATTTTTCCTGCATGAGTTGATATTGAAAATTCGACACTATTTTATTCTTGTGTGAAGCGAAAAATTTATCGCTATTGCATTAAAAATAAGGGTGGTTTGTAATACTTGTTTTTGACATTTTGTAATACCGTTTCCATTCAGTGTCATTCGCGCTACAAGGCGGGAGTTTGTGTGTGTGTATGTGCGCTTGTCTATATTTACCTTTCTTTTCATAGTTTCTAAATCCTCTTAGCCTACATAAGCGCACTTTTGCCGCTATACCGACTTTAACCTCCTTTTTGTATCTTTACCAGTATTTTTTGTGATGAGGTTTCCTATGGCATCTTCCTCTTTAGTTCCTTGTGCTTCTAACATTTTCTGTATATGTTGATTTTATAAAACAATGGAAAATTGTCCACAAAAAAATTCTCCCATATAAATGCTGTGGATTTCATGTGTTTTTAGGTAAAACGTAGAGAATAAATAAAGGGAGATATACAGGGAAACACAGAAAAGTGGCCACAGAGACCAAGAGAGCAAGTAACAACCCCGAGAGATGGAGATATGCGAGCAAAACTACAGAGAGATGTGAAAATTGTAAAAAAAGGAATCATGAACTAATGAAAAAATAAGTAAATGAAATAAATATAAAGTAAAAAAGGGAGAAGGTATAAAAAATATGTTCCTTTCAATTTATAAACAACACCATGTTAGTGCGTTCTTGAAAAAGGGGTTGTTGTTCTGTTGTCGGGGGGTTGATTCCACAATATTCAAAACAGTTTGTTTTTCCTTCCTTCAAATTTTATTATCCTAATCTTTTTTCAATATTTCTTTTGTTGAAAAATATTTTAAAATATTAAACAAATTTTTTGCAGGGGATTTCAATTTTTATTCAGTGAGATTTATAAAAAAAGTGCTGTGTTTAAAAATTAAATATTGGGAATAATCCGGGCTGAAATGCTCTTTGTATAACAAAAGTTTATCAGCAAATACACACGCAAAAAAAATTTGAGAAAAAAAGTTTCAGAAAATTCAGTCCGCATACCTCTATTAAAGTAATATAGTTTTACCTACTTCACATTTAAAATAATAACAAAAATTAAATAAATTTAAAAAGAAAATTACTACTTTTACTGTTGTGCTTAAAAAAAAATAGTTATAATATTTAAAAAAAAATATTTATTAAAAAATAGTATTTTAAATAGTAGTTAAAAATTCTATAGCTTCTAATTAAATCAATCTTTAAAAATTTCTAAAATTTTACGCAAAAAGTGTTACGAAAATTGTTATGGTTTTATTCAATCGTTTATTGCTGAATCAAATGGAAAGAATTCTATCTACATAAATTTAGTTTAATTAATCAAATTTATAAAAAGCTCATAAAGTGCAATTTTTCATATTTGTCTCTATCCAATTAAAAAGTTATTGAAAGGAGGAAATTTTGTTTGGTTTATGTAATTTGAAAGGGAAAGTTTTCAATTCAAGTGAGTCAACAATTGCTGAAATCTACTATGTGTAAGAAAATATGCGAAAATTCAACTAAAATTCATCATATTTACTGCAGTAGTTTTAAAAGAGATTTCTTAGCTTAGTAACTGTAAGTAGAATATTTAAAAATTTTTTTTTTTTTTGAAAATAATAAAAATCAAAAAAGCGGCATTTTTATATTTATTGTAAATCAGTGGTTCCCAAAGTGGTCCCTACGGGCCCCCAGGGGTCCCCGGGATCATTCAGGGGGTCCGTGGAAAATTAAAATTGATTTGGGGGCCCCTGAACAACGTCAGGGGGTCCGCGCAAGGTTTAATATAAAATAAAAAAATTATGACACATTTTTATTACTATGGAAGTTAAAATAAATAATAGAAGCTGTTGATTGCTTTTCCGTCTTCCTATTTGGTAGAACATAGATTCAGTGCCGTTATGAGCCTCATCACGAAAAAAAAAGAAACCGACTAGAAATTAGTACTCGTGGGGATTTGCGGTTGCTACTCACAAACATTGAGCCGAACCTAAATACACTCATAACATCCCATCAGGTTCATTCAAGTCATTAATTTTTTTTTCTTTTTTTAAACAAAAGTTATAATTTCAATAAATACTTCTTCAACAAAATGTTTAATTTATATTTTATTTTTACGTCACCATTTACCATTCAAGACATCAAAGTTAAATTTGTAATTGTTCTATTATGCATTTATGTAGTAAATGGGTGAAAACCCAGGGTCCGTGGGCAAGTTTTGACTATGAAAAAGTGTCCGTGGGCATAGATTATACAATTACTATAGATGGGAATTAAACGCAAATTCTCGTTAACCTAATGCGAGTAAAACGAGAAGCGATAAAAATTTAAAAAAAACACCATTTTGCGATGTGGGAAATCTCTTTCTTCCTCACAGGCATAAATGCAACGCAAGAAGAGCACACAAAAGCTGTTCACGACACTAACACCAATGACCTCCCGACAGCGGAATGTTTACATTTTTAATCTGTCTCCAATGCAATACGTCATATGCACCACAAATATCCTGATTTCACCTGTTAACAGTGATTATTTTTAATAACTTTTGCCACAAATGAACACTAAAATGTCCCCAAAAGAGTTTCTTCAATGCCTTGTTATGGAATGTTTAGCAGACAATAAGAAAAATCCCGGAAGAAAATTTTTTAGGGTTCCAGCACCGGCAGAAACGTATATTTTTATATTATTTGCGAGCAGAAAATCACCAAAACTTAAAGAAACCCGTATATATTACCGATATTCACATTTGAACTTCGCAAATTTTGAAATAAATTCACAAAACTATATGTTTTCGTTGTTTTTTATTATTACCGGACTTTGTTTTGATGTTGATTTTAGACGCAGTATTGCCAATATGTAAAATGTATATGCTTATGTATTCAAATGACTTAGGTATTCAATAAAAACGTATTCAAATCCGAGATGTGGCACCACTGTATACGACACACACGCAAAATCAATTCCTATCTTCACAAAGAAAATGAGGCGGGTAGAACAACAGTTTCTCATACTCTTCTAACCGAAAATGTCTTCTTAGAATTTTCCCATCTATAGTAGTTGTATTAATCTATGCCGTGGGCAAGTTTTGACTACGAAAAGGGGTCCGTGGGCAAGTTTTGACTATGAAAAGGGGTCCGTGGGCCAAAATAGTTTGGGAACCACTGTTGTAAATCATACTAATATATAAAAATGAGTTGGTGTCTGTCTGTCTGTCTGTTCCTCTTTCACGCAAAAACGGCTGAACCGATTGACTTGAAATTTGGTATGAGTGTCTGTGGTAGTTCTGACTCCAACATAGGCATACGGAAAAGTATAGCGAGGGGTGGGGGGAGTAAGGGGAGGGGGTAAAGTGATTTCGAAACTTAGTTTTCCCTCTATGTTACTCTTTCGCGGGGAACTACTGAACCGATTGGCCTGAAATTTGGCATAGATGTTCGTCGGGGGTCCAGCCCCAACATAGACCCATTAAAAAGTTTTTAAGTTCTTTCCGGTTTTCTTCGTATTCTAAAACTTAGACAAAAAGCTTAACCCGGCAACGACGGGTATGCAAGCTAGTTTACAATAAATAAACAAACAAACTTGGATATTATTAAAAAAAAGATGAGAAAAACTACAGTTGCCAGGGCCCAATCGTCAAATACTCTATATGAGGGCAGAACAACATTTTATGAAAAAATTCATTTGTATCGGAGAGGAAGAAGGATATGTCCGATTGGATTTTGATGTATGGAACGGTTATGTAAAATTGTATTTTAAACACATTTCGTTTCTATAAATTTTTCGATACTATACACCGTTTTCGAGAAAATATTGGCTATGGGAATAAGTTATTTGGGATTTTTTTGTGAAAAATCTTCTTTATTTTTACTTCAACTTACAAATAGATTTTATTAAAAGAATGTTCCATTGGAAGTTAAAACGTTAGCCCATCTTTCAGACAAAAGACGAATTCCTTGAGGAAAGTAGGCCTGCTCTTTCGCGCTGATCCAGTCATGCACTCATTTGTTCACCTCCTCATATGAATGGAACCGCATTCTAATAAGATCTGATTGCATCAATCTAAACAAGTGGTAATCAGAAGGCACAATGTCTGGGAATTATGACGGGTGGTGTAGAACTTCTCATACCCTTCTAGGTATGTTTTGACCGGCTTAGCAAAGTGTGGCCTTGCGTTGTCGTGGAGTAGAATCCACTTGTCATGCCTATCGGCCAATTCTGGACGTTTCTCGCCAATCCCTAGCCCCAAATATAGTAGTTGATATCGATAGACTTCGCCACTGATGGTTTCTGACGATTTCAACGTAATTCAAATCTCACTTTGTCTCTAATATTTTTTAATTTATTTTATTTATATAAAGTTTCATTTTATCTAATTTCTCAATTTTTCTATCTTAATTTTGTACGCTATTGAGTTATTGGAGTCATATCTGTTCCGTAGCGATATTGTAAATAAATAAATAAATCACCACTTTTAAAGCGATGCATCCAAAATCTGCATGTGGATTCTGCTAGAACATGATTACCATAGGCTTCAACAAGCAAACGATACGATTTCGCGGCACTTTTCTTCAAAAAGTGGTAAAGTAAAACTTCTCGTAATGACGCTTACTCGGGACAAATCTCAACATTTTCAGCAAGAGAAAAGTAGTAGTTGTTTACAAATGTCACATACTATGTTTGACAGCTCACACATACACCTTCCAAAGCCCTGTAATGGTGCATGGGGACGTGCGGCTAGCGGCACCTATTCACAATCGCTAAGAACTTATTATCATAGCTAATAGAAAAAAGTATTCAATTTGTATGGGACAGGAGGGAAGATGTGCGTCCAACTGGATTTTGATGTATAGATAAGTTATTTAATCATATTCATATGTAAAATCATATTTTAAACACATTTCATGTCAACAATTTTTTCAATACGACTGTCCGTTTTCGAGAAAACTGTAAAAAACTGTTTCATTTGTATGGAAGAGGGGGGAAGGAAAAATCCGAGTTTGCCAGTTCAAGAACTTAAGCTAGCATCAGACGAGCACACAAAACCTTAACACGTGTGATGATTGACGTCACGAAAAAAACTCAAAACACATTTCAAACACATCTGACACGACACGTCCTTACACTTGAAATGTGTTGTTATCAGACGGTGTGAAATTTTTTTCCACATAATCGGATTTTTGTCCCAAAACGTGTTAACGTCGCTAGTCTTCCCACGAAATTTTGTCACACAATTACACACTGTGTTACGCAGATTGAGTAGTTATCAGACGGAGTGAAAAGCCTCAAAAGGTGTGATGATGGAAGACGTGTGACAGCAGTCGAAATCGTCTGACACACTGATTTGCTATCAGACGGTGTGATAGCTCTCTGACATTTTGTGTATTTTTCTCAAGCAATTTTGACAAGCAATTGTGCGGTATTTTCAATTTGTGAAGAAAAATAAAATAAAATTAAAATGTCAAAAAGGAAATATGAGGAGATGATGGATATGGCGATTTTCGCAGCTTATATTGTGGAAAGCAGTGACGACGACGACGACGACGACGACGAGTCAATGGGTCGAAAGCGCAGTTGTTGGACAAAGGATTGGGTGTCGCGTCGCGAGGAGGGTTTCTTTCCCAAATTGATGGTGGAATTGCGCTCTGAAGAACCCGAATTGTATCGGAATTTCTTACGGATGTCGGTCGGTCAATTCGATAATTTGCTAACAATTGGTGAAGTCGCAGATAGAAACATAACAAAAGCTATAATTAAACATAACAAAAGCTATAATGGCCAATCTGGCAATTATTGAAAACCCGTATGGTGATTTAATTGAACGGCGTATCAAAATTCCACTTTGAAGTCAAACTTTCCAATAAGATTTTTTTAAAACTTGTTCCAATTGGATTTTGATGTATAGAACTTTAATGTAGAATCATATCCTAAACAACTTTTGTTCTTGCACTTTTTTGATAAGATGCGCCGTTTTTAAGATATTCGCTATAACACAGTGCGTGTGAAATGGCACGAATTCATGCCAGTTTACACATTGGGACATTTTCCCACAGTCTTAACACAGACCGAAAAATGTCATCGCACATACCACGTTTTACACAGGGTTATCAGACGGAGGCAAAATTCGTTTAACACACGTCAAAAAAATTATCGAAACACAGGTTATAACACGGTGTATAAACAAAAATTCTGTCACAATTTAAGTTATCAGACGGTGTTAACTGGTGTTACAATTTTGTGACGTCAAAATTACGTCAGTCATCACACGTGTTAAGGTTTTGTGTGCTCGTCTGATGCTAGCTTTAGTATTACCATTTATTAGAAACGCAACTATACAAAATTTCAAGCCTTTAGCCCAATCCTTTCGCGAGTTATGACGTTCACGGACAGACAGAAAGACAGACGGACGGACATGCGGAAATCAAAACCTTTTGTCATCCCTAACACCAAAGTGTAATTCATTTTTGTGTCCGATGATTGGTTCGATGCGTTACAAACGGTATACTAAATCTAATATACTTCTATATGATATATCATATAGAGTATAAAAACCCCCAATATCATACAGTGGAACCTCGATAAGTCGAACCTTGATAACTCAAAGATTTTTCAATCCCCTTGAACTTCCCTATCTTATTCCTTGTTATTTCATTTCGATAGCTCGAAATACCTCAATAAGTAGAAGTTTTGCACAGGCTTCAGACAGGCCGGGTTGAATCAGAAAAAAATTGGGTCAAATTTGGATCGGACAGAATCTGGTTAGTTTCGGATTGGTTCGGATCGGTTCGAATTTGAATTTTTTGTTTTTTAGCAATAATAACTTACATTAAACAAACTTTACCACTTATCAGACTTTTAACAGCTCAGAAACCATGCGACAGGGTCACGTGATCCCTAGTAGCGCTGGCAAAGTATAACGGTCTCTACTTCAATAGCGCTACTAAAATCATCACGCTGCTGCTGGTAGTAGCAGCGCACTAGGGTTCACACGGTGCTACTGAAACGGCTGTCACTAGCGCTGGCAAAACAGCGTCGTGTGACTGCCGCATAAGGTATTGCTGTCCGCGCGAAGTTAAAGCGGCGCACGGGGCAAAACCTATCGCCCCCTTCTTTTCTAAAAAAAAAGAAAATAAGAATGAATTTTTGGAAGCTCGGAAATTTTGAAAGAGATCAGACGGAAGATTTCAATGCTTACTGTGTATAAGGAATAAAATAGCAATTTTTTCACAATATATGAAAATCGGATTTTCTTGTCACTGCCCGAAATTTTCGTAATTTTTTTATGCTCAACTTGGACTTAAAAAATTAATAAATATTAGTGTTCTTTAAGACATTCTAGTGCGAAAATGCACCAGTGGTAAGAAATTGGTTAATAGGGTGACCAGATTTTCCCGGAATTGCCGTAAAAGTCCTAGATTTTTGCATATCGTCCCGGAGTCCCGAAATACTAAACTTTCGTCTCGGATTTTTCAATTGAGTTTTTATATTTGATCAAACAGTACAAAAACGATAACCAAATATGTGAAAAATGTACTTTACTTCGGCTGAGGGTTGCTCCGAATAGCATTTTTTTTTTCGTTTGTGTAGCATATTTTTAGCAATTTTCCACAAGAAGTGCATGTATTTCAAAAAATTTAGCCCGCGGCGCGCTTCTTTTGTTTGGCATTTTTACGATTACTGATACGGTTCTTTGTGAAGCGCAAAAGTTAGTTTTCGTTTGAGATTGAACTTCTGCGGGTTATAGTCCGCGGGAACACATCGGATGGTAAATCGTTCAAAAGTCTTGTTGTTCGCGGAATGAAGGAACTTTACTTTACTATACGAAAACTTTACTATACGAAAACGGGGAGGCTCAAGGAAGAAGTCGTGCGCGCATGCAACTGCACGAGAGGGCTAGGGAAAACATACAGCCATGTTCAAAAGTGTTAGGCACCCCCAGTTTTTAGTGTATCCCGTGGAAAATGAGAGAAACGGGATTTTTTAGGTC
This sequence comes from Chrysopilus asiliformis, assembly GCA_964034945.1. NCBI lineage: Eukaryota > Metazoa > Arthropoda > Insecta > Diptera > Rhagionidae > Chrysopilus > Chrysopilus asiliformis. The sequence goes on along the minus strand of OZ035961.1, from coordinate 85,420,905 downwards.
ATTCAAAAAAATAAAACAAATTTTAAGATTATAAACAAACTAATTTAAAGCCATATTGTAAGCAATATTTTTAAGAAAATCTATTTTTGGCGATAAATTCATGGAGACTTTTTGTGGGGTATTTTTTTATAATGGACTTTTCTTCCGATTGCATGTCGTGATTTTAGTTGCAATTAAAATTTTTCGAAAATATTGAATCTGAAATTTAAACAGATTTTAATGGGCCATCAAATTATTTAGTTTTTAACGAAAAATTTCTTTAGTTTTATTCTACCGGTTAAATTTATTTTTTCTTTTGCAATGAAATTTTGATGCCAATAAAATTGTGCTGTTTCAAAAATGTATCCTATCCATTTTTATGCAATTTCCTTCAGTTATTAGCCTGAAATAAGAAATTTAATTCTCGAAGCGAAATCCTTTGCATCAAATGTCAATGTTGAATATGGGGGCTGAAGGCATCAACTTTTTTTTCTTTTGTTTGCAAACCGGGGGCTTTGAGGTAACTCTAAGGGCAACCGGGTCGACCCTGTTCCCATCACACGCTTCTTCAAAGCGAAACTGGCATTCAGGCTCCACAACTAATCACTGTTTAGACTCGAAAACCATCAAATGCTGCTCTATCGCCGCAGGATTTTCATGAAGCGAATGTTGCCCCAAAGACAAACCGCCGATCACCAATTTCCCCACTAAAGCAATTGTGGCTTTGCAGACGCCTTATTAATCAGTGCGTCGTGCTCGTCACTTCTTACGCTTCTTGTACGCAGATGTGAATTATAGATGTAAGTTTTTAGTCCCGATTGCGTAAATTGCTGCATTTTAAAGTCGCAAAGAACAAATCTCATGTGCGCGTGCCTTTCGATTCTATTTGGGTTGTTTTTTCTCCGAAAAATGTCAATATAATAAACAATTGTTTTGGGAAGTTCATTGCGGTACTCTGGAATTGTAAGTTAGTAACCTCATTCAAACCTTTTATCAATGTCGTTTTAAAAGGCAAAAATTACTTTCATTAATCAGGCGCCGGATTAATGAAAGTAATGTTTGCCTTTTAAAACGGAATTTTAAAAAACGGGATTCTGAAAAATGGTGTTTTAGAAAACGGGATTTTTTTACACGGTATTTTTAAAAACGGGATTTTGGAAAACAGGATTTTAAATACGAGATTATAAAAAACGGGATTTCGTACCCAATCCAGAAATCATAGATTTTGATAGAGCATTTGTGGAGTATTTTGAAGAAAAATATCCGGAAACACAAAAATAACATCAGAAGATACCCTGAAAAGGGCTATTCAGGAGGAATGGGATTTTATAAGTGACGACACGAAAATAGGCTTGTAGCGACAACGTCGAAAAGACTCGCTGCTGTAATAAGGGCTAGGGGTGGGCCCACCTAATATTAGTCAGATAAATAAATTTTGATATTCTTAAAATCACATTGTTTCACTATCATATTATATACACGTAAACAGGAAAAAATTGATTTTGAAATGGTGCCTAACACTTTTGAACATGGCTGTAAGTTGGGAAATTTCGGTAGAACATTTCCCATGGAAATATTTATAGAATATGCTGAGTACCCCAACAGAGCGACGATGCTCGAGAGACGGTAATGAATCTGTCAAAGATTTGTCTCTAATCAGTCGGATTGCACATTTTTGAATTTGGTCCAGCAGTTGCAGGACAGTTTTTGGTGCTCCAGCCCAAATGTGCGAATTATACCCAAGTCTCGGTCGAATGTAGGTCTTGTAGATTGCATAGTCGGGCGTTTTCAATTCCCATTCTATTTCAATTCCCATTCGCTTACTGAATGGTATTTGAAATTTATACTCCATTACCATTCAGTAGTGAATCGAGATATTTCAGATTTTGTAAAATAAAAATTCATATCTTTATATAAACTAAAACTTTATTCATCGGGTCATAGTGTAAATTTCTCAAGAAAGTAGATTTTGTATAATATTTTAAAACATTTAGAATAATGTTTTACATAACTTTTCACCTCTTCTCCAACAAAGAACGAAAATTACCAACCGTAAAATATGTTTTTAGACTCTATATGATATACATATAATATAGAAGTATATTGGATTTAGTAAACCGTTTGTAACTCATCGAACCAATAATCGGACACAAAAATGAACTACACTAGGGTGCTAGGTATGACAAAAGATTTTGATTTCCGCATGCCTGTCCGTCTGTCCGTCCGTGAACACCATAACTTTCGAAAGGATTCAGCGAGAGGCTTGATATTTTGTATAGTTGCGTTTTTCGTAAATGGCTAGGTTAAGTTCTACAAACGAAATAGTTTCTTGCAATTTTCTTGAAAACGGTGAGCCATATTGAAAAATTTATAAAGGTGAAATATGTTTAGAATATGATTTCACATAACCGTTCCATACATCAAAATCAAAACGGACCACTCCTTTCTCTTTTTCTAAATAAATATTTTGTCAGTCATCATATAGAGTATTTGACGATTGAACCCTGACAATTGTAGCTTTTCTTATGTTTGAAAATAGAAATGAAATTCCTTGATGGTTTTTTTAGTAAAATAAAAGTTAGATACCTATATTTGTTTTTTTTAGAAATGGCAAAAAAGGTTCGTTCTTCCACAAAATAAATTGAGATTTTTGAAAAATTTGTCATACGTAAAACTTGCAGAGATTACACTAAAAATATACCAATTTAAATGCATTGGCTGGCTTTTGATAATACTTTTTAAATTTTTCGTTGAAAGTTAAACCCTGCATACACTGTACTAAGGCCTCCGAAAAATTGTGATTTACACTATTTATCAAATTAATTTTCATCGTTAGTATAAAAAATCCACTGGGAGAAGCACAACATTTTCTATTTCAGAGTAAAAAGGAGCGAAAAAAAATTCGATGCCGGGACATATGCCCCGGAATTGCCCCAATTTCATACACGAGCCATACATCAGCAGGCGGGTAGATGGGTCTGGAGACAAGAAACGTCACAGCTGACCTCGTGTCGTACGCATACCAGGATAGCGAGATTTTTCGCACAGTGTCGATTTTTATACATAAAACTGGATGTCAAAAGTAAATCCGTATACGAAAATATAAGCCCTGCACATGTGAGATTGTGTTTTCTGTTTATTCGTGTAGTTTTTGTACGTTACTGTATTTTATTTTGCTATATAGGAGAACTTAACCTTAGCCAAATGTAGTAACAGACATGTGAGCGACATTTGAGATTGTATTTGTTTATGGAATTTGTGCCAAAGTATTGTGGCTATACAAACATGTCCTTTATATCCTTTCTGTGGGGTATTTGCACACGTGCATTTTTCACATTTTCTCAAATATTCGAAATGTCGTCCTTTTTTGGTGCTTTTTCATTGCCTTATGTCCTTACTTTAAATTATAGTTACATTAATAGGTCATTTTTCCTTTGAAAATTCGTTATTTACATTCGGAAACCAAGTGTAATGAAGTACCAAGTGTAATGAAAATTTTCGACCCCAATAGTAAAATTCTTTATGATTATTATTCATGAGTGCATTTCAATCACTTTTCGATTATCTTCTTTTAGGTTATCTGCCTTTGAAAAATCTTATTGAAGAATTCATTAAAAAGGATACATATTTTTATTCTAATTATGAGGATTTTGCCATCATTTGATGAAATATTAAATATTATAGTCCCGTAAAAAGAGAAATATACTTTAATTACAAATACAATGCATATTATTTTATTTTAACATAATACACAAAACAATTAAAATATTATTAGTAAACGATCCGGCCATCTAATATTTAAATATTTGTTTTGAAAAATTAACCACTCCTGGCAGACACTATGTAGCCAGTATAGTTTATTTAAAAGAATTATAATCTAAAATGTTTTTATTGTAAAATTAATTTGATCGCAATAAACATTATTATTATTATTATAGGGTTTTTCTTTAAATTTCCATTTTTACTTTCCTCCGCTATAGAGGGAAAGTATTGTATTCATGACGGAGACCGACTCGAGAACGGGGGGAGATAGAAACTTTCTGATTAGTACCGGAAAAACCGGAAAACGGATTTCGATCCGCTTCAGGCAAAATTATGAGGATGTCCGTGCATCTGCCGGTCTGTCTGTCAGTCTGTCTGTCGGTCTGTCTGTCTGTCTGTCTGTTGGTCCATAATTTTTCGGAATCACTCAAAATCTGTATATAAGATATGAAAAACCACAAAAAAATGCAGGAAATTTTATTTCCTTTAACCCTTAGAGGCACAGAAAACTAGCAAATATCTTTACCCATCCGGCACACCGAAAAGAACTTTTTTTTTGAATTTTGTTGGTGGTGTCAGTTCAAAGTTTCATGCGGCAATGGAAGACGATTTAATCGGTGGTACAATTTCGGTACCACCATGCAGCATTTGTTGAGATAAAGGTGGTAAATCGAATGTACCACCAAGCCTTTAAGGGTTAAATTTGGTTAACCCTTCTATTATGTGCAGGTCATGTTATGACCCAAAGAAATTTTAACCAAAATTTTTATTATTAAAAATTCTATGAGATCAAACTTCTTTTCAACAGTGGAGCACAGAGTGAAACACTTATTGCGGAGATCATGTATAAATTGTAATTTACGATTATTTTGTATGCATTATATGGGGAAATACACGTGGGTCATTTTATGACCTAATAGAAGGTTAAATGAACTTTTTCTGTTTTTCTTCAAAAAAAAAATTGTATGTCGATAAAAATCTACGATTTTGGTAAAAATCACCCACAAAAAATCGCCAGCTAAACGCGTTCTCCAGTTATTTAATATCTGTACAACGGCCTGATCGACAGAGAGATGCACGGACATAATTTTGCTTGAAACGGATTTCGTACTGACCCGAAATTTTCTATCTACCCTAGTTCTCGAGTCAACCACCATCATGAATACAATACTTTCCTTTTTAGCTACGCAGAGGAAAAATAAAATCCGGAAAAAATTGCGCTGCAACAGGTTTCCGGTATTGGCCTGCCGCAATATGTCTCGCCAGAGGTTCCGGTCGCGTGCCGATGTCCTCCAGTTTTGCATCCCAATTTCTCTTCGCGTCCTGGTCAACGTCGTCTTGCCGTTTGAGGTTGGGTCTTTCTCGTCATCTTGTTGTTAACCCATTCGGTATTTTGATGCCATATGGCAACGCAGTTAAAAATTTGAATTGACTTATTATTTATTTATTTTCAACACTCTATTCTCATTCAGTGCACCTTTAACTGCATTTGTGACTCAATTTTGATTTTTTGAGTAAAAAGCTGGACTACAGTGGACGTATTTGTAAAAAATAAAAATTTTTATTTTTATTTTTTTTTGTTTTAAATAAATATTAATAGCTTAAACATCATTAATTTGTATAGAGAGAATCTTTAACCCCCATCGAAAAAACATGTACCGAACGGGTTAATAACCTACCACAGGAGACTTTCCGAGCCCGGTCACTTTCACTCATTCGAGTGATATGACCAGTCCACCGGAGTCTGTTGAGTCTTGACTACGGGCACGTCTGATATCTCTCATAGACCTCGTCATTGTAGAGTCTCCGGAATCCCTCCCCCCCCCATAACACCACATAATGAAAAAAATGAAATAATTGTTCCGGTTTTCGTTATGTTTTTCCTTATTGTAACGGAAATTTAATTCCGTTATAACGAAATTTGAAGAAAAAAATACGTTATAAACGAATTTTTCTACAAAACAAAATTTTAAAACTGCTTTACATATCAAAGAAATTTTTTTTTTAATTCATAAGAATCTTTTTATTTGAATGCAATTTTTGTTGGGTTTTCTGCTTATTTAATTGTCTGGAAATAGATTTCTGTACTGTTGTGTTCCACATCAATAGCACAATCGATGTATAAACAAAATATTTTCCTTTAGTTGACTCAATGCCAGGCTTTGGGTTAGCATACCACCCACCCTGTCTTCTGTTTACCTCGGCTTGTTCTCCACCATAGAAAAAAGTGGTAATGCTGAATTAACATAATTATTTATGCACGTGCTCCAGTAAAAACGGTAAAAACCGCTGTAAAAAACATTAAAATTGTTAACATACTGAAAGTGGAGCCAGCGAATTGAATATCTTTGCAAGGAAATGTGAAAATTCAAGAAAAAAATCTGAAAATAAACGAAAACTCGTCTGTTGGGAAATTTATTATTTTACATTTAAAATGTCTTGTTATTAAAACATTTTCCCTTTTGGTATTTTGAAAGCGTGCGCAAATAAATGTCCATAAAGCAATTAAATGGAAATGTTGTAATTACACAAAAAGAATTTACTTCAGTCATTTACACATTTTCATAAAACTTTAAATTGCTTCGGCAGTCACTTGGATTTATTTGCTGTTTATAAAGTCAAGTCAAGTCATTCGGGGCAAAAGAAAATTATAAATTTTTTTATTATATTAATTATTTGTTTCTTTAATCTGGAAATTGAGATCTTCAGAGTTTCGGTCGTTTATTTAACTTTGTCTGTTTTTCATGGTGTTAGGTTTTATTCATTAGTTAAAAGTAGGTTTAATCATAGTATAGATAAGGGTTTTTCAGTAGCATTGTATCTTAAGATTTTTATACATGCAAGCATCCCTCAATAAGGGGCGTTTTTAGTCTCGCCAAATTTCAGAGGTACATTTATTAAAACGTCGTATATCAAGGTCTTGTAATTTTTCTGTCAGTTTTTATAAATATATATATAATGTGTACATGATTAAGGAAAAAAATCCGAAGTAATGACAAAATTTATAATAGATTAAACGTTCAAAGCAGGGATGGGAAACGATATCGGAACGTAACGAAATAACGAGACGAAATACCCAGTTTCCGGTGTTTTCCTTAAAATTGCGTTATAGCGTTATAGAAACTTAATTCCGTTACAATAACGAAAGACGTAACAAAAAAAAGACAAAAAAATATTTCGTTTTTTCGTTATTTTTTATTGCTTTTTTTATTTTCTATTATTTTTTTTGTTAACCCCACATAAACCCCACAAGCATAACCCCCACAGACCTACCACCTACATAAAATATAATTAAAAACATAACAAAAGCTATAATTGCCAATCTGGCAATTATCAAAAACCCGTATGGTGATATTCGTACAAAATTCGAACAGTTGTACCAAAATTCCACTTTGAAGTCAAACTTTCCAATGAGATTTTTTAAAATTTATTCCAATCAGATTTTGATGTATGGGAGTTTTATGTTCTTGCACTTTTTTGATAAGATGCACCGTTTTTGAGATATTCACAAAAAACGTTTTCGTTCGTATGGGGGGTACCCCCCCTAATGGTCCATTTTTGCCCATTAACGAACTTAGCCTCGCATTTTACGAAAAACGGATCTGCGTAAAATTTCAAGTCTCTAGCTCAATCCGTGCGCCCGCAATCCGCGCCACAGACAGACGGACGGACATGCTAAATTCAACTTTTATTATTATTCTAAACATACTGGTGTAATTCATTTTTTTGTGTGATGACTGGATCTTGGCGTTACAAACGGTAAGGCAAATCTAATATACCCATATGGGTATAAATATGGTGGTAGTACTTTTAATTATATTTTGATTCTAACACGGACTTTGTTTTGGCCAGATTCACTCTATTTCTGGAGATATGAAAAAGAAAATCTTTTAAGCAACTTTTTTGGTATAGAAAATATTTTCTTTCCGTATCTTCAAAAGTAGGAAGAATGTGGCGAAAACAAAGTCCTACTCAGAATGTTAAAATATCCTAAAATTCAATAGCTTTGGCAACACCAAAAATGTTGTTTTGTTGGGCAGTGCTTTTTTAAATTAAAAAAAAAAAACTTTTATGAAATTTGCGTCTATTTGATATGCAGGGTAAGTTTTGCCATGCTGCTTGCAAGTCAATCAAAAACAATAGGTTTTGATTAAAAAAAAAAGAAACCCGTTGCCATGCTATTTCTAAAATTAATAGTTTTTGAAATATCGTAAAACTATAACGAGCCTAATTTTTTAAAAACAACATCCCAGTTGAAAAATTAATAACCAACAAAGGGCATGTGGCTCTACTAATAGACTAGCGGCTATAGTTATCTTTCAACTGAGACCTTCCTTTTAAAAAATGAAGCTCGTCATAACAAGTCCGCTTTAGATTTGGTTAAATCTATCATGAGCCTACCCTGCAAAACTGCCCTGCGTATGAGATAGACGTATGAAATCTGCCATGATTTTTTTCATCACCATCAACTCGAGATCTGAGTGGTCAATCAAATAATCATGAGATGAAAAATCGCAAATGGAGAGGCCGGAGAAAACACTAAGATATTTAAAACCGACGAAATCTTATATTGAGGTTTATTAATTGGGTACCTTTTGTTATGACGATTTTTTTTTCGCATTTTTTGAGCTCTTGAGTCTGACAACATATGGCACCTGGACATCTGTTACGCTCTCTCCATCGCTGGTCTTCGCCTATCTCTCATTGATTCTTATTCTTGTTGTCTTGACTGTACCTCGCCTCGCTTTCTAAATGATGGCGATTTAAGCCCAATGGTATTCCCTTATTTGTCGACCTGAAAAATTTTCTTCCTGAAAAAAACCTATTTATGATCCTTGATTTAAGTTTGTAAAATTAATTCCTATAAAGTAAACTAATTAATTTTCGAAAGTACATTCTTTTAGTAATAATTTTCGTTTACAATAGGAGTTTGTGTTGATTATTCCGGATCTTTTAATTAAGGTCCAAAACAAGCTTCTTTTTTAATCTCAGGGCTACAAATTATGCTTAAACTAATTAAATTTCAAAGGTTAAACAAAAAATGTTGTTTTTCAATCTGCCGGCAACGACAACGTTGGGTAGAAAAACTTTTCTAATCTTAATATTTAGCACGATATGATAGAAAAATCAAACACCACTACCACCATCAGCAGGGTCAATATCAAGCAACCCTTAAATACGATCTCAACTCGACAGCATAATTTTATGAGTAGGGACTACCAAAATCGAAGAAGAAGAAAAAAACTTCCATCACGAATTTCGCTAAATGTACCTACTTAAAATTTAATGTTCTATATTATGTCATGGTTTATTGTTCATCAGATAAGTTGGAAAGAAATTTACTTTACTCTTCTACGAAATTTTAATTAATCCTCTCAGGACAATACAAAAACCAAAAATCGAAACTTTTTAGAAGATGGTATCTTAATACCAACTATAGATACTAAATCAACAAAATCAACGGCATGCCAACCGAGTGGAAGGACAACAAAAAGGAAATCCGATGGAAAAGTGGAAAAACACTCTTCTTTGGCTGAAAAGTCGGTAGCGTGTTGAGTTTTGGTCCTTTCGGCTTTTAGAAATATCTCTTTAGAAACCAATAGATAGGAAATACCGTTTATAGGCAAACATTCAGGCACTTGAGCTTGTCATCTCCTCTATTCCGTTTTTCGGTGGAGGGAAATCTAAAACATGAACAACATTAAGGATATCGGCAAGGATATACGAGGCATACTAGATTTCATCTATGGCCGGAAAGGATTTTTGGGGTGCAAGGAAGCGGTTAGACAGCGAGAAGGCCATCCGTAACAAATGAACTAAACTCGTAATGGAAAATGTCGTCGCAAACAGCAGAAATGGCAGGATAAATGGGAAAAGAATTAGGGAAGAGCATTTTCATTTTAACCCAATTTCTAGCATAGTATATACAGATGGAAAATTCAGATCACATTGCGATGTCTTTATACAAGATGCTGTTTTGTAGTCGTCGTATGTCTATTTGAAATTTCGGTGACGACATATACCGGACTATTCCTCTATTGACTCTTGGACGGGGGAAAAATGTCAAGACGAACAGGGGTGGAAATACTATTAGAGAAAAATACAATTACAGCGCAAAAGAAAATTCTCTATTCCATTTAACTTTATTTTAGATGAGTTGTTATTTTATTTTTAGGACACGAATGACCCTGATTAATGTGATTTCGTTACAAAAATAAACCATTGTTGTACAGTACATAGACATGAACCTTGTGGTACCCCGTGAATTTTATCGCATGATTGTGATTTTTGTGCTATTTGGGATGATGGTGATCTTTATTCTTAGAATCATGTTCTTGTTTTGGCAGGTGTCTGCCAATTAGGTTCTTTCGTGAGTATAGCCTCGGAAATTGGAGGTGGATCTGGTCGTGATAGACAGATAGACAACTGAAAAAACATAGAAATATTTTTTTGTTGTTGTTGTTGGTGTTGTCGTTCGCCGGGAGATGAAAATATGCTTTCTTGTGTTTTCGACCTTGTTGGGTTTTCACCGATTTTTCCGATTTTTCACTTTATTTCGAAAGTTTTCTTTAAAAAAAAATTTAGTTGAGTCTACATTCAGGTGATGTTGACATATTTTAACGACCTCGTGACTCAATTCTAAACATGTTGTTTTTATTACAAATAAAACATTTTCATAATAGATTTTCACGGAGCAAGTCGTAAAAATGTGGAAAAATTTATTATGTTGATTACCGTAGTTGATGAAATCTCGTTTCCAGATACCATCTCTGAATTGAAACTTAATTATGCTCGGTGCCAAATTTAGTTTCTGGTGTGGGTGGCTCCATTGAACTTTTTCTACAGGTGAAATTTTCTATTCAGAAAAAAAAGAATTTCTTCACGATTCATATATAAATAGAATAGAAAATTTTGCTAATTTAATGAATTTCGTTTTTTTTTGGTTAGGGCAATGAACCTGTAAGTTGTACTCGTTTTGTTCGACATTTAACTCAATTATTGGCAGTAAATTCAAAGAACGATGCACGAAAATGCCCCTTGACTAACTTTTGGGTTTCACTTTCGTAGTACATCCATTGGAAAGGTAATTTGCTCTACTTTCAGAGACATAAGCTCTTTTTTAACGGGGAACTGCAGGGGGATGGTCAGCTGCCATCTTAGGGGCAATGATTTTTTCATGCATTTTTCGACGATTTTTATGCCCCCGGGCTAACTTTTGAACCAGTTCGGGTTTCACTTTCGTAGTACATCCATTGGAAAGGTAATTTGCTCTAGTTTCATGGACATAAGCTCTTTTTTGGCGGGGAACTGCAGGGGGATGGTCAGCTGCCATCTTAGGGGCACTGATTTTTTCATGCATTTTTCGACGATTTTTATGCCCCCGGGCTAACTTTTGAACCAGTTCGGGTTTCACTTTCGTAGTACATCCATTGGAAAGGTAATTTGCTCTAGTTTCATGGACATAAGCTCTTTTTTGGCGGGGAACTGCAGGGGGATGGTCAGCTGCCATCTTAGGGGCACTGATTTTTTCATGCATTTTTCGACGATTTTTATGCCCCCGGGCTAACTTTTGAACCAGTTCGGGTTTCACTTTCGTAGTACATCCATTGGAAAGGTAATTTGCTCTAGTTTCATGGACATAAGCTCTTTTTTGGCGGGGAACTGCAGGGGGATGGTCAGCTGCCATTTTAGGCGCACTGATTTTTTCATGCATTTTTCGACGATTTTTATGCCCCCGGGCTAACTTTTGAACCAGTTCGGGTTTCACTTTCGTAGTACATCCATTGGAAAGGTAATTTGCTCTAGTTTCATGGACATAAGCTCTTTTTTGGCGGGGAACTGCAGGGGGATGGTCAGCTGCCATCTTAGGCGCAATGATTTTTTGATGGAAAAATCATTACGCCTAAGATGGTAGCTGACCATCCCCCTGCAGTTCCCCGCCAAAAAAGAGCTTATGTCCATGAAACTAGAGCAAATTACCTTTCCAATGGATGTACTACGAAAGTGAAACCCGAACTGGTTCAAAAGTTAGCCCGGGGGCATAAAAATCGTCGAAAAATGCATGAAAAAATCAGTGCGCCTAAAATGGCAGCTGACCATCCCCCTGCAGTTCCCCGCCAAAAAAGAGCTTATGTCCATGAAACTAGAGCAAATTACCTTTCCAATGGATGTACTACGAAAGTGAAACCCGAACTGGTTCAAAAGTTAGCCCGGGGGCATAAAAATCGTCGAAAAATGCATGAAAAAATCAGTGCGCCTAAAATGGCAGCTGACCATCCCCCTGCAGTTCCCCGCCAAAAAAGAGCTTATGTCCATGAAACTAGAGCAAATTACCTTTACTACGAAAGTGAAACCCGAACTGGTTCAAAAGTTAGCCCGGGGGCATAAAAATCGTCGAAAAATGCATGAAAAAATCAGTGCGCCTAAAATGGCAGCTGACCATCCCCCTGCAGTTCCCCGCCAAAAAAGAGCTTATGTCCATTAAACTAGAGCAAATTACCTTTCCAATGGATGTACTACGAAAGTGAAACCCCAACTGGTTCAAAAGTTAGCCCGGGGGCATAAAAATCGTCGAATCCTGCATGGTTCTTTGACAGCTTTCGCAGTTTTCTTGACATGTTATGTGGTTTAAGAAAACACGGAAATGATTAGTAATCAGCAGATTTGTTCATGAAGTTTTTTTTTGCAATTATGAATTTTTTTCTTATTTTTAATAAATAATAAAACTTTGGGTTTACCCCCGTCGCACACTTCAGCTAAGCGAGCTCAACTACGTGAGCTAAGTTTCTCGCTGAATGTAAAATCCTTAGCATTTGCGTTGGCGACCGCACACTTCAGCGAAACTATGAAACTACATCGCGTAGTCATGGGCGACGCGGACTAAGCTCGCTCGCGTAGTTCAGACCTCAACTACGCGAACGACTTCGCTGGCATCGCTGACACTCACATATAAATATTTTCGGCGTTATACAGTGTAGAATCGGTGTTTGCAAAAGTGTAGTATTTTGTGGACATAAAAGTGTAAGGAAAACGTGAAAATTGAATTCTTTTGCGGAATATTTTCAATCGCGTTAAATAATTTATATCTAAAAATGGCTGCAGATAAAGTGGAAAAATGCATACATTGACCGAAAATATCGCCGCGTAGCTTAGCTCAAGTGTGCAACGAGGTGAGCTAACCCAGCTAGGCTATGTAACTATAGCTAGCCTCGCTCACATAGCTTAGCTCAAGTGTATGACGGGCGTTAGAGTCTTTGAGTAGGGTTGGCATGCTTTTTACCGGTTTTTATTGATTTACACTTATTTTTTAGTTAGGTTCAAATCATGTAACCTACTCTTTACTCAATTCCGTATTAGAACCGTGCCGAGCAAAGGTGAGCCGAAAACGCCAATAGCCGGATGTAAATTTGAGATGATCACAACAAATTTAAAGCTACTTCACAATACGATCGAAATTTTCTTCTATGCTTTTGTATGCTTTTGTATGCTTTTTTATTTACAATTGTCTAAACAGGCTGATTGTTCTAGCTGGACTCACACAGAGAAAAAATAGTAAATCTCTCTATTTTATAATGGGGAAACGTAACTATTATTAAAATAGTTAATTTCAATTACAAAAATTTGACTATTTTATATTTTTATAATAAATTTAATTACTTAGTAGTAAGATTTACTATTTTGTGGTTAAATTGACTATTTTTGTAATGGAAAATAACTATGTTAATAATAGTCGCTATTCCCCATTATAAAATTGATAGATTTACTTTTTTTCTCTGTGTGTGGTCCATTGCTTGTGTAGACATTAGTGCCAGCAATGCAAACCATACGTTTTTTTAAGTGTGGTGCAAATTTAGTTCGAGGGAGTATCGATTTTCTGGTTTTTGGTTCCATAAGTAAATTTTAAAATTTGGTGCTAGTTTTGATTCTGTTTTATAAAATTTCAAAAATTTGGTTTTGGTTTTTGGTTATTATTTAGTAATTTTTGCATTTCCTACCATGTTCTAGGGCTCGTATGTAAAAAACCGGAAAATTTCAAATACCGGTTTTCCGGTTTTTAATCGGTTTTTCATTTTTGATCGGTTTTTCATTTTTGATCGGTTTTTCATTTTTGATCGGTTTTTCATTTTTGATCGGTTTTTCATTTTTCATCGGTTTTTCATTTTTGATCGGTTTTTCATTTTTGATCGGTTTTTCATTTATAAAAAAAGCTGCCTTGACTACACTTAGAGAAAAAATTGGTCATATGGAAAAAATCATTCTTGAATTATCCAAATCAAAATTTTAATCCTATAGCAGCCAACCAAATAATTTTGTTAAATTATTCCTCGGCAACTGAAAAATTGGTCATATGAATAAAATCATTGTTAAATTGACAATTTATTTAATTACAAAAAAATTGTCAATTTGAGTAAATATTTTGGATGGGAAAACTTTGTTCAACAAAAAAATTGTTGTTTTAACAAACATAATTTAGAAATGATGTTTTGTTAGGTCAATAAAGCAATGGTGAAATTAATCCTATAATATAATACGATGAATGTCTGTCTGCACAACGATCTCGGAAACCCGCCTAACGATTTTCAGGAAACTTGGTGGTTAGGGATTTTCGGGGCTAAGGAATCGATCTAGATAGGTCTCACCTCTGAGAAAATTCCCCTCGATACCCCTCGCCGGGTATCTTCGAATTGGGCGGTCCGATCTTAATGAAACTTTACAGTATTACTAAGGGGGCTAAGGACTTTCGATTTTTCCACTATAAACCTAACTTTTCTACTACAAACCTGATGTTTATACCCGTATGGCGAAACCAAAGGGTATATTAACTTTGCCTTACCGTTTGTAACGCCAAGATCCCGTCATCGCACACAAAAATGAATTACACCAGTGTGTTTAGAATGATGAAAAAAGTTGAATTTTCCATGTCCGTCCGTCTGTCCGTCTGTCCGTCCGTCTGTCCGTCCGTCTGTCCGTCCGTCTGTCCGTCTGTCTGTCTGTCTGTGGCGCGGATTGCGGGCGCACGGATTGAGCTAGAGACTTGAAATTTTGCGCAGATTGGTTTTTCGTAAAATGCGAGGCTAAGTTCGTTAATGGGCAAAAATGGACCATTAGGGGGGTACCCCCCATACGAACGAAAATGTTTTTCGCGAATATCTCAAAAACTGCATCCTATCAAAAAAGTCCAAGAACAAAAGTTATTAAGAATATGATTCTACATAAAACTCCCATACATCAAAATCCGATTGGAACAAATTTTAAAAAATATTTTTGGAAAATTTGACTTCAAAGTGGAATTTTGATACAACTGTTCGCTGTTCACTTAAATCACCATACGGGTTTTCAATAATTGCCAGATTGGCAATTATAGCTTTTGTTATGTTTTTATATAAAAAAAATCAACACTATACCCAATTATATTCATCATATGAAGTTTAATTATGTAAGAAAGGTATCGTCTCACCGTTAGGTGGATTAGGCTGTGTGTTTTTCTAACATATTGCGTGTGTTTTTCTAACAGAGGTGAGACCTATCTAGATCGATAGGGCTCACCTCTCCAAAATTTCAGCAAAAGGACGACTTTGAGGTGGCCGCGCATGGCTCGGTTTTCCTGGTACTAATACCTAATATGTCGAAATGAGAAACAAATGTTATATTTACAATTTTTTGTTTTTCAAACAATTCCTGTGTCAATTCAACAAAAGAAATTTTGCCAATAGGAACGAGGCTTTTGTTATTATTTTTTTGAGTGTATTCCTTTAAATATAAAAACCAATCTACCTTTAATATCCCGGAACCGTAAATTAGGTTTATACCAGTAATATATAAGCTGTAAATTTTATTAATTATATGAAAAAATTAAGGGCTTCGCCCCTGACCGCTTCGCGGTCCAATCCCAGCCCGCGGGTCGACCTGTGGCCACCCTTTCTTCTCGGCATTCGCCTTTGCACTAAACTACGTCAAAATCACTTTAAAATTTCAAAACATAAATAATATCCATTAGAGATTAAAGGATCAATAAAAATATTACGCGAATAAAGTCAAAACAACCAATTTATCTCAACAAATTAATATTTGACCATTCGATCTATATTTGTACCTGTTAAAAACGCACGTTTGAATTTTTTGACCATATTGTTTCCAGAAAACGAAAAATTGGAAAATTATGGAAAAGTTCAGATTTCTTAATGCGCTACAAGTGAACATGTATTTTGTTTGCTTGTGTCAGGTTGCTTTTTTTGCCAATTTTTTAGTTTGCCTTGTGCAAGTGAAATGTTTACCCGCAACTTGTACACCTCTGATACGCTTGCTAAAGTTTAGCATCCCTTACATAATGGCAATGTCTGCCTAAGGTAAACGTTTTCTAAGGGATTAAACCGGGCGGACAGGGGGTTTGGTTTTTTAAAAGCTTTTATTTTTTTACCTTGCCCTCGTATCTGTGGGTGTGTTTGTGGGTCTGCTTGGGTCAAATCTTGCAATCTCATTTTGAGCATCTTACACTCATCTGATTGACTTCAAACTTTGCACACATACAATGGCAACACAATATTTTCACTACTTCGTCCTGGTAAGAATAAGCGAAGGTGATTAACATGATTATACTTTTCCTAAAATTTTCCGGCAATAAAATCTCATCTGGGGGTTTTCGACGTCGCTGAATCCGATTTTGACGTCTGTAAGGATAATCGAAGGTTCTGTAAGGATAACGTCATTATCCTTTTCCTCAAATTTTCCGTGAAAAATTTTATCTGGGGGGTTTTGTGGATCGCTAAATCCAATTCTGGAGTTAAAAACTCCGTAAAAATATCTCAAGGGTATCAAGGGTATCAATGGTATCAATGGTATCACGGGTATCAAGGGTATATATTCGAAGACTAAAAAGTATTAACAAGCGTGGCGAAAAACAGGCGTAATTTAGGATTTATAGTCATATTGATCAAATACAAAATGACTAATGCCCGAGGTCTTCATATTTAGTTTTTCTGTCAGATAGCTATACCGCAGATAAAGATATATCGAAGATATCTTTAACTTGGGCATCTTCATGAAAATTCCAACTCGGTATAGCAACTCTCGAAATAAGGTTCCACAACTCCTGCACACTGGATACAATAAAACACCACCTTGATACAAACTATCGTGACGTCACATAAAGAGGTATTTTCTATAATTGTGTGTTCTTATTAAAGGATTTTCGAAGTGAAAGGTACGATGCAAATTATCCGTTATAGCTTTCGAGTAATTCACCACCTTTATATCTTGTTTCGCGAAGCAAAGAACCGAAGAAATCAATGAAATCGTGGTCGAAATAGTGACCTTAAATTTGTAATCAAAAGCAGCATCACGGCTTGTTTCTAATCACGAAGGCTATTGTTTTGAATGTTTTATTGTCCGATCGTGGCGCTGAAAGCACTTCTGTCAAATGGAAACGATTTTCGGATTTCTTGTATGGTGTTTGGGATTTTTATCATATCATGATCCAGCGCCGCAATAACTTTTGAAACCTTAGCTACCACACGACCAGTGAGACTAGCCGAAACTTTTGAGAAATCAGCACACGCCCTTAAAAAACAACCTGTCGCAAAAAAACCGTAAAGCCAACAATGGTTGATCTCTGGGTGGCATTGCTCTGCTTCTGAAAATATTTAATAACAATAAATAACAAATTTCGTTTTTACCTATTATGATTAATACAGATTTCAGCTTCAATTCTAGGCAAAAGTGCTTGAAATGTTGCTTTTGTTAAGCGAAATCTCATGACAAATTCACTTTCACTCCAAGTATCAAAATGATTCACCCTTATTTGCAGTACGTAGGGTCTTGAAATGATTGGTGGTTCATCACTGTCAGAGTCAGACAAAATATTCACTTCCATTAACGAATCCACAGGTTTTTTCATACATTTTAACTTTCCGATTTCAATATTTTAATTTTATTCTACAACTGTCAACAACTGCTTTAAAAAGGGAGTGGTGGCGCTGGGGTAAAAATATACACAAAATTTCAAGATATCTCGACCTCAGACCAAGAGATAACTTTACCCGAGAGTTATCTTTATCTCGATGTTTTTTGCTACGAAGATTTCCATTTTTTTAGATATACTTAGTATATCTCCCAATTGGTGTTATCCGCAGTATATCTGGGACTGAAGACTTCGGGCATAACAAAGATAAATAAAAAAAACTATAAAAAAAAATAAAAAAAGCTTTTAAGTAGAAAAATGCACTAAAAAGGTAAAAAAAATTTCTGGTACTATGTATCCGAATTAAAAGCGAGATAAAAGCATAAAAAAATCAATATTTATCTCGCTTTTATTTCTGGTACACAGTACCAAAAAATTATTTTTTCCTTTTTAGTGCATTTTTTTAAAATAAAAGCCTTTTTTAATTTTTTTTTGTTAATTTTTTTTTAAATCTTTTTTTTAATCATTAATTTGAGCGACCGGGGTCGCTGATCTGTTCTTAGAATTTTAATTGAAAATCGAAGTCCTGAAAATGTATTAAAAGATTTTTCTGCGTTTTTACTTGCTGCAAAAAAAGCCATGTAAAAAAAACTTGAGCAACGAAAAACTTTAATACGACAACGAAGCTAGAAAACATTAGTTTTACAAACTTTTTGATGAACTTCATATAGGATTTTTTATTTCAATATAATATCACGAGTGATGAGCATATGAGAAAATATTTTCCAATTAATTTCAAAAGTATGCTACGACATAATAACTCATCAGGAATTATTGTTTTCTTATCCCTCGAGCGAAATCATAAAAGGCAGATTCGAATGAATGCTCATAATAAAATTCCCTTAATGGAATCAATATAAATCATCTTCACAATAAACAAAACATACACACAATCCTTTCCCTTCCATTTCGTCAAATCAAAAGGATAATGCAAAAGTTATACGAAAGTAGATACCAGGTGAGGTGGCAGACGTACATATATGTAGTAGACGAATAAAGCCCATAATTCCACTTTCGTTTCGTTTTATTATATTTAGCTGAGAAGATTCTCGCCTGGATTATATGACTTTTGTCATAAATATATTTTACAGAAAACACCATGGATATGAAGGAGGAAAACCATTTCATCATTGATCTTTCATCTTATGTTGGCACGTTCTCGACATGCGAGCGACTGTAACTTGAAGCACAAACAATAAGAAACTGAATTAGAAAATTATTCGCAAATCCAATTAGATAAGCTTCTAACAAGCGACGACAACCCCGGCCAACCGCTATCAGCGCCCCTTCGTACTGTTTCCACGCAAGCATTTCCATGTACTTTATGTAAGACACTGTGAGATAGATAGATATATACTCCCAGGTAGATGAGCAACAAACGTACGAAATCAACTCTTAGCTGGAATCTTGTCCTGTGTTATGAAACGCGCGAGAAAATAGACGATTTTACGGTGAACACCATCAGCACTTTCCACAGTTGCCATAACTTTTATTCTATGGAGCATAACTATGGTGCAGGTGGTTATTTCTAATAAGTTAAAAAGGATATACAGTCAACAGCACAGTGAAAATTCCCATAGATTCCATAGAAAATAAAATTGAAGCAGGATGAGGTCGTCAAGGGATGGCTGGAAAGGGGCGGGGGACGGGGTGGAATGCAAAGAATATATCTGTTGATGGGTAACCTTTTAGCTCACAGTCAAGACAACCCCGGCTCAGACGAAAGGACATTTGTGGAAGCAACATGACAGCACCTCTATGGATATGAAATCCTTTTGCACCTGATGTAACTCCCTAAACGTGTTTTTAAGGTGGCAGAACCTCTTCAATTCCATACACAAGGACAAGACACCATGGCTCTGTTTTGCTTAAAAAACCAGAAAGACGAGTTAGAAAATCTACAAACAAGTCATAGTCATTCTATCCGTTTCTTCACCCTTGAGGGATCCTTGTGACCCCTGCCTCGCTGTGTTTGAGTTGGGTTTTTTTCTTTCGGGAGAAAATATTTTTTCTCACTTCCATCAGGACATGTTGGTATTATCAACACCGTAAGGTTATGAGAGTGTGCCACGATATAAGGTGAAAGTGCTATATTTGGAATGACGTATGAATTCGGAGGACGTTTAACTTTTTTAGGAATACCAACAGTTTATCTGTGACCAAATGAGTTTCAAAAAAATTAACCAATATTTTCAAACCGGTTTTTTAAAATGCAAAGTTTTCCGTATTTATTTTTTCAATTTTCTTATAGTGATTTTAGTTACAGGTTCTTTGCCCTCCCTCTTCCTTTCTCCGGAGACAGACCTTTTTTCGTCCGGGGAGTGCTTATGATTCAAACGAGGGGTTTTTAACACATTGACTGCCATGGCTATCATTTTTGATAACCAGTGAGCCATGGCTATCATTTTCGATAGCGGGGTCTACAATCTACATGTATACATACATACATTCATACATACATACATTCATACATACGTACATTCTACATACGTCTACATGTATTGGCATCTCCCTTACATTTTTGCAAAATTGGTCTGGCAGTCAACCTGTTAAACCTATCCGTGGAATTTCGAGCCAATTAATAAGATTATTTCATAAACCCAAGACGACAAGAAACACAAAACACAGAGTGTGAGGTTCCCAATTTAAAACATTTGACCTCGAACACCAAAGTTTTCGACTGCGGCGTATTTCAATAAAAATTCAAACTGTGGCGCGTGTTTTTCATAAAATCGGTTAGCCTGAGGTGCATTTCTTTTTGTTTATTTTTGTTTGCTTTAAAAAATTGCTTCATAGTAAACCGAAATAGAGAAAAAATATCTGATGTGAACAGCACATGACTTTCTTATACAAAATCTACGTTTCTGCATAATTTACCTGACGAATAAAATATTAGTTTACAATTAGTTTATATAAAAATATGAATCTTTTTTTACAAAGTCTGAAATAACGGTAAAATATATCGGATAACGGTAACAGGCAAATATGTAAAGAATTTTAATTCTACCATTAACGTTTTTTTCGGAAAACCTTTAGTCTGCAAGTAATTCGCAAAAAGCATCTAAATTGTCTTACCAGCGGAAGGTTATCGTAGAAAAGTATTGAACTTAAAATCTGGTCAAAAATAGAAAATAATAAAAAATTTTCGATCCGGAAAATTCAAATTTGAACCGAACAGAATTGCTAAAAAATTTCTGGTATTCGGCATTTGTTGTAAAAACTAGTTTGGTTTTGGTTCGGTTCGACCATATTTTTCCAAAACTAATACAAAAAACAAAACAAAAAAAAAATAAAAAATAAAAAAAATAAAAATGGAAAAAATAAAAATGAAAAAAAGAAAATACAAGACTAACAATAAAATGGAGAAATTCCAATAGGATTAAATTAAAAATATAAAATATTTTTTTTTGTAATGCACTAAAAATTAAAAAAAAATTATTTACGGGTTTGGCCTCAAAAATAAAAGCCCGATAAAAGTTAATAGGCAGAAACTCTCAAAGCTTTTACCTTGATTTTATCTTGCTTTTATTTTTGAGGCCAAACCCGTAGATATTTTATTTATTTTATTTTAATTTTTTAGTACACTTTAAAAGTTTGTTTAAAAAAAATTAACGAAAAAAAATTTTTCATTCCTTTTTATTTTTATTTTTTTTAAAGTGAGGCTAAAGTGTTGATAAAAACTTAATATCAGAAGTTACCTCAAAACTCATAGCCAAAAAAATGTGAAAATATAAAACACGGACAAAAAAACATATTGGAACCGTTCCACCAAAATTACATGCTCCAGTCCCATATTTAAGGAAAAAACGGTATAGTGACCAAATATGGGAGTCATTCCTATAAACAATATAAATTCCTATAAATTCTTTATGACGCACTCAAACAAAAAAATTGCCGCACTTTTTTTTGTGTAATCATTCCCAAAATTATGGGAAGGAATACATTGTATGTTAGACATGTTTTGATAAAAAATTGGGCAACATTTCCTTTTGTAAGGGAATCAATCCTAAAATGAAAGGAATGAATCCTACATGTCTCTATTGGACTCTCTTTTATATAGATGCGCGACATTCTCATTTGAAATACGATTGATTCCAATAATTACACAAGTCAACACGAATTTTGAGTCTGGGTTCTGCAAGTTTGATTTTGATTTCTTATGCCTAACTAATGAAAGAAAAAATATTTTGGTCTAATAAAGTTTGCTTTTGTAGCAACCAGAACGATATTTTAAATTTTAATGAAATTATCCATTTTTTTAATTTCAATTATTATATATAAAAGGAAAACAAACTTTTTATATATTTACATCACTTTTATTTGCCAAACACAATAAAAATAATCCTACAAATACAAAAAAGAATACAAATTAGCTTTAAAAATGAATATTTTTTGTATTTCTTCTGTGTAAGTACGAACTTTCTCGTATCAGCCCCCAAATGTAGTCACCCATCATGTTCTCGTTATATTGTCCCTGATAACGTTGTTCAAAGTCCATCACATCTTGGTGAAAACGTTCCCCTTGCTCTTCCGAATATGCCCCCAAGTTATCTTTAAATCGATCTAAGATGAGGTGCCCATATTTTATCTTGACTTCGAATGGGAAGTTTAAAATAGGCTTCATAGGCTTCACAGAGTTTTATATTTGTTGACAAACTAAATTTTTTGGATCTTACTTTAATGAATTCCCCGCAAATGTAGCAAAAAGAGTCAACGTCATTTTTACACTTTTTGGGAGGCATTTTTAGAGCTCTGACACACAAAATACGTTGTTATTCTGGAAAGCGCTAACGTACACTACCCAACTGCCCAGCAATCCCCCCCCACCTCCCCCCCACCTCCCCCCCACCCTCCCCCCCCCCCCCCCCCCCCGCCACACCCCCACCCACTCTGTACACTAATGTGGTGTGTATTAAAAGCCGTTACCGCTTAAACAATCTGCCGATACCTTACATATTTATTTATCATTGTATAAACCACAAAAGCAAACTTTATTTATTATGAATGCAGTTTTTGTTTACTTTTCGATGTAGGCAGTCGGAAAATATTCATTAAACAATAGACCCAAAAAAAAAATTTTTTTTTGTTGACTTGTGTTATAGCACCAAGTCCTATCCGAATAGGATTGACTCATTTTTATTGGATTCTGTCCAATCTAAAGGGGACAGACAAAAATTCGAGTTATTAAATATACGAGATAGAGAAGTTCGAAAGGTTTGAAAAGTGTTAGAGTGTGGTAGTAGGCAGCTCCAAATTATACAAGTATAAACAACCAGTTCGCAAACCGCATGCGAATTATAATCGAAGACAAAAATTTGGCTTGAATTAGTAGATTCTAGGAATGAGGCCGCCAACAGTTAGGATTCGCCTTTGCTACAAAATGGTGTAACGAGTCCTATAATCGCTTTCCCATATTTTATAGTAACGTTTCCTATGCGAGTTTGTTCCGTGAATAGTTATTTTAATTTAGTTTATAGTCCAGTTCACTGAATTAGGTACTGTAGCCCTATTCGCGTGCAGGTAAATTTTATTCCATACAAACACGTGCCAGAACATACAGAGCGTTAGCACCTACTCACATATCAGTACGAATATCTAGTAGGTATACATATCGAAAATTTGCGATATGATATCAAAGTATTTTTTTCTTTACACCAAACAGGGAATTTTTTGCAGAAAGGATATTGGCTGCAAGGTGAGAGTTTATCCTTCCTGGTTAAATAGCTGCTGGCTGATGCTAGGGGCGGTAAAATGAGATGTAAAGTCGGTGTAGATATGCTTCAGGACGGACGTAGGGGTGCTGGGCGAAGTGTTATTTTTCTTAAAAATGTTCGAAAAGATGGGGAAAAATAAACGAACGTGTATTAACTTCGGAAAAGAAGCCCATGACGTGGCCTGAACTCAGAAAAATGAATGGAATTTGGAAAAAACTCGGGGTAACTGTAAACGTTCGATAAAGGATGAAGTGGCTATTATGGTAGGGGTTCTTTTTTTCAAAAAGGACTTTAGCTCGACAGATGGGAGCAGGTGACGATGGTGGTGGCGATGGTTGGCAAATAGTGAATAGTCAGGTGTCTACTTATGTACATTATTTGGTTCTCCGTATCTTAGATATGCTCCAGTCAAAGGGCGAGATGGCAAAGAGTTGCTGTGATGTGCCGAGGGGACAAAGGAAATACCTGAGATTTTTCTTGTTTGTCGTGAAGATTATGAATTCTAAGAGGAAAATAGAAATTTCCCAAGACGACGGAAATCTTTTTGCAACGTTTATCTGTATGTGTTTAAGATATTGTTGTTTTTTCTCCAATCGCGTCTAACTTCTAACTGGCCTGGATTTTTTTTCACAGTTTAGGTCTTGACATTTTTCTTCTCGAAAGATGTGATCTGATCTTCTGGGGAGATCGACCAATTTTTTGATTGAAACGAGTCCGTCGAAAACTCGACAGCCCGAGCCCTAAAAGATGTGTTTTTCCCATATTTTTTTTATGTTGGTTCTCAAGGCGGAGAGCTGAAAATTGAACTTTAATTATGAATTGGATTTTTTTTCACTTTTCCCAATTTTCTTTTGTCCCGATAGGAAGATAGGTAAAAGGAGAAGATGAAATTAATGCCAATGGGGTGGTTTGGAATTTCATTATATATCATTTATGAATTATTTCCGATGCTATATTGATTTTGGTTCATATCACAAGGATAGATGTAATTTAATCGAATCAATACTAATTGGAAATTTTCTCTAATAAATAATTTATAGAGCTTGTAAATTATGATAATTGTATGTAATAATATTTTAAATTAATTTAAGTGACATATGAATTTAATTGGGTCAATTAATTTCTGTAGATAAATGGTGTAAGCGGAGTATTACAAGAAGTTTTTTTTTTTTGGTTTTATCATGAATTTTATATTGTAGGTAATATTTAATAACCGGCTGGATTAAAAAATATTAAAAGGGTCTTTAAAGGTCATATTCTTTTAAACTTTTTTACTGAATTTTACGGAATGGCACAAAAATTCCAACGTTTTCGAATTTTTGAGCTCTTTTTCTACGCTTTTACAAGATTTTCTGTATGGGATTTTATATTGCTAACGTTTGTTTTGAGCAGGTCGTGGAATGCTGAAATTTCTTCCAAAAATTTGTGTACAAAAATCATTTGGCGATTTATTCCTCTACTAGGGCCACGCCCCTGACCGCTTCGCGGTTCAACCCATACACACTCCTCTGAAAGTTTCATCCTAATCGAATCAGTGGTTCTCAAGTTATAGGCGAATGGACGGAAAAAAGAAAGCATTTTTATAAATTGAGTAAGGTGGCGTGCGTGGGGTTCCCTGGTGAGCCCCCATCCTATCAAACCAAACCAACCAACCAAGCTGGTAAGAAAGATGGGGGGTCTTGAGTTGACCCGTGGTCTAAAACCCGCCCATTGACGCTAGTAAGCCCCCCTGAAAGTTTGGTCCAAATTGGTGCAGTGGCTCGCGAGTTTTAAGCGAACATACAGGTACACACAAATACACACAAGCATTACAGTATCAATTTTTCATCAATTTTTGATCAATTTTTGATACTGTGATGCTTGTCTGTATTTGTGTGTGTCTGTATGTTCGCTTAAAACTCGAGAGCCACTGGGAAAACATTTGTATAAAAAGTCCCGGCGGATAAAAAGGGGTGGTGGGCACAAGACTGAAAACAGTCTTTAACCTTCCGCATCAAAATCGGTTTTGCTTATAAAACCGCATCAAAATCGATTAAATGGTTCTAAGTCGTGGCATACAGGCCTACATACAGGCATAGAGAATTAAGGTTAAATGTTAATTCTGGAATAGAAATGGGATCGATAGAAACAAAAATATTCCAATATGACCTATAGCCCGAACATTATCAATATAAAAAAATATTAAAATCCCAGAGGTTGAGAAATTTAAATAAATGTCAAACATTAAATGCCAGCATAATTTTTTTCCCTGTAATTTTCGTTCCCTTTTACAGAAATTTATGTCAGTTTGCAAAGTTACATGAATTGATGTCAAAACAACATCTAAAATGTAAACATGATAACTTTTTGAAATTAACGAAATATCGTAATTTTCTAAGACAAAATATAAGATTTTGTAACTTTTATATTTTGACATAATTTGTTGTCTTTGAAGTTTCCCAGAGACGAACGAGTCATATAAATTATCCCATAAATCTATTAAAGGCTATTTATGGAACACATTGGATAATTTTTGTAAAAAAAACTTCTTTATCAATTTCTATGTTCAGTTTTATTCCCTAACAAACTTATTAAAAAGAATTTTTCAATTATCTTATCACGAAAACAATTTCGTAGATAGAAAGATAGATAACGAAAAGAACTTGTATTATATCAATGAAAATGGACGAAATAAAGTTATAATGTGAAAAAAAAACATCGATCAATATTGACATTAATGTAATTTTAACATAATTTTATGGTGAGACATAAATATCAATTCTGAATTATGCTTTCAACCGCATTTTCCACAAGACCAACAAAAAAACACGAGTATTAATTAATTATTGCATTTCTAATAATAATCACCCAGTGAGGCGAAATATCACTACAATGTTGAAATTTCCTAATACTATAAATAAATTTAGTTAATTAAATTCATCGTGAAAACTAATTAACACTTAGAAGGTGTAACGTTGCTATTTCGCCATGTCATGTTTTCCCAGATTTTCCCTAACAGTCGACGACGTCGCTTTGCCCATTTTGATATATTTTGACTCCAAGGTTAATCGTTTTCCCTACTAATGGAAAATTTTTCTTATGAGTTGCGAAAATAATTTTTGATGGCGATGGCAGACGGTTGAATTGATTTTTTTCCATAGCTTTTGAAAACATTTTTGCACTCGATGTGTGAGGTCTAATGGATTTATGAATACTCTTCTGTACGAACATATTTCTTTCATGTTGTTGAATTCTTAAGATTTTCGTAACATTTTATTTATGGTTTTACTCTTGAAAAGTATTAGCAACCATATATGGCGATTTGTGTCATTGATCGCTGATACATATATATTTGTGAATATATATTTGTTAAACAAATTAAAATGCTTGAACAAGAGGAATTCAGATTTGTTTTTTGATGTTTTATAAAAAATTTTAATAAGTTTTTTTTTGTCCAAATTGTCAATTTTTCTTGTGATATGCATAGATAAAAATAATTACAGCATTCAGTGTTGGGAAAAATGGTGCCAACTTTGAATACTGTAAAAATACATAGCGTATGTCAATTTACATACCAAAATTGTAAAATTACAATTCGGATTGTAAAACGAAATTACTAGTGTTGTATATAGTTTTGTTAAGTGTTGTTTGATTTTACACCACTGAAATGTAAATTATCTGAATGTAAATTTGCATTTCAGTGTTGCAAAATCACAGTTTTAATTAAAGTAAAATTCACAACTATTATATAGTTTTACAGCATTAAGGCTTTCCTCCATTACCATGACTTCTGTAACTGCAAAAAATGCAGAAAACTAGAGCAAGATAGACTTATGTAGATCTAAAAAGGAATGACTGAATACAAGTTAAACGCTATCCCTTCCAGTTTTACAATTTTATAGCAATCATATCAAACCTTATGCTATGAATATAATGTTCAAATTGGCATGGTAACAGAGCTTTTGACTATGCATGCGAAGGAGAAAAATGACATCACGCTATAATAACAGTTTGAATGTGTCCGTGCTTACTATTCACTTACAGGGATAATGGGTGATTGTAGTAGAAATCGCCATAAAATCGCCATAAAAAACAGGGGAAATTATTCTTGCAGTTGCCGACAAATTTTTGCAGTTGATTCTTATCTCCCTTTCTCGTCAACGTATCTTCACACAAATGTGTCTCTATTTTTTTGCAGTTGCCGAAGTCATGGTAATGGAGGAGAGCCTTTAAAGATGTAAAAGACTGATTTAATTGATGAAAAATTACATTTCCGTGTAGTTTTATTTTAGTAAAATATTTGCTAAAATAAAAAAATATGAGATTTTTTTGGGAAAATTTGAAGAAACCGAAATCACGTTATCCTTACAGTACCTTCCGTTATCCTTCCAGATTTCTTAACATCAAAATCGGATCCAGCGACCCCAAAAACCATAAGATGAGACATTTTTCCGGAGAATTTATCCTTAAAATGGGACATCTTTCCGGGAAATTTGAGAAAAAAAGATAATCACGTTATTCTTTCAGGACCTTCCGTTATCCTTACCGACTTTTTAATGCTAGAATCGAAGTCAGCGAATCCAAAAACCGCCAAAATTGATTTTTTCCGATAAAATTTGGGAAAAAGGATAATCGTGTTATCCTTACAATACCTTCCCCTTATCCTTATACAGACGAAGTAGTGAAAATAATGTATTGCTGTCGAACTTACACATGTGTCCAAATTTTCAATTCAATCGGATGAGTGGAAGTGGGTCAAAATTAGATTGCAAGATTTGACCCTGACAAATAGATAAACAAACAAACACGAAAAGCTAAATAAAAGCTTTTAAAAAATTGTTTGTATTTCAGATTTTTTTTATTTTATCACTTGGTGTTCAGTAAATTATATTTAATTCCTTTCCCAATAATTTTCCAGCACATATTTCTTAAAAATGCATGGCTTTTTCAAATTTATCCCAAAATTGAGGTTCTCTCGGCTCTCTCTATAGGTAAGGGCTGAGCAAAATTCTTCGCTCAAAGTCCTCAGCGAACTAATTATGGGACACAAGTCAGAGTTCTGTTCTGAGTTCTGAGCGAATAAAAGAACGAATAGAGGGTCGATCAGAGCGTTCAGAGACCTCTGAGATAATAACTCACCCATCAATGAAAATTCAAAGTATATGTTTACCATATTTAGTGATATTTTAATAAATTATAACACATGATTAAATAATCCGGGATAAAAGTTGAGTTTCTGTGACGCCGCGCCGGGCCTCAACTCGGACCGTATAGTAAGAGGCATTTGTTGAGGGGGTGGTAGGGAAAAAGTGGTGTAATTTTTTTGTTGGTAATATTTTTTGTTGGCAATATTTTTTGCTGGTAATATTTTTTGCGAGTGATGGTATGAGGCGTCCAAAATTCTAAACTTAATTAAAATCGATTTAGGAGTTTAAGATATATCTGGGGGAGGGTGGTGTAGAAAGTGTTTGTAATTTTTTTTTAATGAATTGTTTGGTGTCTTAGTATTACAAAAATGTCTTTCTGCCTGTCAGTATGTGTACAAGATTTCTCAAAAACTAATAGAGCTAGAGCCATAAAATTTTACAGCCTCATTTGGTTCCGGAATGGGACAATCCTATCAAAATGGGTGGAAATCCGTTAACCAGAAATAACCAAAATGGCGGCATTTTAAGAATTGCAGTTTCCTTTCTTGTTATTTATTCTACTACGGGTTTTTCAGTAGTATTATGTATGACTAGCTTGCACACCCGTCGTTGCCGGGTTGAGTTTTTGGTATAAGTTTTAGAATACGAAGAAACCCGGAAAGAACTTAAAAACTTTTGAGAAAAATCTTATCCTTGCAGGACTCTCCGTTGCGAGTTAGTCTAACACCAGATTCGCGATCAGCGACCCCAAAAACCCCATAATGCCAATTTTGCCGGGGAAAAAGGATATTTGCGTTATGCTTACAGGACCTTCCGTTTGGAGTTTTGAAAATCTAACACCGGATTCGTGATCAGCGACTCCGAAAGCCTCCGAGTACAGGATTTTTGGCGAAAATCACGGTTTAAAAACATCGGAAAACCCCGCCTTAGTGAGCGTCTACGTGATGGTTGAGACATACTGTGCAAGTTTCAAGTTTCCAGCTTCAGGAGGTTGGGCTGGCCGTTGATGAGTCAGTCAGTCAGTAGTCAGTCAGTCAATCAGGTTAACCGATTTTATATACGAGTATATAGATAAGAGTTATTTTACTAGAACTCCGTATCTTAAGCCGTTTTCGAGATATACACAGAAAAAAATAATTTTGTATTATTTACAAAATGGGTTTAACAAAAAAAAATTCGTAAATATTACTGAAGTTTTGTATATACTTCGTAATATTAACAAATATTTTTTCGTATAGTTACTAAAATTTGTTAATATTACGAAGTAATACAAAACTTCAGTAATATTTACGATTTTTTTTTTGTTAAACCAATTATTTTTTTCTGTGTACGTATATTTGAAAAAATCAGTTTTTTGCGATTATCTCGGAAATTGACGGGTTTTTAACAGGTCAATGTGTAAGATAAATTGAAGAAAATAGCATTCCCGACAATTTAGTCTTTTACCATTATCGGATATCTTTTACTGTTACTCTTATTATACTAAAATATATATATATATATATTTTTGTGAATTGCTTGCAACTAACGGCTTTTCGAATGAACAAATAACGGCAGGTATTAAAGGTATTAAAATTCTCAATATTTTTGCTTTTACTGTAAATTTTACCGTTATCGAGATATTTCAGATTTTGTAAAATAAAAATTCATATTTTTATGTAAACTAATATTTTATTCGTCAGGTAAATTGTGCAGTAACGTAGATTTGTTATAAGAAAATTATGTGCTGCTCACATCAGATATTTTTTACTTCGAAAGTCAACAACTAAAAGGTGTAAAAAATCTGCTTTTCAATGATTAAAGTTCCTATCTGTCGGCATTGGTTTATTTTGACATTTTTGTGTCTCTCAATCGATAGTGAATGTAGCCCACACTTCCCTACATATATTTGTATGCATTGCGTGTACGATATAAATAGTATGTCGCCAGTACCTGTTCGTAATCGATCAATTAATGAAAATTCAATTTTCCCCAATATAGTTAGTCCACCGGTTCCATATCCATCGGTAGATTGACAAGTTTCACGATGAACGAACGAACATAAGTTGGCGGTGCTATCCTATAGAAAATGGTGTATATGTCGTTAGTTTTCATTACATAAAGTATACTAGCACGTAGTTATATTAACAAAATGCTGAAGTGCTCAAGCATAAAGCTTAAAACGTGCAGCATAAGCACATAGTGGACGATAGTGAAAAACACGGTCATGTTGTTTTCCACGAGGAATACGACGTGAATCTATCTTTGATCTATCGTTCAGGTATAGATTGTGTTTGAGGTGCTATTCGTTGGGCAAACAACATTCAATGATGGTTGATGGTGTTGGCGTTATCTTATCGCGATTCACTCGACTATCGATTTGCTGAGCGTTAATTAATTTGCTTGTTACATGATTTCATCTATCGACAAAATGATTTCGCAAGGGAAAACGTGAGTCCCATCCTATCCTTAATTTCTAAAAATGGAAATTTCCTCAAAGAGAAAACAAAAAGAAAAAAAAAAAACTAGAAGCGAAACGAACAATCGAAAAAAGAAACTAAAATTCACACAAGAATAATCGGCGAGGGTGAAAGGAATTTTCGTAGATGGGGTAACTTTCCTAATTTTACCCATGGTCGTTGGAGTATTTACACACAGTGTGGGCGGGTCAACAGCCACCCATTCTGATGAGCGGCTTTTCGGGGTTGTGTTGCTTTAATTAAATGTTCTTTGACACGAAAAAAAAGCAGCCCTAATTGCAAGAAATGGCCATCAGTTGTTTTGTCTATAGCGACGTATTTTTTTTTGGTAGTATTTTGACATTTCCATCATAGAATTAAATGGGGACATCATTTAGAAGACTATATTCAAGTGAATTCCACTATTATTAAAACGTCAAAAAGTCAATTTTAACATTTATGAGTGTTCCAATCGACTGACAGTTTTTTTTTCTCCAATTCTTCTCTTCTATATTTCAATGAACTCGTAATGACAAATTCTAAGGACGATAAGGGGTCGCGAGGCATCATTCACCTTTAACCTATATTTGGTTGAGGAAGGTAACTTTAGTTGTTTTTGTTTTTCGGTCGTTTGACCTTCGTTTTCCCTCGTCTTTAAACTTCATGCCACTCCGATTGGAACAAACAATTCAATTCGATTGATGACGTGCGGTAATTTGAAAAAGGTGGAAAAGCCTTTTGTTTTATTTTTTTTATACAGCCATTAGGGGTAATTGGCGTGCTATAGTAACTCAACTCAAGTGTCCCGAATTTATTCGACTGGTAATTATTGCGAAAATAGGGGGAAACTGTGGAGAAAAAAAAATGTGCTGGAGTAATATGTATGTGCAAAAATTGTTTCTCCGTAATAGCTTTGACCTTCGTTAAAAGCCTTTATTTGCTTTTTGCCCTGGCAGGTTTAATCTTTTGGAAGAAAGGAAGAGAGACATTATTCAAGAACGGAATATGAAATTAAACTTTCCTTCCGAGCACGAAAAACAAATATTTTCGAATTATATAAGGTTTTTCGCCGGCGATTGAAATTACTCGGGATTAATAGGCATTTATGGGAATTATTTTATGATAATTTCAATGTGGATTTTATTTGTAATGTCGTCAGAAAGTATGTAAAGATTGAAAAGTGACCTAATTTTGGGTCTTTTTGGTTTAGTATGATGGAATGTATGGAATGTACGATGGAATGTATGGAATGTATGATGGAATGTATGATGAAATGTATGGAATATATGGAATGTATGGTGGAATGTATGGTGGAATGTATGGTGGAATGTATGGTGGAATGTATGGAATGTATGTTGAAAATGATGCCTTGATTCCAACATTGAAATATTGAAAATTTTTCATAGAATTTTGTTATGAAATTCCACATGGTTAATAAAGACCTTCGGTTATCCTTACAGACTTCTTAATGCCAAAATCGGATTCAGCGCCTCCAAAAACCCCCAGAAGAGATTTTATCCCGGCAAATTTGAGGAATGGGATAATCACGTTATTAAAATTTCAAGTCAATCGGATGAGTAAAAGTGGGTCAAAATTAGATTGCAAAATTTGACCTTGACGGACAAACAGACAGACAAACAGACAGATCCGACGGCAAGCTAAATAAAAGCTTTAAAATGGAAAATGGCGTGAGGCACAAATGCGAAATCAGGTGACGATGCAAAAAAAATGTCTGAGAAAATAGAAAACAAGTATTCAATTTGTATGGTGGAAAGCGGAAGGAGTGGTCCAACTGGATTTTGATGTATGAATGAGTTATGTAAAATCCTATTCTAAACACATTTTAACTGAATGAATTTTTCAATATCACTTACCGTTTTTGATGAAATTGGAAGAAACTTTTTCGTTTGTATAGGGGAGGGGGGAAGGAATGGTCCAATTTTGCCCGTTTAAGAACTTAGCCTAGAAACGTAACTATAGCTCAATCTTTTCGAAAGTTATGGTTCAACCACAGTGAAGGCGGCAAGCGGCAACGGCGGGCGGCATTTAACTTAGCGCAACGAGAGCTGCTACAATACAGCGGCAACGGCAGCGCACATTTTCCGTCGCCGCCGAGTTTGAAACAAAGTCAAACTTGCCGCCGTGCCCAAAATGTGTTATGAAAACCACCACATTCGGCGCCACATTCTATGACGATTTTTCTTCGTTGTTTTGTGACAACCACCACATTTGGCGCCACATTCTATGACGATTTTTCTTCATTATTTTGTGACAACCACCAAATTCGGCGCCACATTCTATCCAGATGTTTTGACGTTTTGATTTCGCAAGACAGAAGCATATGCCGACGGTGCCGCAATTATTGTAGCTGGCTCCGCGGTGTGTGTGGCGGCGCCATGCCGCCCGCCGTCGCCGCTGCCGTTGCCGCTTGCCGCCTTCATTGTGGTTGAACCATTATGGTGTTCACGGATAGACAGATGGTCGGACAGAGGGCCGATAAACACACAGACGGAGGGACAGACGGACGGACATGCGGAAATTAAAATTACAGAAAATCCTATCGGCTAGTTTTTGTGTAAATAAGCTTAACTTTAAAAGTCGATTTACTCAAACCTAACAAATTCGCGCATGACACAAATGTGACATTGGGTGACGATTTTCCATTTAGTTTTTTTCCGAACGAAATTTTATAACATTTGTTTAGAATAATTTAGTTTATACCCAAATGAAAAACATGTTCAAAATACAAGCCTGTGCCTATTTAGTTTAATTATTGTGTGATGGTTAAGGATTAATCATGCCATATCTTAAATGAAACAAAACTGCAGTCCTTAAAAATTGCATTAAGTTTTACTGAAAAAAAGATCTTATTAAAAAAACTTTCCAGCAAAAAGTTGTTAAAAAAATAACCAAATTTTAATGTGAAAATTTTGAGGTGGTTTTGAAACTTTCAAGTATCAACTTAAATTTATTTCGCTAACAAAAATACCACTGATGTGTTTCTTAATGAGAGTTATGTACGGCTAATTATCAAAGTAATATTTACACTTTACCCCGAAACTCTGAAAAGCGTTTTTCTCCCCTCGTAATATATTATTATAAAATGTCACATATAGCGAATCTAAATCTATGGATGCATGGAAAGTTTTATGGAAAAACCTTCGTTAGCCAATTAGTACTCGCCCACTTAACCCTTTAACGAGGCAAAACGGATAAGTTTGTCATAAAGTTTTCATCCCAAGAGCAACATGTTAACACTTATGAAACTATCACATCATATAAAAAGTAAACTACATGTATATACAAAATATATATAGGTATATATTAATGTCATATGGCAAACTTCAAAGATTTTCTCCACACTTGAATTATACACAAAGTTTTTGTAAAAAGTGTCATGTTTGTCTGATGGTGTAATTTTACATCCCTACTCCCTTGCAGTTGTTGTTTTGTTGCTGGTGTTGCTGGGACATCCTCCACATTATGCGAGTTTGCTTCGGTAAATACAAGTACAGAACATAAAGGAAATTCCAATAGATGGTCTGCAAAGAGACGAAGAAAAAAGGATTCATCCCACGCGAAAATTTCATTTTCAAGGATCAAAGTGGATCCTGCAACAGGTTCATGTCGATTTTGCTGTTTTACGAATTTTTCAAGTTCTCTTAGGTGGTTTTCTAAAAAAATGTGTAAAATAATGTAGCTTTGGACTTATGCATAAAAGTACCCACACGGTAAAAAATTTAAGGCTTCTTATGAAAAAATGTTCACGGTAAAAAATCTTGGATTAAATTCTATTCAAAATTGGATTGCAATGCACCTTTAAGTAATCCAATGTAAAATTCTAATCCAATAGTATGGATTAGAAATTTTTTAAAATTGATTTTTGGTTTAATTTAGTAATAAAGTCTAAAATTTTGATTAAATTGTAGATATTTAAGTTCAATATATAACGAAAAATGATTAAAATATGATGGCAAAAAAGATTAAAATATTTTCAATAATTCGCATGAATTCTAATCCAAAATTGTATTAAGATTTCGTCAATATAATTTTTGGATTGAAAAATACGCCAGGATTTTTTGCCGTGTTTGATTACTAAAATCTTTTACAATTTTAAAAAATTTCTAATCCAAATTTGAATCAACTCGGATATTTTTATCGACATTTGGTATGAAATGCAAAAATTTGATAAATTTTTGATGTTAAGATAAAAACCATTGGCGATGTTTCGACACTTTACACTAAAGTACCAGGAAGATCGAGCCATGCTCGGCGAGCTCAAAATCTTACTTTTGCTGATTTTTGGGGAAAAACTAAATTCACATTATCTTTACAGAGCTTTTCCAGAGTTTTTAAATTCCCGACCTAGAAAGCTAGAACTAAAACTAACGCGCGATAACAAAATTTCATAGAAATCGGTTGAGTGGTTATTGAGTAGGTAATCGCTGTCACCGATTTTTGAAACCTTTTGAGACACCAGGTGAGGGTTATCGAGGGGAGGGAAAAGTCAGGTTTGTAGTGAAAAAATCGAAAGCCCTCAGCCCCCTCAGCAATACTGTAAAGTTTCATTAAAATCGGACCACCCAATTCGAAGATAACAGGCGAGGGGTATCTAAGGGGAATTTTCTCAGGGGTGAGACTTATCTAGATCGATTTCTTGTCCCCGAAAATCCCTAACCCCCAAGTTTCGTGAAAATCGTTAGACGGGTTTTCGAGATCGTTTGTGCAGACACACAGACAGACAGACATTCCTAGTATTATATTATAGGATATTGATAGAAACAAACGAGTTGATACAAATTTGGTGTAAAAAAAATTGATAAAAAAATTTATTCAAATAAATCCTTAATTTTTCTTTACCGTGTACTGATTCTTAAATAATATTCTGTTGCTGTGTAATAATTGCCATTTTTGTAAAATTCTTTTTATTTTAATTTTATTTATGAAGTTAAGTTAAAATTAAGGATTTATATGAATAAACTTTAGGCCTTTTTTATAAATTACGCCACATGCAAATTTTTCCTGAAAAAAAAAAACTCCAACAATCGAACATTTTATAATCAAAAGCTTCGCAACCAAATTTTGCCAAAAAAAATCAATTGAGATCAGTATAACACTTTCCCCTGCAACATTTACAAGCCATTAAAGGAAAAAAGCAGCAAATTTTATTTTCTTTGAATTGGTTGTGTGCGTGTTTACTCAAAAGCGCGTAATCTTATATCCTTTAAACTTTATTAGTTCATTTGATGAAACTATTTTAAGAAAATTTCTTGTAATTTTCTTTTTAAATTTTGAAAGCTTACTGCGCAAGAAATCGCATATAAAGGGTGTTTTTTTAAGCCCAATAGAACTTCAAATTTTAAAAAGTAACACAAAAAATTAAATGAAAATCAATTTTTTTTTATTTATTCGAAAGATCAATACATGGCATTAATCATTTGAAAATGATTTCGGGCATATGGCCACCGCGGCTGTTCTTGACGAAGCGCATTCTGGACGTCCAATTTTGGGCCACTTTTTCGAGCACTGCTGGCCGTATGTCACGAATAACACGAACAATGTTGGCCTCCCAGGCGTCAATTGTTGCTGGTTTATCAGCATAAACCAGTGACTTCACGTAGCCCCGTAATAATCGAAAGGTGTCAAATCGCACGACCTTGGAGGCCAATTAATAGGTCCATTTCTCGAAATCAAATTTTGATTTCAATAAGTTGATGGTTGCGGTCGCCGTATGGCACGTAGCGCCATCCTGTTGAAACCACAACTCGTCCGGATCAATGTCATCCATATTTTCAAACAAAAAATCATTGATCATGGTGCGGTAACGATTTCCATTGACCGTAACGCGAGCTCCGGCCTGATTTTTGAAGAAATAAGGTCCGATGATGCCACCAAACGGTGCATTTTTCTGGATGTAATAGAGTTTGTAGGGTCTCTTGTGGATTGGTTTCACTCCATACGCGGCAATTTTGCAAAAATAAGCTTAATCGCTGAACAAAATTTTGCTAAAAAAACGTCACTTATAAGTGGCGCGAATATACGACTAATACGAATATACGGATAATTTGGCAGCGTTGTTCGAGCGTGAGCCTATTCATGATGATTTGCCAGAGTATACTGATCATAAATGTCACAAAGTGAGCGCAGTATAACAGCTCGTAAAAAAACACCCTTTATTAGGATCTTTTAAAATTATATAAGCAAAAAAAAAACAGCCTTTATTAGGATCTTTTTAAATTATATTATTTTTTATTTTAAGCAGTTTATTTGTGAGTGAACAAATTACACATTACAGTGAAAACTGCCTAAGCCGGATCCTGTATATACCGGAAACCTGCGTAGGCCGAACATTCTTGAAAGCTTCAGGTTTTTGTTTTTCATAGTAACTGAATTTGGCAAAGGCGGATATCTGTCTAAGCTAAACCAATTTTCCGATTGCATGGAAATCCGACTTATAGAGGTTATACTGTAGGTATATGTTCTATTTCCTAGAAATCCTATTTCAATGCAATTTTTTGTTAAAGAAATTTGTACAAAATTTTTCAATAGAATTTACAGCTCTCTCAGAACAAGCAGTTCTAAAGCACAAATTGAAGGCCATCTGAATACACCGACAGTGTGTAAAAATCTAAGAAAAGCTGCAATTGTCAGGGGCCAATTGTCAAATACTCTATATGAGAACAAAAAAAATTTAAAAAAAAATCTATTTGCAAACGAGAGGGGAAGGAGTGGCTCGATTGGATTTGGACATATGGAACGGTGATGTAAAATCATATTCTAAACACATTTTATCTTTATAGATTTTTCAATATGATGCACTGTTTTTTGCGAAAATCGTTTAAAACAATTTCATTTGTATTGACAAAGAATGGTCCAATTGAATTTTGATGTATGGAAAAGTTGTGTAAA
Source organism: Chrysopilus asiliformis (assembly GCA_964034945.1). Taxonomy (NCBI): domain Eukaryota; kingdom Metazoa; phylum Arthropoda; class Insecta; order Diptera; family Rhagionidae; genus Chrysopilus; species Chrysopilus asiliformis. The sequence continues at coordinate 85,383,020 of OZ035961.1, read as the reverse complement.
ATGTTATATTTTAAACACATCTTTTCTTTATTATTTTTTCGACAATCGGTTTCGAGAAAAGTGCCAAAAATGTTTATTTTAAATGGAGGAGAGGAAGGAGTGCTTCGATTTCGTCCGTTCACGAACTTAGTCTTGGTATTCAATACAAACGCAACTGTACAAAATTTCAAGTCTCTAGCTCAATCCTTTTGATAGTTATGGTGTTCACGGACAGACAAACGAACAGACACACGGACGGACATGTGGAAATCAAAATCTTTTGTCATCCCAAACACCCTGGTGTAATTCATTTTTGTGTCCAATGATTGGTTTGATCCGATATGGTGTTCATACAGAGTATAAAAACTCTAGATGAGTTCCGTGGACTTCAAAGCTTCCATGTTTGTTGCTTGAGGTAATAAAAAAACATGAAACAAGAAAGAATAAAAAAACGTTGCCTCTATAGAACAGAAAAGTAAAAATAAACAGTCAAAATAGATAAACAAACTTTCGAAAAAGCAAATTTACGATAATTTGCTGTACAATAAAAACTTCAATCCGAATTTAACATATGTACAATGTTCTCCATCAATGTAGACAAATTTCGTACATAGCAAAAAAGAAAGGAAATTTATCAAGAAAAACGAAGGGAAAATTTTTGACGAACAAATTGCATCCTTTTTGTCAAAATGACAAAACTAGGAAAAAAATATATTTGAAAGTCCCACCGGATGAAGACACACGAAATCAACGTACAGCTAGTCGGAAACAGATACCTATCTGCAAGCAATGTGGGAGTAGAAGAAAACATGGCAAAGACTAAAGGAAAAGCTGTTGGAAAAGTTTAAAGGAAAAATCGTCTCGTTTGTGGATATCTAGATATTGATTTGTCAACTGTTGCACACAGGAAAAGCGAAAAGTTCTCATCTCCCCGCTAATCCGTTTTCATCCGCCATCATCCAAAAAATTCCACACATTTTTGGTGTCCTTGCTGCTGGTGTTAGAATAAATTGGGGTACCATTTCGAAATGGGCTGCTTCTGATCCCGATCAAGTGAAAAATTTCGGTTCATAAATGCTGCGATCCGTTCTTCTGTTCTTTCTGAAAGTGGAGCAATTTTTTTTCACGTACCTGTCGACTAACCGAGACCGACACGTGGATAGGAAAGTTTTCTTTTCTCTTTGTCGACAGCAATTCATATATCCGGCAAGTGTTCTCATTTATATACCCGATCCAGGTGGATCCGGGATAAACAGGAGCGAAGCGTGAAAGTTGAAAGGGGAGTTCATGGCTGGAAGATGGTATCACCAAAGATATTTATAACATTTTTTTTGGTTAGCTGTTGCCATCAAGTTGCTGTTCACAGACGAATATTCACGGTTTTTCCTTATATGGGTTTTTTTTTTATATTTGAGATTTCGATCTACTGCCATCATCATCAGGCGGTAGCTGCTATCAGGATGAAGTTTCAAGGACTTTGTTGGGTTGACGGCAGGTGATTATGCTGATTGGTAGGCAGTTTTTTTTCCAGTTATCCATTTTTTTCGGTTTCAAGGTGTCCTGGTACCAAGTTTATACGTGATTGGATTCTCTTCGTGGTTGATGAAACATACGAAGCACATGCACAAGAATATATCACACAACAGCCCTCTTTTTATGCATGTAGGATAAATGGTTTAAAATGGGAAAAATGAAAAAGACACGGAAAGGAAAATGCGGGCAAGGATGGACTTGAGGTCACCGTATGGTTTTGTACTTTCTTATACGAAATATATTAACGTATTGTATTCATGAAATATTTCGACCTCTTAATTTTGCCTAGGAAACATTGCCCGAACACTCTTGAGTCGATTGGAGCATTTTTTTTTTACAAAAATGGTTTTCTGTCTGTGAATTTGTTAACGGTGAAAGATATCGATTTACGGTAAAAGACAAAATTATGGGAAACATTATTTTCTTCAATTCATATCATACATTAAACCACCAAAATCCCGGTATTTTTCGAGATAATTTTTCGTGATAATTCCCGGATTTTCACCAACGTATAAGAAAGTAAAAAATAAATTGCGGTTAGTCTATTTGAACCATAGAAATTCTGGGACTTAAATAACACTACTCGCAAAAAACGACTTTTTTTGTGTTGCCAAAGATTTCATAATTTTTTAATAACAATTTGACGTCGCCGAGCAAGTAGTTTGGTTAGATTGGCTCTAGTTTTTCAGGAAAAATATTATTTCTTTTTCGAAAAAAATCCATATAAACTGAAAACTTTTTTTTCTGTTGTTGCCGTGGATATTTCAATCATTTTAGGGTAAGTTGATAGCGCTAAATCCGAATCTGGAAGTGGTTCAGCTGGATTCACTCTAGTTTTTGAGATTTGATTCTTTCTAGTTATTTGGGTTTTCTTAAGAACAATAATTTATCTTTTTGCCAAATCTCAAAAACTGGAACGAATTCAGCTAAACCATTTCGTATAAGAAAGTTGAATTCAGCGGTGTCAAATTATCCTAAAATTATTGAAACATCTACGGCAATAACAAAAAAAAAATTAAATTTTTCAGATTATATGGATTGTTTTCTTTTTTTGGTATTCTCGCAAAACCAAAGCCAATCTGGCCAAACCACTTGTAGATTCGGAATCAGCGACGTCAAATTATTCTAAAAAGATTGTAAAATCTTTAAGTTGTAAGTTGTACATAAGCTGCTAAGTTTTGTTAGTGCAAACGGCACAAAGACTGTAATTCGAAAACCTCCGGGGTTCGAATTAGTTCCGGTTTCTATTGATTCGAATCACAGAGTCTCTAAATTTTTATTAAATTCAGGAAACAAATTTTAATGGATTTTCTTAATCCTTGGAGCATATTGAACGCAACCATTGCACAACTAAGAACGCTGTGAGTTGTCATGCAACGCAGGTCAGGAGTAGTTGTCATATTTTTTTTAAATTTTGAAATTGCTTCGTTCAAAATTTGAAAAATGTAGTTATCAAGTTTTGGCAAATTACCACAGAATTCCACTTTGATGTCAAACTTTCCAATAAGATTTTTTAAAATTTATTCTAATCGGATTTTGATGTATGGGAGTTTTATGTAGAGTCATATCCTAAATAACTTTTGTTCTTTCACTTTTTTGATAAGATGCACTGTTTTTGAGATATTCGCAAAAAAACGTTTTCGTGCCTAATGGTCCATTTTTGCCAATTAACGAACTTAAGCTAGCATCAGACGAGCACACAAAACCTTAACACGTGTGATGACTGACGTAATTTTGACGTCACAAAATTGTAACACCAGTTAACACCGTCTGATAACTTAAATTGTGACAGAATTTTTGTTTACACACCATGTGATAACCTGTGTTACGACAATTTTTTTGACGTGTGTTAAACGAATTTTGCCTCCGTCTGATAACCCTGTGTAAAACGTGGTATGTGTTTTGACATTTTTCGGTCTGTGTTAAGACTGTTGGAAAATGTCCCAATGTGTAAACTGGCATGAATTCGTGCCATTTCACACGCACTGTGTTATAGCGAATATCTTAAAAACAGTGCATCTTATCAAAAAAGTGCAAGAAGAAAAGTTGTTTAGGATAAGATTCTACATAAAACTCCCATACATCAAAATTCGATTGGAATAAATTTTAAAAAATCCTATTGAAAAGTTTGACTTCAAAGTGGAATTTTGATACAACTGTCCGCTGTTCAATTCAACTTCAAATAATGCCATATCACCAAACAGGTTTTCAATTATAGCTTTTGTTGTGTTTCTATCTGCGACTTTACCAATTGTTAGCAAATTATCGAATTGACCGACTGACATCCGTAAAAAATTCCGATACAATTCGGGTTCTTCAGAGCGCAATTCCACCATCAATTTGGCAAAGAAACCCTCCTTCTCGCGACGCGACACCCAATCCTTTGTCCAACAACTGCGCTTTCGACCCATTGACTCGTCGTCGTCGTCGTCGTCACTGCTTTCCACAATATAGGCTGCCAAAATCGCCATATCCATCATCTCCTCATATTTCCTTTTTGACATTTTAATTTTATTTTATTTTTCTTCACAAATTGAAAATACCGCACAATTGCTTGTCAAAATGGCTTGAGAAAAATACACAAAATGTCAGAGAGCTATCACACCGTCTGATAGCAAATCAGTGTGTCAGACGATTTCGACTGCTGTCACACGTCTTTCATCTTCAAACCTTTTGAGACGTTTCACTCCGTCTGATAACTACTCAATCTGCGTAACACAGTGTGTAATTGTGTGACAAAATTTCGTGGGAAGACTAGCGACGTTAACACGTTTTGGGACAAAAATCCGATTGTGTGGAAAAAAATTTTACACCGTCTGATAACAACACATTTCAAGTGTAAGGACGTGTCGTGTCAGATGTGTTTGAAATGTGTTTTGAGTTTTTTTCGTGACGTCAGTCATCACACGTGTTAAGGTTTTGTGTGCTCGTCTGATGCTAGCTTTAGCCTCGCATTTTACGAAAAACGGATCTGCACAAAATTTTAAGTCTGTAGCTCAATCCGTGCGCCCGCAATCCGCGCCATAGACGGACAGTCAGACAGACGGACGGACGGACATGCAATATTCAACTTTTTTTTATCATTCTAAACACACTGGTGTAATTCATTTTTTTGTGTGATGACGGGATCTTGGCGTTACAAACGGTAAGGCAAATCTAATATACCCTTTGGTTTCACCATACGGGTATAAAAAGGTAATATTTGGTGCGGCCAGTTAAATTAACAGCTCCGCCCATATTTTCATTTTTGAAGATACATTTTTTTTTCTCATATTTTCATTTTTGAAGATAAAGTGGCTGCATTTCGTGTATAAAATCGTATTTTTCCGCACTTCTTCAATTAATTTTACCTCGAACGACATTTTGATTGGCACTGCATCAGTTGTCAATGCAGACTTGCTGCGTTATGGTTCAACCACAGTGAAGACGGCAAGTGGCAGCGGCTGGCGGCTTTTTTTTGCACTAATGTGGCGCAACGAGAGCTGCTACAATACAGCGGCAACGGCAGCGCACTTTTTCCGTCGCCGCCGAGTTTGAATCCAAGTCAAACTTGCCGCCGCCGCCCAAAATGTTTTATGAAAACCACCACATTGGGCGCCACATTCTATGACGATTTTCCTTCGTTGTTTTTTGACAACCACCATATTCGGCGCCACATTCTATGTAGATTTTTGACATTTTGATTTCACAAGTTGCCGACATCGGAGGAGAAATTAATCGAGTTCGTAAAAGAATCCAGTGCTTTACGATTTAGCCCATCCTCAATATAAGGATATAAAATCAAGGAAAATAAATGGAGCGAAGTAGCGGACGAATTAAATAAGTTTTGATGTTTCAATTTTGACAGAGGCATGCCGCTGCCGCTATCATTGTAGCTGGCCCGCCGTCGCCGCTGCCGCTTGCTGCCTTCATTGTGGTTGAACCATTAAAGTTCAAAGTTTGCCAACTTTTGTTTCGATCGTTGCTTGTTCACTGTGCTCACATAAAGGCGTTCCTGTGAAACAAACTCGTAAGTAACATTTGGATGCGTAACGGTTTCGGTATGGTTACGTGCACTGTGGTTCAAGGGTAACTTAAATCAAAAATGCAAATCGGTTTTTTGAATCGAACCAAAAATCACGAAACCATTGAAATTGGAACACCAAACCATAAACCGAACCACTCTGAAAAAGAGATATCTGAAACGAACCAAAACCAAACCAGTTTTTTAAAAAAAGATGGTCGAACCGAACCAAATGCTAGAAATCTTTTAAGTGGTTTCTTCCGGTTCAAATTTGAATTTTTCAGACAGAAAAATTCTTTTTATTTTACATCTTCAAACAGATTTAGAGTCCAAACATTTTTTTTCTGTTAGTCTAGTACCAAAAAATATTCCAAATACCCTCTACCAGATTTAAGAACAAAAACTCCTAAACCTTTAAAAGTTCGGTGAATCAAATCCAGAACTAAAAGCAAATTTTTGAAAAAGAAATCAAAACCAGAATCAAATTTTTGAAATTTAAGAAATCAAAACCAAAAACCAGAATCACATTTTTCAAATTTTAGGAACCAAAACCAATACCAAATTTTGAAATTTTAAGAACCCAAAACCAAACTCCAAAAATTCAATTCACTCTTGAACCAAAACCGAACCACACTCAAAAAACTTCTGGTTCTCTGATTTTAAGTGGGAAAAAATGACTTTAAGTGGAAATCGAAAAATAACAATCGTTTTTCAAATGCATCTCCATAGACTATTTAAAAATTGTCTGGCCGATCATGTACCATTTTATGTTTTTATACATCTTTAGATACCAAAAAGTCTCCATTCAGTTCCTAGAATATCAAAAAACAATGATTTGTCCCAGATTAAATATTTGTCAGATGGCCCGTGTAGTAAACGTTTTAGCTATCATTCGGTTTGGCCTAAAAACAAATAATAAAAAAAAAACAATATTTCACCATTCTGTCGTAGTGCACATGCCAAATGCCAAATGTCTGTTTTATGATTTTTTCTCCAACTTTGATTCGTAAATAAAAAAGTGATTTATGAAAATTTTATCGGTAGTAAAAATTATTCTGATATAATCCGACAGGTGGTGCGCTTTAAAGCATACAAAAAAAAGTTTTCGCCTCCGTATTTTCGTCTCCACCTTGCCTTGGTCACTTGAATTTTTCACTGAATTTTTAATCGTTTTCCATACATTTTCAAATCCAATTCACCGCCAGAGACTTGGTGGTCCTGGCCCGATTTCCCAAACAGTAGCAATTTTCTCCTTCAGTACATTTACCACCCTTATGGCGTTCAGCTGATCTACTACCCTTGAAACCTTATTTCCCGGTTGATTTGATCATTTCCTATCTGGTTTTAATGCCACATAATACTCGACAGTGGCTGGTTCTGCTTCTGGTTTGGCCCGGTTTTTCGGAATCACCCCGAAATTGGACACAGTCACCAAATTGGTGAGTGAATTGGATTCGGGGCCAATTTCTCTTCCAATCGACCAATATTGGATGATGAACGGGTAGGTTGGTCACTGGATTTTGCTCGGATTATGACAGAAATTTATGACAAGTCTGTGATTCGGTGCGAACATGAATTTTATTACAGATGTGGCTCGTTGAATCTTTTCCCTCTGTTTTGTCGGCCTATGATGAAATATGTATTTTCCATTCGTTTTCCTCTACGATACGATTTTCCTCGAACTGAAAAAAAAGAGATTTTCCCACAATATGTTGAAGGATTTATGTCAGTTGCTTTTCTTCTGCGAAGTTTTATTAGACTTATAGTATGCTATTTATTGGCATAACGATCACAGACGTATTGTAAACAGATAAAATATTTATTTGTGTCTAGATATTTTTTTTTTATAAATTGCTATTATATTTTGTAATGTGTATTTTAAATTTTTATTAATTTTGACATTTAAACTGCTAATGTCGTTGTTAACATAATGGAATCTCTTTATAAATTTTCTTTTTGGAGATGATGTGATTTTTAGTGGTTTTTTAAAATCTTTTCAAAGAAGAAATATCGGGAAATTTTTCGGTATTGTCGGAGACAGGGGGCACATGGAGAGAAGTCCAAATAGGAATATATGAAACAGTGGACTCTTCTGCAATGACTCCCTAAAAATAGGGGAAAATTTCCAATTTTTTTGGCACGAATTCCCTTTTTCTTGGGAGTCATTACAAAAAATTTCACTGTCTCGTATATTCCTATTTTTTGTAGGAATGTGTCCCATTTTATCTCTCCGTGTTGAATTTATAAACAAAAGAAAAGCTACAAATGTCAAGTGATAATCGTGAAAGAGTTTATATGAGGACAGGCAAAATTTTTATTAAACATATAGTCAAATACCCTACATGTCGACCGAAAAAACGTTCATTTAAAAAAGTCCATTTGTATAGGAGAGGATGAAGTAGTGGTCCCATTGGATATTGATGTCTGGATGAGTTAGGTAAAACTCTAAACACATTTTACCTTTATAAATTTTTCAATATGACCCAGGCAAACCAGGAATATGTTGTAGGAAAACTGTGAATGAATTTTCCGATTTTTCTAACACTTATTTATACCCGTATGGTGAATCCAAAGGGTATATTAAATTTGCCTTACCATTTGTAACGCCAAGATCCCGTCATCCCACATAAAAATGAATTACACCAGTGTGTTTATAATGATAAAAAAAGTTGAATTTTGCATGTCCGTCCGTCTGTCCGTCTGTCTGTCCGTCTGTCTGTCTGTCCGTCCGTCTGTGGCGCGGATTGCGGGCGCACGGATTGAGCTAGAGACTTGAAATTTTACGCAGATTCGTTTTCGAAAAATGCAAGGCTAAGTTCGTTAATGGGCAAAAATGGACCATTAGGGAACGAAAATGTTTTTCGCGAATATCTCAAAAACTGTGCATCTTATCAAAAAAGTCCAAGAACAAAAGTTATTTCCCAAGCAACCAGATAAGGCATAATGCCTTAGATTAGGGCGTGGTGTCTTAAAATTGGTCGTTTTTTAAGACACCACGCCCTAATCTAAGGCATTATGCCTTATCTGGTTGCTTGGGTTAGGATATTATTCTACATAAAACACCCATACATCAAAATCCGGTTGGAATAAATTTTAAAAAATCTTGTTGAAAATTTTGACTTCAAAGGGGGTGGGGTGTTAGGAGGATGACTAAAAATAAACAATAAATTTGACGTCTCCGTGCAAGACTATCGTAACTTGACTTATGACATTCTTCAATGTTGAGATTTCTAGCCCTATTATGTAAGCCGTGCGGACTCGTCAGTCCGCAGCGACCGTCAAGTCCATTCCGCAGTGATTTGGTATTATGTAAAGGAGCCTCCACACGTTCAAAGTTACTTGACAAGTATTATTGATGAAAATTTTCGTCAAGTAACATTGGTTGCCGCCTGCAAACGCAACATTGCAAAGCATCCAAACGATCAATGTTACTTGAAACATGAGTCATTCAAGTAAAATTGTCAAGTAACATTGAACATGTGGAGGCGCCTTAAGTCCGCATGCCGTTTGCGGACTAGACTCGCTGCGATCATATGCGTTGGTTCGCGTTGAACTGTCAAACGTGAGAAAGATTCGTTTCAGTTGTCAAAGATTTGATTTATTTTTCAAAAATATAGCAATGTTTCCAAGTGTAGCACTTTTTTCCTTTAATGATAATAACAACACCGATATGGAAAGTATAAGAAAATCAATTAGAGATGCTCCCAGAAATCGTTCACCTCCTGTTTTGTTTTCCCTGTCGGGAACCCACTGGCGTTCTCAGGGACCTTCTCCATTTCCTCGATCAGAGTTTTGAACTGTCTTTGAGTTGTTTGCTTCATTGCCTTATCTATATATAAAAAACATGTTAATTATAAATATAGAAATAAGAAAAAATCATTTACATACACAGTTTCTTTTTTGCATAACCTCGAAATGTCACTGGAAAAGGTGATGAGGACTTGAAATTGCTTGAAAAACAGGTCTTGCGGACTACCATAAAGCTAGAACCTGAACCGTACGTCGATGCGTCCGTCATGCGTGCATCCGGTTGACAGTTCGATGCGGTGACAGTTGGGTACGGCAACGAATCTGGAGTTAATTCATTGTTTTGCACTTCTTATATTAGTTTATCGTCGAAACAATTACTTTCAATTTGTTCCATACTTAAATTGCTTAAATCGTAAACAAACTTTTTTGCGAAATGACATTTCCGTGTGTTGCCGCATGTAAAAGTGGAAATTCGACCTACTATATGCGGTTGCCGCATCGGAAAACGTATTATTAGGGGAGTACTCATAGCATCTCGTTGATTTTACTCGAACTGTCAACGTGACGGACGCATGACGGACGCATCGACGTACGATTCAGGTTCTACCTTAATACCAAAACAGTCCGCAGTGGCAGATTTGCCGCAGTACGACGAGTCGCGCGACTTTCATAATAGGGCTATTCAATTCACTAAAAAGTAAAACTCGTTAATCGTATCAAGTCCGTCAACTGCAACCATAAAATCGCCATAAAAAAAGAGGGGAAATTATTTTTGCAGTTGCCGACAAATTTTTGCAGTTGATTCTTATCTCCCTTTCTCGCCAAGGTATCTTCACATAAATGTGTCTCTATTTTTTTGCAGTTGGGAAAAGTCATGGTAATGGAGGGCCAACTTTAAGGACTCAGATTTGCAGATTGAACAATTTTATAACTAAAATGCTTCTCAATATTAACATTTTATCGTACTTACAAAAATGTCAGAATTTTGACAGCTCGAAAGAAATATGATAGCCTTGCACGGAGGCGTCGAATTGTATTACATAAAAAACTTTCATTTAAATCAAACACAAAAACCGTTGGTGCAAATTTTGCGATTTTTTTATTTGATTCAACTGTTTTTTCGTTGAATCTAATGACAATTTTCCCTCATTGTATGCATATCAAAATTGAATGGAATTTTCTCAGTAATCCAAAAGTTTCCTGGTGAAAAATTTTCAACTGTAACGGAAAATGGTGAAAAATTCGGGGAAAACACTTTTTTTATGCCAAACCTTAATTTGATTAAAAAATATGGAGTATAGACATTGAAAATCGACTTTTGCCACAATATATCTCAAAAACGTGTTTATGTAAGAACTTTCTGCTCCACCTGCTGTATGTGTTGAAGTTGTTGTATACTTTTTAATAAATTCACGCAACGGATTGAATTTCACAAGTTATAATTCATTGATTGCGAATAAATTCAAACTAAAAGTTCGTAGAAGATATAATTTGATGTGTATTCAAATCAAATATAACTTCAGCGATTCTCTGGAGAAAAAAATAAAGTTGAAAAGGGAATCAATCAATTTATATGCCCTGAATTCGAATTATGTATAACTACCTGTGAAACTATGCCAATATGGAATCAAGATATGCGAATATGATTTACCATAACCAATAATATTGAAATGTTTGCCGCTCCCACATTGATATTGTGATGATTTCCCGGCACGTAATCGTAGATTTATATACGACTAGTAAATATATGCTTATCAAAACATATTCAAAACTTTCTATGGCGATCAACATAATAAAGTACACATTCATATATAACTAAATTAATCAAACATATATGCTTTTTCGGATGCTTTCATGAAATATAATACACATATAAATACATATTCTAAATTACTATCTGGATTTTCATACTTATATCAAATACCAAAAGGATTTTATTTTTGGCTTCTTTAAAGGCATTCGGATCCAGTTTTCCAAAGAGTTTTCTCGTTCTTTTTGTGTGCTACAGAATTGTGCTCATTTCTTACTACTGAAATGGGAATCAAATCAAATTCTTGATAAATATTGAAATGTAAATATTTGATGTTGGGATTACTTTGGGGGCTTGCCGACCAACCAATCGAAACGATTCATCGTGGTGAACCACACATGGACTTTAAGTTTCAATACTTCACCAGAGTTTTTTTATTGACTATCTGTGGAGCTTTTAATGTTGGCGAACCAATATTTCCTTGAAATCAATTTTGATGAAATTGTTAGAAGAGATAGCGGAAGGAGTTGGTCATGTTCAAGGATTTTGTTGAAAATGTACTTAAGAGTCACTTATGTTTACTATTTGCTTTCGTTCCAGATGTTAAGCTAGTTATCGTTTCGTAAAGACTGGTTTTCTACCATTTAAATTTTGATAATTCATCTGTACGTTTTTCAAGTTTTTGAGGTAGCCCGAACTAATCAGACAGCTCAAAATAAATCACGGAGTATCTTGCAATTTCCCCGAAAACGGTTCACCCAACTTTTAATAAAATGGTTTAACGCTTGGCGAATGTACGCGAATCACGACAAACCCGAGAGTTCATGGTGTTTGCCTTGATCTGTTCTGATTCGCCAAATTAAGCCTATTTTCGGTTTAAGGACGAACTTTGGCTAAGCCAGACGAATATGCCAGCTGCTATCGTTCTGGCACCGCCTTGCATGTTCTATGTTTGCCCATCGCGAAAACGTTTCGTATTGTGCGATTACTAAGTTTTTTAAATGAGAAAAAAATAGTCAAATACTTTTTTAAAATAAACTCAAATACTATTTGAAAAACTGATTCTAATTTTGCTAACTCGTATTAAAAAACGTCCATTTAGGAGAATTTTACGCCCCAGATAAAGATATCTGGTCAGGGAGTCACAAAAACTAAGTGTTTGTACCGGATTATTCAATTTAGTGTTATGATTTATTAAAGGTAGAAAACGATCACCAAAAATGAAAAATATACTCTAAATTTTCACGTACATCACAAAAATCTTCGCCTGCGGAGCTTTTTTCTATATTGGAAATTTCACAATTTCGAAAATGGAATTTTTATTCGCTAAGGATTGCGTAGCTTTTGAATTGAATCATTTCGCCGTATTCTGTTTAAAAAATTTCACATGCGGTGTATATATTTAAATTGTTTTTTCTTGAATTTGATTTTTTGCGTTTGTTTTCCTGTACGAGAAAAACTATTTTTCAATTTCGTTGAGTTTTTCTTCCCTGATTGTGCAAATAAAACGCATAATATGAATGCTTTATTTTTAATTTTAAAATTTAAAAGCTGCTTGTTCTACCTACCCTCATGCTCATCTTGTCCCGGATCGACACAAAATAAATGTGGCCACCTTAATGAAGTCAGATCCATTTTTCCCCTGCCCCCTAGAAACAAAATCGACGTAAAATCAAATTTTTCCTGCATCTATGGCCGCCTCGAGAACGGGGATAGATAGAACATTTCTGATCAATACGAAATCTGTTTTATGCAAAATTATGAGGATGTCCGTGCATTTGTCTGTCGGGATGTTTGTCTGTCCGTTTTACGTATCTTAAATACTTCGAGAATGCGCTGAGCTAACGACTTGAAATTTTTTGTAGATAAGTTTACAAAAATTGTAGCTTTTTATCAACTTTTAAAAAATTAACATATATTTTTTCATGTCATACTCTCATACATTTTTTTTTGTAAAAATATAGCTTTTGAATTTTTTTTCGCTTATGGGAAAAAATGAACATAGCAAAATTTAAAGGATATAAAATTATCTAATTTTTCAGCTTTAACGGTTTTTTTTGTATCTCGAACGGTTCTCAAGATATTTGAAGAAAACTTAGTATTTTGAAAATCTCTCGAGAAATATGCATTTTTGTAAAAACTGTATACAGTAATCCCTCGAACTGCGCGGTAGATACGTTCCACAAAAAGAGCGCGCACTGCGAAACCGCGCACTGTGAACCCTACTTTGTATGAAATATTGGGGTTAGGTCCCAGATATTAGAAAAATTCCAAAAAAAAAATAGAAAATCATTTTTATTTAACGAGATATTTAAAGTAATACAAAGATATGATATGTATTACTAATATTTTTGAAAAATTAGTGATTGATTACCCGATTTTGGTTTTTCATTATGCATTTCTACGTATGGGGCTAAAGCTGCTGTCAAATTTCACCAAAATTTTAAGGCACACTCCATATCAGGGTCCATATTAAGAGCTTCTTGTTAAAGTTGACTACCAAGCATTAAAAAATTTGCCAGTTTTTCGTGCGTAAGGTTTTTCTTTCTTATAATCTCTATAATTTCACTTTCATCATTTTTGTCGCTATAAGTATCGCCGAACTGTGTCAAAATATCGTCAGCAGTCATATTTTCTTCATTGCTTGCAAGGACTTCCATGATATCTTCTGACTCTAAGTCTTAAAATTTGTCCCCACCAATTGTCTTACCTAATGTCCCAATTTCCACTAAATATAAGCAGTGATATAAGCACGAAATTACCAAATGTGTACGAAGATACCAAATTACCAGCTGATTCCTTCTTGTCGGGGATTCACCAAAATATATGTTCAGAACATGTTTTTTAAACGGAAATTATAAAAAAAACCGCGCAGCTGCGAAATTTTTACCGCGCAGTTTGAAATTTTGGTATAAAAAACTTAACCGCGCAGTTGCGAAACCGCGCAGTTCGAAACCGCGCAGTTCGAGGGATTACTTTATAAACAAATTTAAAGGAGATAAAATTTTCTACAAGTTTTGCTTTAACGGCTTATACGTATCTCTAACGGTTCTCAAAATATTTCTTTGAAAATTTCTCGGTTTTTTGATTAGTGTTCGAAAACTATGCGCTGTTGTGAAAGAACGCATATAGCCAGAATCAAAAGAAAAAAAAAATTCCTGCATTTCTTCCTTTACCGATTTTTACGTTATCCTTAACGGTTCTCAAGATATTTGAAGAAATATTTTTTTTACATATTTCCTCCGAAACTAAATATTTAAGAGGAAGGTTTTGTGTTGATCACAACTGATATTTTATCAGATTATTATTTTTGACCCCAGCACAAAACTTTTCTCTCAAAAAATCAAATTTTAAGGCCTCTGTCGTTAATGAGGAAAATCTATTTTTTTAAAAAAAAATCCTAAAACGCCTGAAAGTAGGCAATATTTTTTTTCCTAGAACTTATATAAAATAATTTACAGAACGAAACGTTTTTAAAAAATTGGAGAGTTTGTTTACCATGATTTTTTTTTAATGGGGACAGCAAATTTTTGGTGTTTTAAAAGTTTAAGAGAATTGCATTGCAATTACGAAAATGTAACGTCTTCTAAAACGTTAGAAAATTTAAAAAAATCGATGAAAAAAGATAAGAATTGCATTTTGAGGTGGAGTGAAGTGAAAACTGCACGGTTATTTATGAAAACGATGAATGTGTCTGAAAATTCCAACTTATTGACTGTGGTTGTGTTTTTTTATGGATTCCATTTTTGGATCAGCATTAGTTACAACATACTCGCGATTGACTTTCGTGACGAAGGCAGTGCCGACGCAAATGATTTTGGTAAAAGAGGGTTGAATGGGTGGTTCCTAGTTGAGTTGATTCGGAATGCTTAAAGTATTTCATCGATATCTACTTTGATTCTTGCCTCGTATCTGTTATCGATTTAAGTTCTGCCATTGCATGGAGTTCCTACACTGCAATACTGATTGCGGTGGATGATGATATTTTTTTTTGGTGTCTTTCTTGTATTTCTGTGACGTTTGCATAACACGGAAAATGCCTTTCACTTCTTCGCATTTGGAAACTATGTCTCATACAATGAAACCATAATTTAACAAGGTATTGTATGTGCTTAAATGCTGTTTTGTAGCAGTTGTGAAGATCACCTTTCGGCGTCCTCCTATCACCCTTTCTCCATCGTCTCCTTTTTGACTTTTTCCCTCATCTCCTTTCATGACATGTGAGCTGGTTTTATCGTTCTGTCATTTTACTCGATAAATTTGTGGCCTTTGTGCTATGAAATATGTTTCTTTGGGAAGAGTTTTCAAAAAAAAGGGTGATTTGATTAATAAACGTGATTTGGCATAATAACGATATACTATATCGAATGTGGATTCTCTCGTTGTTGTTTTTTTCATACATGGGCTTCGATTTTCGTTTTTGGTTTTTGGGGTGTTATATTACGACACAAAACGTTGAAGAATTGATTGGCTTATTGTGATAAAATGGGGAATTGGGTCACATATTCTGAATGTTTTTTTTTCGCTCGAATTGCTGTAGATTTTTGTGTTTGTCCTTTTTGGTTTTATGTGCGTATAATTTGATCCCGTGAACTATGTGCGCTATTATTTTTTTTTCTTTTGTTTTTTTACACAAAGCCATAAATATTTATGTGGCTGATGTAATGGAAAATTTGATATAGGAAAAACGTGCCATTTGAGAGGAAATGAATTGGCCATCGATATAAATGGCCCTCTTTTGATTCAAGTTCAATGTGGACCGGAATAGGGACGATATTTCACTTTTTTATTTATCAACTGGCTGGCATTAGCCGACATTGCTATGACAATAATCACACTAAGAAAAATTGAGTAAAAGTCGTCGACTTGCGTACCTGGCGTAGTTGACTTCCTACAGGAAAATTTTGCCTATCTTAGGCGAACATGCACCTGCGTTAGGAAAGATAAAAATTTGTCAACCTGTGGCGGGAGAAATTCAAAAATTAAACCTGCAGCAAGTAAAGTGGGTTGTAAGAAACTACACGGTTTGACCTGAAATAGGTATTCCGAGAATGAAATGTCTTTTGAAGGGATAACTCCGTCTACCTGCTATAGGCCAGAATAGACTTGTCGAGAAGTTGACTTGGATCAGCCTTATTATTTTTCAGAGTGCAATAACCAGGGATGGGGAACGTTATCGTAACGTAACGAAATAACGAAACGAAACAACGATTTAAATCTGTTGCAAAATCGGTTTAACAAAAAAACCGCAGGAGACATACAGACCTTCCATTTTACATAGTAGATTTTCAATTAAATTTAATACGCTTAAAGACTACTTATTTTAATATTTGATTTAATATTTTTCGATATACACTTTCCAAGGGTTTCCTGATTGGAATACAGATTTTGGTGATTATCATAAATTTGTTTAGATTTCATGCGTATGGTTTCAAGAGTAATTTAGGTGTTGTGGAAACAGAGTCATTGATAATGGATTTGTGTTATGTAAATATTTAACATAAATGATGAAAAGATTACGCAATACAAGAAAGATTTTTTTTATGTTGCGATTTACGATTTTTGTGTGTTTTTGTAGCAAAAATAAATTTGGAATATTATACGAAGAGATTAAAGTTATACAGGAGATAAGCCAGCCAAAAATTTTTTTTTTGTCGTTTTCAAAGACTTCGTCGTTTTCAAAGTGCCATTTTTTAAAATTTCAAAATTCTTTTTAAGGTTTTCATCCTCTATATTGACCAATTTTTATACTCTATATCAGTGTTTCCCAACCCTTTTTTGCTGGCGTACCCCCTAGGGAGTTAGTTTTTTCTCGCATGTCCCGTTATACCACTGTATAAAAAACGTTGACATAAAATGTATTACAAAAACATACGTTTCTATAAGAAATCAAAGGCGAATGATGAAAAAATTTCAACGCGTCTAGGAGCTGGGAAAAATCGATTAAGCTAACACAAAGGCCAAACCAAATAACCAAATATCTTGAAAAATAAATTACGTAGATAGCTTTTAATTTATTAATAGAAATTCAACTCATTTAACATTTTGAGGTCGCCAATTTATTTTTCAGATTTCGGGTACACCTTGGAACCAGCCAATATACCAATAGGGGTACATGTCCCTGGTCGGGAAACACTGCTCTATATGATGTATATTAGATTTAGAATACCGTTTGTAACGCATCGAACCAATCGTCGGACACAAACATGAACTACACCAGAGTGTTTGGAATGACAAAAGATTTTGATTTCCGCATCTCCGCCCGTCTGTCTGTCCGTCCGCCTGTGAATACCATAACTACAGGAAGGATTGAGCTAGAAACTTCAAACATGGTACTGTAGGCTAAGCTTTTGAACGGGCAAAATCGGATCAGTCCTTCCAATACAAACGAAACAGGTTTTTAAAATTTTCTTGAAAACGGTGAGTCGTGTTGACAAGTTTATTAAGGTAACATGTATTTAGAATGGGAATTTATATAACTTATTTATACATCAAAATCCAGTTGGACCACTCTTCCCCTCCTTATACAAATCAACTACTTTTTTTTATTTTCTCGAAAACTGTGCATAGTATCGAAAAATTTATAAAGACGAAATGCGTTTAGAATATGATTTTACATTACCATTCCATACTTCAAAATCTAATGGGAACAATCCTTACCCATCCTGCCATACAAATGGATTTTTTATACCTGTATGGTGAAACCAAAGGGCACTCGTCTATTAAATTTGCCTTAACGTTTGTAACGCCAAGATCCCGTTATCACACAAAAAAATGAATTACACCAGTGTGCTTAGAATGATCAAAAAAATTGAATTTTGCATGTCCGTCCGTCTGTCTGTCCGTCTGTCTGTCTGTCTGTGGTGCGGATTGCGGGCGCACGGATTGAGCTAGAGACTTGAAATTTTACGCAGATTCGTTTTTCGTAAGATGCAAGGCTAAGTTCGTTAATGGGCAAAAACGGACCATACGAACGAAAAGGTTTTTTGCGAATATCTCAAAAACGGTGCATCTTATCAAAAAAGTCCAAGAACAAAAGTTATTTAGGATATGATTCTACATAATACTCCCATACATCTACATAAAACTCCCATCCAATTGGAATAAATTTTAAAAAATCTTATTGAAAAGTTTTACTTTAAAGTGGAATTTTGATACAACTGTTCGCCGTTCACTTAAATCGCCATACGGGTTTTCAATAATGGCCAGATGTCGTATATTTTATCATTCGATTTTTAAATCGAATGATAAAATATACGACATAATGGCCAGATTGGCAATTATAGCTTTTGTTATGTTTTGAATAAACATTGTACCTGTCCTTATATAGAGTATTTGAAGATTGGCGCCTAGCTTTTCTTATGTTTAAGAAAAATATTTATTCTTTTTTACTTCTTCTTTAGAAAGAATAAATTTTTTTTAACATAAGAAAATCTGCTATTGCCAGAAAATCTTTAATTTTTCCTGACGTATTTTCTCAACTTTTCTTTACCACCAACAGTCATCAATCTCTTGGGAAAAAATAAATGATAGAAAAGAATTTATTATCACTTTAATCGTTGTAAAAAATAATAAATTTATTCCATCTAAGTATCATTAAATCATATTTTTTCTTTCACATTAAACGAATTTAAATAATAAATCCGGTGGCATAAATTTTCCAAAGACATATTTATGTTACTTATAGATAGTCGCACTTTTATAGTGTACTCCAATGAAAATTGTATATATTATTGTTATTTATTTACCTTCCAGATAAGTCTCTCTCTCTCGATGAAAAATTTCACAAAGAGTGGCAATAAAAGAAGGTAAAAAATCTCAGGAGTATTTTTATACCTTAACAGATTTTATATGGCTTTAAGCGATTCGCCTTGGTTTATCTGATTTTTTTTCCATGAAATTATTATCAATAATTTTTATTTCTGTAATACCTGGCAGAGGGGAAAACCCTTTCAAGTGCGAGGAAATAAAAATAATAATGAAATATCAATTTGTTATTCTTAAAGTTCAGTGGGTTTTATTTTATCCTTTTATTTGTGTATTTCCGTATTAATATTTTTTTGATAAAATTGATGAAATTGTAAAAGTAAATCGATTTTTCCAGACAAATTTCCTTGATTGAGTCAGCAAGTGATTGAATTTTCCTAGCAAATAACAATTTTCTATGGGGAAAAGAAATGCTAGTAGAGGCCAATTACCCATTTAAATGTTGAGTGAAAATTCTCATTAAGTGAAAATAATTTCCATATTGGACTTTGACTGTTGTAGGTGGCCGGTCATTCATCAATTTCAATTTGTCCAAAAACACATTTCATTGTATCTTCCATAAAATCTGAAAAAGAATTGAGCTTTTCTCGCTCTATCTCCGTTCTATATGGATGGTGTTTTATCGGAAAAGCGTTTGGGGTGGTTATGATTTGAACCAGGAGGGGGGCACTAATTTTTTACCATTATATTACCGGTTCGAGCTTAACCTCACTATAAAGGTTTCTTGTTGATTTATCACCTGAGTATGGTCCAACTGCATGATCATTGGCCATTAGTCGATTTCCACTTTGATTTCCGTTTGTCACTTGATTTATTGGCTCAATGGCATATTAGATCCAATTCGAATGTGTCCAAAAACTGTCCACTTCACTTATTTATGTGAACTAAAATAGTTGAAAATAGCTCATTTATTATCGGCGCGTTAAATTCATTCTATAACTATCGACTTTACTGAACATTAAAAATGAGTACGTTGCCATATTATAAATAAACTCATCCTCTATTGCCATACATTGATGTATGTCAGCTATATTCGGACGTTATAATCAACAAAAATATTCGACTCATTTTTTAAATGGATTTTGAAAATTTTACTAGTAATAGCGTGGTGCAATTTTGCGTAAATCGAGTACGTAATTTCAATTTATAGTTAACCGTAATTGAGATGTTGATGTTTTTATTACATCTTTTGTAGAGATTTATTTGCTGAAAGATGTAATGGATCTTGAAGTAAAACTTTTTTGCGTTCAATTGATTAATAAGGAAGTAAAAAGAAAAGCATTAGAAAAACAACAATTACTAAGTGGCAATTGCCAAATACTCTATATGAGGACAAAAATTAAGAGAAAAATCAATTTGTATCGGAAAGGCGAGAAGGAATGGCCTGATTCAATTTTGATAGATGAACTAGTTATGTAAAATCACACTTTTTACGGTTATAACTTTTTTCCTTTTTGAGAAAATTGCAAAAAACCGATTTTGCCCGTTCAAAAACTTAGTCTTGCTATTTACGAGAACCGCATTTGTAAAAAGTTTCAAGTCTCTAGCTCAATTCTTTTGAGAGATAAAGTGCTGATGGATGGACATACGAAAATCGAAATCTTTAGTCATACCTAGGGTGACCAGACGAAATAAGCGAAATAGTTGGTTTTGTAGTAAAAACAAAGTGACTTATGTACACAAAAAAGTTACAATATTGATATTCAGGGTATTCACAGTCGTCTTTTAAATTGCGGGTAAATTTACCGCTCGGTAATTCAGTCAAATTTAACAGATTTTTACCGAGACGGTAACTTGGTTCATGTAAAAATGAATTACCGGATTCGGTAATTGTAGACATGCCTTGAGTCGTGTTTTCCGGCCCGGTTATTCGGTATCAAGAATCAACCGCGGGTGGCGCTAGTAATGTTTTTAGTTGTCAAATTTTCTCGCTGTTTTTTTGTTAATCTCATCGGACTGCAAATTTTTTTCTATTTTGATAGCCGTTGCCACAATAGAAATTCAAAAGAATACATCAAACATGGATTTAAAGGTATGTGACTTATTTTACAATCAAATTCGCGTATCAAATAAAAGCGTCACGTATCAAATAAAAGCGCTGTTCTCAAATCTGTGCTGTGGGATGTTCACAGCAGAATATTTTCAGTCTTTTAATATTACCGAAAATACCGAATACCGAAAATTAAAAGAGGATTGTGAATACCCTCATTATAATAAAAAAATGTCAGTTGTGAACAACACAAAACTTTCCTCTTAAATATTTAGTTTCGGAGAAAAATATGTAAACAAAATATTTTTTTAAAATATTCTGAGAACTGTTAAAAAACTTTAAAGGAATAACTGCAGAAAATTTTATTTCCTTTGAATTCAGTTGTATGCATTTTGATTTTTCAGAACAGTGCATAGTTTTCTAGAGATTTTCAAAAAATCGATTTTTTTTTCAAATATCTTGAGAACCGTTAGAAATTCAAAAAAACCGGTTAAGCAGAAAATGTAGAAAATATCCTTTAAATTTGGTTATTTTCAATGTTTCCCAAAAGTGCACAAGTTTCCCACCGCTACTTTTCCAGAAGTTAATAGAAAACTAAGATTATTGCAAAAATTTATTCACAAGAAATTTCAAGACACTAGCTCAACGCGTTCTTCATTTATTTAAGATATGTACAACGGAAAGACCGGCAGACAGATCCACGGACATGCTCATAATTTTGCCTGAAACAGATTTCGTAGTGATCAGAAATTTTCCAGCAACCCCTTTTCTTAAGTCGGTCTGTCGAGTTGGAAAGTAAAAAAAAAATTATTAAATGAACAATTTCTTTATTAACAAGCCCAGTTTTAAAAACCCAGTTTTAACAAAATTGCTTTTATCAAGTTGATAAATGTTTTATTATATAAAAAATGCCCGTCTGACTTAACATAATCCTTTTGTCAATTTGATAAATTTTTTATCAATTTGAAAGTTCGTTGTTATCAAACATTCTGTAAGACGGCAAAAATGGTGATTTTCGTAATTTTTTCCGGGTTTTACTGTTCTTTAATAAAATTATAGAGTGTGAGACGAAGTTCGAATGAAGGGTCTTTCTTTTTATGGTAAATGGTTAAGTTGTGTTTATCAAAATCGATGTAGATATCTGCCTATGTTAATGTATAAAGCATAATGTTGACGACTTTATGGCTTCTATTAAGTGAGCAGAAAATGTTGGGTACAACCACATAGAAATTTATTTCCTAACCAAAAGCTATGTGGAACAGTAATTTTAAATTAATCGCCTGGAATTGCGTTTTGGGTTGAAAAATTATATTATCAAAATGTAGCACTCTTTCTTCCATTTATTTCCTCTTTCGTAGAATTTTTTCTTTCCCTTTTCATCTCGTTTTCGCCCACACTTGTAGATTGTGGAAATTCAAATCAGGAAAATTAATGGAACACGAAAGACAAAATGGAAATCACTATCGAAAAATTATGCTTGTGGTGTTGATAAATTAATCATAATCAAGTAGAAATAATTTCAAAATGAATGAGTTTTATCAGAGCGGAAAGAAGCTTTTTAATTTGTTCCCGAATCGATAATATTTTTATGCGATTTGCCAAAAAAGAAGAGTGTTTCCTTGTAACTTCAACGAGGAACCATAATTCAAATTGCGTTGGATTGCTTGCGATGGCGCGAATGTTTTTAGCCATGTTTGCTGCAAGAACTCCCCTCTGAACCCTTCACCTGCTATCTTCTAAATCAGTCAACAGATTTTTATGGGGTTTCCTCCGTTCAATAGAGGACTCCTAAGAGAGTATATATCGGGTCTTTCAACAAGAACATAACAATTTTGTATTTAAATAAAACACAGAATAATTGAGATATCGGGCTGAAATTCATTCCAGGTGTAGTGGACATGTTACATTTAAGTATGAAATTCGATGTCGTTCATATGCCCACCGCGAGCACGTTTGCTGATTGATTCTTTGGACCCAATTTTCCACCACTCTTCCACACATATTGGCCGATATTGTTCCTGAGCTCCTCTAACGTTGTTGGCTTGTTGGCATAAACCAACGACTTAACATAACCCCATAAAAAGAAATCCAACGGCGTTAAATCGCATGAGCGAGGTGGCCATTCTACCGGACCATCATTTCATTCATAATTTCATCGGACTCAGAATTTCGGTAGTAAGATTTAATAATTTCCAAACGTTGCTCGTTCGTGAGCTTCACCATGATAAAAATGTAAACCTTGACTGACGTTTTAGCATTGCCAGATCATAAAAAAAGTTTTAGGGTGCGTTTTTATTAAAATACAAAATTGTTATGTCCTTGATGAAAGACCCTTTATAAAAAAAATCAACATCTTATGACTTCCTTTCCTGCTATATCTGAAATCAGTTAACGAATGTTAATGGGGTTTTCGGTATTGGATACAGAATATTACGAGAGATATCTGTTATTAAAAATGCACAATATTTTCCTTTCAGCTTGCCTCTCCCATTAAATACAAAAATAAGTATTTTGAATATAAATGGTCTTTAGTAAAATACTCCGACAACTAAGTAAGCTAGAATATTTGATTTTCAATTTTAGTTGATTAAAAAAAAACCAGCAGACTGAAAATTTAAAAACTATCACTTGTGATCAATACAAAATTTTTCTATGCAATATTTAGTTTCGGTGAAAATAAGTAAAAAATATATTTTCAAATATCTTGAGAATCGTTAGAAACGTAAAACCGTTCAAGGAAAAAATGCAGGAAATTTTATTTCCTTTACATTTTTTCATAATAGCTCATAGTTTGCGAGAAATTTTCAAAAAACCGAGAAATTTTCAAAAAACCTAATTTTTTTAAGAACCGTTAGAAAAAAACCATTAAAGCAAAAATGTAGAGAGTTTTATATCCTTTAAAGTTTAAAGCGCACAGTTTTCAAAAAATTGTATGGGAGGTACCCGTTAGCTACCCTTACTTTTCCAAAACTTGATAGAAAACGACGCTTATTTACAAAAAGTTTCAAGTCGCTAACTCAACGCGTTCTCGAGTTATTTAAGAAACGTACAATGGACAGATTAACAGATAACGGACAGATGCATGGAATCCTCAAAATTTTGCCTGAAACGTATTTCGTATTGATCAGAAATTTTCTATCTGCCCCCATTCTCAAGGTGGTCTCCGTCATGAATACAATACTTTCTCTCTATAGAAAAAGAAAGTAAAAAAGAATTTAAAAAATTGTAAAAATATGCGATTTGTTGCGCAGTTAGCTCTCAAAATATAAAGAAAATTACAAGAAATTTTCTTAAAATAATTTTATCAACTATCGGAAATTTTGAAATAAAAGACAGCATACACTAAAGGAACCAAGTCAATTTACTTTCCATTTAATTTACGATATCTTGTGTATTGCCTGAAATACTTATTAGAATTTGCTGAATAAATCAGAAATGCATCTAAAAACCCCAAAATTGAACCAATTCTGATAAAAGATTTCCTAGATTTATTCCGCAATTCGCGATAGTTAATAAAATTATTTTAACACGTTGGCTACCATGTGAGTCACCGGTGTACACACACTATTGTCATTACCGTCAGTTTCTCAAGTTCCATGGTTGAGTGCAGTCGCTCGTGCGGTACAAGGGGGTTTATTTTGTGGAGCATGGAGTTCGTTTTTGTCTGTATTGATCTTGTGTTCACTGGTGATTCACAAAGTACAGAAATGATTTTTGCGTTTTTTCCCAGTGTATACTAGCGGAGTAAGCGTTTTTTTTGGCTGGTAGCCAACGTGTTAAGAAAATCTCTTGTAATTTTCTTTATTATTTTTATATTTTGCAAGCTTATTCACAGCAAATCTCATATTTTTAGAACTTTTTAAATTCTCTTTTTATATGAACATGTTTTGTTGGTTTTTAGATACAAAGTCGAATCCAATTTTTTAAAGCTTTTTTTTTGAAAAGATGCCAATCAGTTTCTCAAACCGAACCAAAAACCACTGAATCAAGTTTTGAAATTTTTTAAAATTTTAGACCCTTATCGAAATTAAAAAAAAAAGATTTTTTAAAAATATTTTTGTCTCTTTTTGCAGATGTAAGTTTACTGACGATTATCGCAGTCTACAAAAAATCCATCGGAGTATCTACACTTTACTACATTAAGGTTAGTTTAAAATAATTTTGCTGTAATTTTAATTTACCATTTAAAAAAAAAAAATTTTACTACGTTACTAGAAAAACGATTGGTTAAATTTGCTAACAGAATCTTGAGATAATTGTGTTACAGAGAATGAAATACTTTCGTTAAGATGCTGATAAAATCACACCTTTTGATATTTACATTAGAGCTTGACAAGCATTCACAAATAATGGATATGTACCCGATGTCTATGTCCACATAATTAACCTAAGACTTATGGTATTAAAGAGTAATTAGATCCTTTTACTTATTGATTTATTTATGTACGACAATATTTAGACACAATAAATATGTTTAGCTCCATTGATACGAAAAGGACTTTTCCATAACTTCGATTAAATCCCAATATTCGATAAAGTCCTTGCCGTAGGCGGCCGATAAGATTTAATGGATATAAGGAAAGGGAAAGCTTATTCCTATCAAGGATATTTTCCGACCGAATTACCTCAATGCGAATACATAGACGATGGGAAAATAATCCTATTTGAATCGTTTATTTATTTCAAAATAATTTCTGCCTTCTGTTCGGTGTTTTATGCCTTTTCTACACCCTTTGCCATCACTTTCTCTATCATTAATAATCGTATATCCATTCATCTATCAAACGCCTCACAAAAAAGGATCTTCTGATTAACGCCAAACAAAACAATCCCACAGCCAGCGTCCTTGCCCCTATTTATCGGCCACCTTTTGAATCCAGATGGCAAAGTAAAATGACTTAATCCAATCGTCCGAGAAAAGGACGATAAGGACGCAGCCTGGAAAGCTGAACAAGAAGTCAAAATAGTCCCCCAAAATGTTTTCAATTGACATACAAAACAATATCGCCTGCAAAAAATACAAAAAAGAAAATTGAAGAAGAAGCGGAAGAGAAAAAGAAATCGTCTTACGTTCATTCATCCATCGATTTCTTATAGTTCCATCCAAGGGTAAAATTGATGTTGGGTCCTTGTCAACCCTCGACCTGACATACTTTCCTTTGTGCTGAGCCATGGACAGTAATTGGCAATGACATACCAACTTTTCACTCATTCACTGACTTCCTGACAATCACCCCGTACCGCCTCCGTCCTTGTGCCCCTCGATAAACGTTGAATACCAACTTTAGCTACCCTTGAAGGCAAAATTCACAAACGAACTTTCAACCCAACACCATTTAGCTTTTTCCTGAATATAACCATTTTTGCCCATCGTTGCCTGAATATTCCCAAACAATCCGAAGTTGGGAAATAATCTTTGTATGTACGTACATTTCTAGGACGAGTACATGTACACCATTTAAAACAGTTTTGTACCCACAGATGCCTATTTAAAATATTTCTATGTGTATTTGTTTATTAAACTTGTTGTATCAAACTTGAGGCAATTGCCATTGAGAAAACGTCTCTCTGGGTTAAATAAGGGCAACATACGGATGAACGGGGAGAGAACACGATGAAATAAGGGTGAATGATGGTGCAATTGACCAGTTTTGAGGGATGTTCGGGCGGTATCACCATCAAATTATTCTTGTGTACAACTGGGTCTCCTTGGGTTGGTCACTACTATTTTGCTCCATCGGTTTGTGTACAAGATTCACATCATTTCTTTTGTTGTACTTTCACCTAAACCCTGGGAACTTGACGTCCGTGCTGATGCCAAAGGGAAGCCGTGATGTTGTTGTTGTTTTGGAACTTATAAATGGGCGTATATAATAGCGTACATAAGTAGGGCTGCATGTTGAAAAGTGACATGAAGTCTTAACAAGCAGTCAAAAAATTGTAGGAAAGATTTATATTTTCCAGGCGCTGCACAGCTTTCTAAAGCCCAATTCAGACTAACGATTGCGATTAGGATTGAGCTTCCCCGACCAATGAGATCAAAGCTTTCATGTCCTTATCGTTGAAAGCTCTGATATCATTGGCTGAGAAGCTTCAATCGTAATCGCTATCGTTAGTCTGAATTGGGCCTAATGCCCGTATAAAGCCCATTTCAGACTAAAGATTGCGATTACGATTGAAGCTCCTCGACCAATGACATCAAAGCTTTCAACGATAGGGACATAAAAAGCTTTGATCTGATTGGTCAAAGAAGCTCGTCTGAATTGGGCTTAACACTGACGATAGCGAATACGCTTGCGCTTGCGATTGAGGATCGGCTGTTTGACGTTTTCCTATCATACAGACAATGATTTGATTCCTGAATCCGATTGCTTAGTACTCCATATCCTCAGTCCAGGATTTAAATTTCGGTGGCATTTTTTTGTGTCATCCTTTCCATTTAACTGAAGATATTTAATAAAGCCTCAACAAACACCACTTTCAAAGTGCAGAAATTGGCCTACCGGGCGGTGATAGCAGCTACGTTTGCTAATGGGCCGATTCAAAATAGAAGTGAGCCTGAACTCTCAACCGTAATCGCAATCGGTGAAAGTTTTAATCTCGTTGGTCGAGAAGTTCAATCGCAATCGGTCCACATTCCATATTTCAAAAACTGGCGGGAGTTTTGACATTTGCACAGCTATTTTGTTAGCCAGTGTTGCCATCTCGAAATAAAAAAAAATGTGGCAATATGTCTTGTGCTTTTAGAATAAATGGGTCTTTTGTGAAAAAGCGGTAACTTTTAACGCAAAAAACTAAAAAACGCAAAAAACTAAAAAGTTGTTTTTCAAAAGGTTTTGTTCAAAGTAGTTTTATAAATAGTTTTATAAATAGTTTTATAAATAGTTTTATAATAAAAGTTTTATAAATTGGAAAGTAATGTGTGGCGATTGGGAGATGAGAACAGGGAGGGTACGGGTAACTACTGTAGGTGGATCTGGTCACCGAGTGGTCGGTCTCTAATATCCGTATCACACTAACGATTACTTTTGCGATTGAGGCTATGATTGGCCTTTTCGACCAATGACAGCACAGCTGGTTACGATTGCGGCTACGATTGCCAGTTTAGACTTGAGTCTGATTTTCATAGGTCCATTGGGAATCGCAGCCAATCATAGCGCTTGGTGGAATCAGCTGATTAAAGTTTAACATTTCTTAACACTAGAATGCCCAATACTAGTAGATGCCCAAATGGAGTCATTTTGAAATTTTTACTCCCTTGGGCATTGGACGTAATTTTTAAAAAATAGACGATAAAAGTGTGCTAATATTATTTTCAAAATGAATGAGAGGATTTTACAATAAAATATTAATTAGGAAAAAATTGATGACAAAAAAATGTTCGCAAGCAGTCAAAATGACTTCCTTGGGCAATCTAGTGTTAAGTTTCGTTACGCGAAGCAAGTGGCGAGTTATATTTACCGCGAAGAAAGATAAGTAAAAATAATAAAATGCCACCGAAATTAAAATTGTGGACAAGGGATATGGAATATAAACTGATTTACGAAGTCCAGAATAAACCTCTTCTGTGGGACGTTTCATTACAACAATATAGAAGAAACGATTTAAAAACTGTGCAGTAGGACTCCATAGCTATTTCAATTGCAATCGTAGACCAAAACGGCGTGTAGAATTATCAATCACAATCGCAATCGCAATCGTAAAAGTAATCGTCAGTGTGATACGGTCACAGAACTATATAACATAGAACAACTGTCACCATACAAAGCTCTGTTGAAAAATGGTCCCAAAAGTATTTCCCTCTTTATCGTACTTGAACGCATCCACTGAACTGTATAAGGTCGCGAAATTCAAATTTAGTTTGCCGCGAAATTCAAATTTCACAAGTTTGAGACTAACTTTAGGCGCAAACAAATAACTTTAGGCGCCAACACCATTCCGAAAGTCTATTTTCCTTTCACAGCTCACGGTTTAAACGAGAGGACTATATTTATTTTCATACGGTTATCTTGCTCTTACTTGACTCGTTTTGATTCACTGAACTGTATTGAAATGGGACCATTTGAGACAGCAAATCGAGCGATCTAGTACTATGGATACGGCTATAACACCCGACCGTGTCCACTTTTAACGAATATTAGAAGCACTTCCAGTTGTCATAGAGATCTGTGGTTTCTGGCTTTCTGTGGGGAAATTAGTGTATAATAAGAAAAAAGAATAAAAAAATCATTTTTTTTTAAATTTCGGGCCTTACTCTTTTCAAATTCTTTTATTAAAAGCGATATTTGTAAGAATATCAAATTTTATTGGATAAAGAACTATTTATAAAGTCAACTTTGCTACAAAAATTAGCAAATTTTATGACTATGTTAATGCTAATTAAATAGCTGTTATTGGGAGGTTATGTTGCCCTAGAAGCAAAATTTATTAGCTATGTTAGCTACATTCTGTCAGTCATTTAAAATATCTTGATGTGCTACTTTTTATAGTAACTCGCTACTATTCGATGATTAATTTTGTAGGAATTTACAGCATTTTTAGCTATTTGAAATTTGCTATTTTGAATAGCGAAATTTGTAGTAGATACATTTTTCAGTGTAGGAGAGGAAATTAAAAGTTAGTCCCGATTTTATCTAAGGACTAAAAAAATCCCTTCACTGCAAAATTGGCTCCCCTACAAATCATCAATGTACACCCTTTTGGTTTGTGTATGAGTAGATAAATATGCAAAAATGGAGGCATATTTGTCATATTCTCAACACCCATCCAGCCCGATTTCATCCACCCACCCACTTGACTTGTTTAGATTTCAGCTCAGATACCGTAGAGATATTCCTTTTCTAGAATGTTGGTGTTACCCCATTTGCATGACACGAAAAAAAAATCAAAACCAGAAATAAAAACTAAAAAACCATTGGAAATAGCTAACAGCGTATATATTTAGGTAAAGCATACAACAAATAGTAGTATAGCGTTGTAATGTTAAATCGACCAAAATAGGATTAAATTCGGTCTATATCACTCTTCGACATTTTCTGGTATTGTTTTTGTGTTCACTTTTGCATCTTTACCATATCCGGAGGCGTTATATTTGTACTAGTAAACATCGTTGAAAATGTACATAAATCTAAAACATTTGAAAATGCTTTTAGGTTACATCGATTCTGTATTTACCCTCCAACACATTGACGTAACAGCTTTCCGCCCCGACGCGACCGACGATGGTACAAATTTACACAAGGGCGGAACGACACACGGTGCGAAGGTTGAAATTTGTGGCGTAAACCGAGTATATCTATATCTACCTCCCATTTAACCCTAATTCGATGTGTTTCATCTTTGGGCTGTCGTTGGAATTATCTACAGCTACCAACATACTTTCCTATAGGGTCACATATTAGTTTTACGCTACTATATCAACACAGATGAAATAATAAAATGTATTTTGCCCAGAGCTGAAACCAGAATGCAACCAGAATTTTGGGCCTATTTCAACGACGACGAGGTGGGTCTCAAATGTTTCAATGTTTAAATATTTCAATATTATGTTCAAATGTACTTGGAATATGGTCTAGATGTCGTTATAGGTAACTAACTTGTAAGTTGTACTAGTTTTTACACTATTTACGCTGTAAATGTTTCGGTTTTGGCTTCCCTGTACGACGATGTGTCCTTACTGGGATTCCACTCCTCAAATATCCTGAACTAAATTCCCTTTCCCAATTTCTTTCTGTACATCCAAACATTCTATTATGGTTGCAATTTTCCTGTCTCTCTAGCTACCTGGGCTAGCAAAAAACCATTTTATCATTGGCAATCGGTAAATTACCTTGTTATTGCCAATAATAATTGTTGTTGTTACTCCTATTGACTGCCATTAGTTTTTAGTTAGTGGCTGGTCCCGGAGCCAGTTATGTTGTGTGATTGTTGCGGCCAATTGTAATTGAAACCGCTCGCTTTATGTTGCGGTCGAAATTACAACTTTTCGGTTATTTTGCTTATATGTACAAAGATTTTATGGTGATGTCCTGGGGATACAAAATTTTGTTCACATCAGTTCCATTGGACATTAAGGGATCTTTGTTTTTTGAGTTCATGGTCGATTTAGGTACTTGGATATTTTACTTCATTCCGGACATAGTTTTTCAAAATATGTATATTATGTTGTTATTTAAAATTGTTGCGCTCCAATTTCAGATTTTGTGAAATTGCTTTGGGGTATAAAATTGAGTATTAAAAGTTAGAAAAACTACAATTACCAGCGGGCAATCGTAAAATAGGTACTCTATGAGTGGACAGATCGAATTTTGTTTAAAAATATAAGAAAAACTACAATTGCAAGGGGCCAATAGTCAATTACTCTACATGATTGACAAAATGTTTATTTAAAAAAATCTATTTGTATAGGAGAGGGGGGGGGGGGGGGGGGAAGGAGTGGATTTCGATGTATGCAACGGTTCAGTAAAATCTTATTCTAAACAGATTTTGCCCCCATAAATTTTTCAATATAACTCACCGTTTTCTAGAAATTTGCAAAAAACTATTTCATTTGTGTGGAGGAATGGTCCAATTTTGCCCATTCAAGAATTTAGCCTTGCCATTCTCGAGAAACGTAACTATACGAAATTTCATGTCTCTAGCTCATTCCTTTCGAAAGTTATGGTGTTGTCAGGATAAACGGAAATCTAAATCTGTAGAGATTCGAATCCATAACTTTCGAAAGTGAGGGTGTAGTTCATTTATGTGTTCGACTTTTGTGTCCCTAGGACATCATCAAAAAAAGTTTTTATATGCTTATCTTATCCTCTAATATAATACGAGGAATGTCTGTCTGTCTGCACAAACGATCTCGAAAACCCGCCTAACGATTTTCACGAAACTTGGTGGTTAGGGATTTTCGGGGACAAGAAATCGATCTAGATAGGTCTCACCTCTGAGAAAATTCTCTCAATTGGGTGGTCCGATCTTAATGAAATTTTACAGTATTACTAAGAGGGCTAAGGCCTTTCGATTTTACCACTACAAACCTGATTTTTCCCTCCCCTCGATACCCTTCGCTTGGTGTCTTCGAATTACGTGAAGGTATCTTAATGAAAATTCGCAATATTGCTAGGGAGTAAGGTTTTTCGATGTCTATTCTAAAAATATCACTTTTTAGATATCTATCGGCACCGATAAATAGTAATTACAAAACAATCAAGTTCCCTGAACCTCATTATATGAATCATGTTGCAATTACAATCGGATTCAATTACTCAGAGACAGAGGCAGAAGGAGGATTTTGAGATCGCCGAGCATGGCTCGGTCTTCCTGGTACTAAGAAAAATAATCGGAAAGCGGAAAGTTCGTTCGCAACATAAAACGAACAGTTTGAATTACAATCGGCTGCAACAATCACACAATATACCTTTTACAGTAGCGTTTTCCATAAATAGCAACGCTAAACAGTTCTTGAACGTCATTTTGGATTTTTAGTCATACTAATCAAATATAAAATAACTAAAAAAGTTAAATTAAAAAAAAATTCAAATGTTAAAAAAAAAAAAGCTTTTATTTAACCTTTAATTGATGAGGTGGGTCCAGTGGACCCACATTGACTTTTCTGTCGTTGCTATCTATCATGTTTTCAGCACAGTGACTCTGAAATCTTCAGTAGCTTCATACAGTATGGTGTTGCATGCCGAGTTAAAAGCACGGATTTGG
The DNA here is from genome assembly GCA_964034945.1 of Chrysopilus asiliformis. Lineage (NCBI taxonomy): Eukaryota > Metazoa > Arthropoda > Insecta > Diptera > Rhagionidae > Chrysopilus > Chrysopilus asiliformis. Next base: position 85,350,545 of record OZ035961.1, on the reverse strand, counting down.
TATGTGATTAGAACGTAGTGCATTTGGATCATGTGGATCCATTGGACATGATTTTCACCTCATAAATTAAGGGTTAAAAAAATACACTAAAAAGGGGAAAAAATAATTGTTTGGACGCTGTGGACGCTGTGTATGGACGCTGTGTATCAGAAACAAAACCGAGATATAAGCATAAAAAAACTTTAAAATTTCGAAGAAATATTTACCTCGCTTTTATTTCTGATACACAGCGCCTAAAAAATTATTTTTTTCTTTTTAGTACAGGGTGGGCCAGAATAGACGCGGGGGTTTGAATTCTTTATAAATTTTTTATTTTAGCGAAACCTATAATTTTTTTTTCAAATACATGTAGTTGATTGATGGGGAATATTTTTGGTCTAAACATGGAAAATTATATCCCGCAGGTGGTGGCCATTTTCTGCTTCGCAAATCCGTGCTCTTTCCAAGACATTTTCCATAACCTTTCGTGTTATGGCCTCGATTTCACTGCGAATGTTGGTTTTCAATTGGCTGATGGTTGTTGGCTTGTTGACGTACACCTTTTCTTTCAAATATCTCCAAAGGAAACAATCTGGAGTCGTTAGATCAGGTGAACGCGGAGGCAAATTGAAATCGCAACTTTTTGAAATAATGCGTCCGCCAAACATGTCCCGTAAAAGAGCCATTGAGCCCACCGCCCACCGGCTCGTTGTTCTATTGTGTACAGGTCCATTTTAAATTGCCCAAGTATTCTTAACAAAATGCTGAAACAAAATTAAAAAAATAAAAATAAAAAAAAAGTTATAAAGACTTCAAACCCCTGCGTCTATTCTGGCCCACCCTGTACATTTTCTTTAAATAAAAGTTTTTTTTAAAAATCTTTTTTTGATATATCTCTTGACACTTTTTTTTTTGTAGCACTACGTAAAGTTGAAATTTAATTAAAAATCACCTTTTTCATAAAATGTTTATTTCTTTCAAAACTTGAATATCTAGAATATCCCATGGTGCGTCATTTTTTTATTATCATACCTACAGTGATATGGAATCGATAGAAATAAAATTACAGCAGTTTTAAACACGTCCACAATTTCCTAATGGAATAAAATTGTTGAAAAATGAAAATTCCTCAGACGACTTTTGCGCAAATACCACAAAATTGGTTCTACTCGAAACACTGTGCGCCGGTCAAAGGGATCAGGAGTGATATTCCGTAACTTGTTTCAAGCGTTTGTTTCGAGTTAGAAGAACAAGAAGTATTCGCTGTCTCTGTATTGACCGACATAAATGACAGAGAGAAACCGAGATAGCAAATACCACTTTTTCTTCTAACTCGAAACAAACGCTTGAAACAAGTTACGGAATATCACTCCAGGTTTCTTATAAATTCATTGAAATACAAAACAAATTGCTTGTAGGCAAAACATTGAGAGAGAAATATCTCTTATTCGAAAACTTGACTAAAAAATGGGTAAAAATTAATTAAAAACTGCGCCGCAGACGAAATTTCTTAGGTTTTTAAGTTAAAAATTTAATGGGGCTACAAAATTTTGAAAGTTTTTAATACGGAAATAAGCAGCAAATTGAATAATTGAATAAGTGTTTTGTTCATTAAAAACAGCACATTAAATAAAAGTAATGGAGCATTGAATTACCCCCTTTTTAATTATCATAGCATATTTTCAAAAGCATTTTTGACTCTGCGTTAAAGTAATTTATATTAATTTTTTATATAATGAAAGACTCGTGAGACAATGGCACATTAACCAGCAGGAAATTATTACACATACAAACGAATTTAACAGTTCTGTTATATATGGCGAATAATTTTTATTTAATTAATGTTTATTGTTACAATAGCACATACATTTGTTATCGATTTAACAGCGAAGATAAGGTTTAAACATAGTTTTAATTAAAATAATATAAACATATGGGTAGGTATTGAGAAACCTTTAATAAAAATCAACCTTAATTTAGGGTTTTTACCATAGATATACTAGATCGCTCGATTTGCTGTCTCAAATGGTCCCATTTCAATACAGTTCAGTGGATCAAAACGAGCCAAGTAAGAGCAAGATAACTGTATGAAAATAAATATAGTCCTCTCGTTTAAACCATGAGCTGTCAAAGGAAAATAGACTTTCGGAATGGTGTTGGCGCCTATTTGTTTGCGCCTAAAGTTAGTCTCAAACTTGTGAAATTTGAATTTCGCGGCAAACTAAATTTGAATTTCGCGACCTTATACATTTCAGTGGATGCGTTCAAGTTATCGTACTTTTGGGACCATTTTTAGCAGAGCTTTGTATGGTGACAGTTGTTCTATGTTATATAGTTCTGTGGTTTTTACAGAATGTAAAACCATTTCTTGGATTTTTCCATGTAACAATTATTGGATAAAGGAATGTTAAGTCTATTAATCGATATTTAAAATGTTTGTCTGGATGTAAATTTTTGTGCCAGAAATAAGTAAGGGAAATAAATTCTTTTCGAAAAATTTGAAACTTTGACATCAAAAGCCTATGCTTATTGTTAGTAAACAAAATTCTCTTAATTTCGTACGATTTACTTTATGGTAACGTCACAAATGAAATACAAATCCGATTGTTGTAAATATGTGTAAGTTATCGAAGATTATGACTTTTTTAAAAGTTTTAAATTCGCTTGCTTTCGTGTGTGTTTGTCTGTTTGTCCGCCTGTCAGGGTCAAATCATGAAATCTAATTTTTTAATGTCGCTGAATTCGATTCTGACATTAAGAAGTCTGCAAGGATAACGGAAGGTCCTGTTAGGATAACGTGATAATCCTTGCCCTCAAATTTTCTGTCATTGTGGATTTTTAGCCATATTAATCAAACACAAAATGACATCACTTATAAAAAAGATCACTGAAAAGGAAAAATATTTCAAAAAAATCACTGCAAAGGAAAAATATTTTTTTGGGCGCTGCGTATCAAAAGTAAAAGCGAGATAAAAGCATAAAATACAAAAAAAAAATATTTTTTTATATAAGCCGTTCGCGAGAAAATTTCTTTATTTAAGCTATTTGAAATTTTGCTTAAATAATCACAATTTTTAATTGTCGATTTTCAAAGGTATTTTTTACGAAACTTTTTATTAAATTTTCTCAAGGACGTTGTTTTGTGGGAATGGAAAAATCTTTAATGCTATTCCCGGCATTTTTCCGGTGTTTAACCTTGACATAATTTCCAGCGTTTGCTTTTAATTACGGAAGTCTTTCGAAATGTCGGTTTTAACGTATATGAAAGAAAGAAAGCAGAAAAGATGAAAATCATAGGTATATTTGTTGTTTTTCCGAGTTATGAGATGGCGATGATGACGTGGAAAAAGTATTTTTTTTTTCCAACAACATAAGAAACATGGATGTTGTTGAAATAGACTTCAAGGAGAATAAAACATCGGAAAGTTGCTGTTGGTAGCTTCTTAAAGAAATGTTCAACACTTCATATATTTTCTTTCAGTTCTACGTGATTCGCATTTGTCTGTAGAGTTCTGTCTGTGAAATGGGAGGGGTTGATTTTTATCACCCCATCATATGTACAGTCTCTGTCAGAAGAAAAGAACCCCGTTTTTTTTTGCTAAGTAAAAAAGATATTTATTTACATTTAAAATGACAAATGACAAGTAGCAAGTATTTAATATGCCTTGTAATCTCCATCGTTGTCGACTATAGCCTGGCACTTTCTTGGAATACTTGCAAGCAGTTTTTATCTGTAATCCGTGGACAAAGAGCCCGCCGCTTGACCCTTGGAGCACAATGAACGCAACCAAGCCGCAACCATCACACATCCAAATGTCACTTACGAGTTTATTTCACAGAAATGCTTTTGAGTGAGCACAGCGAACGCATTGAACGCAACCATCGACGCAAAAGTTGCCAAACTTTGAAGTTTAACGCAACAAGTCTGCGTTGACAGTTCATAAAGTGAGGTTGGGGAAATGTCGTTCGAGGCGTTGCGTGACAGTTCGAAGCGTCCTTAGTTGCGGCTTGGTTGCGTTCATTGTGCTCCAAGGGTGAAGTTGCAGCCAGAATTTTTCACCTCGAGATGCTTCTTCATAATCCCCCACACATTTTCGATGGAGTTTGCATCTGGGGACTGGGATGGCCAGTCCATCGCCGTGACACAATTTTTTTCTTTTCAGGTCTTGCAAAGACGGCTACGATGTTTCGGGTCATTATATTATTGTAAGACGCAATCTGCGTTTTTCCGTGTAGACATTTTCTCCACCGATTTCTCTGCGTTCAAATTTTCGGTAAAGAGTTCAAAGCAGCCGAAACCGCGGTCAGAGAAGCATCCCCAAACATTGACCTTTACCGGATGTTTAACAGTGCGCTGGATAAAATGTCTAAATGTATAAATGTAAACTTCTTCGATTTTTTAATTGCTTTTGCAGCCGCGGAATACCAAATTTTAGTCGTTTTGGGTGCGAACACAAAAATACTGCCTCGTAACGCTTTGCGCACAATTTGTTTAACCCTTCAATTGATAGTGTATCACTTATGATACATCCATGTTTTTTCGTTATTATATTTACTTTCATTTTGTGTGATTAAGCTTATTGGTCAATTAAAACAATTTTTCATGTCAATAAATGTTACATTTATTATCGACGTTTCGTCCGTTTTCACAAGATGTCTTCAGGATAATTTTGAAAATTTTGGACACTTTTAAAAAACAAATTTAACTTTTTAAACAATATTTACTTTCAGCTCGGAGCCCATTAACGCAATAAAAAAAATAGTTGAGACTTTTATATTATATTATATCAAAATTATGAGAAAAATTGCAAAATTCCATTTTGACGAATGTTGAAAAAACACTAAGTTTGAATTTTGCGTTTTTTCACTAACAAACTAATAAATAGTTATAACTTTTAGCAGTGTAATCTAGAAAAATAAACAACTAATTTTATTGTTATGGGCATAGTTTAGCATTGATGACAAATCTTAAAATCAATTCATATCTTCAATTTTTTTCACGCTAGAATTTTTTAAATATTTTTTCCGAATTTAGAAGGTGGGTTTCCCTCAGAAAATAAATTTTCAGCTAAATATAAAAAGTCATGCATTCAAGGGTTAAGTTGCGTTCACTACGAGGTTTCGAGCGATACTAAAATGAATCAATGCCTGCGTCGTCGCCCTCTGATGGCACGATCGTGACCACAAAAGCCCACAAAAGCTCACAAAAGCTCACAAAAGCCCACAAAAGCCCACAGAAGCCCACAAAAGCCCACAAAAGCCCACAGAAGCCCACAAAAGCCCACACAAGTCCACAAAAGCCCACAAAAGCTCACAAAAGCCCACAAAAGCCCACAAAAGCTCACAAAAGCCCACAAAGGCCCACAAAAGCCCACAAAATCTCACAAAAGCCCACAAAAGCCAACAAAAGCCCACAAAAGCCCACAAAATCTTACAAAAGCCCACAAAATCTCACAAAAGCCCACAAAAGCCCACAAAAGCCCACAAAAGCCCACAAAAGCCCACAAAAGCCCACAAAAGCCAACAAAAGCCCACAAAAGCCCACACAAATATCTTTTCTACTTTGCAAAAAAACGCGGTTCTTTTTTTCTGACACAGACTGTTTATTGCAATTTTTCCCAAGCATATCAAGACCCTCGATTGGGATGGCTAAAATCTAGGATATCTGAACAAAACTTGAAAGAGTCTATCTGTTAGTTTTGAATAACGCTTTATTTGCCGATAGGGAGTTTCGAGACAAACCACCCCTAAATTTATTAACGTTGTTGTGTCTGGCTTACACCTATATTGTATATTTTTTGATTTCCTTTTTTTTTAAATTCAAAACCTGAAATGCGTGCTTTCTTTGCAAAGGTCCCAGAAAATGTCAAATCTATTGAGAAACGTTTAAGAGTGGAAAAGTGAATGAAAAATCATGAATAAGAACGATTTTTAAAGCATTTTTTGATGATCTCTTCGAATGTAATTTTCTGCTACTTTTCAATAGATTTTCACAATTTTCTCAGGTCGATCAGTAGCGTGTGTAGTGGATTTCGTGAGAAATTATATGTTTTTCTGAAACCAAACGGGTTGGATGACAGTTTTTTTTCTCTCTTGTTCTAAGTGTAGGGGGAAGATAACTAATTATTCATTTTCCATTAGAACTGAATAAGCTATTTTCCAATTAGACGCAAAACAACTTAAATCTTTCCAATGCTTCGTCCTTGTGTCTCCTCATTTTTTATACATTTAATCTGCACAGAGGGGATGAAAAATATGCATAAACTGATATGAGTACAAGATGTTCGCACTTTCTTCCTTGATTATGTCTTTACGTGGCGTGTGGGTGGCAATATATAAGCTTAATTTTTTTTTCCTTCTGGCGTAGAGAGTTTGTATCTTTAGAACATTTGTAGCAATAAAAGTAAAAGCATAAAACGGAAATTTGTCTTAAGTAAAAAAAGATAGCGAAACAGTCGAGAGAATCCTTATCTACAGGGTTGGATTAAATAACAGGGAAATGATAAATTAGATCACATGAAGAGATTATATGTGAATATTTCCTAACTCCTGATGTAGGCAAGTTGCTGGTTTTTTTTCCTTTTCAAGGAAAATAAATTACGCTGACATTACATCAGAAGAGAATCAATTAACTTGTTGTTTCATTCGTTGTTGGTATTTTTGTTGCTAATATGATGTCTGGGAAAATGTCAGTAAATTCGTTATTTGCCATTCATGTTAAAGTGAGCGACTGGCTATACGTTTTTGGAGGGTATTACGTAGTGAATTTATTATGTATGAAATGAGCGAGAGTTAAGTATATAAGAATTTTCACATGTAGTTGTTTAAGTACAACATTTTTCTTATTCATGGAGAGAAAAAAATGGGGTCATTAGTGTGAGTTTTTGTACCGGTTCTTATAATAACTTAGGGAAAGTTTCCAATCATCGATGGGAAATCTTTTACTATTAAGTGGAAATACTACAAATTTTGTGGGAATCAATTCAATCAATAGTTGAACAATTCCAAACATTTTTAAGAACCAGTCGAATTTGTCTGTCGGTCTGTCCGTTTTACGTACCTACTCGTATCTTAAATAACTCAAGATCGCATTGAGCTAGCGATTTAAATTTTTTTCATAAATGAGTCTTAAGGTGCCGCTCCACATGAGAGTAAATACGCGAGTAACTCTCAAAAACTTTCGAGAGTTACTCGCAGGACGTTGTCCATTTGAGAGTAAATTTCCGCGATTTTTCAATATCTTGACCAATATCTTGATTTTTTTGACATCTTGCTTTGGCGAGTTCTCGAAAGCTGCTAGCGAAATTCAAATGCCGTTCGTATCTGGCAAGCAACTCCCCGAGAGTTCAGTGCGTGTCGGCTAGAGAGTAGAATCACTTTTGACAGCTGGCAGAAACTAGCTCGCAGAAACTAGCTCGCGAGTTTTTGCGAGTTTCTGCGAGCAACTCTCAGAGACGTGTCCATTTGCGAGTAGCTGCTATCGAGAGGTTCTCGCGCGCATTTACTCTCATGTGGAGCGGCACCTTTACAAATATCGAATTTTTTTATTCACTGTTGGTAAAGTAACGTTATCTATAAAGGGTACCTTCCATACAAATAGTTTAAAAAAAAAAGGTTTTTTCAAAATTTCTCAAAACCTATGCGCTTTTAGGAAAAAATCAACATAACAAAATTTAAAGGGTATAAACTTTTCTACATTTTTAGGTCTAACGGATTTATCTCTAACAATTCTTACGATAGTTGAAAAAAAAACGATTTTTTGAAAATTTATCGGAAACTAAATTCTTTTGAGAAAAAATGCTTATAGCCAAATTCAAAGAAAATAGAATTTCCTGAATTTTTTCCTTTAACCGTTTTTATGTATCTTTCCTGAAACAAAATATAAAGGGTCTTTCAATAAGGACATGACAATTTTGTATTTTAATAAAAACGCACCCTAAATTTTTTTTTATGATCTGGCAATGCTAAAACGTCAGTCAAGGTTTACATTTTTTATTTTTAAGGTTTTTTTAGGTTTACATGCCAAACAGCTGGTCAAACAATTGATCTATTGAAGGAGAAGTTCGATAATCGTGTAATTTCGAGAAATGGTCCGGTCGAATGGCCACCACCTCGCTCATGCGATTTAACGCCGTTTGATTTATTTTTATGGGATTATGTTAAGTCGTTGGTTTATGCCAACAAGCCAACAACGTTAGAGGAGCTCCGATATGTGTGGAAGAGTGGTGGAAAATTGGCTCCAAAGAATCAATCAGCAAACGTGCTCGCGGTGGCCATATGAACGACATCGAATTTCATACTTAAATGTAATATGTCCACTACACCTGGAATAAATTTCAGCCCAATATCTCAATTATTCTGTGTTTTATTTAAATACAAAATTGTTATGTCCTTATTGAAAGACCCGATATTTAGAGGAAAATTTTGTGTTGATCAAAACTGGTATTTTTAATTCAGGCTGATAATTTTTTTTTATAAAAAGCTTTTATTTAAAAAAAGGAAAAAAATTTTTTTTTGGGCACTATTTATTTTATTTTACATTTCATGTTTTTATCTCGCTTTTAGTTCTTATACACAGGTCTCAAAAAATTATTTTTTCCTTTTTAGTGCATTTTTCTAAATAAAAACTTTTTTTTTAATTTTATTTTTTTTATCCTTTATTCCTTTTGATAATTTCGTATTTGATTAGTTACGACCAAACGTCCAAAATGACTTCTGTATTTCGCCACGTTCGTTTTTACTTGTAAGTCTTCGAATATACGAGTACATCCTTGATGCCTCTTAGATATTTTTACGAATTTTTTAACTTCAGAATCAGATTCAGCAATCCCAAAAACCCTAAGATGAGATTTTTTTCCGGAAAATTGAAGGAAAGGATAATTACGTTATCCGAACAGGACCTTCCCTTGTCCTTCGAGGACGGAATAGTGGAAATATTATATTGTCATCGGACCTACGTATGTGTGCAAAATTGCAAATTAATCGGATGAGTGGAAGTGGTTCAAAATTGGTTTACAAGATTTGACCCCAACAGGCAGACAAAAAGACAGAGACCAAGGCAAGCTAAATAAAAGCTTTTAAAAATATATATATATAACGTAAACATTTTGTCGTAAGGAATATTATTTTTACAAATTCGGGCGCCCGAATTTGTAAAAATAATATTCTTTACGACAAAATTTTTACGATAAATTGTCTTACGATAAATTGTCTTACGATAAATTGTTTTACGATAAATTGTTCTTACGATAAATTGTTCTTACGATAAATTGTTACACTGAAGTGTAGACAATTAAAGTCTTCGTGTAGAGGCACAACACTGGTGTGAATAAAAACAACGAAAATTTATTTGTGCGTACTGGCAGCGAAGATGATGATTTTATCTCGTTTTATTTTCTATTCGATATACAAGCTCCGATATAATTGCCTTGCTTTCAAAACAAAAACGCGGTTATTTGTATTGACTGCATAACGTAAGAAAGCGTCCTCTCTAAGGCAGTCAAATAAGCCGATTGGAGTTTTCTTTTAAATATTTCCCATGTAGATATGGTAATTTAGATGCATTTAAATCAAACACAAGACATTTGTTTTTAATAACTTGAATTTAAAATGAATGATTTTGTATTTGTTATTTCTACTTTCTCCATCAATTCGAATAAAAAATATTTGATTTTGGACTATAAATGAAAAACAGTTAAATCAAGTGACAGTTCTTGATTCAACTACATGTTCGATTTCTGTCAGTGTAGTCAGTGTAGATACGACCCAGTTCGGATCTAATTTTCAAGATGTACAGGGTGATTCAGGCGCATCTTCAAATATTTTTTTACCTGTCTACGGTTTGTTTTGTATGTCGTAAAAACTAGAGCGGACATTGTTTGTCGGATTCGGAATCAGTGGTGTAAAATTAACTTTAAATACCTCTGATAAAGTCTTAAATTGCAAATTTTTTTTTAGAAATTTCGACCAAAATTTACCAGGTGCTATTTTTAAAACTGCTTTCATTAAGCGGTGATGTATTTTTCCAAAAAACAAAAATTACCATTAATTAATTAATTACGCTTTAGTTTGTGATCATGTAATTACCGTAAAAAGAAAAAAAATGTATTGTTGTCAACCTTGATGTCTTCCAAAGAACTCAATTAATATTGAAAAATTAGTCTAATTAATAGAAAAAAGGTTTACCTTATAATTCTTTCAACGAAATTATTCATAGGTGGGCCTAATTTTTACTCTTTGTAATATTTTGTTTATATATATTATGTCTATGTGTAAAAGTTCCTGTTAGCATTTACTCATTATATCTAATAGACCATGAAAATACACCCCGCCATGAGAGTTTTCCTAATATTTCATTGTATTTCTGTTAATTTTATTTTTAGTTATCTACAATGGTCTACCATCTGCTAATCATTTTGGCACGCAACTATTAATTATTTTATGCAAGGTAGGCTTCAAACATTTTTCCCGGGAAAAAATTGTTTTCTTTATACGCGCTCATATAAATAAAAATCTGTCATGAAAAACGAATAAACATTTGTTCATCGTGGCGAGCTTTTCTTACATTTCAGCTGTATTTTAAGGAAAATCCTCATTTTACGCTATAAAAGTTCTCTTAGGCACGTGCTATTATAATAAAATCATATCCTTGATTTTAGTATGATCATTAAAGGAAAGCTGCTCAGCAACAACTGACTGATATTCGTTCATTTTATACCCTATATGATGAAGTTGTCTGAGGTGTGAACTAACTTTATTGATGGATAGGGTAACCCTTCGTCCTGTAATGACTGTGACAGTTCTGGATTTAAGTATGTTGTGCCGGCGTTGCATAAACTAAATTTTCATCCCGGAATTATGCATTGTACACTGAGGGAACATCGTCATTAGATTCAACGAAAAAACAGTTGAATCAAATAAAAAAAATTTATTTTTTGTATTTGATTTAAATAAAAAGTATTAAAACCAAATGATATTTTTTTATCACTGAAAGCAGCGACGCCACAACAAAGAAACCTCTCTTCTCTCTTCTTATTTTTAGTGTATGTTGATGGGATATATTTATATGTTTATCTGTGGTAGCATTTAATATTTTATTTTATATTTTATTAAAAATATATAAGTCACTGAAATTTGATGATTTTTAGACCAAAAATTACAAAAGAATATTTTTTTTTGATGATCATATTCATGATGGTACCCAGAAAAAACATACTCCCAAAAAAAAAAAGTGATTTTTGAGACAAAAGTTCGAAAAAATTGACTTAAAAAATTTCACGAAAAAGAGCTGAAACTAATTTCTAAAATAAGATATTATCCTTTAAACAATTTTTTTTAAATTCAGGTGGATGAAAAAAAACCATCTTTGGTGTCGCCATCTATTGCCATCTTTGGTTATTCTGTGTGCATAAAAACAAAGAAAATATATTTGTGTGTGCTGCCAACGACGATGACGATTCTCTCCCTTTCTCTTTTCTAGGCGCCATTGTTAATAACCCCGATATAATTGCTCCACATTCACATCAAGTGCTCGGTTATTTGACGTAAGAAAGCGCGCTCTGCTAGTCAGTCAAATTAACTGATCGGGTTTGTTGTTTTAAATACTTTTCACTTAAATAATTTTAGATGTTTTTAAATCAAATACCTGTATTTAAAATGAATGGTTGGTATTTGTTTTTACTACTTTGTCTTTTGATTCAAATACAAAATATTTGATTTTGGAATATAAATCCAAAACAGTTAAATCAATGACGATTATTCATTCAACTACATGCCCGATTTCTCTCATTGTAGTCTTGTAGTTCCTTAATCACTAAACAATTGTCTTTGAAACCAGAAAAAAAAAATATTCGATTGCGGAAATTATTATCAGAAATTCCTGCCTCTAGAGTATATTTCTTAAAAAAACCACCTGCGGCGCAGTTCATTAAGAAATTGTCAGTTGTTGGATATTTGTGTCCAAAAGTATTGCATTTGTTTTGAAAACAAAAATTGCGCATAACGACTTTTATATAATCATACTAATATATAAAAAAAAAATTAAAAAAAATTTTTAAAAAAAAGCTTTTATTAAAAAAGAATGCACTAAAAAGAAAAAAATAATTTTCTGGACGCTGTGTATCACAAATATAAAAGCTTTTTAAAAGCGAGATAAATTTTTATTTTATTGTTTTATGCTTTATCTCGCTTTTTAAAAGCTGTTATATTTGTGATACACAGCGTCCAGAAAATTATTTTTTTCTTTTTAGTGCATTTTTTTAAATAAAAGCTTTTTTTTTAAATTTTTTCTTAATTTTTTTTTATTTTGTTCTTTTTAGTCTTCGAATATATATCCTTACATTTGAGATGTCCTTACAGGCTTTTTAACTTGAGAATCGTATTCAGCGACCCCAAAAACCCCCAGAATAGATTTTTTTCCGGAAAATTTGGAGAAAGGGATAATCACGTTATCCTTACAGGACCTTCCGTTATCCTTACTGACTTTTTAATGGCAGATTCGGATTTAGCGACCTCAAAAACCCCCAGAATAGATTTTTTTCCGGAAAATTTGGAGAAAAGGATAATCACGTTATCCTTACAGGACCTTCCGTTATCCTTACTGACTTTTTAATGACAGATTCGGATTCAGCGACCCCAAAAACCCCCAGAATAGATTTTTTTCCGGAAAATTTGGAGAAAAGGATAATCACGTTATCCTTACAGGACCTTTTGTTATCCTTACAAGGAAGAAGTAGTGAAAATATTGTATTGTCATCGGACTTATATAAGTGTGGAAAATTTCAAGTCAATCGGACAAGTGGAAGTGGGTCAAAATTGGGTTGCAAGATTTGATCTGACAGACAAACCGACAAACAGACAAACAGACAAACAGACAAACAGACAAACAGACAAACAGACAAACAGACACGAAGGCAAGCTAAATAAAAGCTTTTAAAAATGAGTTGGTCCTTGTTTGTCTGTCTGTCTGACTGTCTGTTCCTCTTTCACGCAAAAACGACTGAACCGATTGACTTGAAATTTGGCATCAGTGTCTGTGGTAGTTCTGGTTCCAACATATGCATACGGAAAAGAAGCGCAAGGGGTGGGGGAGTAAGGGGAGGGAGGAGTCAGGGGAAGGGGTAAAGTGATTTCGAAACTTAGTTTTTGCGCTATGTTACTCTTTCGCGGGGAAACTACCGAGCCGATTGGCCTGAAGTTTAGCTCCAACATAGACCATAAAAAAAAAATCTGAAAAAACTTAACCCGGCAACGACGGGTATGCACGCTAGTAACAAATAAAAAACGAATCGGAACAAACGCTCTTTCCTCTGATCGGGCTTTCAATATTTTCACGATTAATATCGGAGCATTAAAAGTCTGTCTCGGATTCACACGAAAAAAAAATTTGGTCACCCTTTTAATGGGCATGGATTCATCCCATTTTCAGTCACTAGAAAATATTATTAGCACCACAATATTTTAAAAAGTGATTTCAAAACTCGGAGCATTTCAAACTCTTTTAGATATTTTTTAAAACCTATCCTGTGGGGTATTTTATTGCTGCCCCTTAGCAATTGTAGTTTTTCTTATGTTTTGCTTAATTCGTTTTTGTGATTTTTATATTTCATATGAATTTGTGGTTATTTTCTAGGTAGCTTTAAGCACAAATCGATTTAGTTATATTTTTGTATTTACATGGAAAGGTCTTTATGATGTTTCTTAGGCACAAAAAAGATACCCGCATACTTAAGTTGAAAAGAAACGGAAAACTAGAAATCATGACATGATCCCATAAATAAAATTATTATCCTGTGGGCCATCTAATGTTTGTCCCAGTTGTATTGCTTATCTTTTATGTTCCTCTCCACATGGGGTTTTTTTTCCTATTCGAGTTATTTTTTCCTGCTCATTTTTTATCTATGTATATTTTTAATGCTTTTATTTCGTTGATTTCCTTCGATTGGATTTTCATTTAATCTGAAGAGGATCCAGATTCCAATCAAAATCAAATTATTTTTTCTGTTCGATCAAATTTTTTTCTTATTTATTGGCAGGGAAAAAATATTTCGTAACCGAAAAAGTTTTGGTTAAGCTTAGTTTTTTTTTGCTTTAGTTTGTCTGTCTGTGTTACAAACACAGCATGGGAAGTGATCCGGGATGTTTTCCACTACTTTATCAAGGGAAATTACATGAAAGGATAACGGATGAAGGAAACTTCATCAAACTATTGATTTGCTTGCTTGCTTTAATTTTAAGTAATTTCAAGAGGATTTTTACCCACACCTAAAGCTGAGAATGCGATAACGAAATGCTTTGATGAGGATTTATGTTCTAAAAGCTTACTAAGCAGGTGGTAGAATTGAATTACAGAATCGATAATGTTTTTTTTTTCTTTCTAGAAAAGTTGTTGATATTCCCTGCTGAGAATTTGAATTCCGGAACCTGAAAATTGCACCTGAATTTAAATTTTTAATTAAATAAACAACATATAAAAATAAATTTTACTTAAATGTAAATTACACTTAATTTAAAATTTTGTTTCGTTACTCAATTTATCTACAGGATATTTACATATTTCATTAGGCACCTACTCTGAAAATATTGAAATTTTGTGTCAAAACAATTTTCTAACGGCCATTGAATTAACAAAAAAATCCTTCAGCTCTCAGGCTTTATAAAAACGACATAATCATCGCCATCATCCACAACGTCGGCTGTCGACAATGTTTTCCGTGATTGCCGCGGAAAATGAAACAAATGACTAATCAGCATTTTCCCGAACCCTAATTTTGTAACGAACATGGAATCAGTGTTTTACTTCTTTATATGCAGAATGTGAAAATCGGTATTGTGAAAGAAAAAAACAGTTTATTCCAAATTATTGATGGAAAAAAATTTGTGACTCAAAATAAATCTTATCAAAACCCACTTGTATTAAATGCTAAATGAAATCCTGTAACAGGAAAAAACAAACTACACCTTCAACATATGAATAGAAAATGTTTTTGAGTTTTTCTCGAAAACGATTCAGTTTTTATACTCTATGTGATATATCATATAAGAGTATATTAAATTTAGTATACCATTTGTAATGCTGGTTTGATGTGTTGCACTCAGAAAAATGTCCAGGTCAACTTTTCGTCAGGTTAACTCTGGCCTTACAGAGGTTTCTGTAAGCCAGCTAGCGGTCGGAGTTAACCTATCTAAGGTCAACTCGTGCAGCTCCCAATGCCCTACTTCACCTGCTGGTGGCTTAATTTCAGAATTTCTCCGACCACAGGTCAACTCAGTTTTACTTGTCCACATGCAGGCGAACGCGCGCCTGCCCGAGGCCAATTACGCCGTATGTAGGTCGTCGAGTTAGCCTCCATTTTTCTGAGTGTGGACAAGCGACACAAAAATGAACTACACCAGGTAGTCAGGGATGACAAAAGATTTTAATTTCCGCATGTCCGTCCATCTGTCTGTCCGTGAACACCAAAACTATCGAATTGATTGCGCTAGAGACTTGAAATTATGTGCAGTTACGTTTCTCGTAAATTACTAGGCTAAGTTCTTGAACGGGAAAAATTAGATCATTCCTTCCCCGCTCCCCCGTACAAGTTTTTGCAATTTTCTCTAAAACGGAGAGTAGTATTGAAAAATTTATAAAGGTAATATTTGTTTAGAATAGGATTTTACATAACCCATCCATACATCAAAATCCAATCGGACCAGTGCTTCCCCCCTCTCCCATACAAATGGAGTATTTTTTTTACTGTTTTCTCGAAAACTGAGCAAAGTATCGAAAAATTTATGAAGATGAAATGTTTTTAGAATATGATTTTAAATAATTTATTTATACATCAAAATCCAGTTGGACCACTCCCTCCAACTCCCCCAAAAAAATTGAATACCTTTTCTTCTATTTTCTCGAAAACGGTGAGTCGTATTGAAAAATTTATAAAGGCAAAATCTGTTTAGAATATGATTTTAGATAACCGTTCCATACATCAAAATTTTGCCTGTGGGGCAAAATATTGCATTGTAGTACAAAATTAACTATTTTCACGACACTTTTAAGGGCCGCTCCACATGAGAGTAAATCCCGGTGAGAACCTCTCGATAGCAGCTACTCACAAATGGACACGTCTCTGAGAGCCGTTCGCAGAAACTCGCAAAAACTCGCGAGCTAGTTTCTGCGAGCTGTCAAAAGTGATTCTACTCTCTAGTCGACACGCAGCCACTGAACTCTCGGGGAGTTGCTCGCCAGATACGAACGGCGTTTGAATTTCGCTAGTAGCTCTCGAGAACTCGCCAAAGCAAGATGTCAAGAAATCAAGATATTGGTCTTGAAAAAAAAATCGCCGAAATTAACTCTAAAATGTACAACCTCCTGCGAGTAACTCTCGAGAGTTTTTGAGAGTTACTCGCGTATTTACTCTCATGTGGAGCGGCACTTTTAAACGCAAAACATTGAAGAATAAATTTTGTAACAATAAATATGCGTAAATTTTAATTTCTGTTAGGCGTTATGCTGAAATAAAAAAATTTGGTACCGAATATCGTATGTAACCACATTTTCTTTTGCACGATATGAGAATCAGATCGTTCTGTGCGTTACAAATGTTAATTCTATACGATTAGTTCTATGCATTACAAATATTAGAGCAATCTTATTATATCTTTTAATGATTTAACCCGAAAATTGAATATAGTCCAAAGATTCAACATAATTACTATCGTTCAAATATTTCATTCATATGAGAAATTCAATTGGTGATCACATTAGATTTTTTGTTACAAATTCAATAGGGATTATAAATAAATGCCTCTCTATCGTTATACCGACATTACCCATATTAAATGTACACGAGTTCGGTTCACTAAAAGTAATACTATTACCGATTTTCTGATCACGATAGCAGCACTCCATTAAAATAATTAATTCAAAAATTAACTGGCACATTGAAAAGAGATTGAACGCATTAATTTACATTAAAAATCAACGGACTGACTGTAGGTATTTAAGCCAATGGACCCGATTCCCAAATTATTAATCCAGAGCCTCTCAGCGTTTCATAGGGGAAAATCCTCATAGACATCATCCCCCAATTTTCGATCCTGAATAAACTTGAAGAGCTGTTAACCGACGTTCACTTCAGTTTCATTCAGTGTGGGATGAAAATTTTCTAATTTTATTATAAAATCAAGTTCGTACCATAAAACAAGAGCCAATCTATTGCCCTATAATTGTTCGTTTACAATATCCAATGACCATTAAAATGAAATTATTGATTTATCAATTAATAAATAAATTGAGTAGAAATTTAAGCGGCTTCCATGATTATGGACACAAGTTCGATACATGGGGGTTTTTAACAACATCAACATCAGCCCCTACAAGTTTTTAAGCACGAGTAGTGGGGATGGTTGAGGTTAATTTGTTAGTAAATCTGAGTCTGACAGGAACGAAGGATAAAAAACCAATACAAAGTGAAAAATGATAAAGAAGAAAGGGGAATTTTTTCAGAATATGACTTGTGTTAAATATTTACTTAATTGGATTTTGAATGTGATGTACGGAATGTGTTTTTATACCCGTATGGTGAAACCAAAGGGTATATTAGATTTGCCTTACCGTTTGTAACGCCAAGATCCCGTCATCACACAAAAAATTGAATTACACCAGTGTGTTTAGAATGATAAAAAAATTGAATTTAGTATGTCCGTCCGTCCGTCTGTCTGTCCCACTGTGGCGCGGATTGCGGGCGCACGGATTGAGCTAGAGACTTGAAATTTTACGCAGATTCGTTTTTCGTAAAATGCAAAACTAAGTTCGTTAATGGGCAAAAATGGACCATTAAAAAATGGACCATTAGGGGGGTACCCCCATACGAACGAAAATGTTTTTTGTAAATATCTCAAAAACGGTGCATCTTATCAAAAAAGTGCAAGAACAAAAGTTATTTAGGATATGATTCTATATAAAGCTCCCATACATCAAAATCCAATTGCTGTTCACTTAAATCACCATACGGGGTTTCAATAATTGCCAGATTGGCAATTATAGCTTTTGTTATGTTTATCCTTCGTTCCTGTCAGACTCAAAGTTTTGTAAAATCGGTTGTGTATACGCAGATAATAAAATATCTGATGTGAACAACATATGACTTTCTTATACAAAATCTACGATTCTGCATAAGTTATCTGACGAACAAAATATTAGTTTACTTAAAACATGAATTTTTATTTTATAAAATTTGAAATATCTCGATAATGGTAAAAGATATCGATTTATGGCGAAAGGAAAAAATATAGAGAATTTTAATCCCTTTAACTCTGGCATTAAACTTTTTTTTCGAAAATCCGTTAGTTTGCAAGCAATTCGCAAAAATATATTTTTTTAACTTCTAATGATAATATATCAATAACGGTAAAAGATAGCGGATAACGGTAAAAGACAAAATTATAAAAAATATCACTCTCTTCAATTCATCTCATACATAAGCTATCCAAAAACCGTTATTTTTCGAGATAATCGCAAAAAACTGATTTTTTTCAAATAACGGTATATCTCGGTAACGGCTTGAGGTACGGAGTCCTTGTAAAAATCCAAGATGTAGAAAATTTTATATTCTCTAACTTTTGTTAAACATTAGAGTATTGAAAAACCCGTAGTAAAACGGTTAGTTTTATCGAAAAAATTATAAATACAAAATGTGTTTAAAATAAGATTTTACGTAACACATCCATACATCAAAATCCAGTTGGACCACTCCTTCGTACAAATGAAGTGATCTTTTGGGATTTTCTTGAAAACCGTGCATCACATCGAGAAATTTATAGAGACGAAATGTGTTTAGAATATGATTTTACATAACCGTTCCACACATCAAAATCCAAATGGACCACTGATTCCCTGCTCTCCCACAAAAATGATTTTTCCTAAATAAAACTGTTAGCTCTAGTATTTGACGTTTGGTCCTTGACAATTGTAGTTTTTCGTGTGTTAAATTTTATAAACTTTGATTGAGATCAGGTTCAACACATTTAAAATTAAAACTTTAAAGTTTGGGATTTGAGTTCACTTTGAAAACTTGTTAAAGTCACAGGCATCATTCTTAATTTCAAGCATTGTGAGTGCAAATGATATCCTTTGAGCACCTGAAATTCCTAAAACTAATTTCTGGGTTAATCAATTTAAAATATAGGCCAAAACAGTGTGCCAGTAAAATTTTACGACACGAATTATATTCCTAATTTAACGCAATTTATTAAGTAACATGTAATTTATTTCAGCTACTATTAATTACTTAAATAAATAATTCAAATATCAAAAAATAGTTTAATAACTTAAAACAAAACACACGAAAACACAGCAATATACTCGTGTCACAGGAGAAGTCTATTTATGTCATTACTTCATCCATCATCAGTTGAATTATGGTGACTATTAGCAGTAGGTTTCATACGAATTTTCGCTTTCGTATTATGAGAACATTTTCGTCATGTCGAGAACATAATTGTGTTAATTTTAGCCAATAAGGGATGCCATTGAGATAGATTAGCATTACTTAACGAGCTCCATAAAACTGTCCACCGACCGTCTAGAAACCACCCTCGTACATGTCATATCACAGCGCAAAACATCATCCTACACAGTTTCGTCTTTCGGAATCACATTCAACCCCAACATTAAATGTATCTATACTTACTCCGAAGGACTAAGTGTGTGTGCGTAAAACTGTGGGCTTTTACAATTTATGGTGTGGGAAAACTCAGTATTATCTGCAGAAAATGATAAAAGTATAAAATAAGGGATAAAGTGCCCAAAACATGAAAAGTCGACATCAAGTATTACGACGTTGAGAAATAATTTGGATTAGGGGGCGAAAATATTCACGTATTTTTTTTATGTAAAAAAATACTCATACAGGGTATTCACAGTCGTCTTTTAAATTGCGGGTAAATTTACCGCACGGTAATTCAGTCAAATTTAACAGATTTTTACCGAGACGGTAATTTGGTTCATGTAAAACTGAATTACCGGATTCGGTAATTGTATACATGCCTTAAGTCGTGTTTTCCGGCCCGGTTATTCGGTATCAAGAATCAACCGCGGGTGGCTCAAGTAATGTTTTTAGTTGTCAAATTTTCTCGCTGACTTTTTGTTAATCTCATCGGACTGATGTAAATTTTTTCAATTTTGAGAGCCGTTGCCACAATAGAAATTCAAGAGAATACATCAAACATGGATTTAAAGGTATGTGACATATTTTACAATCAAATTCGCAGTTCATGATTTGGTCACGTATCCAATAAAAGCGCTGTTCTCAAATCTGTGTTGTGGGATGTTCACAGCAGAATATTTTCAGTCTTTTAATATTACCGAAAATACCGAATACCGAAAATTAAAAGAGGATTGTGAATACCCTCATAGATTTTCTGTGATATTTTTAACAAATGTAGCTTTTAAATTACCGGTAAAACATGACCTTGATGGATGGATATTTACGCTTGCTGGGCATTACTTTTGATAGACTTTACCTTATATGCAATTAGAATTTGTACCCGACTTGGCCCGGCTAAACGTGTGAGTAGAACAAAACCTAGGAAAACAAAATTCAGTTCGTTATAAATTAGATAGCATAGAGTAGGGCTGGCCGTGCTTTTCTTCACCCAAATAGAATCGAAAAGCACGGGAACATGAGATTTGCTCTTTGCGGCTTTAAAATGGAGCAATTTACGCAATCGGGGCTAAAAATTTACACTTAAAATTCACATCCGCGTAAAAGAAGCGTAAGAAGTGACGAGCACGACGCACTGATTAATAAGGCGTCTGCAAACCCACAATTGCTTTAGTGGGGAAATTGGTGATCGACGGTTCGTCTTTGGGGAAACATTCGCTTCATGAAAATCCTGCAACGATAGAGCGGAGTTTGACGGTTGTCGGGTCGATACAGTGATTAGCTGTGGAACCTAAATGTCAGTTTAACTTTGAAGAAACCTGTAATGGGAACAGAGTCGACACGGTTGCTACTAAAGTTACCTCAAAGCCCCCGCTTTACAAAAAAAAGATGAATAAGTTGATGCTTTCAGCCGCCATATTCCCCCATGGACATTGGATTCAAACGTTTTCGCTTTGAGAATCAAATTTCTTATTCCAGGCTAATAACTGAAGCAAATTGCATAAAAAATGGATGGGAAACATTTTTGAAACAGCACAATATTGTTGGCATTAAAATTTCATTGCAAAAGGAAAAATTAATTTGACCGGTAAAATAAAATCAAAGAAATTTTTCGTTAAAAACTAAATAATTTGATGGCCCATTAAAATCTGTTTAAATTTCAGATCCAATATTGCCGAAAATTTTTAATTGCAACTAAAATCACGACATGCAATCGGAGGAAAAGTCCATTATAAAATAATACTCCACAAAAAGTTTCCATGAGTTTATCGCCATTAGATTTTTCTTGTTCGCTTTCTGTTTACGTTTTTATTTGTTCATCTCTGTTCACTCAACAAGTTAAGTAAGCATTCGAGGGAGAAAGAAAATCCGCTCGATATTTGTGTGATATAATGCCGTCAGATGACGCTAGCATAAAGCTTGAGGCAACTAATTACGTCCCTGTCGTTATAATTGCGGCGCCGCAAACCGCTGAAAAGTGTTCCCCACTATGGATATCGTTGCGCGTCTCGTTGGCACAACTAACGACGTGTTTGCGACATAAATTCCTTATCGCCGCGATTTGCATGGTGACGAAAGATGGGGATAAACACCATATTTGCTGCTTAAAATGCTATTTGGGCAAACTTTGGTTTTCTTCGGAAAATGGTTTTCAAAAATTAACAAAAAGACAGTAAATTCCAGCATCCGGATCCGGGTTCATTTTACCCTTTCCCTTTACTCCGCCGACCTATCGGGGTACTTTTAAATGGGGATATGTTAGACATGGATCGCAAAGAACATCTATAGGGATTTCAGACCAATCGGTTCGGTAGTTTCCCACGCGGGGGTAGCATAGAGGAAAACTAAGATTGGGACTCACATAACCCCTTCCCCTTACTCCCTCCACTTCTGAGGCTACTTTTCAATGGATCTATGCTAGAGCTGAACTTTCGGCGAGCATCTATGGCGAATTACAAGCCAACCGGTTTGGTAAGCTTCGAATTCACTTTACCCGTTCCCCTTACTCCCCCCACCTATCTTACTCCCGTCACCTTAATGGGCGTTTTAGGCCCCGCTTACGAAACGAAAAGTTTTACGTTTCACTTGCTCCAAATAAATTTTTTCCCCCATTAACCTACAGCAGGTTGACAGATGCCACCTGTAGGTAAACAGATGTCTAATGTAAGGAAACTTAGCCGGTATTAGCTAAAATAGCTCTGTAGCAGGCCTGAAACCTTTACTTCATTTCTCTCAGTGTAGTCAGACATAATTTTTATTGATATCTTTGCAGACTCTGAAAGAAGTGTACTCAGATACAAAAATGCTTCCACCCATGATTCAGAATAGTTTTAAGCATTGTAAACATCGATAGAAACTTGTTAACTGATTGAATCTAGAATATCGAAGACAGTATAGAAATTCACAATGCGGATTATGAGATAAACTAACGGATTTCGTACAAGTTCAAGTTCTTCAAGAATTCAAGCCAATTATCATCTTTTAGCCAAAAATCGTAAAGGAGATTTTTTGGCTTTTGTAAGTGGCCAGACAGGAAGTAGACAGAGAAAAAAACTTAACAAATAAACTTCCAACAATGAGCAATGAGCCTCGAACTGATGATGGACTTAGAGATTTCTTCTCTCGATTACTTATCCAAATATACCTTCAACTTAATTTCTGATGCTACAAATTTCACATAATCCTGGACGTTTGTCTGCCATTCTTAAATAATAGAAAAAGGATTTTTTTTTCCAAGGATTCCTGATTGTTTTTTTTTGTTTTGATTTGTTATTTGCTATTTAAACTTTTCTTTTCTTCAATGCTTTTGTTTTTTTGTCAGCATAACATTGAGTTTTACCACTTTTCTGCGATCATTTTTAATCAGGATAACGTGAGACATGCCACAAGGCTGTCTTCTGTCTACCATATTTTCTATTTTTTTACCATTGCCTTGTATTGTTTCTTATGATTTTCGGCAAGAGAAATAAATCTAAGGGTGGTGCTGCTACTGCTGTTGCTGCTTATTTTAAATGCTGGGTTGGTCCAAAATCGTTACAATTTTCCCGAAAGACTCTTGTAGATAAAAAGTCGCCTGGTATTATTTTTGGCGCGTGTTCTTTTGAAATTTTATCCTTTTTGTTTATCATTTTTAAGAATTCCACCAAATAAATAAATATGTATAATAAAAATTTTGGTGGATATAAGAGGGATTTTTCAGCATTTATTTCAGTTTCGATCCATGAACGTAAATATGTATATCTTTGGGGTTTATGTAGGAATTTTCCCAACACTCTTTGGTCGATGTTGTCGTTGCGATCCTTCTTTTTCTGATTTATTTGACTTTTTTGCTCAAATGAGTTATTTTTAATGGTTGCTGTTCGGTTGTTTGGTTTAGTCTGTATATATAAATATCTGGCATGAGTTTGGGGTTATGATGTTGAGTTTTAGTACAGGCTGCTTTGGAGATTTTTTTTTCTTATTACTATTGCGATAATTTGAAATATGGATTTAAGATTTTGTTGTCTTTATTTTGTAGCGTGAATGTTTCCTGGTTCTATGCTGCTTGGTCTTATCTTCGGAGTTTTATGGATAAAAAATGCTTAATCTTTTGTATTCCTGAGAAGGAGGCAGTTATTTATTGTTATAGCATTTTTTTCTTTATTTAATATTTTTTTGGTTATAATGATGATTGAGATTGATTTTGTGGAAAGTTTTTCTAAAACCTTTCAAATGGAAATCTTATACTCTAGGTTTCATAGTGAACTCATGTTTTCCTTAGACTAGATATTTTGTGTGATAAAGATAACAGAGGACTTGATTTTTTTAAGTTTTTCATCAATAGAATTAATTTTTTAATTAAAAAAAAATCTTCACCACATAAGGGAAAACTATGCAATACGCCCGACTTTATTTTTAAGAGATTATACAACTCACATTTTTATATTTTGTATGATATATCATATAGGAGTATATTAGATTTAGTATATCGTTTGTAACGCATCGAACCAATCGTCCGACACAAAAATGAACTACACCAGGGTTTTTGGGATGACAAAATATTTTGATTTCTGCTTGTCCGTCTGTCTATCTGTCCGTGAATACCATAACCTTCGAAAGAATTGATCTAGAGACTTGAAATTTTGTATAGTTACGTTTTTCGTATATGGCTAGGCTAAGTTCTTGACCGGGCAACATTGGACAATTCCTTCGCCCCTCCCCCATACAAACGAAACAGTTTTTTGCAATTTTCTTGAAAACGGTGAGTCGTATTGATAATTTCATGAAGGTAAAATGTGTTTAGAATAGGGTTTTACATAACTCAACCATACACCAAAATCCATTTAGGTAAAATTAAGAGTTCGAAATTTTTCATGAATAAAATACTTTTTTATACGAAGTAAAAAAATGAAAATAGATAAAAAAAATAAAGTTTGATTACATGTTAAAATAAAAACAAGTATTTTTCAATATTTTTTTCGAAAATAGTTCATTTGCCACCAAACAAGTAGTCAAATTCGGGGCTAAAATCGATATCGTACAAAATATTGGGGATGTGATTTAATTCGTAGCGTTTTACAAAAAATGATGTAACTATTTCTTTATTCATTTTTCTCATTTTCTAAATATTCATTGGAAAGGTACTGTCATTGACCCTTAAGTATTTATCATTTAGTTGAAGTGAAAAATAAAATACTTTCTACTTCATCAAATATGTCGAGT
Source organism: Chrysopilus asiliformis (assembly GCA_964034945.1). Taxonomy (NCBI): domain Eukaryota; kingdom Metazoa; phylum Arthropoda; class Insecta; order Diptera; family Rhagionidae; genus Chrysopilus; species Chrysopilus asiliformis. The sequence continues at coordinate 85,325,715 of OZ035961.1, read as the reverse complement.
TTTGTACCGAATAAAGTGTTTTTACTCCATTACTTCAATATGAAGAAAAGTGCTGCCGAAAGTCATCGTATTTTACAGGAAGTTTATGGTGACCATGCTCTAGCAGAACAAACGTGTCGGAAGTGGTTTGCACGGTTCAAAAGTGGTGATTTTGACTTGGAAGACAAAGATCGACCCGGACAGCCAAAAAAGTTTCAGGACGCTGATTTAGAAGCATTGCTCGATGAAGATTCTTGTCAACCGCAAGAAGAACTTGCAGAATCATTGGGGGTTGATCGCTCAACTATTGCCAAACGTTTACATAACTTGGGAATGATTCAAAATCAAGGGAATTGGGTGCCATATCAATTGTAACCAAGAGATATCGAGCGTCGTTTCTTCACGTGCGAACAACTGCTCCAACGGCACAAACGGAAGGGTTTTTTGCACCGTATAGTAACTGGCGACGAAAAGTGGAAAAACTACGATAACCCAAAACATAAAAAATCATAGGTTAAGCCCGTGCAACCATCAACATCAAAGGCGAAGCCCAATATTCATGGATCCAAGCTTATGCTGGTGGGACCAGCTGGATGTAGTGTACTATGAGCTGCTCCAACCTAACGAATCAATCACAGGAGCTCGCTACAGAACACAATTGATGCGTTTGAGCCGCGCACTGAAAGAAAAACGGCCGCAATATGTCGAAAGACATGACAAAGTTGTTTTGCAGCACTCCGAGCATGTTGCTCAGCCTGTGAAAACCTACTGGGAAACACTCAAATGGGAAACCCTACCCCACCCGCCGTATAGCCCAGGCATTGCTCCGTCCGACTACCATCTCTTCCGATCGATGACGCACGGCCTGGCTGAGCAGCACTTCGCTTCATACGACCAATGCAAAAATTGTCTTGATTCATGGATCGTCTCAAAGGACGAGTCCTTTTTTCGCCGCGGAATCCATATGCTGCCAGAAAGATGAGAAAAGGTAGTGGCTAGCGACGGACAATACTTTGTACACTAAATGTATAATCAGTTTTTCACAACAAATGTTTAATTTTTTGAAAAAAACGCTACGAATTAATTCACACTCCCAATAATTATTTTTGTAATCCCACAGTTCTTGTCAACAACTATTGTTTGAAGTTAAAGGAATAAAGCAAGAAGTTAGACTTTCTGGCAACTGTGAAGCCTACAATTTAAGGTATTGTTGACTTGACATCCAAAGATTTTCCCAATTAGTTCAGAAAATTCTGATTCTGAACTAATTGGGAAAAGCAATCGGTTCAGGAAATTCTGCCTTAAAGAAAATGACCTGCAATGCATTTTAAAACAAAACTTCCGACGCATTTTTCTTAGGAGGTATCGATTATGCATAACATACTGTATTTTCTGGGTTTTCTCTGCAATATTTTTTTTTGTGTTCCAGAAAAAAACGGAGTCCTTATAAAAAAAGTTTTCTTTTACCAAATCGGCAAATTTGCGGAAATTCATAGAGAAAAAAGACATTTTAAAACGGATTTGAAAACTGGTCAGAAAATTCTATCACATTCTATGAATTTCATACGGAAAACTGATATGAAATAATTCATACCAAATCAGGGACGCTATAAGTAAAAAGCTGAATAAATTGATTTGGTGTGAACTTTTGCTTGTCTTTAAGTTAGGCTTTAGTCTTTGGTCACACTCGAGGGTTCGAGTATTTGCTAAAAGGCATTTTCTTTTTTCAGAAATTAAATACTTCCCTCGCCGTTTCACTTAGCATTTTATTTTTTACAATATATCCGCCAGAGTAAATGTTCCAAACTCTGATCAACTTACGAGTATATCAACATATATGAATCGTGCGGAGTAAATATACTGAACTAGAAGAAACAATCGGATGTGTGAATTATAATACTAGAAAGTTCGAAACATGATCGGACATTGAAGAATATTTTTTGTTTAAAAATCTTTTCTGTACAAAATTTCTATATGAAATTCTGCAGGAATTTCTGTATAAAATTATGTATGAGGGATCATTTACATCTGACACTTTATTCTGTGAAATCTTCGACATTAAAATCACGTTGCACAACCATTTACACTATGACTCAAAATTCAGTTTATTTCTGAAATACCACCGAACTCGATTGAAAAATAATATAAAAAAAATACAAAACCGTCCGAATAAATTCAAATTTTGACAACTTTTACTGAGTGAATTTATTCAGCGATAAATGAGTAAAATTCGTGAAACAAAGTCTGAATAAAATTCGCGGAAAAGTGCAAGAGAAAAAAACATATGTCAACGGACCTGTAAACGGAGACATTTAGTTCTTACTGTAAGAAAAAATCCAATAGTAATTTCTGTATTTCATAAGGTGAGACCTTTACATAGTGGATATGAAATTTGCAATGAAATATTTCATAAAGGAGGTAAATATTTCATAGCATGAGTTATTTTACTGCTTTCCGTGTGAGACTTATTGCGAAATTTTTTCTATTCATACAGTTTCAAAATATAATTCAGTGGAAATGTGAGATTTTGAATTTATTATCGTGCCGGAATTTACGACAAATCGAAAACCAGTGGCTAAAGAAAGTAATTCACTAAAATTCAATTTGTGTGGCATTTAAAATCCTGTTAAAATTTGTAACTTTTGATTAATTTAAATTTGTAACTTTCCAGAAAACTTACACCATATGGTCTGATATGATGGAAAACTATTTTCTGACTTAATTAATTTCATACTAAAAATAAAATATTTCAATAATTTTCGGTTGGCCACAGAATTGATAAAAAACTTTCAAACACATAAAATTATTTGGGTCACAAGATCCCTTCGTAATCTCATAAAGTATGACGACATTTTTACAAATAAATTTCCTTCCGTTTAATTCAGTCCTTTTTCTAAATTTAATTCCCGATTAAATTTAATTTAATCTGGGAAAGGGTCTTTCCTTCCATCTCTTTTATCTCTTGTAACGCTCCAAGTTTATGGACAGAAATTGCTTTTTTCATGGCCGACTTGCAAAGTGATAATGAATCTCTTCTGCTTGAACTTACTTAATGCATTTTTTTCACCATAGGGAGTGCAGCCATAACTTTCAAATGTCCTAGACTCCAAAATTGTGTGCTTTCAAAGCTTTTCTTTCCATTTTCCACGGTTTTTGGGGGAAATTTTGCCAAAAGCAGCAAGGGATGTAATGGCAGGGTGGAGTGTTTCTAGTTTGTTTGACGACTTGCCGCTGTTGCCCTCGATTTTATGGCACTCAACCTTTGGTGCAGGGTTGATTCCGGTAGGGAGCGCGATGGGGTTTGATAGTGCTGGATGACAATGGAGTAACTGATAGAAAAAATTAACCCAAAGGCGTAGTAATACTTCAGTTAATTTTAGCAAAAAAACTGTGAGCAAAAACGAAGTGAGAAAAGTTGTATATATAGCTGGAAAAACAATATCCTTTCATTTTTTAGTAATGGGAAAGAAATAAGGTTTCGTAGTCAAACACCCTCGACTCTGGTCACTTAAAAAAATCCTGTAAGTGGAAGGCAACAAAAAAAATTAGCACAGAGTGTTGGCAATTTGTTTGCGGAGGCGCCACAGAATTAGCGAATAAATAATTCCCATTCTGAGCATTTTTTCCCCACATTTTCCCAGTGAACTGGCGACCAAGGATAGTGATTTCCACTTTTTCGTATATCCTTTTGTTTTTTTTTTCGTTCAGTTTTAGGGAAGTTTCTTTCTAAATCCGACTTAAGGATAACACGATTTTTTAGTATTTTTTTTTTCTTTGTCTGTTCGCTGTTGTTATTTCGTAACTGAAAAAAGGTTTTTACTTTTGCCTGCTCAAATGTTCCTTGTCGAAAATTTCATGCTATTCTGGTTACAAGTGAACTGTTCGATTGAACTGTGGAAAGGGGATTTTTTTTGTTGTTGTAAGATTGAGAGGTTGAGTATTTTCTGGCAGAAAAACGGGTCAGAAAAGTGGAATAGAAGTTGTGAAGTTCTTGAAATCAGGAAATCAAAGTAAGTTAAAAATGTTGTCTGATTTCAGAACAAAAGGCAACGTTAAATGGGGTGGATTTTTAAGGGTAACTCGCGAAAATTTCAGAAAATAAAACATCGAAAATACGGAAAATTGTTAGTTTCTCTGAATTGGAAAAGATGAATTGGTGCCAGTAGTGAAAGAAGAGGAAGTAGTTAGTTGAGAAAGTGTAATTTGTAAAGTTGTAAATGAATTTCAAGCTTAATTCGAAGGAAACATCACATTGCAAAAATGCACAACTACAATTAGTTCGTTTAATCGATATATGGCGGAATCTCTACAGTTGGTAATTGAATTATCCGTTATTTGGTAATATTAATTTGTCGATTTTGACGACAATATAAAAATTAAAAAAAATAATTTATGCAATATATATTTTTTAATGGGAAATTATTTTTGAAAACTAACAAACAGAATAATTTTATAGTTATATAAAAAAGCCAAAAGATTCGCGTTAATAAAGAAAATCCAATACTAAAAAAAATAAATAAAAATAAATAAAAAGAAAGTTAACTTTGAAAACGAAAAATAAATAAAATAAATCAAATATTTAATCAAAAGTATCTTTTATTAAAAAAAATAAATTTAATAAAACTAATAAAAATAAATAAAGAAGAAAAGGCAATCAACAGAGCAATCCTTTTGAATTTCAAAATCTTTTCTTTCTTAAAAGATTAAGAAAGAAAAGATTTTGAAATTCAAAGGGTAGGAAAGAAAATATAATATTGGATAATTCGGGCAGAGAACAGAAATTATAATACGAAGGAAAACTATAGAATTTTTAAGCTTCAGTTTTAAATAGCTATATAAATAATAAATTATAACGAGTAGCTTAAAAATGAATTCGTATAAGTTAAACTTAAACAACTCACAAGAAAGAGAGAGAGAGCTAAAAAATTCGAATTTTGTTAAGCGGGCGTTAACAGTCGAGATAAGTATTTCGTTTATACCCTTTTTCCTAGGGCCTCCGACCGAATCGATCTGTGTTCATTCACGCCCAACGCATCGGCCTCCGGCCACGATGATTACTCGGACTTCGGCCTCGGATCTGACTTCTCCCGGATGACCGTTCTAATGAAGAAAACTGATTCAAAATCTATTTGGTAGTTTAGGAGATAGTAAGAGTGCGGTTTAAGGGGTGGGGAGGAGTTAGATTTTCGTGGGCGAAAAATTTATTTCGGGGCTTACCTCGCTAACGGTGAAAACCGCAACGAAATTCCTCTTGAATTGCAGGAGATTGCAGGAGAGGGGTTTTAAGAGTGGGGAGGGAGTAGATTTTAGTTAGCGACATTCGCCGCGTGGAGGCATTTGTAATTCGAAATCCTTTTTGGGTTTTTTTTTGTTATTTGTTAACTAATTCAAGCTTTTTTGGAAATCCTCCTTGGTTTTGGTGAAAGTTGAAATTTTTAGTTTAATGCCAGATTTTCAAAATTTCAAATGAAAAGCGGAAACTGAAAATGACCTCCGATCGAGCTGAAATTTTCCAAATTTTATTTTTACATATATTCACATCTTTTCCATACCCCCCGCTGTTCACATTGCCACATTTATTTTTTTTGTTCGGGCCGCAATCCACCCTAATGTGTAGGTGCGTACCGCAGTGGCAATCATGTAGAATGGTGCCGAAGTGGTAATTTGAGTTTTTAAATCACATTTAAAATAGTATTTCAGCGGTCACAGGAGTAGACTTAAGTAGAAATAAGCAAGTAGTAAATAATTAAGTCTAAATACACTAAATTTCCAGTTCCCATAATGGTTTGTACGCGTTTTACAAACTAAAATTGCCATTTCAGCACCACTCTACATGCTTGCCAACGCGGTGCGCGCCTGCACTAAGAGGCCAGTTTTCTCCTGTCACTTTATTCAAATAATACTATTAGATACCAAGAGGTTGTAGGGTCAGTAAAATGGGAAGTCAAAGGTCGACGAAAACTGGGAAGACGGGAAACTATACCCGAGCAACCATTTGCGAGTCAGGTTATAATGTAACCGTGGTTGCAAAGCAAAGGTTACAAATCAGTTTATGTGATGGTTACTTTGTCACCGGTCACAATAAAATTGGTTACAAATTGGCTACAAATTGGTTTCAAATTGGTTACAAATTGGTTACAAATTGGTTACAAATTAGTTACAAATTGGTTACAAATTGGTTACAAATTGGTTACAAATTGGTTACAAATGGGTTACAAATTGGTTACAAATAGGTTACAAATTGGTTACAAATTGGTTACAAATAGGTTACAAATTGGTTACAAATTGGTTACAAATAGGTTACAAATTGGTTACAAATTGGTTACAAATTGGTTACAAATTGGTTACAAATTGGTTACAAATTGGTTACAACTTGGTTAATTTGTAGCCGATCGCAAAAATTCGTTACAAGTTGGTTACTTCGGGACCCATTACGCAATGTCACTCGTTTCAAATTGGTTGCTTTGTAGCCAGTCGCAAAAAACCGTTGCAAATCATTTACTTTATGACTCGTCGGAAAAATTGTTGTTGTTTCTATTGTGTTCATTTATAATTCACTTACAAAAAGTTCTGTCGAAGTATAAATAGTCAACTTTTGAGTTGAAAAAAGAGTTTTTCGCAAATGGTAGTCTTTCGGAAAAAAGTTTTTCGGAAATGGTGGTTTTTCGGAAAAAAAAAGTTTTTCGGAAACGGTAAGTTATTTTGTAACTAAAACTTTCAAAGAGTTTCTGAGGTAATGGATGTGAAATATTGACATTGTAATCCGATTTACAAAAGAGTTTCGCGGAACGGTGGCGCAACCGTTACTTTGCAGCTTGCGTTACAAAAGAGTTTCCACGATAACGCTTACACAACAGTTATTTTGTAACGATAATCACAAAAAAACTAGGCAAAATCGGTTGCATAAATGTTGCTGTGACGTCGCAGTAACCAATTTGCATTTTCGTATATTTTGCAACCAGAGTTGTGTGACCGTCGCGTAACCGATATGTAATCTTTTTTGATTAAAACAGGCGTGGCTAACTTAGTCGTTACCGACCTCCCCGTGTCGTTTTGAAATCTTTGTCTTTTTTCACACCTATTGTAACTTGATAGCCTGAGGCTCTTTAAGAAAATCATTACAATTTTTTATACAACTTTTTATACCATTTAAATAAATTACAATGCTCCATGTTTTCAATTAAATCCAATTAAACTTATTTGAAACTTCGGAGAAATTTTATTAATTTTTATGGTTTTTGAAATTTAAAACCACTCAAAATAATACTCTGAACAAAAACATATAAATAAATTCTTAAACTTCATTTTAAATTCTAGAATTCCATGAAGAAAAGTAAACGGGGTTGATTTTACGTAAATTTCTTATTCAGAATATTCAGATCTGATCTATACTTAAGATTACCCATAGCAATTTTCCAATTCCAAAAAATTCATTTGAAACAAAAGACGGAAGAGAGTATTTTCTTAGCTATAAAATCAATGCGTTTTAAAGGAAGCAAAAGAAATAAACTGAAAAATCAGCTCCGGCATCAGGAAGAAGACGACGAATTTTCCGGAAAACGTTTTTCGTTTTTCCTGCCATCGTTTTTATCTTATACGTCGTAGTTTTTTTTGTCAGTTCTTTGGTTGGAATTTGTCTTAGAAAGAACTCTTGTTTCAACAATGGAAGAAAAGGGGAGAAAATTAGATGCAAACGCTTTTCACTGAATCAAATCAAGTGCTGTGCCGGAGAGGAAAACCGATAGCTAAAGATGTCATGGAGTATAGAAAATAAAACTGGAGTGAGGGCGGCGGGAAAATGATATCAGAGTGAGTTTGAAAACTGATGTAAGTCGCACGGAAAAAAATCCTTGTGGAATTGCCATCGACGACGAGGTTAGAAGATAAAATTCAGGAAACAGCTCGGCATGAAACTGGAATAAAAGTTAAACTCGACTCTTGGCACGATTGATATCGGGATAGAAATTTGCAAGAATTCACAAAAAAAAAGAACGAAAAAAAAAAACATTCTTAGAAAAATGTGCAACCATCATCCACTTAACAAATACACAAACGATTGTGCTTGGACAAATTATACGGCGTTGTTGGTGGGGGGGAAATGGCGGAAAACCTCAGCGGTTTTCCATACATTTTTCCACATAATGCTCTTACATATGCATGCCATGCCGGATGAAGGAGCTTAAAGACATTTCCAAAAATGAGGGAAAAATGCGAGAGAAGAAAAACTTTTGTTGGAAAATCACATTGAACGGAAAAACAATGAAATAAGCCAATTATTTGTTGAGATTTGTTCCGCTTTAAACTTTTGTGGTTGAATGGCTGACTTGTTTAACTCTGAAAATTTGCTGTTGTTGTTTTTCGCTGTTGTTGTTATTGTTGGAAAAGCTTATTTTCCAATCAATTATTTACACTCGATTGCAATTAATTTTTCTTTTTCATTAAACTTGGTTTTGTCATTGCATACCGGAAAAATAAATATGAATGAAAATTTACAAAAAACAATTCATTCGAAAGTCAATGATCGAATTTGTTGTTCATAAAACGATTCATGTGGGCACAATTAGAGGGGGAGGGGGAATTTAAGTTTTTTTTTCAAATTTTCACTTTCATTTAAATCCTGCTGTTGTAAAAGTAAGTGAATATATTTTTTATTTTGGATATTTGATTGAAAATATTCTCCAAAAATTAGTTTGACTAAAAATCTAAGATGACGTCTGTCTTTCGTCATGCTTTTTTATAAAATTTAGTATTCGAATATATATCCTTGATGCCTCTGGGATATTTTTACGGACTTTTTGACCCCAGAATTGGGTTCAGCGAACCCCACAACTCTCAGATGAGATTTTTCATGAAAAGAATAATCTTGTCATCCTAACAGGACCTTTATTTATCCTTACAGACTTCTTAACGTCAAAATCGGATTCAGCGATCCCAAGACCCTAAGATGAGATTTTTTTCCCGAAAATTTAAAGAAAAGGATAACGTTATCCGTGAAGGACTATCCGTTACGAACTTTTTAATGCCAGAATCAAAGTAAGCGATCCCAAAAACCCCAGGATATGTTTTTCCCGGGAAATTTGAGAAAAAGGATAAACACGTTATCATTACAGGACCTTCCCTTACCCTTACAAGGACAAATCAGTGAAAATATTAAATTGTCTTTGATCTTACGTATGTGTGCAAAATTTCAAAACAATCGGATGAGCGGAAGTGGGTCAAAATTAGCTCTATTACGCTGGAACACAAAAGTAGCACACAAAAAAATTTTCTTCCATACGATTTACTGCTTTTTTACTGCTATTTTACTGCTAAAAAAAAATTTGCTGCTGCAGCCGTTTTCGAGATATTTGTTGTGTTCCCGCTTCAGGTTGAAGCTTCAGGTTGAAGCTGGAACACAGCAACAAAAGTGACAAAAAATATGGAAAATGTTCTGCTAACTTACTGCTCTTTTACTGCGCAAGATTTAAATTTGCTGCTCCAGCCGATTTCGAGATATTTGCTGTTTTCCATCTTCAGGTTGAAGCTGGAACACAAACATAGCTCACACGAAAATTTTCTTCCATAAGATTTACTGCTCTTTTTCTGCGCAAGAATTAAATTGGCTGCTCCAGCCGATTTCGAGATATTTGCTGTTTTCCATCTTCAGGTTGAAGCTGGAACACAGCAAAAAAAAATGAAAGAACAAAATATGGAAAATGTACTGCTAATTTACTGCTCTTTTACTGCGCAAAAAAAAAATTTGCTGCTGCAGCCGTTTTCGAGATATTCGTTATGTTCCAGCTTCAGGTTGAAGCTGGAACACAGCAACAAAAATGAAAAAACAAAATATGGAAAATGTTCTGCTAATTTACTGCACAAGAATTAAATTTACTGCTGCAGCCAATCTCGAGAAAGTCGTTTCCCGCCAAAAATTCCTTAGCCTAATTTCACCGAAATTCTTTTCCTGCCAAAATTTGTACTTGCCAGAAGACAATTTACAAGTTAAGCCGAGTAAAATTCCTCAAGATTCTTCGTTCCCCCCCAAAATATATATAAGAAGAAAATCTTGAGGTGGAATCGGGACCTGGAATGTTGGCGGGAAACAAAATCTTGAGAAATCTGAATTGGAAATTGTGTTCTGGCAAATATATATTTTAAAAATATATATTAAAATATGTATATATATTTGTATATACAGTAAAACACGCTTAAATTCACATTGAATTTTGCAGAATTTTGTGTGCATTTATCCGTGTTTTGCATTTATCCGTAGTCCAATTATGCGAGTCAAAGATAAACATGCAACCTTAATATTCCTGTAATAAACATTTAAATTCAACAAGGCTACACAAAAACAAAGAATAATTAGATTCATTTTATCAAATAAAAATAACAAAAATCATATTTCGTTTTATAAACAAACAAACTGCCTAACAAATATAAACTAAATAAAACCTTGTAAAAAATACACATTTTTGCGTTTAGATAATCAGCATCTGAAATAATCCCTCTGAAACCCCCGAAAGTAGGCAACAGCAAACTTAGTAAAAGACGCTTTGAATAATTTAAGATCACAAAAAACACTATTTTTTTTTGCTATTTTTATACTACACTTTTGTTAGCCCATGAAAATGTTCGAAAAATTAATTTATACTCCTTTTTCTTCACAGAGAATTCGTTAGACGGGGCCGTTTGCTGAAATGAAAAATGGTTTCAATAATCGAACGACAAATTCAACAGGATCGCCCTATTTAATTAGCTCTGACGTCTAGCGATGACGTCACAAGCTGTCTATTGCTTAAGCCTTCAGATACGTAAGTACAAAATTGCCATAGAAAAACCAATTAAGAAGATTAAATTCTTAGCAATTTTAATATACGTGTAAACTAGACATCTTTGGTCTCAGTTGGGGGATGTTAAAATTTTTCACTCGGTTGTACTGAAATGGATAAAAACGACAATGTCGACGGGGAACGAGGACACGAAAAGATGGTCCTTTAACATTGAATTTGCTCTGTTTACAAATTCAGGACTCGTTTCACTTTAAAGTTTATTTTCTTAGCAGTACGAAGACGACATCTCCGTTTGAAGACGTTGAAAATCGGCCCGGCAAGTGTTCCAGGAGATGAAACGAAATTTTAACTCTGGACATTTTATTGTTTGTTACCACCCTATTGGGTATATTTTGATGGTGTTTAGATTTGTGACGGTTGGGGAATTTCCACTTTTTGTTGTTTCGAATCCAATTTAGATTTTCAGGACTTTAGAGAACTTGGTTGGGGAGGGGGCGAATACTTTTGGGTTCTACTTGAAAAGTACTTTGGTCTCGTTTGGTGTCTGTTTGGTGAACCGACCAATTTATAAAAGATAAAGGAATGAAAATTTTCCACCCGCACTGTCAGAATGTATTCGATTGCATATGGAGTCCATACTATGGTCAATGTGCCCAAAGTGAAAATTGTTTTGTTGAATTATGCATACTGTGAATTGTTTTTGGCGAGTGCTTGGGGGTTGCGAGGAGATAAGTCAACCGAATAAAAGTGGGAGATTTCGCCACTGGATCTGTACGATTTTGTTTCGGAATTTTCTACTAAACTTTGAGTGCACTACAGCCAAAAACAGAGAATGGGACTTTAGAAATTTATTTTGTCACTAGTTATAAATTTCAGTTTGAGTTCAGAGTGGTATAAAAGTTTAGCCGTATGAACTTTGAATAATAATAATTGGAGGTGCAAATTTCGGAAATGTCTGGAATTGCTTCAGTTGCAAAAGGTTAGAGGTCAACAGTTGTGTCCGCAGATTGAGAAGACTTGATTGGTTATTTAGATATTTTGGTAGTGAATCATTATTACTTTCCTCTGCTATAGAGGGAAAGTATTATTAATGTACCTACCCTCGCAAAAGTTAAGGATAAAATACAGGGCACCAATCATGTATTCCGACGCGTCTCTGTCTTTCGACTTCCATATCTGCAGCTTGAAATTTCGCGGAATCGTCACTATCAATCGAAACGTGATTCTGACTGTCACTCAGGGAAATTTGAAGCTGCTGATATGGCGAAGTCAAGAGTCAAAAGCTGCGTCGAAGTCGAAAGACAGAGACGCGTCGAGATACATGATTCCAGCCCAGGGTTTTTCCATCATGAAAAAATCATTTCTATACTATCGGAGAAATACGATAATAAATTAACACCACCTCAAAACGTTGTTGAAAATGAAAACATCGCAGTGTTATTCCGAAAAAAATTAATACTGTAGAGCGGGGTTTTTGGACTTTCCTGTTTTACGGAGTAAAAACCAGAATACCAAAAAACTCATTAACACGGTTTTTGCATCAATTCTAAGTTACCTCCGAAAAGGAGTTAAAAACACTTGAATTCCTTTTAGGAGTTAAATCCCTTCTAATGGATGTCCACGCTTAAAAGCAAATCGACAATTGGCTTGAATGGCCTATTGGGAACGCGACCGACTTACAAATCGAGGGGTCCATGTTCGATCTTGTTAGAGACATGCAAGACAATTTTTAACAAAATAATATTAACTTAAAAAAAACCAAAAACAAACAAAACCTCTCAAATGTTTGCAAAAAGCAAGCCTTTTGTGTGGTGAACTTTATGTATTAGTTTACCACCGAAAAATTGCTCAAAATTAACACCGACAGAGAATCATTGTAAACTGGAGTTTAAGTTAACAACAAAAAGGATGAACTCCCTTAAACTCCGTTTCCGTGCGTGATCGACTCCATTTTTTCGAGAGTGTATTACAGTTTTCGGATGACTTTTTGCATTAGGCGTTACAATTGTAGATTTTTTTTCTATTGAAAACAAAGCATTAGTTTCTAATACTATTATTAAAATGTTCAAAAAATGAACTAAGAATAGCCCTTACTGCTGCAATTAAATTTCAAAAGTTATTACAAGGATTTCCAAAATTTTTTTTTCTCGTTTCTCCTTTTTTAAAATTAATAGTTATAAACGGGTTGGCGATCAATATTTGAAACTTGAGTCGTAAGATTATCAAGGTTTGGTCAATTTCTCGCAAAATTTTACCTTACATCGCTTTCGTTTCTGAAAAATCCTAGCATTTTCAAAAACGAAGCGACGTAAGGTAAATTGCCTTAAATTTTTTTATCATTCAATGTGAAATATACCTTTGTTAATCAAAACCTTAGAAATGATAATGATAAAATATACATACCTCCATATTTTATGATTTCTCGATTTGGAAGTTAAATTTTCAAACTTTGTGTGTTGTGTTGAAATATCATTAACATTGGATTTTTTTTACATTTTTAAAAGACATACAACTTTTCTAATTTCCGGCCTCTCAACCCCTTCCACCATCTCCCCCCCACCATACGGGTATAAAAAAGAAAGAAATATTTAGCAACTTCTTGTAATGGCTGGGATTTAGTAATTTATTCGAAAAAAAAAAACTTTTTACAGAATCAGTTCTTGCCTTTATTAGCAATATCTCGTATTACAAATCACCTTAAGTAGAAAATCAAGAAAAATGCTAAATAAAAAAGACGTAAAAACCTTAAATGAATTTAATTAAAAATCGCATGTCCCGAACTAAGAAATCTATTCCGAATTAATTAAACCGACATTAAAATTAAATTTCCTCTTCGAAAGCACAGCACATAAAAAATACTCAATGCAGAAACATAAAATGCTGGCAAGTATACCGAAACCAAGGACATACCAAACCAACCGAAAGTGAATTATGGCCAATGGACGAAGAAATTGCTGGTCATCCTTGAACTTTTTTGCGATACCAGCCTGCACGCTCTCCTCGAAGCTATCCGCCTCCCACTTGAAGTACAATCCGGACTGATGTATTTGCATAATGTAATCGTTCAGGATATCCAAATAAGGCGAATCGAATGGCACAGGGAACGCCATATGGTATTGACCGAAACACGTTCTTGTCATCCGAAATGGGGGCTGCTTGAGAAACGTCTGTTGCTTCAAAAGGTATCCGGATTTGTCACTTGGCACCGGGTACCCATAGGTCCGGTTCAAAGTGTTTCGATGTCGTACGAATGTATCCACATCTGTGCCAATGAAGAGCTTTTTGAAGGCGTCAGTGACTCCCTGCACCCCAAATATGTGGGTGGCCTCGTATTTAATTGCCAGCAGTTTCGTCCCTTTTCCCACGATTTCTTCCATTGTGTCGACAGGGTCCTCAAAGATGGAACTTGTCAGGAAGCTGGTCAGGAGAGCCAAATACATGTTCGCCAGGATGAATCCAAGAATCAAAGCTTGTCCATATGTGGCCACGCATCGCCAGGAATTTTGAAAGTATTTTTCAGCGAATGGTTGGTAGATTATGGCCCGCAAACTGTCGTATAGCGCTAGGCTATAATCGAGCCTTCCAACCAGAATAAATCCTGTGATGGCTAACACACCTGATAGGTAGAAGACTGTCCCGATAATTGCCAACCACGCATTTCGTTCAAAGGGAAGGATCAAATACATGTACGGTGGAATTTCCTGACTCGTCGGGATCATGATACACCAGTTAGCAATCGAAATAGGATAACTGAAACTGCAAAATGATGTCCTGGCTCCAGCACTAAATGAATGCATGCAAATATCGATTTCTTTTTTGATTACTAACTCAAATGCTAAGTCCATATTTATGTTTCTTGTGGTACTATTGAGGCAAACATCTTTCCAAGTTGCGTTGATTTTTTCGATGAATGTGTAAAAAGCTTGGGCGGCAAATCCTCCCACTCGCAGGTTATTTTGGGAATCATGGTAGAGAAACACCCTCGGTTCATCCTGTTTCCGTGGCGATCTGATTTCATGTCCTTGAAGATTCCTCAGCTTGTCTTGATACAAATTCGTACTCTCCGTTGGGACCTTCAATACATGAAATCGTGGAAATGGGCTGTAGGTGGAAATTTCGGCGAAATCGTCAATGGCTTTGTCGACATAAACTAAAACGTTGAGCATTGATTTATTCCAACACCACAATAAAAGTTTTTCTACAGAATTTTCTTCTGATTGTGAGAAAATTTCCACGAATAAAATCTTCGTCCTGTGAATAAATTTCAAATTTAAATCGACCGTTCTAAGTACATCCTCGTCAGATTCCTCACTTAAGAGCACAATTGATAGGAGATTTCGATGTACTTTGGTTGATAAATTTGAATTGATTTCCCGGGAAATGATAATTTTTGGCACTAGAATGTTTTCATTGAAATCGTTTAAAAATGTATTGATATCGTGTAAAATATCCACATTGCTTGTATTATAAAACACAACAAGATTTTCAAAATTGTACTGAGTTTGTAAATTAATTGTGAAATTTGTAAATTTCATCACGTTCAATTGATTTGAATTTCCTAGACTGTAACTAACTAACGTGACCAGTATTAAAAAGTTCGACTTCATTATTTAAAACATTTCGAGACACTGTCGCCATCATAAAATACAATTTGTCCAAAATTAGTGGCTTGGAGTACATCGAGAACAATTTATTTTCACCCCTAACTGCTGTACAAGGTGTAATAAATTTTTATTACGGCATTTTAGATTTTATCGAGTATACCTTAACTAATTTATATGCCAAGTTATTTTATATTTTTGTCTCTGGAAATCATTTCTAGTAACTGTTAATGGTGGAAAATATTTCAATGTCACAAATGATACTCCTATCGTATTAGTAGAATTAATGGCATTTGAAATGTAATGAAGTCTCTAGTTTGGGACTGTAATTAATTGTAATTAAAATAGATTATGGATATTTCGTTATAGTTTTGAAATTAATATTGGCTATGTGAATAAGTTCTTAGCGATAGTGAATAGATGCCGCTAGCTGCTCCGCCGCATACACGCATCCCCATCCGCCATTACATGGTTTTGGTCAAACATAGCATGTGACATTTGTGTAGTTGTTTATTATTTTTTTCTTGCTGAAAATGTCGAGTTTTGTGGGTCATTTGCGGGGGGTTTTACTTAATTACAATTCTTTGAAAAGAAGTGCCGCGAAATCGTATCATTTGCTCGGGGAAACGTATGACAATCATGCTCTACCAGAATCCACACTGAGATTTTGAATGCATCGCTTTAAAAGTCGTGATTTCTATGTCAGAGACAAAGTGGGATTTGAAGGGCGTTGTGCACTATGATCTCTTGAAACCGTCAGAAACCATCAGTGGCGAAGTCTATTGACGTCAACTGATATATTTAAGGCAAGCTATTGGCGAAAAACGTTCAGAATGGGCCGACAGGCATGACAAGTTGATTCTCTTCTACGACAACGCAAGGTCTCACTAAGCCGGTCAAAACAAGGGGTCAAAACAAGGGAGACGGACCAACTGGGAGGTCCTACCCCACCCGCTATACTCCCCAGACATTGCCCCTTCTCAATACCATTTGCTTAGATCGATGCAATCAGGTCTTACTGGAATGCTGTTCCATTCATATGAGGAGGTGAACAAATGAGTGCATGACTGGATCAGCGCGAAACAGCATGCTTTTTTCACTCTAGGAATTTTCACTGAAAGATGGGCTAAGGTTATAGCTTCTAATGAAATATACTTTGAATGAAATCAAAGTGTTATTTGAAGCAAAAAATAAAGAAGATTTTTCACAAAAAAAAAAAACGGTAAGAACTTATTCCTATTGGCAATATTTTTTTTATCACCTGTAGTTAATAAGTTTAATTTATGTTGGTGATTTCATTTTGAAATTTTAACGGAAAGCAAGAAAATTGATTTAATTTACTGAACGTAAAGTAGGCTACACATCTATCAGTTTTCCATCAGTTTTTGGGAAACTGATGGGAAACTGATTGGTGTGAACGTAAAATCAGACAACTGATGGGCAACTACGAAAAAATTCGTGGGCAAATCAGTTTTTTTTTTAAAACGGATGGCCAACGTTCGCGTCAGTCGCGTCAGTCGTATCGCATCAGAACAGAACCAAATTTTATTTTTTGAACTTAATGCAATAATAATGCATAAACACGCTCTCTCTTCATTATTCATCCTCACTGTTTGAATTCTGCAATCAAAATGAATGGATACTTTTCACAAAAAACTGTCATTTGCAACTGATAGATGTGAACGCATAACTAGATGTAAAAAAACTTATGGAAAAGTGACAAGTGCCGTAACAGTCGCGACTGATCGAAAACTGATAGATGTGTGCCCTACTTAAAGAGTTCTTTTGGAAAAATATCAAAAAGTTTGTATCCACACAAAAACATTGAACTAATTGGCATGAAATTTGAAATATATCGTCGATACAATCGCCCATAGGTAGGGTTGTCATAATAAATTTTAGAAAAATAACATTCATGAGCGGACAATCCCGGACATAGCGATCAAAACTCTGGATACTCTTAAAATATATAAAATTATCAGTTGTGATCAACACAAAACTTTCCTCGGCAATATTTAGTTTCGGAAAAAATATGTAAAAAATAATATTTTCTCACATAAAGGGTGGGCCAGAATAGACGCAGGGGGTTGAAGTCTTTATAACTTTTTTTTTATTTTTATTTTTTTAATTTTGTTTCAGCATTTTGTTAAGAAGACTTGGGCAATTTAAAATGGACCTGTACACAATAGAACAACGAACCGGTGGGCTCAATGGCTCTTTTACGGGACATTTTTGGCGGACGCATTATTTCGAAAAGTTGAGATTTCAATTGGCCTCCGCGTTCACCTGATCTAACGACTCCAGATTGTTTCCTTTGGGGATATTTGAAAGAAAAGGTGTACGTCAACAAGCCAACAACCATCAGCCAATTGAAAACCAACATTCGCAATGAAATCGAGGCCATAACACGAAAGGTTATGGAAAATGTCTTAGAAAGAGCACGGATTTGCGAAGCAGAAAATGGCCACCACTTGCGGGATATAATTTTCAATGTTTAGACCAAAAATATTCCCCATCAATCAACTACATGTATTTGAAAAAAAAATTATAGGTTTCGCTAAAATAAAAAATTTATAAAGATTTCAAACCCCCGCGTCTATTCTGGCCCACCCTGTATCTCGAGAGAAAAATTCTAAAAAAAAGGAATTGCGCCGCAGGCAAATTTTTTGATTAAAAAAAGCATACGCGTAGAAATTATTGGAGCTCAGGCGTAAAATTATAAATGCCAAGATCAAATATACCCTCAAATTAGGGTTGCCATTTTCCCTCATTTTCTCAAGTGTTATTCTCGATTTAAGGGCGTCCGGGCGTATTTTTTGTTCTTCTTTAATTGCACGCAAGACAGCAAAATGCAGGCCTAGAAAAACAGTGACCCGGAAATCAGGACGGAAAGGTAACCCTACTTTAACCCATTCGGTATTTTGATGCCATATGGCATCATGCTAAAAAATTTGAATTGTCTTATTATTTATTTATTTTCAACACTCTATTCTCATTTAGTGCACCTTTAAGTGCATTTGTGACCCAATTTTGATTTTTTGAGTAAAAATGTTTTAAATGAATACTAATAGCTTAAACATCATTAATTTGTATAGAGAGTATTTTTAAAACCCATAGAAAAAAACATGTACCGAACGGGTTAAATTCACTTAACAATTGCTGGAGAGCACAACCCCATAAACCCAGCCTCAATGTCTAGTCGATTAGCTTGTTACCGCAAATTTACCAAATCGTGGAAGAAAATTTTAATCATTTTACGAAGTCACCCGTTTGTGTTTGTGGCAGTCACCTAGAATTTTCATGCGTTTAGTGGCGATTCTAGCGCTTCCTAGGGCGGCGCCAAAAGACGGGCTTCTTCCCCCCTCATTGCTGCCCGCACGCCCATAAAAAGAGGACAGTGTCCAGGGAAAAGAGGATTGATGCAAACTCTACCTATAGGGCTCACTTATACATATATTATATAAATATTTCAAGAAAATTTTAATTTTCATCGGTTAAGCTACTCTTATTTATGGAAAGCGATAAGCCACAAAAAAATAGAATTGCACGGAGAGAAATTTATTGATATAATCAACTACAAACCTTAGTTGATTTTGCGTCAACTTCGTTTGTGTTTAATTCCACCAAGGACACGTTATCGTTTATCAAGAAGATAAAATTTTCATTGTTTAATTAAAATTCCTTGCGTGATTAAATAATCAGGTTCATTGTCAATTAGCGATCACGTTCATTGTCAATTAACGATCACGTTCATTGTCAACTTCGTTATTAAACTGAGGGGAGGCGGGGGGGGGGGGGGGTGGTTTGCAATTAAAATTGTCCGTTACCGAGTTGTCCTGTACCGTGTGAAATCCGCTGTGTACGCGGCATAAGAACTCAACTTGAGTACTTATACCACGATTTCCCAGAACCCCATAAAAATTATAAAGGAAAAAAATTGTTCGGCCAGCCAGAGCAATTTATATGGTTAGTGTTTAACCATTCCATACAAAAACCTGTTCAGGTTTTCATCTTTCACTGTTCAGGTTTTCATCAAGTTACTATATATATATACATTTTATGCAAACGTTAAAAGCTAATCAAAATCAAATGTGATACCATTCTAAATATTTTTAGAAAATTGAATGCATGCTATAAATAAAAACGAGCCACAATGTGGCAAAAATGGAGAATTTCCCTCGGTTTTCGTTGTATTTTCTCAACAAATAAATAAAAAAAATTCATTCCTTCTGTTAAAACAAATACAATCGACACTATTTTTTATGGAACTGACTCCTACTCTGAGCCTAATTCATAGGAGAATTTCAGTATTTTTTTCCATTTCACTACCAGTTCTTATAACGTTCGAAGGTACAATATAAATGTCTATATCGAAAAAATTTCTATGTGGACTTGGCTAAAGATGATGGTAAAAATTCGAACTGACTCAAGGCTAAAATAGGAAGTACGAGAGTTGAAAAGCAATTTGTAGAATTATCCTATCAAGGATTCTAGTCACGAAAATCCAAGTAACGATTTTCCTTTCCTATAGGCATTTCTCCCCGTGATGCCACGCGAACTTTAAGCTTGGTTCTTGTCTTGGGCTTAGGTCTGAGTTTCGTTTTTGGCCTAGGTTGGCCTACGATAACAATTTTTATTCCCTTTTTCTACTTTTGCTTGCTTACATGGTAAGAGGGTTGGGGTGAAAGAAACTGACATAAAAAATACCCACGAACAGAAACTACTAAAAAATACAAGTTCTATTCATGTACATATAAAGCAAATCAAAATACAAAATATTACCAAAAAAAAAGTAAAATAAAAATAGATCAAGCAAATAAACCAACTGGGACCAGCATAAAACGAAAGAGTCAGAAAGAATAATCTTGTCCAAAAGTAAATGGTTGTCCTTCGTTTATTTCCCTCATTTTGTCCATTTCGGCCTCATAATTTGACATACTGCAGATACAGACATCAATTCATTTCAGGAAAATATATACATGATAGATATACCCAAATTATGGGAAATGTAGTACACGTCCCAAAAGAAATGGAGGAAAAATACACAGTAAAGTTTTTTCGTTCATCAAAAATTACGGCAAATTAAGTATTAATTTTAATTTTTAATTAACTTGCATTCGCTTACAGTGCCGTCTCAAGGCAAAGCGGCACCCGGGGAAAAACCTGTATTTGTCGCCCCCTCCCGTTCTACAAAAAATTGACAATATGCAATTTTGTGTATGTTTGGGAATTTGGAAAGGACGACCAGAGAGCAGAGGTTTGTCTTAATTTGTGTTGGTCTCAATCTAGTTAAAAAAGATATCTCAGTTTTTCGGTAAAAGACAAAAATTGCGCCGCAGACAAAATGTTTTATTAAAATTGCATAAAAGTCTAGATTGTTGCACCTCAGGCGAAAAATGGCAAGGCCAAATATACCCTTAAATTAGGGTTGCAATCCCACCCTCTTTTTCCCTGAAGCTATCCTCTATTTAAGAGCGTCCGGTTCTTTTTGAATGCGCTCAGGGCAGCAAAAAAGCAGTCCCTCGAACACCTTGAAAAAATTCTTGAATAGAGAATTTGAATAGAGAACTATGTCTGGGGAAAAAGGTCCGGAAGACAATCTTACGTTAACCCATTTGGACCCACCGTATCATATACGGTACAATGCAATTGTTAATTTTTTGGGGTACTACCTCAATTTTTTTGAGTATGCGTGTGCCTACAGTACCATATATCGGAAGGGCGGTTTTCAGCAACCCTTATATGTCATTTTTTTAGTGTTTATACCCGTATGGTGAAACCAAAGGGTATATAAACTTTGCCTTACCGTTTGTAACGCCAAGATCCCGTCATCACACACAAAAATGAATTACACCAGTGTGTTTAGAATGATAAAAAAAAAGTTGAATTTAGCATGTCCGTCCGTCCGTCCGTCTGTCCGTCTGTCTGTGGCGCGGATTGCGGGCGATTGGATTGAGCTAGAGACTTGAAATTTTGCGCAGATCCGTTTTTCGTAAAATGCGAAGCTAAGTTCGTTAATGGGCAAAAATGTATCATTAGTGAAAAACTGTGCATCCTATCAAAAAAGTGCAAGAACAAAAGTTATTTAGAATATGATTCTACATAAAACTTCCATACATCAAAATCCGATTGGAACAAGTTTTAAAAAAATCTTATTGGAAAATTTGAATTCAAATGAAATTTTGATACGCCGTTCAATTAAATCACCATACGGGTTTTCAATAATTGCCAGATTGGCAATTATAGCTTTTGTTATGTTTTTCTGATAGTTTTTAGGATTATTTAATTATACAGGGTGGGCCAGAATAGACGCAGGGGTTTGAAGTCTTTATAACTTTTTTTTTATTTTTATTTTTTAAATTTTCTTTCAGCATTTTGTTAAGAAGACTTGGGCAATTTAAAATGGACCTGTACACAATAGAACAACGAACCGGTGGGCGGTGGGCTCAATGGCTCTTTTACGGGACATGTTTGGCGGACGCATTATTTCGAAAAGTTGCGATTTCAATTGGCCTCCGCGTTCACCTGATCTAACGACTCAAGATTGTTTCCTTTGGGGATATTTGAAAGAAAAGGTGTACGTCAACAAGCCAACAACCATCAGCCAATTGAAAACCAACATTCGCAGTGAAATCGAGGCCATTACACGAAAGGTTATGGAAAATGTCTTGGAAAGAGCACGGATTTGCGAAGCAGAAAATGGCTACCACTTGCGGGATATAATTTTCCATGTTTAGACGAAAAATATTCCCCATCAATCAACTACATGTATTTGAAAAAAAAAATTATAGGTTTCGCTAAAATAAAAAATTTATAAAGAATTCAAACCCCCGCGTCTATTCTGGCCCACCCTGTATAACTAAAATTGCCCGTTTGTAAAAATCTCTGAAAAGTTTAAAAAATAATAAGAAAGGAGTTCACAGGTTGGTAAATTTTTAGAACCGAAATTCTTTCTTGGGGGCGAATTTTCTATTGGTGAAAATTTGGTTAAAATTCCTTCAGAAGTTCCGGAGATAGCAGGAGAGGGGGTTCACAGAGAAGGGATGCGGTTTTAGCAAAATGGCGTCATATGTCCCACATTTTTTGTGTTTTCCCAATGCCCATTAATGATTCTCTTTCCGAGCTATTTTATTTAGGACCCCAAACCATGAGTGGTTCATATAACTAAGTAATTTACAAAATGGCGTCTGATAACCGCAGTTTAGTTTTTAATCTAGCTTTAAGTTGATCGGATGCGCGGAAGTGAAAGAAAATTGGGTTGCAGGATGATAACCTAAGGGAGTAGTTTAATAAAGTATGGAAACTCGTAAGTAAATCTGGGGTTACCCAAAGGTAACCAAAAATCAGCAGATTCTCTCTCCCTAGAAGATGTTTGTCATTTATTTAATTCACTGGTGATTTAATTTATTTTAAATTAATAAATGTTGAGGATTTATACTAAAAGTATGGCAAGTATTACTTCTGCACTCATAGCAAAATTTATTATAATCGAAATCAAATATCTTGTGTTGCGCCGACATGTAATTCGAGGAATATCGACGGGAATACGAAATCTTTTAGATTTCCACTGGATAAATCGCGGTAAACACAAACTTTTTTTCTTACAAGAACACACTCGGAATAAAAAACATGTGAATTTTAAATCAATACCAGATTATTTTCAATAAAATCGTCGCGACAATTATCTTTTTTGAATAATCAGATTTTTTGATTTACCGAACAAATGGCATTGCCTGATGTGCATGCAAAATCAGCCTTTTGTCTTCATAAAATTTAACTCATAATAGGAAATCCGAAAGGCTCACTCGTGTGACGAACTCTGCTTTTCAAGTATATACAGATATATCTAGGTATGCAGCTGATATTTGGTTTTTCATTGGGTATTTGCTACGACACAAAAATAAATCAATATTTGATTCTGGCAATGCTGTTAAATGAGAGATTTGTTCAGGTTATGGTTAAAAATTGTATAAATTGTCAAAGCAACGTCTAAAAGTCTTTAAAAACTTAACTGAATCTAATTTAGCATTTCTTTAACAGTGTATGCTTGATTTGCCATCAGACCCATCCCAAATTATAAAAAAATAACATCTGCGAAACAACGGAATAAATAACCAAATGAAGCATGTTGATCCAGTCGTTTTTGGTTTTTCTAATGCCACTAATCGGCATTTAGGAGGATTTCTAGGATTTTCTTGAAAGTCCTGCAACAGTAATTACCAGGCTCTTCTTATTTTCGATGTTGAAATTAGAGATAAGATTAGGCACGTCCAATGTTGAGTAAAACATTTTTAATTTAGATATCTATCCTGCAGATAATCTAAGTGAAGCGAGAATCGGTTTTTCTAATTTTTTTTTTGCTTTTTCCCTTGTTTTTCTTTCATTTTCAAATCTCAATCAAGAGAAAATAAAATTATATCGCACTTTTGTGAGAGATTTTCATATTTTTTGCGCCCTTGTAGTAAATTTAATTTTGCCGTGCTTTGACTTTTTTTTACAGCTCAACGAAGAAAAACTAATGTTTCACGGAAGGAATCTAAATGTAAGGAACAAAAAAAAACAGCAATAAGAATCATTCTTTTTTTTTATATATTCCTTATGTCAGCCATTTGAAAGAAACCGCCACATTTTCCAATCTACATCAAATACTTTTAGCTATATGACTTTTTTCGTATGAGAGCACAGATAGTTGTTTAATTTTGAAACCCATCGTGAGTCTCAGCCTGCTTGAATCAGGCGAAGAAGGGTCTTTTTTGGTGCATGAGCCGGCCTGAGTTTTTCCCTTGGAAAGGATTAGAGGGGGTCAGGTCGTATGAAATCAAATAGTTTGAGCAGGGAAGTCGTATAACAGAAGTACTGACAAACAATTTCTCTGTCTCATGTCCTATCTTTGAATCTTAAGCGAGCACAACAGGATTTTTTATTACATCGGAAGGACGTGAAGGCTCCTTTCGGATGGATACTAAAAAACCGGAGCCAAATAAAATTGTATAGCTGGCAAACGTTTTGCTATTTTCTTATATCGGATGGAGATAGGATAGTGTGACGTGAAGTGGCTAAAAAAAATGGAAGAGGACGACGAAAAAAAAACAACCTCTTGGACACTATTTGTACCTTAATATATAATTCTATCTAGTTACGTTGGAATATTTAGATATATATTGTCTGTGTGTGGATTTTCAACACTTTAAGGAGTACAAATGCACATAAACGTATATCAACTATTGATTCAATGGAGCCTCTAGAGAATATTCTGGAATTAAAGTTGATTCCGACCCATGATTTTCGGGACTACTCATGTTTACCAAAAAGCTTCTCATATTCATGTATACAGAAAACTACTATACATTCAGGATTTAAAAAAAAAACTACACAAAGTCCTCACCCAGTTTGGCAGCGAAGATCGACTGTACATATAAACTACATCTACTAAATTGCACTTTGAGTAACATCGGCCATATTACATATAGTTATCAGTTCCGGTACATAACAAGCACTTAGAAAAGGAAGTTCATAAATAAATCTAAAAATATTCCCATGGTGCGAGAAGCATATACCATATTTATGTACAAAAGGGTGTAATTGAGAATTTATGTTTACATATAGTCGAGAAAAAAAGTATAAATTTTATGAAATATAGATGCAAAAAGAATGAAAAAGAAAAACAGGTTTAAAAAATTGTAGATAATATAATAGAAAATGAAAAGTTTTCAACTGTATTTTAATGGAAAGTTTTTTGTAAAGAAATTGCGAATAGGATTTTTATGGCGATAGTCACTTACTTTCCCATTAATAATAATTTTATGGTTTTACTCTATTGAGGGTTTGAAACATTTTCTATAAATTGTAGGTCATTATTTTCTATTCTTGGAATTAGCCTTTAAAACTGCAATAGAGTTTAAAAAAAAAATACATACATAGTTTGAGAACTCATGGTACACTACAAACTATAAAGCCAACTATCATTGTTTTAGGGGCTGTGTATAAAAATAACTTGCATGACCATCGCTGCTGGGTTAACGCATTAAGGCTTGCTCATAGATTCCGTCGCACGATTTTGTTGAAATTTTCTCTGGATAGCCTCTGCAAAATTTGAGAGTTGTGAGAAATTTGAGTAACCTGAGATTCGGAATGGATATTTAAATACTTAATAGGTACGTGATATTGTGGTCCGATTGGATTTTGATGTATGGATTAGTTATGTAAAATTCCATTCTAAACACAGTTTACCTTAATAAATTTTTCGATACGACTAACCGTTTTCGAGAAAATTGCAAAAAACTGTTTCGTTTGTATGGGGGAGCAGGGAAGAAATTGTCCAGTTTTGCCCGCTCAAGTTCAAGTACTTGGCCTAGCCATTTACGAGGAACGCAATTATACAAAATTTCAATTGTTTCGAAAGTTTCACGGACAGACAGACAGACAAACGGAGAGACAGACGGACGGACATGCGGAAATCATAATCTTTAGTCATCCCTAACAGACCAATCATGTATTCCGACGCGTGTGCGTCTTTCATTCGACGTGAAGAAATCGACGCGACTCAATATTGTAATCCTATATCTCGACGCAATGTGGGTCGAAAGAAATAATTTAGATGACATTGGGTTTGATTATCAAAATAGTTCCGTTTGTGTATGGCATAAAACACACATTCCATTATTTGATCTTGATTGTCAACATATCTGACATTGCTGGAGAAAAATGTTCACGAACTCAAGAAAAAACTATCAATTTACGCCTAATAAAAAGGACACTGAAATCACTGAAAGCATTTAAATCATCGGTGAAAGTTTCCCATAAAATCCTTTTCTTGGTTTTCCCTATCGCATTTTTTTCGAGTGAACCTGTGCCCAAGTGCCGGATTTTCGCCCATAAATTGGACAATAGCCGCCAACTGCTGCTTGTTTGTCTGTTCCCTATAATTTAATTGTCATAATAAAATATAAAGTATATTTAATTTGGTGTTACTTACTTTAGTTTTGGCATTGTTTTAAACCACTTCTTACGAAATTAATTGCAACGAAGTAAACGTCAATGTCTTTATCGACGCTAATCAATGCATCGTAAGGTTTATGTCCAAGTTTGTGCGACGCGTCGAGCTCCATGATCGACTTTTGTGTTGTGAGACGCGTTTATGCAGATGCGTCGCAATACATGATTGGTGCCCTGGTGTAGTTCATTTTTGTGTCCGATGATTCAGAGAATATACTTTTATATGATACTAGCTTGCATACCCGTCGTTGCCGGGTTCAATTTTTTGTATAAGTTTTAGAATACGAAAAAAACCGGAAAGAACTTAAAAACTTTTGGGAAAAAAGTTATCCTTTCAGGACCTTCCGTTTCGAATTTTGAAATTCCAACACTGGATCAGTGACTCCAAAAACCTCACAATGCCAATTTTTGGGGGGAAAATTTGGAAAAAAAGGAGATTTGCATTATCTTTGCACGACCTTCTGTTTCGAATTTTGAAAATCTAATACAGCTAAAAACCTGCTCCTGGCAACGCAGATAATTTTGCAAAAAATCGCGTAAAAATCGGTCCAGTAGTTTTTTAGTTTTGTAATCTCAAACAGACAGACTGACAGACAAACAAACAAACATCAATTTTTATATATATAGAAGATAGAAGATAGAAGAGAATATCATATCTAGAGTATAAACATAACAAAAGCTATAATTGCCAATCTGGCAATCATTGGAGACCCGTATGGTGATATTCGTATCAAAATTCGAACAATTGTGCCAAAATTCCACTTTGAAGTTGTACCAAAAGCCCATTAACGAGCTTAGCCTCGCATTTTACGAAAAACGGATCTGTGCAAAATTTCAAGTCTCTAGCTCAATCCGTGCGCTCGCAATCCGCGCAACAGACGGACAGACAGACAGACAGACAGACGGAGAGACAGACAGACGGACAAACGGACGGACGGACATGCAAAAATTAATTATTTTTATCATTCTAAACACACTGGTATAATTCATTTTTGTGTGTGATGACGGGATCTTGGCGTTACAAACGGTAAGGCAAAGTATATTACCTTTGGTTTCACCATACGGGTATAAAAAGTCTTACGAATAAAGTTTGAGAAACGGGATCGTCAATCTTTGTGTGACTCAAAATTTTGAAAGAGGAGGTCACAAGAGAGCAAAGTTTCGGAACCCCTGTCTTAGATTTTAACCTGTAGCGACTAATGACTGGGAAATCGAAATAATTTTTGTCGCAAAAGAAAATTGACTAAAAACAAATTACAAAATTTCCCTATGCTAAAGGACTCTCTGGGTCATAAATCCCGAAAGAACTTTATTTAACAGTTAATCAAAATGATATCCCCTTAGACGATGTTCAAGTGTTCATTTGTTTCCTGTTTTATAAATTTTCCAGAATTTTTACGAAGAATTTGTATTGGACTTACACCGAAAATGATTTTTCTTATTGATTAATTCCATAAAGGAAAAATAAAAGGATAATTAAAAGTTATTAGCCTGGGGTATTATCCACATTCAGGCACGAAGGACTTTAACTTGTCTTTTAATTAGGTCGTCAATGCCATACTTGGCAATCGCAATAAAACATTTCGTGTACGCAGGTGGCATTTCTTGTAAAATCGGTTTTGTTTCTTCACTTCTGTACTAAAATCTTGAATTTTCTCCAAGAGTCGTCATTTGACTGATGTTATGGAATTTTCTCACCATTTACACGCACGTCACGAATCTCCAAGCATCCTAATTTCGTATGATGACGTCGGATTTGTTGATGATTTGTTGACTGAGTCGTCACTATTTTCTTGTTGTGTTTGGCAAATGGTCCACAAAATTCAAATGCCGATGGCTTTATTGTTTGAAATTGTCGTGTTTATTTGGATCAAGGCATTTACAAGGGCGGTGTTTAATTAATAATGATTTTCTGATTGGAATATATGCAAATAAATACAGATAAGAGTGATTCGTAAAATAAGTTAAAAGATAATTTTCTTGTAATAAAAGATGCAAAATCTGTTAAAAAGGTTGTGAAATAAGGATTAAGGATATAATTAAAAAAAATATATTTTGTATTACTACAAAGAACTTTCTTGTAATTTTTGAAAAATAATTTCCAAAAATTAAGGTGCTCTCCGCTTAATTACACAACTAAATTGATTGCAATAAAGCAGGAAGCAGAAAATATTCTAATTTTGATGCCATGTATGAACAATTTTGCAATGCTTAGAGAAATTTTAGGACAAAATAATTACTTTTACCAGTGTTTTAGATGAAAAAAACATTGAATTCCCCATGTTTGTTTGCCCATTCAAAAATATGATAACTCTCTAACCCGGGTGTTGAAAACCGTATGCGACTCCTCTACGATGTTTTTCGATTTGACAGGTCTTGCGATTTGCTGTGCTGTCTTAGGCCTCCTTCACACCTGCGATTTTCCTTGAATTTCTACGCGAGTTTTATTAATCTATCGCAGAATAAATTCACTTAGCAAAAGTTGTCAAATTTGAATTTATTGCGTCGGTTTTGTAGGAAAAATACGAGTTCCGGCGTATTTCAGGAATTAATTTGAGAATTTTAATGTCGTAGTGTAAGCGGTCGTGCAACATGAATTTAGAGTCGAATAATAAAAGTCGCGGAATAAAGTGTCAGATGTAAATGGCGCCTTAAGTGGGAATTACAATGGACCGACTCTAGCACCGACAACAAAATGATTTCATTGGCTAACACCGTATCTTCATTTGGGATTTTTCATCGCAGAGATTTTTGATTGACCAATCAGAGCTCGCGTTGACGGCGATAAAAAATCCCAGAGATAAATTTCATGAAATCTTCCAATTGCAAAATTTCATGGAATTTCCCGATTCAAGATGGCGGAATTTAAATTCTCCCGACAAGTAGTTGCGAAAATAACTAATTTTTACAAATAATACGATACCAAAAGTTTTGGAAGAGAATATATAACATTAAGAGGTTTTTGTCTGTTCTTCTGTTTCAGTCTTTTCAATTTCACGTAGGTATTGCACTAATTGCAATAGCGGCGGCTAGGTGTTTTCTTATCATCGCCATCTTGAGAAATAAAATTTCAAGAGATTTTCGGCCCTGCTGTCAGAAAAATCTCATTGCGGTGAGATATTTCTTGGGATAAAAAATGGTTAATCAAGACGCGGTGTAAGAGTCCCTCTAACGTCATAGTCGCATCGCCACTATCTTTAAAGCCCGCAATAACGCGCAACGCGTGGCTCGGTGACAGATGGTAGTAGAAACTATAGGTTTTTATGAGTTGGTCTATAATTGCGCGCTGATCAAACGCGGCAACCGCGCGGCACCGCGAAGAGTAGGTCTAGTTTCTACTTTCATACGCGGATGGAAGCGGTGACATAACAGAGATGTCACAAGTGATGAATTATGATTTATGGTACTTTAATATGAGTTCGGGAAGCTCGGTATATTATGTCTGCCATCTCCAAACAGTTATTTTCATATTCTGAGTGTTGTAGCAAATATTTTTATCAAGTGGAAAGATGGAAAATAACTTTGAAAACGTATTTGAAACGAAAAATGAAACCGAAAAATTAATAATCTTCAAATTCTCTGCCATTTGTAGGTTATGAGAACACAAATTGAGCTGTCACCGCGCCGCATCCGCACCGCGTAATGGGGGTTTAGACAATGACTGCGGCTGTCACCATGCCGCTCTGAGCTAACCGCGCCGCGCCGTGCCGCTGCTGTACCGTTCCAATTGTGGGACAAGCTTAATTCTAATTTTGTTAACATCACTGCGCAGCTTTTTGACAGCTGATTTTGTCTGGCTTTAGTTTCCCGGAAGAGGCGCGATTTCGAAGAAATTCATCGAATAATCATTAATAATGCCAGATTTTAATGAAATCATCCGTTAAAGAACAATATTAAATTAAATGAAACATAAAATAACAATTTTTCTAATTATTTACAAAAAGCAAAATGTTAAAAAATCTTAGAAATTTGTGGCCAGTGAAAATATTGCGTACAAAAAAGAATTTAAAATTAAATTTTGTCACGACTGGCAATACTCCACAATTTCGGTGTTCTTGTTTCTTTGTAGTGTATTTACACACCCGAGAAGTCATTATAAAACACGTAAAAAAATCTACCCATGCTTAGATTTTCCACATTAATGCCTTCATGTGTTAGATTTTTTTTAACCTGTTCTGTATCAAAACGAGTAAGTTTTCGTAAATAATTTTTTTAACAATTTTTTAACAATTTTTTCCAATTTTTTTTACAATTTTTTTTAACAGTTTTTATACCCGTATGGTGAAACCAAAGGGTATATTAACTTTGCCTTACCGTTTGTGACGCCAAGATCCCGTCATCACACACAAAAATGAATTACACCAGTGTGTTTAGAATGATGAAAAAAGTTGAATTTAGCATGTCCGTCCGTCTATCCGTCTGTCCGTCTGTCCGCCCGTCTGTGGCGCGGATTGCGGGCGCACGGATTGAGCTAGAGACTTGAAATTTTGCGCAGATTCGTTTTTCGTAAAATGCGAGGCTAAGTTCGTTAATGGGCAAAAATTGACCATTAGGGGGGTACCCCCATACGAACGAAAACGTTTTTTGCGAATATCTCAAAAACGGTGCATCTTATCAAAAAGTCCAAGAACAAAAGTTATTTAGGATATGATTCTACATAAAACTCCCATACATCAAAATCCGATTGGATTTTAAAAAATCTTATTGGAAAGTTTGACTTCAAAGTGGAATTTTGGTACAACTGTTCGAATTTTGATACGAATATCACCATACGGGTTTTCAATAATTGCCAGATTGGCAATTATAGCTTTTGTTATGTTTTTAGATATATTTTGTAACAATTTTTGGAGTCTCTAATAATAACCAATATTATTAACCCAAACATTAAAATTTGGTTATGTTTTTTTTTTCAGTCCAATCTTGTTTTGATATTTTTGACATTCTAAAATAAAACACTCAACCTAAATTTCATTTTTTGAGAAAAATACAGAAAACATAGCTTTAATCTGAAGACGGTATTTTGTATTGATCGAAATTTATTAGCATCTATTCGAATTTTATTTGTTTGACATAAATTTCCGATGAATGGAAAATCCAATGAGTTATCCTGTTTCACTTCTTCAGCTGAATTCCTTTCGAATATAAAATTCTATGGGGGTCTTTGAGCCTTATTGAACATCAAATTCTCATACTTTACAGACAAATTTCAGGTAGATATCAAATTGCACAAAAATATTGAATGTCATATACAAACAGAAAAAAAAATAATCTGAGCTTTAGAAGTTGAATTTCACAGCATCCACTTTTCAGAATATCAGAGACAATTTTCCGTGACACAGATGACACCCACACCCAACCTAAATTCAATCCTTGTTGTCTTTTTTTCTGGATTTTCCACGTTCCAATGCCGAACATTCATAATTCAAATTCGATAGAAACATAATCCATTATTCGTTATTAACCCTCAAACGGCGTATGAAATATTTTCTGTATGTGTGACTACATTCAAAGCATGAAAAATATTCGGATGAAATACGTTTATTTTAGAGAAATTTTTTTCTTTTAATATTTCATGATTATTTTTTACGGTTTTATTTTATATAATAATCACACGAAATGAATTTCAAAGGTTGTTTTTTTTTCCATTTTTCAGATACGGGCCTACCGTCCGTCGCCCAGAGCGGGCAGAATTTTTACCTGTTTTTCTACATTAGTATGAAAGACACTTTCCATGCGAAGCTTTTACCCCCTGCTCACCTTTGCTAAAAAGTGATTTTCTCTTTGCGAAGTTTTTTTTCCGACTGTAGCAAATATTTCTCCCAACCTTGACTATAGTGTTAAGCTGCAAACGCTATCGCCGGTCTCGTTTGGGGTTAGGGGGTGAGAAAATTCAAAACAGCCAAAAACCGGGTAACCAAACGGGGTTGGATGACGTAGGAGATTGGAACAAAAAGGGACTGCTTGTGGTCTTTTAAATTTTATTAAAAAATTTCATAAACTAATGTGATTTTTTATTTAACCTCCGAAAAAATTTAAATAATAATGTTTTTTAGTATTCTTGGATTGTAGATATCTACGTGCAGTTTTCCTGCGCTGTATACATAATAATAGTCAAACCGAGGAGAATATCAGATTTTTTTTTAGATATAAATATGTATTTCCGACGGATTTTTTTTCCCACAAAACAAGCAAAAAAAAGTAATAAAAAGGAAAATGGATAACAAAAATTAAAATAATATTGTGGACGATGGTCTTTTGGCTCGAAATTCCCAAAATACTCGTAAAATATTCATCATATGTGGTTTTCGTATTTATTGTGAATTTTTTGGAACCACATATCAAGTCTAATACGAAATTTCACTTAACAGAATGAAATTTTTTTTCGGGATTCATTTTTTCGCTAACGCGAAGATAATTAAATTTTAGTTATTTTTGGAAACAAGGAATGAACAAACTAATCGCTGTTTTTTGCCAGAAAATATTTACAATATTAGTAAAATTTCAACGCTTCTTAGTGTTAGTTTTAAGCGAGATTTTCAGAAGTGGGATATCGCCAGGTTTCATTTCTCCTCTTCTATAAAAAAGACGCGATCATCGATGATCTTTCAAACAAGTAGTTTCAAAATTATTAACATTTTTTTGGGAAAAAATCATATCGATATAACGCAAGTTTTAAGTAGATAGCATAATTATTGATTTTTGACCTTTTTTTTTAAAAAAAAGTTCGTTTTTGAAGACCCACTATTTACTTATTTATTAACTTTTTTGAATATAACTAGTGCCGTTGAAAAGGCCACGATGTAAATTGCACCCGAAGCTTTGTTTTTTCCTTAATTTTACTCTTTCGCAGGAAAACTATCGAACCGATTGACCTAAAATTTGACACAAATGTTCGTCGGGGTCCATCTTTAACATATTGTCATTTCAAAGTAGACCGAGTGGTGGGGGGAGTAATGGCAGGAGGTAAAGTTAATCCGAATCCGAATGCTAAAATTTATTGCCTTTTTGTTAATTTTTAAAAATCATTTTTCGAAGAAAAAAATGTTAAAGAAAAATACGTACCGCTCTACTCTGGGCTATCTAATTTATAACCAACTGAATTTTGTTTTCCTTGGCTTTGTTCTCCTTAAGGTTTTTAGCCGGGCGAAGCCGGGTCCAAATTCTAGTAGGAGTATATTAGATTGAGTATACCGTTTTTAACGAATCGAACCAATCATCGGACACCAGAATGAACTACACCAGGGTGTTAGGGATGACAAAAGATTCTGATTTCCGCTTGTTCGTCCGTCTGTCTTCCGTCTATCCGCCCCTGAATACCATAACTTTCGAAAGGATTGAGCTAGAGACTTGAAATCTTGAACAGTTGCGTTTCTAGTATATGGCAAGGATAAGTTCTTGAACGGGAAAAACGGACCATTCCTTTCCCCGTTCCCCCTACAAACGAAACAGTTTTCTACAATTTTCTCGAAAACGGTATGTCGTATTAAAAAAATTATGAAGCTAAAATGTGGTTAGAATAGGATTTTACATAACCATTCCAAACATCAAAATCCAATCGGACCATTCTTTCCCCCTCTTTCATACAAACGGATTTTTTACTTTTGTTGATAAAACTCCAAACTTTCCTGTAAGCGAAATTTCAGGCAACTCTGAGATCCTGATTTTTCCGGTAATAAAAAAACGTGCCCTTAATCCAAATTAATAATAATATTTATTAATGCAAATCAGCACAATATTTCTCAATTTCAGTTGAATGCAACAACTTGCAAGCGATAAAATATGTATAGCAATTTTAAGGCAAAACTTTTATTGCAATCCTAAAGCGAAACAAATGATTAATTAATAACCAGCAGAATAGAGGCAATAGTGGAAACAGCGTCGTTTGGGGTGGTTATTATGATGATGACGATGGGGGTGTGTACCTTAATATCGATGGGGAGCTGGGTGATGGCGATGTTCGTCGTAGGTGGTATAAGCGATAAAACGAAAGTGCTTTCACACTTCTCTGTGGCCATTTACAGCATAATGGAGTACCCCCGGAGTCGTAAAGTTAATCGGCTGATTAATGGCTCCTGATAGAGGGACCATGATGTTAAGTTCCACGTGTACTTTGCTCGATACTAACCAAAGAGGATTATTTTGGGGTCTTGCCGTACTCCATCATACAAAACATTTGACTTTCGTATTGTTAGGCAGTGACACATTAGTGACAACCTGTTGTGTTTATTTGTATTATGTACAATAGATACTTGTATATAGGCCAGATTTGTGTATAAAGGTTAATGCAATATTCACGAAAAATTGATTTTTATTTCGTTAAAATATTTAAAAAAAAATTATATATCTGTAGTATGAGGAAATTGTTTTCATATTGATCACATAATTATGTACTTTTATAATAATTTTAGAATAGAAAAAAACGTATTCGAATTAAAGAGATTTGAATTTAAGAAAATTTTTGATTTCCTGACTGTATGTCTGTCCGTCTGTCTATCCGTTAGTCTGTCTGTGTGTCTGTCCGTCTGTCTATCCGTAAACACCAAAACTATTGAAGGGATCAAGCTAGAGACTTAAAATTTTGTGTAGTTGTGTTAGAGACTTAAAATTTTGTGTACGACAAGGCTTAGTTCTTGAACGAGCAAAATCGGACCATTCCTTCCACCCTCCCCTATAAAAATGAAACAGTTTTTTGCAATGTTCTCGAAAATAGAGAGCCGTATTGAAAAATTTATTGTGTCAAGGTTAAAATGTGCTGTAAATATGATTTTATATAATTTATCTATACATCAAAATCCACACAAATGGAATAATTTTTTCCTGTTTTCTCAAAAACAATGCATAGGATAGAAAAATTTATAAAGCTAAAATATGTTTGGAATATGATTTTACACAACCGTTCTATACATCAAAATACAATCGGACCACTCCTTCTCTCCTCTTCCATACAGGTAGAGTTTTTTAGATAAAAATGTTATCTGTGCTCATATAGAGTATTTGAGGAATTTTCCCTGGCGATTGTAGGTTTTCTTATGTTTATACCCGTATGGTGAAACCAAAGGGTATATTAACTTTGCCTTACCGTTTGTAACGTCAAGATCCCGTCATCACACACAAAAATAAATTACACCAGTGTGTTTAGAATGCTAAACAAAATTGATTTTCGCATGTCCGTCCGTCCGTCCGTCTGTCCGTCCGTCCGTCTGTCCGTCCGTCCGTCTGTCCGTCCGTCCGTCCGTCTGTCTGTCCGAAAACGTTTTTTGCGAATATCTCAAAAACGGTACATGTTATCAAAAAAGTGCAAGAACAAAAGTTATTTAGAATATTATTCTACATAAAACTCCCATACATCAAAATCCGATTGGAACAAGTTTTAAAAAAATCTTATTGGAAAATTTGAATTCAAATGAAATTTTGATACGCCGTTCAATTAAATCACCATATGGGTTTTCAATAATTGCCAGATTGGCAATTATAGCTTTTGTTATGTTTTTTATTGTTATTTCCATAAAGATAGTCAATTTCCCTGTTGCAACAATGAGAATTTGAACAATATATCGAACCTTGAATTTTATCAAATTTTCGCCCCAGCAATATTTCGAAAGTAACGGAATTTTCAAAATTTTTGCTTTCAAACCGTTGTACCACGAATAACGAAAATTGTATTTGCAAAAAAACTATTGTAGATTTGGTTTTTTTGCGTTTTACTCTGAAACTAAGCGTTTTCCGATAGTGATTTATATAAAGGAAATTGAAGATATTAATATTTGCCATATTTTTGCTTTTCACAAGACGCTTCATTTGTTCAGTAGCATTTCTGTTATTTATGTGAGCGGTTGTGCGTCCTTTTTTTCTGTGGTAGACTGATGTACAGTGAGGTACAAAAATTCACGTAATGAACTAAGTATCTTTCATTTTTTATTTTCAATAATGAAGCGCTCATACCTTAGTTCAT
Organism: Chrysopilus asiliformis; assembly: GCA_964034945.1. Lineage (NCBI taxonomy): Eukaryota > Metazoa > Arthropoda > Insecta > Diptera > Rhagionidae > Chrysopilus > Chrysopilus asiliformis. The sequence continues at coordinate 85,289,416 of OZ035961.1, read as the reverse complement.
ATTGGAAAAAATAATTTCTAAGTATTCTAGAGAATAATGGAAATTTTCAGTGTTTAAAGTCTGGTTATATTTGCAAAAAAAAAATATATATATGTATAATGTTTTTCCATGCTATTCCAGATCTCTAGCAGTGTGGATTCTAATCTGTCCAGAACAATCCTATAATACGAGGAACGTCTGTCTGTCTGTCTGTCAGTCTGCACAAACGATCTCAAAAACCCGCCTAACGATTTTCACGAAACTTGGTGGTTAGGGATTTTCGGGGACAAGGAATCGATCTAGATAGGTCTCACCCCTGAGAAAATTCCCCCCGATACCCCTCGCCTGGTATCTTCGAATTGGGTGGTCCGATTTTAATGAAACTTTACAGTATTACTAAGGGGGCTAAGGGCTTTCGATTTTTCCACTACAAATCTGGCTTTTGCCTCCCCTCGATACCCCTCACCTGATGTCTCAAAACAACGTTTCAAAAATCGGTGACAGCGATTACTCAATAACCACTCAACCGATTTCTATGAAATTTTGTTATCGCGCGTTAGTTTTAGTTCTAGATTTCTAGATCGATTTAAAAACTCTGAAAAAGCTCTGTAAAGATAATGTGAATTTAGTTTTTCCCCAAAAATCACCAAAAGTAGGATTTTGAGGTCGCCGAGCATGGCTCGGTATTCCTGGTACTTAATAAAATAAGACGAAAAGATAAAAAACAAAAATGTCGAATATTTATTTTAAAACAAAATTTTGTGGTCCACTGTGTTCATATGACATCAGCTTGCCACTGAGAAAGTGAGTACGCAATTCCCTCAATTTGGTTTTTGTGTGCATAAGAGACCAAAAAATTGCGAGTAGTGGTAATTATGACTTGGACATCCCTGCTCTCTACTTTTGCGCTCAGGGCGTGCTCTGCATCTTCCGCACCTTAGACTGCACGCCACTGCCTTTAGTAGAGGGAAAAAAGTCAAAATTGGTTTATGGTTCTTTAAAAATATGGACATACGGCAACGCAATGCATTCGGTGCGTAGTGTGTCATATCGCTAACACCGAGTGGATTTATCCGGCATATGATATCTATTAAACCCTTAACATAACACAGGGATTTTTTAAAAAGGTTACAAGAATTAACTAGTTTTCACTTGAAAGAGATTTATATTTTTTAACCACTACTCATAAGCTAAAAAGTCCTTGTTATTATGTAAATAAATGTATTACAATAATTGGTATTAGGACACAATAAATGGAAAATACGCTGAATGACCCACAAAAAGTAGATGGAAGTTAATCAAATATTTTCCACAAAACATTCAAAATCCAAACTTTTCAAACACAATCAAACGTCGATAAATCTAAACATCTGGGCTGTAAATATAGATTTATATTTGAAATCTCAACACAATTTCCCAATCCAATAAAGGGAAATCAGCGAGAGTTTGAAAAAAAAACTTCCTGCCACCCATGAAACGAAACAGAGAAAAGTATGTGGGAGGAACCGGAAGTTTGGAAAAAATCGGTGAAAACTTCTGCCAACTGAACTGATTTATAGCGTTTTTACTTCAATTTTATTGAAAAAAAAAATTTATTAGAGTTATAAAAAGTCAATAAATTCGCTTTTCGTTGTTTTTCTTCTCTTCACTAGGAAATTATTTTTATCCCTACCTTAGGGGGTACTTTATTTTTTTCCACCATGTGACGACTGAAATAAATATAAATACATGGAACGTATTTTCGTTTATCAGTCTACAAGTTGATGGGAAATGGTAATATTGTAGGACCTAATAAAGGCTTTTGTTTTTTGCATGTCCCACATGCAAGGAAAAACCGTAAAACCTAAATAAAATTCAATGTATTAGGTTGGGGAAAAGTATCCAGAAATTGTTCAGCTGCGTTTTAGAGGGAAATCTTGATGTCAAAAATGCACATCGCTTTGGAACGTCATTCCGAAAGAGAAGCAGTGCGAATGCAAACGAAAATTTTCATTTAATAAAAATCGGGATTTTCGTTTGAATTCGCAACGCAATATTGCGGAATGGCACCCCTGGTCGTCCTATAATTGAAAAAACATATGGAATACTCGAACAAATTGTGCAACACTGGTATGTAAGCAGTCATGATATGCCTAAGGAATTTAAGATCGACCACAAACACGACACAGACAGAAAATATCTGATGTGAACAGCATAATTTCTGTGAGGTATCACGTTTCTGCATAATTTCTGTGAGGTATCACGAATAAAATATTAGTTTACATAAAAATTTGAATTTTTATTTTACAAAATCCCAAATATCTCGATAATGGTAAAAGGCAAAAATGTAGATAATTTCAATACCTCCGAAAAACCGTTAGTTTGCAAGCAATTAGCAAAAATATGTTTTTTATTTTTTTTAGTGATATCTCGATAACGGTAAAAGATATCGGATAACGGTAAAATGCAGTATTATAGCAAACATTATTCTCTTAAATTCATCTCATACATTAAACCACAAAAAACTCGGTTTTTCGAATAAACCGCATAAAACTGTTTTTTTTGGAAATAACGGTATATCTCGATAACGACTTGAGATACGGAGTTGTAGTGAAAGACAAAGATGTAGAAAATTTTATTGTCTCCAACTTTTGGTATACTTAAGACTTTTGAAAAACGCGTAGTTTCGGAGAAAATAACAAAAAGCGAAATTGGGATTTCTAAAAAAACCGCCATTTTGATTACTTTCGGCAAACGGATTTTCATCAAAAGTTAATAGGATTGTCCCATTCCAGGACCAAAAATGCCTGTAAAATTTCATGGCTCTATTAGATTTTGAGAAATCTTGTAACAGACTAAACCGATTGCGCCATGCGGAACCCATTGCAATAGTGTTGCAATAGTGTTCAATAGTGTTAACATGAAAATCCTCTTTCCTATTTTTTTCGTTGAAAAATTTGTCTTTGCGAGGTTTTTAAAGCCTATAGCTTAGTATGCAGTTCGAGTAAAATGGAGTTTTCCATACAAATTTAACACCAAGCTGAAAATTTCGCTCAGAAATTTAGCTAAGCCGTGCGCAGTTCGCTGCTAAAAAGATGTGAAAAATTCCTTTTACACTATACTACACTAGATGGCGTTGTAGTCTCCACTTATTTTACCAACATTTTTATCGTTCGGCACATTTAATTTCGAGTAAAATTTTGACAGATTGCGTGCATACTGTTGTTTCGTTTTTTTCACACAAAATGGAATTTTATGAATTGTGGATGCTGCAAGGGAGGTAAAGCGTTCGGTGCAAAGCCCGTTTGAGACTGAGGAACCAATTCGAATCAGCCATGATTCCACAAAACGAGTAAAAAAACGTACTTACAAAACGTATCAGCAAACTGAAATAGGGATATGTAATTATTACACTTTCTTCGTTAAATTAAAAAATTCTGATGTCTGTAGTAAAGCGACCCTTTGTTTTTCATTGTTTTAAATAGAGATTAACTCTAATCGACGGCCTTGCTCTGTCCTCGTGCTTGTGAAGCATTTCAACTAAGAGAGATGTTGCACAAATTATAATATCCACTATGTCATCGTCGCTTATATCCATATATTTTATTTTCAAATAAAAACTAGAGAAAAAGTAAAAATCTTCTTGTTCGCCTTTGACATCTGTCAATTTGATGTCTCCACAAATTTTTTCTCTCCAGTTTCTGCTGCGAATTAAATGTACCCATTTGGAGACCGCGTTAAAATTCAATTTTACTCGAACTGCATACTAGACTTATGATCCGAAAACTGACGCAAAAAATCACCCATTTAAAATTTCGGAGAAAAAGAATTTAAAAAAATATTAAAAAGGATCTTCGTTTTATCCTTACATGTTCTTAAGATTAAAATTTTGAAATTTTAACTTTACATTCGATATCAGCAACTTTGATCGCACAAGACTAATTTTCCTGAGAATAAATGCGAAAAGGACAATTTTCCCATCCTTTAAATGTCCTTAGAATCCGAATTTTGAGATTTGAACATCAGATTTGTAATCAGCGGCCCCTAAAACCTTCTAATGACAATTTTTTCGGGGGAAAATGGGAAAAATTCGCAGGACCTCCAGCTACAAATATTAAAATTTAATCAGCGGATCTAGATTTAGCGACCTCAGAAACTCTCGCATAGAAAATTTCAGCTCATAGAAAGGACTTTTTATAGTTTTAGCAAAAAAAAAAAACAGGCTAAACGTCCCATAGTGGGGCAGATGGTGTATTAATTTTGAAAAATTTGGTTAAATTTAAGTGTTTTTAAGTTCGAGGTTTTCTGATACCTCATTTTTGGGGTCCCGAATTACGTATAGTGAATTAACGTTTTTGAAAAAAATTGAATTAACATATAGAACTTTTATTTGAAAAAAAAAAAATATAAAAAATCTCTCAAAAAAAGCTTTTATTTTTAAAAAAATGTTGTGAGAAGGTAAAAAAACCTTTTGGGCGCTGTGTAGGTATCAGAAATAAAAGTTATTTGTCATTTTTAGTTATTTCGTATTTGATTAGTATGACTCAAAATCCCAAAATGCCGTCTGTATTTCGCCACGCTTGCTTATTCTTTTTAGTCATCGAAAATATATCCTTGGCTTTGAGATATCTGTAATGATGTGTTATCGATGGAGGTATTGTACAATTTTTTTATAAGAAATTAGTTCAGGGCTAAGACACAATCATGCTTGCAGTGACAGATTTAATATTTTACTGAGATATTAAAATTGTAAACCAGTGTACATTGTAACGTGCACATGGTCTGAAGGGGTTAATTGGGGAAGCCTTTAATTTTATACGAAAATCGTAGTGAATATTTTTTAAATTGATTGCTTTTTAATCAAAATATGTCCTCCTAAGTAAATAACAATATATTCGACGTCTCAACTGTAAACAAAATAACTTTATTCACCTTACTTTCCCAAGCAATCAGATGTTTTGCCTAGAATGAAAAATATCTAAGAATTTTTTGCTGAATAAATCCTGGAATTCGAGAATGCCTCAGGCGAAGAAAAGTCCAAGTGACGGGTCGCCATCATAAATCTTTTCTCGGATTCTTATTTCCCTTTTTTTTTTGGTGAATTTGGCCTAGAAAGCACAGCAAGCAGGACGATTTTATTTCAATTTTTTCCTCCACGTACGGATTCGAATGTCTTTAAGAACTCGAAGCAGAAAATATATCCGAAATTCTACCAAGATAATAAGAATTAACGTAAGGCGGTTAGTCTGGCAAGCACGTTTCTCCATTGAAGTCAATTCCAATGCTAATAAATAGTTTTTCTGCTCAGCAGGAGCTGCCGATATTATCCGTAAATACGTACGCCCCCTACATTACAGGAAACAAAGGTAACCGAGGCTCATTCTGTAAAAACCACTACCCCGAGCGGTGGGTCCTTAAAGCAGGTGACTAACTATATACGGATTCATTCTTTCGTATTGCCGAATGTGACCATTTCAAAGTCACATTTGTAAGCTTAATTCCGATTAAGAATTTTCTCAACGAAATTTTAGTTCTGATATACCGGAAGTTACATATTTAGGCGGGAAGACCAGCAGGAAAGAATCAGTTTGGGAATAAAAAAAAGGAGGAAATCGTTTTTGTCTTTGTGGAAATTTGAAGGAAGTTTATCGCGTGCCATCCATGGCCGACGACCGACGGCGATGACGACCTACCTTTCTCATAAAATATTTCGAAAAGTCGCGTCTCGGCGGCATACCGTCGTTCACCCCCATCAACCATACGAAGACGCGATCCTTTCAAGGAATCTAGCTCAGTGTCCTCCACACCTGGTGGCTTTTATAAATATATTTAGAGCTAAATTCTTTTAGGGTAGGTAAAACTAATGGCTGTTTCCTCGTAGATCCTCATAAAACCTCAATAGACAGCTAGACCTAAAAATCACCTTGACACCCCATTTCGCCCCCATTCGGTTCCATTTTGTGTCCGACCTCCGCAAGTTCGTTTGAGGTGAGCTACGAAATTGATTCATTTGCGTGCGAGGAGATGCTTCTGTTCATGTTTTAAGGGTAGATTTTATTCCGTTTCGTTCCTTCGTTTCCACCTTGAACCACTAATAATAATTTCACCAACGTCGTCGGTATCTTCTGCACCGTTAACTACACTTTACAAAGAAACCTATAACCCCTTTAAAAAGATGAGGAGGATCCCATTTCCAATATGACTTTACTGACTTCTAATTGGTTTGTTTAGTAAATTATTGATTTTCCAGGAAGTTAAGTGGTACAGCAATAATTAATTTACTCGTCGTTTGTTGACATGATAAAACTTTTGGCGAAACTCAAACAGAAATTAATAACAATTTTCTACTTTACATTGTTTCAGTTATGGTAGGATATTTTGTTTATGTACTTTTTGGCATTTTAACGATTGCCAAAAATGCTCCATTGAAAATATGGTTTGTCATTAATAATTTTTAATGAAACGGAAGAAGTAAAAAAAAAAAATCAAAATTGAGATTTCCTACTATGATAAATTGGTATGCAGTTATGATGACATTTTCGTAATTAGGCTTAAACGTAAGTTTTGTTAGAAATTCTGTTTAATTTATTATATCAATTTAATGGGTGGTTTTAGCAAATTTTCCAATAGTTTCTACTATGGAAATTGTTGAATTAAAATTTCGCGTTTTTTTGGGTTTAATGATTTTAACCTTTCATGAATTTAAAACGTTTGCACATGAAAAGTAAATATCTTTATACCCGTATGGTGAAACCGTATGGTGAAACCATGATAAAAAAAAGTTGAATTTTGCATGTCCGTCCGTCTGTCTGTCCGTCTGTCTGTCCGTCTGTCTGTCCGTCTGTCTGTCCGTCTGTCTGTCCGTCTGTCTGTCCGTCTGTCTGTCCGTCTGTCTGTCCGTCTGTCTGTCCGTCCGTCTGTCCGTCTGTCCGTCTGTCCGTCTGTCCGTCTGTCCGTCTGTCCGTCTGTCCGTCTGTCCGTCTGTCCGTCTGTCTGTCTGTGGCGCGGATTGCGGGCGCATGGATTGAGCTACAGACTTGAAATTTTACGTAGGTTCGTTTTTCGTAAAATGCAAGGCTAAGTTCATTCATGGGCAAAAATGGACCATTAGGGGGGGTACCCCCCATACAAACGAAAATGTTTTTTCCGAATTTCTCAAAAACGGTGCATCTTATCAAAAAAGTGCAAGAATAAAAGTTATTTGGAATATGATTCTACATAAAACTCCCATACATCAAAATCCGATTGGAATAAATTTTAAAAAATCTTATTGGAAAGTTTGACTTCAAAGTGGAATTTTGGTACAACTGTTCAAATTTTGATACGAATATCACCATACGGGTTTTCAACAATTGCCAGATTGGCAATTATAGCTTTTGTTATGTTTTTTAATAACATTTCATGTAACTCATTTAACTTTAACTCATTTAATTTTTTTCATTTTAACTCGATTTCATATTTTTGAAATAAATTGGGATCTACTCCTTTGATGCGATCCATTTTTTTGTATTTTAGCTGGTTGTCAAAAATTTTACTGGCGGCACATTAATTTTTTGTCGTACATTTAGGTTTTTTTGCCTACAGACACCGTCTCTGATTTAGGCACGTTGTCTCGGTGTCATTTAAAGGCCGGAATACAATTGACCCGACACAACATTTACGCCGACAGATTACGGCCACAAAGTTGTCCTATACATACAAAACCGAACACTTTGTTGTTCTAAACGTCATTTGCTTTTCATTCGATTTGGACAATGGGACGGTGAGCCACATTTAACATTCTTTTGTTACCAATTATCATAGATAATAGGAATGTGAATGTAAGCAATACAGCATACGAACTATATTTCCTAAAAGTAGAAATACACGACGAGATACTTTGGTCTCTGGTCTCCAGGGTACAAAAGGCAAAAATCTCCAAAGTGTATACACGATCACAGACATTTAAGTCTGGAGATCAAAAAATAGATCTCCGGAGACGTTTACTAAAAAGTCTCTAAAAGCAAAGTCTCTGGAGTGCATACACGACGCAGGTATCTCGTCTCCAAGCATAACAACAATATCACTAATCTAAAATATAAAATAAGTAAAAAAAAACACTTTTTTTCTTTATAAAACTGACCTTTAATCTCAAAACAACGAAACAAATTCTCGTTCCCACAAAACAATTTCCTGAAATGTCAAAATTCGTCTCCGGAGACCAAGAGATAGATATCAAAACGTTTTGAAGACCGGAGACGCATTAAAGAGACTCTCTCATTAGTAGCTACACGGCAAGAAACTTAAGTCTCCCAGAGACCCTAGAGACTTGATACTTGGAGACAAATCTCCGGTCTCCGAAGTGTATACACAGGTCTCTTTGTATGCAGAGGCGACGTATATAGAGTACCACCTTACATCGCGTCGTTGCCGGGTAAAAGTTTTTTGCACAAGTTTTTTGCACCAAAAAACTAAGAAATAACTTAAAAACTTGAAAAATCGTTATGTCCATTAACAGATTCGTGATCAGCGACCTCGAAAAAGCACTGAAGCCAATTTTCCCAGAAAAAAAAAATCAAAAAAGGATATTTGTGTAATCCATATGGGACCTTCCGTTTCGCTTTTTGGAATTCCATCACCAGATTCGTGATCAGCGATTGCGAAAACTCCCCAAAGCCATTTTTCCCGAGAAAAATGGAAAAACGGATATTTGCGTTATCCTTACAGGACCTACCGTTTCGAATTTTGAAATTCCATCACAAGATTCGTATTTAGCGTTTCCGAAAATCCCCGAGTGATTTTTGTACGGCCCATGTGTACCCCCTTAGGGGTGGGATTTTGAAACACCGTTTCTGATGAATCTGTGTGCAAAATTTTATGCCAATCAGTTTAATGCCTCGGGGGATATTACGATGAGTGAGTGGTATTTGGCTTTTATATATCTAGATTTGACGATTGGCCCCTGGCAATTGTAGCTTTTTTATGTTTCATTCAGCTTTTAATATAGAAACTAGATATTCTTCATAATGACTACAAGTCAATGAGATTTTCCAAATATTTACTCAGTGAGTGTTTTGGGAACTCACGAAAAATCAAAATGGCGGGCGACATACGCCATTTTGTTTAAATTGAACCAACGTTTGAGGTCTGAAATGAAAGAGCTTTGAATAACAACTCAGGGAAAAACAAAATGGAGACTAAAAGAATAAAATGGAAAAATTTAAAAAATTTTTGTTTGGAAAAACAAGCACTAAAAATTAAAAAAAAAATTATCTGTAGGGATTTGGCGTTGAAATTAAAACAATATAAAAGTCAATATGCAAAAACTCTGAAAGCTTTTATCTTGCTTTTATTTTTGAGGCCAAATCTCTACGTATAATTATTTTTTAAATGTACTAAAATTTAAAAGCTTGTTTTGTAATTTAAAAAAACATCTTTTTGTTTTATTGTTGACTTAAAATTTTAATGAGTAACACAAATTAACAAAACTGTTCTTACTTGGTTAATTCGCTATTCTTTTCTGCATTAATTTGATTAAGTCAAGATCGAGGTACAAGGAAATAATTTCCTTAAATTATGTTTCTCAAGACTTCTTAATAAATTATCGTGTAATTGGACTTCCAACAGCCATCATTAATATTATAACTTTTTTTTTTAAATCATGGATAATAGAGAAGGAATTAAAACTGGATCCAGCAAAATGATCCTTAAATGAGTATAAATAGTACTTATGATTCTTTACCTTTGTATCTCTGCATTCGTAATCCTTGCAAAATATGAGATGGGGAGGAAATTTCAATTTCGAGACAATTTCCATGAAATGTCCTTTTATATGTGTCTACAAAGAGAGTACTAAGGTTTCCACATCATACGGACGAAAGAAGGAAAAAAAAACATCCTTTTAAGTAGTAGTTGTGGAAAAGGCAAAAGCATCTTCCCAAGGGGGTGGCGTTTAATATTGGAATTCTGTATATACACACATTTCTATCTAAATATAAGATGTACGAGTATATAACATTTGCAAGGACAAAAAATGTGAGACGTTTCTCTCCTTCAAAATATTTGCTGTCTATCTGAATGTTTTGGGGGTGATTTCGGGAGAATTTCGGAGTAATGGGGAGAAGAAAATTAAAGCGCCCCGAGTCGTTTTCTTTTGTGCCTGAAACACTAAAAAGAGATGCAAATGTTAGAAGATAGATTTTTTTCTTCTGTTAAGTGGGAGATGGAATGGAGTTAAGGAAATTCAAAGCATGAGAGAGGAAAAAATTACAAAGAAGAAATCCTTAAGATGTTAGTTTGTCAGATGAATCGCACAATTATGTTAATTATCCCTGGGCAGGAGGATTTCTTTTGCTTCACTGTTTTCGTTATTCATTATTTTCTTAAACGAGAGCTTAAGACGGCCTCATTGATGGCAAAGTACTCAAAAACTTCTATACGAATCGTATGATGGCTCGGAAAAATTGCTAAACATAAGAAGTTATGCGTTGTATTTGAGTTATATATATATTTTTTTATGATTATGATTTCTATCAGTTTTCTGGTTTGCATATTTTTTTCCTTGCAAGATTTTCTCCTTTTTTGTGTGAATGGCTTTGCTTTGCTTGGGTTTTATTTTTTCTATTTTGAATATTATTCTAATTACGAAAATTGCGAATGCTGAAAGCAAAAGTGGATCCTGTGGCTATGCGAAAGAATAAAAAGGTAGAGCCAGAATATCATTTGTGAATTGGAGTTGATTATAAAATCGCTGAAGAGTTTCAAGTGTGTCTCAGTTGCTCTTTCTATTGAGACATTATTATAACACAAAAGAAATTTAATTTTCATTCTGTATATAATTGTTTATTATTGTGTTTAATAGAAATTTTTATTATTTAAAGAATATTTTTATAGCGTTGTCAAACATTGGAGTTCTTGATTTATTCGAAAAACACGCACGGAATTTCAATTTCGGGTGCAATAAGAAGTAGTTTGAACGCCATTTTTTTCTTATCTATGGCACTGTAGCTCGAAGCGGGAATGGGGTTTCATAATAATTTTTCGTGAATGCTTACGGCTACATGGCACACTGTAAGAACTTTTTGTTGAATTCTACTTCATTAAATGAGTGTCACAGGTGTTACTTCATTAAATAAAGTAAAATTACAACCTGAAGTGTAATTTACAAAAATAAAGCAATATTCGACAAAAAAGTTGAATATTCAACAATCCGTGTTTAATATTAAACAAAAAAAGTTGAATATTCAACAATCCGGGTTTAATATCAAGCAAAAACGTTTAAAATTCAACTGAAGAATGTTTTGGTTTTCAACTTTTTGGACAACATTTAAAAAGGCGATGAAGTTAAACAAAACACAAATTAGTCTTTATATACAATTTTTTTTAAATTCATTTCTTGGGCTTAAAACTAAATAAAGGGTCTTTCAAGAAGGACATAACAATTTTGTATTTTAAAAAAAACGCACCCTAAAACTTTTTTTATGATCTGGCAATGGTAAAACGTCAGTCAAGGTTTACATTTTTATCATGGTGAAGTTCACGAACGAGCAACGTTTGGAAATTATTAAAACTTACTACCGAAATTCTGAGTCGGTGGTCGCAACTTTAAGAGCGCTTACTCCAATTTTCGGTCGTAATGGTCGTCCCACCAGACAGGCTGTGCGTGCTATAGTGGATAAATTCGAGTCAACATATTCACTATTGAATGTTCCTGTGCCAGTGAGACAACGCACCGGTCGAAGTACCAAAAATATCGCAGCCGTAAGTGCTTCAGTTCAAAATGAGCCAAATGAGTCGACTTCACGCCGTTCACAGGAATTGGGATTCTCTCAGTCCACATTGTGGCGAATTTTGCGTAAAGATCTTGGTCTACACCCTTACAAGATCAAATTAACTCAAGAATTGAAGCCTCTTGATCATTTGAAGCGCCGAAACTTCTCCGATTGGTCTCTACAAAAGTTTGAAGAAAATCCTGAATTTAATCGAAAAATCATCTTCAGCGATGAAGCTCATTTTTGGCTTAATGGCTTTGTCAATAAGCAAAATATGTGTTATTGGACAGCAACAAACCCACATGTGCTTGTGTGGTGTGGATTTCATGCCGGAGGTGTCATTGGACCGTATTTTTTCGTCGATGAAAATAATCGCCATGTTACGGTCAATGGAGTTCGCAATTGTGCCATGTTGGAAGACTATTTTTGGCCAGAATTGGATGGACTTGACATCAGTGATCTGTGGTTCCAACAAGATGGTGCCACATACAACACAGCAATTGATCTATTGAAGGAGAAGTTCGGTAATCGTGTAATCTCGAGAAATGGTCCGGTCAAATGGCCACCTCGCTCATGCGATTTAACGCCGTTGGATTTCTTTTAATGGGGTTATGTTAAGTCGTTGGTTTATGCCAACAAGCCAACAACGTTAGAGGAGCTCAGGAACAATATCAAACGCGAAATTGCCAACGTTCAGGCCGATATGTGTGGAAGAGTGGTGGAAAATTGGCTCCAAAGAATCAATCAGTGCAAACGTGCTCGCGGTGGCCATATGAACGACATCGAATTTCATACTTAAATGTAACATGTCCACTACACCTGGAATAAATTTCAACCAGATATCTCAATTATTCTGTGCTTTATTTAAATCCAAAATTGTTATGTCCTTGATGAAAGACCATTTACAAATATTTATTTTATGATTGAGTTAAGTTTGAATTGTGTCAAAATTAATTTAGGTCCTACAAGAACCCGCGAATTTTCATTTTTTCTATTTTATTTCGTGAAAAGTGACATTAGGGGTTTTTTGGGATTTGAATATGTTTATTATATTGTACAACTGACAGAATTTAATTTTTCTTCACAGAAATTGTACATAATTGTATAATTTTTCGTTATTTATTAATTTTCTTTGTTTTGTTCAGTATTAATTTTTTGTGAAATATTCCAGAAAAGTTCGTCAAGTATATCTTCACAGTGCTGTCATATGTATAAAATATCATTAAAATATTGGGGTAATTTGAAAGTAGAATTTTAGGGATCTAACAAGTAAGACCTCACATCACTGCAAATGTCAATTTTGGCGGTTGAGGCTTGTATTGGCAGAGGATTTTGCTTTAATTTCTAGTTGGCCGTTTTACGTTAAGTAAGTTAATAAATTTATTTATTTTTTAAATTATATACAACGGACTATTATCCGCAGAAATGGGGAGAAAGCGGGGAATGAAAATAAACTAATCCATCAGCATTTTGTTATGGAAGGTGGTAAAAGCAAATGTAAGATTTGCGAAGAGGAAACTTTTATTCCTGGAGCTCACTCTGGAAATCTAAGGCAGCACTTGAAACGTAACCATGCAGATGTTTTTAAAACAATTACAAAAGAGAGTGAAAGTAAGAAAAGAAAATCTGAATCCACCCAAAAAACGCTGTCAGAGATTGGCGGAATTGTGTTAAAGAAAACATTTACTATTACTATGAGTGCTTCAGAAATGATCGACTATTGTGTGGAAATGGTCACCGTAAATGGATTTCCATTGAGCGCATTGGAAAGCTGGAGATTAAAATCCATAATTGGCCCACTTGCATTTAAGGATATTTTGACATTGCATAAATTTTTTTTTTCGTTTCTAGAAGTTGTATTTTCTTTTTGTTAAGTTTTATTTATCTTTGTTATGTTTTATTTATTTTTGTTATGTGAAACTGAATTTTTTTTTGAAAAAATAAACTATTATTAATATGCAATTTTTTTAGTTTTTAATTTCCATACAAAGTGTAACGAAATATAACGTTATAACGTAACGAAATGAATTTTTCTATCGTTACAAAACGAAATAACGTAACGAAATGTATAACGTCACGATTTTTTATTTCGTTTCTCGTCCCTGGGAAATTTACACTTTAAGTGTAACCGTTTTTAGAGTGTAATATAGTTTCCTTTCTTTTTGTGATTTGGTCTTTTTTATATCGAAGTAGCTTAAGTAAGTTAGAGGTTGATAATTTTAGAAACTATTTACAAAGATCAGCTCTAAAATTTTTCAATTTTGAATTTTTGAGGATTTAACAGGTTTAATGCTGGTGGAGGAAATTTCTGAATTAAAAGAGTTTTGGAGGATTTAACAGGTTTAATGCTGGTGGTGGCAATTTCGGTCGAGAAAAAAATTCGACCGGCAGCGAACGTTTTAAGATTTACATTACACTCAAACAGTTTAAAATTTATAACCCTCGCTTTGTTATGTTAAGTACTAAAAACCTCATGCTAGGCGATTTATGTAAAATTTCCATAACAAGGTATCACAGGAATTGAAATGAATCACGTAATAAGATTAAACAATTACGGAATAGGTTATTTTTACAGACAAATTATGTTAGAAAGTGTCTTTTCTACTAGCACGTATACTAAATGCTCGACAATGCATTAAATTAGAAAAGTTGAGTGTGGAATTTTTGAGAAAACAAAAAGCATAGTTTCGAAAAGTAAGCGAAAAGTCATCTTGAAATCCGAAATTTCACGTACACGATTTGTACAAAAGAAGCTGCCGGTATATCTGTGCTACATTTAAGACAATTCTCTAAACAACTTTCCCTTGTTGAGAAAAGTTACACATTTCCCAAAAGGGTGAAACCATAGAGTTGAAAGTTTTCCCTTTGCAAAATCTTTGACTGAAAATTTAAGACGTGCACTCCGTACTTGCAGCTTGGTACCTAAACCTATTCTATGTTATACACTTTTGCAACCCTTTGGTTATTGTGGAGTGTAGGTATGTATGCGACTCTTGAAAGAAGTTCGAAAAGTATTATTAACGAAGTTTCCAATTGTTTCCTCTAATTAAATTCACCTTACTGGATAAACATTGGAAAAACTTAGTGTATAGTTTAAATATGCACATATTCATTTTATTTTACTAACATTATTAGCATTGTTGGTTACATGGGTCTATGTTTGAAAATAATTATAAATCACCCCATGAAGAAAAGTCGAAAAAAAACTCGAATGGTACAAGAAACAAACTTATCTACATGTGAGCATTTATAGATTAATTACGTTTTAAAGAAATTACGAACGTTAATAAAGTGCTTTAAGCTCTTTGCTAGTCGGAAATTGGCATAATTTTCTTGGGGATTGGAAATAATTGAGTTAAAATTTAAAATTTTTGCAGCAATTTCTTTTTATACCGCATGTGATGAAATTTTAAAAATGTATTCATGCAATTATCTTTTAGTACGTACATTTTCTTTACTATAAAAACGAGCTTTTTCCCCTTTTCACATATTGTGAGACTTTGGTTTTTTATAGATTCGGGTCATAAACTCCTTGTTGGTTAAAAAAATGTCACAGTTTGTGAACAATTTTTTTTATGATCAAAATTTCGATCGTCCTTCTCGGCATTTGACTTCGATACTTATTATCCACACGGTAAAAAGTTTTGGGCTAAATTTTAATTTTTTTGACACTGTTTGTTATTTAAATGTAATCCAAATAAATAACTGATTTAAATACTAAAATTTAATGCAATTATTTTTTTAATGCATTTTTGTATTACAATGAAATGCAAATGCGCCATTTTTTTCAAAAAAAAAAAAATTTTTTTTAATTTTGTTCAAATCATACTAATATATAAAAATGAGTTTGTGTCTGTCTGTCTGTTCCTTTTTCACGTGAAAACGGCTGAACCGATTGACCAGAAATACCAATACTTTTATATAAAAATGAGTTGGTGTCTGGCTGTTCCTCTTTCATTGACCTGAAATTCGGTATGGCTTGATGGAAAGTAGCCCGGGGTGTGGGGGGAATAAGGGGAGGGAAACAGTTTTTTTGCAAAAATGTGTTTAGAATATTATCTTTCGTAACTCATCCATACACCAAAATCCAATCGCACCACTCTTTCTCCCTATCCCACCCAAATGGATTTTTTTTAAAATAAAGATTTTGTCTGTCATCATATAGAGTATATGACGATTAGCCTCTGGCAATTGTAGCTTTTCTTATGTTTTATATACTCCGATGTCGCAGGCCTTATGCAAATTATAACCATTGAAAAATAATACAAATTTTATTAAAAATGTAGTTAATAATTTGAAATTTAATATTAAAAAATGTCGAACTCCAGAAAAGAGATTAAAAGTTAGACCAATAATTTTAACCGTTTAAAGACCCCATTTATGTAATGATAAAACCGATTGAAAATTGTTTGACCAGTTCAGGAGTTATTGGGAGTATGCATTGAAAATGAGCGTTTTGTATTGAGACTCATAATTCGGCAGGTATATATCTGATCGGGCTGAAATAAATTTTACCTGAAAGATAAAACCCTAAGCTGCATACATCAGTCCAATTTCAACTGCCGGAGTGTAAAGATGTTTTTATCAGAAATTTTAAACATGGCTGAGTTCGTGCCTACAAAACCGTTTTTGCGGGGAATTCTTTTACATTACTTCCACCGAAAGACAACAGCAGCTGAGGGGTATAGAATATTAGTGGAAACATACGGCGACAATGCTCTTTCAGAACAAACATGCAGAAGATGGTTTCAACAATTCAAGGGTGGTGATTTTGACCTCGAAGATGCAGAACATCCTGGTGCTGAGAAAAAGTTTGAAGATACCGATTTGGAGGCATTACTTGATGAAGATCCATGCCAGACACAGGAAGAGCTTGCGGAAACATTGGGAGTCGATCAATCAACAGAAAAACGGCCGCAATTCACCGACAGACACGACAAAGTTATTTTGCAACATGACAACGCACGACCCCATGCGCAAATGTTGTTTCAAATGTTGTAAAAAACTACCTGGAGAACCTCAAATGGGAAGTCCTACCCCACCCGCCGTATTCACCAGACATTGCCCCCTCCGATTACCATTTGTTCCGGTCGATGACACATGACGTGGCTGAGCAGCGATTTTCTTCTTATGACGATACCAAAAAATGGGTCGATGACTGGATTGCCTCAAAAGACCAAGACTTTTTCCAGCGTGGAATCCGCATGCTACTTGAAAGATGGGAGGTCGTATCTGCCGATGGACAGCATTTTCAATGATCTGAGTCTGATAGTTTTCTCAAAATAAACTGTTGATTTTTATAAAAAAAGACGCTCATTTTCAATGCATACTCCCAATAGTAGAGGAGGGGTCACACGTGGTGGGTAGATTTAAAGGTGCAGGAAATTTGATTAACACGGCGACTTATTCACTGGTGAAATCTTGATCAAAATTCCTTCAGAAAGATCATCCCTTGAGGGTTGGCGGACAGAGAATGGGGTTACTTTCTTAATAGCAGATGGTTAATTGCGCCATTATTTATCCCACCCAGAAAACCGCATCACAATCGGTAGAATGGTTCAAAAGTTAACAGGGGAGGGGTGCCGAAGAAGAGAAGAGAAATCTACACAGAGTATCCTAAGCTTTATTCTGCAAGTAAGTCTACCCAAGTGCATATTTTCGTCAAAATTCATATAATTTTCAATACATAGGAACAAAATAGCTTTTTAAAACTTGAAAGCTTTTAGCCATTTCAAGAACCCTTAAGATCTGATACACTGTAAAACATTTCAAACATTTTTTTTCTTATTTTGTTGCAAAACAGGAAGATAAACAGAGATATTATTTCAAATATTAATAAAGTAGTTATTATTATTATTAAGAGTAGGAATCATATTTTTTTTGCTCAATCAATTAATTTTTTTTCGCTGTATTTATTTTCAAAATAACAGCTTTCATAGTTTGTCTATGTATGTTAATTACAATAAATATCTTGAGTGTTATTGGGCATTCGTTATTCGAAATATTTTTAAGTTGTTTTTCGATTTTTTTTTATCTCAACCGAAGATATGCGAAACTTACACAACAAATAAAAAAATTAAATCGGGAAGAATATACGAAAAACTTTTCAATAAAAACGAAAAAAAAACTAAAGCAAAAAAAACCACAACAAGAATTGAAAATATTACGAAAGGACCACACGAACTGACTTTTAAGAAAGTTTTGTTTCCAATTTCCTGCTTGTTCCCGGGTCTTCTTAAGAGTTTTCTTATTCAAATGAGTTTTGTTGAGAAAACTCAGACTTTCGCTTCTTACGACCTCATCGTTCTTTTTTGCTTGTCGTTGGTTTTTTATCATGACTTTTTGTGGTTTGTTCCTTAAGTGTCCTTTGGCAAACTAATAATTCGCACAGCTAACTTTTGTTGGTGGTTAACGAAAAGCACAGAATGGCCCGAATAAAAAACAGAACTTCTTAAAGATAAAGAACTTTGGGGTGGTCGAGGGTAGTTTTTTTTCGGGATAATCAAGGTGGATAAAAAAGTTCGCCTATTCTTACAATCGGTATGTGAGAAGTGAAGTTTAAAAAAAATGAGAATCCTCATCTTGGGGCATGTGAGAGGCTGTATACATGTTTAAATTTACTACAATATACTCTTGGGGCTGAGGAGTAGAAGATAAATTCATGGCCACCCTTCGTGCTAATTTTTTTTTTTCATTTTTTGTTGTTTTGTTCTCTGAAGAGCAATTTCAATTGGACCAATTATGTTGTTAGATGAAAGCCGTAGGGAGGTGGGGGTGCCATCCATTCGAATCGATGAATATCTATAAGGATGAAAAACGATCGAATTGAACATCATTCAGCACTTAATCGATATTGAAGTCACGTTTCAATTGACTATCCCTTAAGGGGAGAGAGTATTTGCTTTGCTCTTTTCATATATATTTTATTTTGTTGCTGTCTCGTTTATTATTGCTATTCTTATGTTGGTCCAATATTTGTATCAACAGCAGAATAAGTGGAAATTTGTATTAAAACATTCCCTAAATGCGATAAAAGTTCACAAAAAATTTAAAAATGCTTTTACTAAAAAATGTATTAAAAGGAAAATAATTTTTTTTGAGCGTTGTGTAATAAATAGAAGTGAGAAAATATTTGTTTCATGTTTTATACATTTAATTAGCTTTTATTTATGATACACTGGGCCCAAAAAAAAATTTTTGACAACATTTTTTTAAATAAAAGCTTTTTGTTTTATTTTTTTTTATCGTTTTAATGATTGGACGCTTTTAGACAGGTGGTTGTCCCGCTTTTCCGATCACAAAAAAAAATCAACATGTGTTAGTCATTTGGTTTTTTTTCTCGAGATAGAAATCCGGCTTCAAGCCCTTTAATTTAAGACCCCACATGATGGGTTTTTCATTTGAATGAATGATTTTAACAAAATGGCGTCATGCGTCCACCATTTTTTTTTCTTGAGTTTTCAATACATGCTGATAATTTTTCTCGGAAGCTCCTTCATCTGACAATTCACACGATAGGTACTTGACCCTTGGCACACAATGATTGCAACCAAGCCGCAACCAACACGCATCCAAATGTCACTTACGAATTTTTTTCACAGAAATGCTTTTGAGTGAGCACAGTGAACGCATTGAACGTAACCATCGACGCAAAAGTTGCCAAACTTTGAACTTTAACGCAACAAGTCTGCGTTGACAGTTCATAAAGTGAGGTTGGGGAAATGTCGTTCAAGAAAAAATTGATAGCTTTATTGCAATAACATACAAATAACAAAGATAAAGACTAACAAAGCAAATTATCGCTTCAAAATCTCCCATTTTTTATATATTTTTATACTTTAGTTCACTTTTAATTTTTCTGTGTTTGTCTCACAACGCAACAGACGACGCTTCTATTGTGCTCAACCGCTCCTGAACTGCGTTGCGTGACAGTTTGAAGCGTCCTTAGTTGCAGCTTGGTAGCGTTCATTGTGCTCCAAGAGTTAATAAATCGATTTAAACAAAATGGCGTTTGCCAACCACCATTTTGTTTTTTTTGCTATATACGTACGTGGATATTGCATTGTCATCGCAGTTAGTTCTGTGTTCAAAATTTTAAATCAATCGGATTAGTCGAAGTGGATTTAAATCAGATTACAAGATTTAGCCCTGACAGACAAACAAACAGACAAATAGTTGAACACAGAAACAGAATACGTCCCGATGTTGTGTGACTGATGAACTTGGAAATGGGGATATCTTGAATACTCATTTTGAACTTTTTTGATCCTCGGTAGAGCTGCAAAAATAGATTTGCCAAACACAGGTAGGCAATAGCTTGCAAAATGTGTCTCAACAGTTTACAACATTATTTTTCGCGCAACGTTACGTTCCATTAACTGCAAACAATCCCCCCCCCCCCTCCCCGCCCCTCTCTTTCCCCTTTTTCCAAAATCTCCAGAACTCTACCATTCTAATTTAATTTTAACAGAGTTTTATCCAATATGCATTTCGTGTTCTAAAGTAGCTTCTGATGCATCAAACTGGTCACATCCTGTATTTCCAGGATTATCGAATTGGTTTTGACGGACATGACATAGTTAGAGATTCTAATATTAAAAATCTTAACTTTTTATACAATTAGATTTCAAGGTTTTATATTAAAAATTTTTTTCATAAAAAAATAGATAGAATAAAATCATTACGTTTGATGACTATTTCAAATTCTGTAAATCGCCACATCTTTTTCCAGTTTCTGCACATTTTATCGCTAAGCAAAAAAATTGAAATTTAGATTTTAGTCTGCCTAGGTGGTTGACCAAAGATAGATATTTATGTATCTCAGAAAGCGAATGAAAACTTATTTGTGGTCGAGTCGTCCCTATGTAGGTACATTTCTGTCCGTTGACAGGCCTATTTGTGAAACTAAACAAAAACCGTCCCACGACAATTAATTATAGCCACACAATTTTATCCGTTTTCAAAGAGAAAAGGCTCTCTACACTACCACCTTTTGTACCTGACTTTGACCACCGCACCGTTTCACACCCCTTTTTAGTTGCTTCGTATCGCTTGGTCAGTTTTGAAAACCCCTTTTATCGCGCCTCTTTCTGAATATCATTTTCTAGTTGGCAACGGAGAAGCTTCACATGGTGTTAACCTGTGTACGAAGTACTTTTATTGCGTTAATAAGAAATAACGCTATAAATATGTCCTGGGCTTGATTTAGGACATCTTCCACCCTTCGGGTTGTCTCGGAACGACTGCGGTGGGATGAAGGCAGGGTAGGAAATGGGATTGAATGGGTTTTTTGTCCAGTGAAACGGATCATAAAAAATTCTCAACTAACTAACAAGGACGAAAGGACGAGACTCTAAAGTTAAGAGTTTAGCCTCCCGTGGGTTTTTCTCTGACGACAGAATACGATGGTGTTGACGATAGCCAGAACGGGGACCAACAATACAAAAGTAAACAAGTGAATATTATAGTCGGCGGTGGATTTTGTAGTGTGATATAGTTTAAGGAAATAAATAGGCCATATAACACTTTGTAAATGAGGTGATAGTAAATTTTGTACCATATCTAATTTTGTTCATTTCTGACGTTATTTATTATTGAAATATTCACTTGGCTGGAAACTAATTTCTCTCAAAACGCTGAAGATTTTAATTAAAATCTAAATTATATTAATTTTTACAGACGAATTCATAAAAACATTTAAATCGTTTTTAGTAATGAAACTTTGTAGGGAGGAAATGGCATTAAGAATTAAATGTGTTGAATGAATTTAGACATTTCTGACTGGAATAGAATGTTGAAAAATGTTTGAATTTTTTTTAGTGATTTTATCAGTTAAGTCGAAATAGCACATTTGACAAACTCGTGACTTTTGCACTAAAAAGCGTGCCCAAAAATAGTCCCATGGGAGTAAGGTTTGGGTGCCCCATTAAAATTAAAATGCTTTTTAAATGTTTTTTCCACAAGACAAAATTTTGTTGTTTCAAAATCCTTTCAAACAAATTTTAGAGACAAAATTTGATCTGTGTAGTCATTTTGAAAAAAAAAAATATTATATTGTACACCTATTGGAATTCTTGTAGTTTTCACTAACTCCTTATGGGACATTCTCTGCTATTGAAAACGCGTAGGGCAACACTTGTCTCGTGGTGGCCAATACCGAATGTCCGCAACTCAGTCCCGAATTTTTAACATTCGGATTCAGTAAGGCACCTCTAATAATTTCTAATTGCTTAAAAGTATTGCGTAAAACACTTAATTTAATGTTTTTAGCTGGTTTTTGCGTACCAAATATGGAGGGTGAATTTTTTTACAATCGGATTGTCGGCTATGAGATAAGGGTTGCCTTATTTGTTTTTAGTACCAGGAAATGTTTTACTAGGTACGAAATATCCCTTCAGATAAATAAGGTTGGGACCCAGATTAATAAATAAGATACAGAGATGAAGAGGCAGGGAGAGCGATAAGGAGAGAGACAGACGGAGACAGAGAGAGATAAAGAAAGAGACTGACAGAGAGACAGAGAGATAGAGAGACAGAGAGACAGAGAGACAGAGAGACAGAGAGACAGAGAGACAGAGAGACAGAGAGACAGAGAGACAGAGAGACAGAGAGACAGAGAGACAGAGAGACAGAGAGACAAAGAGACAGAGAGACAGAGAGACAGAGAGACAGAGAGACAGAGAGACAGAGAGACAGAGAGACAGAGAGACAGAGAGACAAAGAGACAGAGAGACAGAGAGACAGAGAGACAGAGAGACAGAGAGACAGAGAGACACAGAGACAGAGAGACAGAGAGACAGAGAGACAGAGAGACAGAGAGACAGAGAGACAGAGAGACAGAGAGACAGAGAGACAGAGAGACAGAGAGACAGAGAGACAGAGAGACAGAGAGACAGAGAGACAGAGAGACAGAGAGACAGAGAGACAGAGAGACAGAGAGACAGAGAGACAGAGAGACAGAGAGACAGAGAGACAGAGAGACAGAGAGACAGAGAGACAGAGAGACAGAGAGACAGAGAGACAGAGAGACAGACAGACAGAGAGACAGAGAGACAGAGAGACAGAGAGACAGAGAGACAGAGAGACAGAGAGACATAGAGATAGAGAGACAGAGAGACAGAGAGACAGAGAGACAGAGAGACAGAGAGACAGAGAGACAGAGAGACAGAGAGACAGAGAGACAGAGAGACAGAGAGACAGAGAGACAGAGAGACAGAGAGACAGAGAGACAGAGAGACAGAGAGACAGAGAGACAGAGAGACAGAGAGACAGAGAGACAGAGAGACAGAGAGACAGAGAGACAGAGAGACAGAGAGACAGAGAGACAGAGAGACAGAGAGACAGAGAGACAGAGAGACAGAGAGACAGAGAGACAGAGAGACAGAGAGACAGAGAGACAGAGAGACAGAGAGACAGAGAGACAGAGAGACAGAGAGACAGAGAGACAGAGAGACAGAGAGACAGAGAGACAGAGAGACAGAGAGACAGAGAGACAGAGAGACAGAGAGACAGAGAGACAGAGAGACAGAGAGACAGAGAGACAGAGAGACAGAGAGACAGAGAGACAGAGAGACAGAGAGACAGAGAGACAGAGAGACAGAGAGACAGAGAGACAGAGAGACAGGGAGACAGAGAGACAGAGAGACAAGAGAGACAGAGAGACAGAGAGACAGAGAGACAGATGAACAGAGAGATAGGGAGACAGAGTAAGACAAGAGAAGACATAGAGAAACACGGAGAGAGAGAGGGAGACCAAGAGGCAGGGAAAGAAAGAGAGCCACAAGAGGAAACTGAGATTTAAATAAAGACAGACAGACACAGACAGATATAGACAGACCGAGAGGTATCTTCATAGAGTATATTTTTAAGTCCATAAACTTTCCTTCCTAAATAATGATCCTTATGTCGGGTCTTTCAACAAGGACATAACTTGTTGGCATAAACCAACGACTTAACATAACCCCATAAAAAGAAATCCAACGGCGTTAAGCGAGGTGGCCATTCGACCGGACCATTTCTCGAGATTATACGATTACCGAACTTCTCCTTCAATAGATCAATTGTTTGACCAGCTGTGTGGCATAGAAACCTAAAAAAAACCTTAAAAATAAAAAATGTAAACCTTGACTGACGTTTTAACATTGCCAGATCATAAATAAAGTTTTAGGGTGCGTTTTTATTAAAATACAAAATTGTTATGTCCTTGTTGAAAGACCCTTTATCTGTTATATCTGTGGCAAATTTGTTGCAAAACATCTTAAGTCGATTATCAGGCGAAGCCAAAGTGATCTCTCTGAAAATGAAAATATAGATCACTTTGGCTTCACCTGAAAATTTGTTAGCCATATTGAGACGAGATCGCGTTATATAAGTTTCGCGTTTTCGAAGGTTATTTTTAATTAGAAAACCAGTCAATGTTTGATTCCTAGATCTTCTGCGCCAATCATTAAAAAAAAAATATATATAAGAAATCATGAATACGAGTATACGGGTATTACTATCTCAGGAAGCTTTAACTTTAAATTTTCACTCTAGATTTTTTATCGATTTTTTTTAAACTATTTTGCATATGTTTTACTTGTATAGGTCAGTTAATCGTAAATATTATATACTTTAGTTACTCGAATTAATATTTGTCACATAGTTTGCAAGTCAACATTTAATATCACTAAAAATATCCAATATGAGGCAGAAAATTTCAGGCATTTGCATATTTAACAAAGTAAAATTTATATAGCATCATGTATGGCGGAGTAATATTATCCAAAAATTGTGTTTGGGGCTTTTAAAGATTGCCACTGCGTAGGATGTTCGTTATGTTGAAGAGCTAGATTTTACACATGTTTAAGCCTATGCATGACCGTTTTAAGTGCTCCTCATACCCACTTTGGTTCATGGAAATATCTTTAAACGAAATACTTCGAACGTTTTCATCTTTTCGTGTCGAATATACTTCTAACGACCGATGTGCGGAGTCATTAGATTTTGAGGGCAAATTCTAACTGGATGGAAAATTCTTATCCTTAAAACTTTCATTTGGTGTGTTGTGCATGCAGAGGCAGAAGTTGCCACAAACTGCTAGCATAAAATGTACCATCTTGACCATATTGGAAATTAAGGCTATTGGAAGTGACTCAAACCATAGTCCTTCAGTTGATATTCTTCATATCGTGTGCTTTTCTGGTACAATAAACTCAATATTTTTATAGGGTGAGATTACACTGTTTGACAAATTATAGTTTTTTTTTCACTTTTCACACATAATATTAAAATTTTTTGATTTTGGTATTTGGATTGTTTTGATGTCTTGTGCTTTGAGTACCTTGCTGATCCTGTCTGATACCCCACGTAAGTATGGAAGAAAAGCCACTTTTTCGTGATTTCCGCTCTCTGGCTGTAGTGGTTTCTTAGGCGCTTGTTTCCATTGTTTCTTGTTGTAGCCATTATTCTTCAACACCTCATCTACATGCTTCAGTTCGGCATCCAGGTGGTCAGGATCACATATTCGATGCGCGCTGTGAATTAGAGATGAAACCGCACTGATCTTAAATTTGCAGGACCATGGTGCGAACTGGCATGTAGGTATTTGTCCGTGTGGGTGTGTTTCCTATAAACCGTGTGTGCGAGTTTACCGTCACTTCTCCTAATGATCCGCACATCCAAAAATGCTAAAGCACCTTGGGACTCCGATTCCATAGTGAATATTGTCTTTGGGTGAATCGAATTCAAAAGTGTTAAAAATGGGTCTAGGTATTCTCTTTTTATGATGCAAAACGTATCATCGACGTACCTAAGAAACACTTTTGGTTTTGAGGTGGCTTTCGAAAGTGCTTTCTGCTCAATGTTTTGCATCCACAGATCCGCTACGATCGGCGCAATGGGCGAGCCCATGGCCACACCGTTTTTCTGTAGGTAGAATTCGCCATTGAACAAAAAATATCCCGTTGTTAGACAAAATTCTAAGAGTTCCAGGTAGTTTTCATCTATATCTAAGTCCTGGATCATATCTCTTATTACCGCAAATGTCCCCATAGCCGATTCCATTCATACAAATGAATTTTTTTTATGAAAATTTTATTTTATGAAAAAGATTCATTATTATGGCAAAGGGGGGAGGGAATGGTCCGATTGGATTTTGATCCGATTGGAGTTTGCTCTCACATAGAGTATTTGAAGATTGCCCCTTGCGATTGTAACTTTTCTTATGTGATTTTACCCTATTTGAGAGAACTTGTCATCCACATTGAATGCGAATAGTTGGAAAAGGACACCCTCATGCTTGAGGGCATCGCTTATATCTCAATCTTGTTAAGTCTCTCGTGTATAGGGAGGCAATTTTAACAATATAGACAGACATCAGAGAGTATATTGAAGTCAACCGATGTGGTTTAATTTGTGGGAGTCCGTATCCTCCTTATGGTCATCGTAATGCCATCGTACTTGAGGTAAAACATCGGATGATACGAAATTACCATAAATTTCTATGCTAGTTAGTCGTCTTTTATGTTTTTCTTACCCTACGGGCATGAAAGTCGATAGTTTTTTTCTCTCCCATATTCAGTGATACCTAACTATATTTGGTTTCACTTCGAACAAATCGTAAACGGGAATTCTACAAGGAAATTTAAACATTTTCCACGAACATTAAAACCTACAAATAACCAATAATTTACAATTCACCCCCATATTTCCGATTTATCTGCCATTCATCCATTTCAACTTGGTCATGTCATATAATGTCGTTGAGTTTTTTGCCAGTTTCAGTGTCGTCGTTTTCATTGAGTTTTTTTTTGTTTTTGTCGTCGTCGAATAAGTTGAGTTTTACTCTCATTTCTTCTACTCATTTGAAATCGTTTTTATAAGTAAACCACCGCCATCGGGGTGTCCTTTAAGTCTCTTCTAATGGGTAACAAATCGATGACCCGCACCACATTTAGACAGGTATTTCTTGGTCACACACTATCCGCGATGAAAGCACCACCTTTGTGTAAACTCACCACCTCGCGAACTGTTGGTAACCGTCTTTGGGTTCAGTTTTGGATTTTCCTTAAATAGGAGTTCGTGGGATGGTTGTGGCTTTAAATTGTATAACGTTTCGAATGTGAATAGAAGTTCTTGCTGGATCGTATCGTTCGGTTAGTAATAGTAGAATGAACGCTTTAAACTGTTCTAAAGTTTACGATACACAATCGTCATGGTCAATTTCCTCCCTATAAATGTACGCCCCGACCAAGAGCCAGCCGAGAATTATGGTCGAGAAAATTTTGACACGTTTCTTTGGACAGTGTGTTTATTTCTAAGGAATTATATTTATTTCTCCTTTCAACACATTTATATAAATTTAACAAACTGCTTGAATGAGAAACAAACAGACCATTGTAGGATGAGCGAACCAAAATAGAAATAATATGAAAGGATTGGCCGATATATGTGTAAAGATATTCGCACTTGCATTCGACATACTCGGAAAATGGGATGTCCTACCCACATCGAAACATAAAAAACCTTTCAAAGTTTTTGCTGCTTTAAAGACATTTTAAATTTTTTTTTTGCCAAACATTTGTTTATTTCTCTGAAAACCCGTTTTTCAAATTTATTTTACGGAATGTTTTCATGAGCCAAATTGTTCCCATTGCATAATTTTGTACTTTTGTAATTCAATATTAATTCTTAGCACTGTGTTTTAAAAACTGAAATCCTAGTAAGATTAAAATTGCTAACAATTTTAACCGTTTTGCTAACTACCTTGTCGATAAATTGAAAATTACAATCACGTATATTACGTAATTTACTTTATATACATTTACATTACATATTTTACATTACATACATTCTAATACCATTCTGCTGGGCTACGCGAGTATTTACCTCACAGTAGGACACAATTTCTTTAAAACACGAGTGCAATAGAATAATTTTTAAGTTCTATTTTCACACGAACCAGTTTTGACAAAAACCAAACCGTTATATGACAAACTTTTTTTGTATGATGAAAAGAAAAATAATTTTTGGAAATTTTTGATATGCATTCTTGTTTTGGCGTTATGTCAGAAGTCAGAATCTGCATAGCAATTTTGGCACAAAAGATGATAATTTTCCAATGATTTTTCCCGGAATAAAAGAAATGTCAAGTTTTTCAAATCACCATTCAGAGAGATACCGTGAAAATACGAAAATGTTGTGACCGAGTTGTGAATAGACATCGGTCATTGGCAGTTACCAGAATAGGGACCATGAAGTCATAAAACACTTCTCGGTCTACGCTCATTTCAAGCTAACTTCTACCGAAAAATAAATACTAGCCAGTGTGTACTGACATAAATTCTAAAATTTATGTCTCAAGTTTTTCAGAAAATACTTCCAGGCATTAAAATTTATTGTTCACATTTTTTAAGCAAACACTTTTAAATAAAACATTTGCTTCAAGTAAATGGTTGTACGATTGCTTAAAACTTAAACCAATGACTTGATTTTTTTCAGTAGGCCCAAAGTTTCCAAAATCGGTGACAGCGATTACTCAATAACCACTTAACCAATTTTTGTGAAATTTTGTTTGAATAGGAGCCAAATCTCAATTTCCATTACCACCAAGGGCCACATTGAGTTTTCTACACCAAAACGCGGGCCGCATCACATAAAAATTAACGTAGTTGTTTGATATTAGCACAGAATTTAACTCACAAATTTATATACTATCCAGACATAAGGAAAAGATGCGCCGCAGTCGAATTTTTTTGAAAAAATCCTCTGGACGCGATAATTTTAGAAAATGAGCTACGGGCGAAATTGTGAGATAAATACATTGTTTTTTGATTTTTTGATGCTTTTATCTAGTTTTCATTTCTGATATACAACTCCCAAAAATTTTAGTGCGTGTTTTTTTAATAATAGTTTTAACAAACTTTTTTTTTGTTGTGACTTTTTACTGTCAAAGTTTTTTTTTTACTTTTGGAAAATTTGCAGATCTCATACTATTTTTGTTTGAATATCAGCCTGTATAATATATTAGATAAATCAAATCAAAGGATTTATGTACATTTTTCAAAACCTTCTTGTTAATAAATTTTACAAAAGCAATTGATCTATTTTTACTTTCTTCTACGGAGTATAATAAAGTATTGTATTCATGAAAAATTTCGATCTCTTAATTTTGCCTAAAAAACATTTCCCGATCACTCCTGAGTCGATTGGAGTCATATTAAAAAAATGTCTTTCTGTCTGTCAGTATGTCAGTCTGTCTGTCAGTCTGTGTACAAGATTTCTCAAAAACTAATAGAGCTAGCGCCATGAAATTTTATAGGCATGTTGGGTCCTGAAATGGGACAATCCTATCAACTTTTGGTGGAAATCCGTTAACCGGAAGTATCCAAAATGGCGGTTTTTCAAAAATCGCAATTTCGTTTTTCTCGATTTACTCCCAAACTACGCGTTTTTTAGTGGCCTTAAGTATGACAAAACTCGGAGAAAATAAAATTTCCCACACTTTTG
Source organism: Chrysopilus asiliformis (assembly GCA_964034945.1). Classification (NCBI taxonomy): domain Eukaryota; kingdom Metazoa; phylum Arthropoda; class Insecta; order Diptera; family Rhagionidae; genus Chrysopilus; species Chrysopilus asiliformis. The sequence goes on along the minus strand of OZ035961.1, from coordinate 85,260,221 downwards.
TCTTTAGCTATAACTCGATATCTCAACCTGTTATCGAGATAAACCGTTATTTCCAAAAAAAAACAGTTTTTTGCGATTATCTCGAAAACTAACAGGTTTTTGCTGACTGAATGTATGAAGTGAATTAATGAGAATGGCATTCTGCACAATTTTGTTTCTTACCGTTATCCGTTATCTTTTACCGTTATTGAGATATTTAGATTAAAATATAAAAAAATATATTTTTGCAAATTACTTGCAAACTAACAGTTTTTCGACAAATTAAGTTAAGGAAGAATTGGAGATGTTAAAATTTTCTACATTTTTTCCATTTACCGTAAATTGATATCTTTTACCGTTCTCAAGTTATCTCAAATTTTGTATGTTTTTGATATTTTTGAATAAACCAAGAATTTATTGGGAGGTCGTCTTAGGTTGACAACGCGACAGGGCTCTAGCGTAAATTGCGCAGGGTCGTAGATTTTGTAGAAGAAAGTTTTGTGTTGACCACAACTGATATTTAAAATAGAAGTTGACGCCTTAATTTATGACATCAAAAGAATGTGGCGCAATATTTATATATCACAGTGACATATGATCGAAAATTAGTTGAACATCACACAACCAAAAAATTTAAAGTGAATCTATTTTATATAGAAAAAAGCATTGTAAACCGCAAAATTGATGCAGTCAACTCCAAAAAAGATTCTCCTCATTTATTATCCTTAAAAGCATTAAAAAAATGTAGTAGAAGGGCAAGTTTTGGTTTTGAAAGCGCATCCTGGATGCATACGCACTAAATAACAATAGGCTTGGATAAAATTTATTTGAACGTAACAAAAAAACGTAACAAAAAAAAATTTGAATGTTGCCGAAAAAATTTCAAAGCTTCGAGTCCTGCGCCTTCATTAAAAAAAAATTTCGTGGCATTTTTATTGTCCTTACAATATGGAAAGATGGAAAAAAGCGACTATGCCACCAGTTTTATTCTGTATTCTCTGGACTGTCGCCGTAATTTAAAACTCTACAAGTTAGTTGAAAGAAATAAACCGACATATCTCTAGGATCAGTGATAAACAACCCCAAAAACAAGATAACGACGAAATTTAATTTCGCGGCGATGTGCTCCAGTCGTTTTTGTATGTTCTTTTCTATGAAATTGTTTAGGTTCATTTTTTAACAGAGTTTTTTTTTGTGTCAGATTGTTTTTGTTTTTCATATGAAATAGTAAAAAGCTTATACTAAGCAGCAGGACTATAGACTATGGAGAAATTTTTTTTCTTGCCGTATAAAGTTTTGTCCTTGACGACGCGACGGAATGAGATGGCTCCGACAGTATTATGGCACGGTGTTGCATTCTTTTGTTCCGTGTCTGGACGTACATATTCATACCAAGAAGCAATTACCTTCGAGATTGTCAGCCATAAAAAAACCAAATTGAAAAAAAGTCTCAGGTATTCTAAATGTCACTAGGCAAAATTAATCTAGGTTCTCTCTCTTTCTCTCTCTCTCTTTCTCTCTTTCTCTCTCTCGCTCTCTCTCTCTCTCTCTCTCTCTCTTTCTCTCTCTCTCTCTCCACTACAAATGGTTTCTGGTCTTGCCGCAATGTCTCTCGCCAGAGGTCCCGGTCACGTGCCGATGTTCTCCAGTTTTGCATCCCAATTCTCTTCGCGTCTTGGTCAACGCTGTCAATGTAGGTTAGAGATTTTATAAAAATGTATGGCGAATTGACAGTCCCCGGTCAAAGCAAGCTCCATTCTCGAGGAAATGGTTGCATATCAAAACCCCGGTAAGATTTGATAAAAAAAACAATTTGTAAAAACTTCCCGCTTCTAAATTCCGTTGGAGGGAATTCTAGATTAATAAGGACGCTAAATTTGTTTTGTCAGTTCAGCTATTGTTTTCAAAAGCTTTCTGTTATAACTATAGGGAGACCAAACGCGCAGGTTTGACCGGGACAGTCCCAGTATCAGGCATGGTGTTCCGGCAAAATCGGATTTTGTCTCGGATTTTGTCTCGGATTTTCCAATTAAGTTTTATCATAGTGCTATAATAACAACTTTCCACAAATTACGTTTGTATTTAAAAAAAAATCGCCTGTGGCGCGTTTGTCCTCATTGCTGGAATCACAATTTCCGTCGCCATCATTTATGGAGTGTAAAGAATGCAAAGAGGTCAATTTTCGTTTGGAACCGTGTAGCTCTTGATTTAAATCTTTGCGCCGCACAATGTTTAAAAACTTTTGCCTGCGGCGCACATTTATTAATCTTTTATCCTTGTTTTTTGTCCAAAAGAAGATTTTTTTCTATAAAATTTTGTTGTTTCGTTGTTCCGATTCAGTCATCTTGTCCTGGATTGATAAAAAAAATATATTGTGTAAACTTTAATTAGACTTTTTTTGATGCTACTGAAGATCTAATTGAGGTCTCAAATTTTAGTTAAACCGAAATTCTCAAACTGTTCAGAATCCTTACAGAGAAAATTATAAAAAAAACAAGTTGGATTGTTTCAGTGCAAACAATATTCCTAGGTCATTTTAGATAATTTTTACACAAAATAAATATGGCACCCCAACTAAACCCTTCTTGTTCTTCATAAATACAATTTTTATCATCAGTCCCTAAAGCCCAATTGAGACTAACGATTGCTATCACTATTGCAATTGCGACAGCGATTACGATTGAAGCTTCTCGACCAATGAGATCAAAGCTTTCAACGATAGGGATATGAAAGCTTTGATCTCATTGGTCGAGGAAGCTCAATCGTTATCGTTATCGCAATCGCAATCGAAATCGCAATCGTAATCGTAATCGTAATCGTAATCGTAATCGTAATCGTAATCGTAATCGTAATCGTAATCGTAATCGTAGTCGTAATCGTAATCGTAATCGTAATCGTAATCGTAATCGTAATCGTAATCGTAATCGTAATCGTAATCGTAATCGTAATCGTAATCGTAATCGTAATCGTAATCGTAATCGTAATCGTAATCGTAATCGTAATCGTAATCGTAATCGTAATCGTAATCGTAATCGTAATCGTAATCGCAATCGTTAGTCTGAATTGGGCTTAAGAGTCCTCTAATTTAAGGGACTTGATAACTTTTACTCAATTTCTGCAAACGGGTTTAAAGAGAAAAAAAAATCAGAAATTTTTTTTTCTAAAACCTTCAGCAATTCGATCAGAACTTGCTACTTGGGATGATCATTTAAATTTTATACTCGGTCTTTCCTGTTTATTTTTTCTATGTAGCACGCACAGTTCACAGGATAACGAGACTAAAATTGCCTCTTGGCTTTAGTAGGGAATTCGCGGTTACTGTGGACATCTATACACCCGTTTCTTTCCTCTTCGTGTATTCTACAAAAACAACAAAAAAAAATACGTTTTTTTTGGCTTTGTGGTTTTCACACTATGAGTGGTCGTTTCTTTCTACTGAAATGAGACGAGAAGCACAATCGGAAATTATATTTCCGACACTTTTTTCCTGAGCTTGAGTTCGTCTTTGTGATGGAGTTTTTATGCCTTCATAAATTACTTCTTCAAAATATGTCCAATTTTAATCCTTGTACGGATATCGTCGTCTAACAATAACATGTACGTGCTCAGTATTTTTGTTATCCTTGCTAAACTAACTCTAGTCGAGTAGGATCTGAGGGGTGTCCTATTTTTTCCCTTGTGGAGCAGAATATTTGAAGATGTGGGCAGGAGATATCATTCGGAAGGACGAAAAATAGCATTTATTCGAGACTTGTCCAAAAGACACGCCACAAACAGTTTGTTCCGCTTCTGTAGTTTTGAATGGAAAAGGACATGTGGAGTTGGATGTAGCGCGACGAAAACGATCATGGCATGTCGATATTTTAGCTCCGGAATAGACTTTTTTTTTGACTCCTACCCTCCTCAGATCTCTCTCAGCAATAGAGGTGGAGGGATTTTTTTTTATTAAAATATTTACTTTCAGGATATGCGAATTCTTGCACGTATTTTAAGGTACTTGAGTCGAAATAGTATGTTTGGTGGTGGGTCTATTCACAATTTCAACATTCCTTTAAAATGAACCGTTTTATGTTTGTCTATGGTTTGATCTTCTCGTTTTGCTATAGTATAAAACTAGATATGAGAATGAACTGATGACAATAAAGTCCCTTTCGCTTCCCGTCCGACAACGACGTAGGTCGCCGGGATCATCATTTGCGTGGAATTCGATGAAATGGCGTGTGCCGTTTGCATATATGGCGACAGATACCGTCAGGATACTGCCAGCGGGCTAAAGGACAGGATATTCTTTATCCTACATTTCTTTTGAGAAGAATTGTGTTTGCATAACTTTTGCACATCGGGCGGGAAAGAGTCGACTTATGCCCATTCGAGGGATTTTGCATATAAACAGGCTGACCAAATATATGTTGTGTGTGTGGATGATGGTTTTCCGTTTATTTTTAACCCATTGTGGATGACAGGATATTGTAAATTTGTTTAGATGGAATTTATAATGGTCTTGCTCTGTGTACAGACTCGTTTTAGGGTTGTCAAGCAATTCTCTGGCTTTGGCGCTCTCTATTTTTTCCGAAGTGTTCTTTTTTTGGACCTTAAAATTTTTTATCTGTGAAAGGAAAAGGATTATTGACGAGTCAGCCACAAAGTTTCAACTTTTTGCTTAACTTTTAACCTTTAGACTACCGGCACTTTTTCATTAAAATCATCGGTTTTTGTTTTGTATATTTTTTTATATATTTGGAATCTACATATTATATGGAATCGCCGAGATTGTGCGTGGGGCCGTAGAAGGAAAGTATTCTATTCATGACCGAGATCAACTCGAAAAATGGGCAAATAGAAAATTTCTGATCAGTACGAAATCCATTTCAGGTAAAATTATGAGGATGACCGTGCATCTGTCTGCTTGTCTGTGTGTCTCTCTGTCCGTCTGTCGGTCTGTTGGTCTGTTGGTCTGTTGGTCTGTTGGTCTGTTGGTCTGTTGGTCTGTTGGTCTGTTGGTCTGTTGGTCTGTTGTTCTGTTGGTCTGTTGGTATGTTGGTCTGTTGGTCTGTTGGTCTGTTGGCCTATTGGTCTGTCGTTCTGTTGGTCTGTTGGTCTGTTCGTTGTATGTATCTTAAATAACTCGAGAACGCCTTGAGATAGCCACTTGAAATTTTTTGTAAATACGTTTTACAAAAACCTTAGTTTTCTATTAACTTTTGAAAAAGTAACGGTACATATTACGGGTGAGCCAGATTTCCATACCAGAAACACGCTCCTGCCGAGAAACTCCAATAGTAGGGTAAAGTATCCAGATCTGAGCCCCGGTACCAGTTCTGAGCACCCCTGTTAATTTTTCGGCTAAAACAAGAATTGTGCGCGATTGAGCCGATTAAACCACATTTCACAACGTGATGAAACCAATTATTCTTCGAATTCAATTCTCATTGCTATAAGTTACGAGGCATACTTAATTTAATACAGGGGGCTCAGAACTGGATTTTGGGATAATTTCCACATTTACACATAATTTCTTTTTTTTATCCAAATTGTGGAGGAATATGTATATGTTAATTTAATTTAAACATTCCATACTTTCGACCAGTAAGTATAAGTTTCTCAGAAAGTATACGAATGACAAAGAAAATATGGTATGAAGTGAAATAAAGCTTAAGGGTGCTCAGATCTGGGTATTTTACCCTATTACGGGTACCTCCCATACGATTTTTTGAAAAAAAAAAAAATCGAAATCAATGCGCTTTTGGGAAAAAACGAATATTAAAGGTTGGAGAATTTTCTATATTTTTTGCTTTAACAGGTTTTTTTTTGTATCTCTAACGGTTCTCAAGATATTTGAAGTTTTTGGAAAATCTCTTGAAAACTATGCACTTTTGTGAAAAAATGTATATAACCAAATTTATCATCATACTAATATATAAAAATGAGTTGGTATCTGTCTGTCTGTTCCTCTTTCACGCAAAAACGGCTGAACCGATTGACTTGAAATTTGGCATGAGTGCCTGTGGTAGTTCTGGTTCCAACATAGGCATACGAAAAAGTAGCGCGAGGAGTGGGGGGAGTAAGGGGAGGGGGTAAAGTGATTTCGAAACTTAGTTTTTCCGCTATGTTACTCTTTCGCGGGGAAACTACTGAACCGATTGGCCTGAAATTTGGCATAGATGTTCGTCAGGGGCCCAGCCCCAACATAGACCCATTATAAAGTTGCCCGAGAGGTGGGGGAGTATGGGGAGGGGGTAAAGTGATTTCGAAACTTAGTTTTTGCGCTATGTTACCCTTTCGCGGGGAAACTACCGAGCCGATTGGCCTGAAGTTTAGCTCCAACAGAGACCATAAAAAAAAATTGAAAAAACTTAACGCGGCAACGACTGGTATGCAAGCTAGTAGAAAATAAAATTTCATGCATTTTCTCCTTATACAGTAACAGTTTACACAGTAACAGTTCTCAAGATATTTGAAAAAATATTTTTTTTTTCATAAATTTTTCATGAAATTAAATATCACAGAGGAAAATAATTTTGTGTTGATCACAACTGATATTTATGTCATGTGACTCACCATCTTTTAAGAGACCAGTACCAGAAATGTAACGAGGTAACACTAGCGATAGAGAAGGGAGTCTTATATAGAATCCACTGAATAAAGACGCATTATTTTTACGTTCGAGTTTTAATTTAATTCTTTGTACTTAGCATTCCCCATTCCTAAAGTTTCGTCCAGGCACTTGACATTTATTAATAAATTTACCATCGTAAAATTTTTGTTTGCAATCATTTATCTTTTTTAAGAGATTTTTTCCTAATTGTCATGTTAACCATTAAAATCATTTCAATCAATGGCGCCACTTACTATTTCCATTCATATAAGTAGTATTCACTCAATTACAAAACTTTTAATGTTATATAAATTGATCCTTTTCTGTGTGATTGCCTGTTTCTTTTAATAGCTTAAGTGCAAAGTCATCACCAACCACACTAGAAATATCCCCAGATCGGTTCTCTTTGAGTACGAAAAGTCCTTGAGGATAACCACATTCACAAGTCCAAGTTGAATTTTATTGAAAGTTTTGTTTTGTTATCCCATCTACTATTCGTAGAAATCAGGCTGTAGCCCAGTTTCAATTTCATTAAGACAAAAGGACTCAAAATCAATTTGATGACTGATGTGGGAATACGCAATGATTTGTATTTTATGCTACGAATATATATGTTGTAATATTATTATATAAGTATCAAAAGTGTGTCTATTTATATTGGGATCCTTTTCTTAACATAACCAAAAGCTGGTGTTTATTCGTTCTGTCCTTTTTGTCCATATCGAGATATTCATCAGATCACAAACAATCGCTGATGGCTGACTGGATATGTGTGAAAATATCCTTGTATGGCACAATGTAAGTGGATATTTTTGAGATACCGACATAAATATACACAGTCTATAGAACAGATAGTAAGATATACATTTTATCGTAGCACATTGTTTACTTCTCTTTTGTGGATATTACTGTTCCGGGACGATATTATTGTTTGACTTAAGGGGATTCGACAAGGATTTTATAGGTGTTTATGGAGATGTTAAGGATATTGTTCTCTAAGGATACCGAGAGGTACCACATTACATTCGCGCACATAATATTAGTACCGACATATGTGTAGATTGTTTTATACAATATATTTATATGATGGTTGTAGAATTCTGTCATGTTGGTAAATTATTTAGATGTCTCCCCTCTACATTCATATACCTTATCGAATTTTAGGACAAGTGCCTATAGTAAATATATATCGGAGAGACAAAGGCCAAAGTATGTTATATTGATATAAATCTCCTAAGATACTTTACGAATCATGTTGTTTATTGCCTTTATTACTTGTTGATAATAATTTGTTGTCTTTGGCGGTGAAGTAAAATTACACACATCTATCTACTACTTGTACAACTTGCATCATCTTCATAGTTGTTGTCGTCATAGTCATATGGGATATCGTAATATACACTTTACTACCGTCTAAGTAATTGTCGTAACAGGCATCATCTCAGTCTCTGAGGCTGAATAAGACATAAAAGTCAAACATAAATATTGTTCTAAACATGATTTATGTCCCATGATAAACCAGAAAAAACTTTTTTACTACAAGGATGTTATGTTATGAGAAGAATGTTACACAATTGATAAGAGACGATTGCAATGTGGATCTATTGTAATGGTCTTGAAATAAATCTGTTTGTTTCTGGCAAATTTTGAGGAAATTTTTCAAAACTGATTTTCAAATACGATTAAATCGAAAGGATTTTGATGTTATTGTGTTAAGAGTTTTGTTTGAAATATGCTTTGATTTCATTAAAAAGGAGTTAATCTTATCAGACACTGACGATTTTTTTTGCTTCAATATAACTTTTTTAGATTGTTTCTTTCATAATATAATTCTTGAATGTGAAAAACATAATAGGTTATTCAAGTGCAATTAGACAAAGAATTTTTTCGCCAATCTATATATATAAAAATGGAAGTTTGTTGGTTGGTTTGAGATTACAAAACGCAAAAACTACTGGACCGATTTTTACGCGGTTTTTTGCAAAATGATCTGTGTTGCAAGGAGCAGGTTTTTAGCTATGTAGATTTTCAAAATTCGAAACGGAAGGTCCCGTAAGGATAACACAAATATCCTTTTTCCTATTTTTCCCCGGAAAAATTGCCATTATGGGGTTTTTGGGGTTGCTGATTACGAATCCGGTATTAGATTTGCAAAACTGACGCGGAAGTTCCTGAAAGGATAAATATCCTTTTTCCCGTTTTTCCTCGGAAAAATTGGCATTATAGGGTTTTCGAGGTCGCTGATCGCTAATCCGGTGTCAGATTTTTCAAATGCTAAACGGAAGGTCCTGTAAGGATAACGGAAATGTCCTTTTTCCAATTTTTCTCGCAAAAACAGTCTTTGGGAGGTTTTCAGGGTTGCTTATCACGAATCTGGAGTTGGAATTTCAAAATTAGAAACGGGAGGTCCTGTAAGGATAACATTTTTTCCCAAAACTTTTTAAGTTATTTATGTTTTTTTGGCATTCTAAAATTTATACAAAAAACTTTTAGCTGCCAACGAAGGGTCTGCTAGTAAATTTATAAAAAAAAAACAAAAAATATCAGTTGTGATAAAAGCAAAAGTTTCCTCTGCAATATTTAGTTTCAGAAAAAAATATCTAAAAAACAATATTTTTTTCAAATATCTCGATAATCGTTAAAGATAAACAGAATACGGCGCAGTTATTTAAAACAAGAGATACACAGTCCCAAGGAAAATTTAATTAAATTTTTGCGCTCTGCACGTTTTATAAATAAAAATAACAATAAATAGAGATAAGAGAGAAATTGTAAGTAAAAATAACAATAAGCGCCCAGCCTACATTTTTTCAGATAAAGCACATTTAATGGACAATTTTGATAAAATGTGCCGCAGGCGAAAAAATGTACTTTGGTGTAATAATTTTTCAAACACAAGAAAAAACGATCACTAAATATGAAAAACGCACTCTATTTCTCCAGCCGAAATAGAGTACGTTTTTCATAATGAGTGATCGTTTTTCTTGTATTTGAAAAATTATTACACGAATTTCGGGACAAAAATTTAGTTTCCGGTACGCCGGGATAACAAACTTAAGTCCGAGGCTATTCCAGCGATTCTGGGACGGGTAGCCACCTTATTTATGGGGAAAGACATCATGCAATGGGGTGTTTTTATAAGAACCAGTGAAATACAGCTGACGCCGCCAAAATTAGAAAGTTGGTCTACTCTCGCATCGCTCTGGCTTGATGGAGCTATTTTGCCTTTCCTTATAATTCGTATAAGGTCTATGGAAATCCAGTTATAAGTAGGTACTCAAATCGAGTTTTACTCCATCAAATCTTGTAAGCCTGCGTGGAAGCTGGTAAAGCAAGCTCTTATGACGGTGAGACAGCTTCCGTGCCAGAAACAGGCTCTTAATGGGGTTTCACGGCAAATATGCCTGACCTGTTGTGGGGAATCTGGATTTGAAAGCATCCACAAAAATAATAAAACATTTTGTTATATTTTTGAATGACATATAAGCGGAGAAATACCATTAGAACAATAAGTTATAGTTTGTTCAAAATCTAGGGGGGAGGCTTCCCTCTTGCCGCACCTGCGGACGCCCATGTGCCCAATATAATGTGGCCATCTGTTGATTAAGTTACGAGAACTGAAAAGCTTTTCTGTCGAGGACAAGAACTTTTGTGTTATCCTTTTTGCAATGAAATTTTCTAAGATTAAATTTTCTCTAATCCGAAATTTTTCTAATGGTTTATAAATAGGCAAGGCACTTAAATACTAACTCATTAGTAAAAATAAAACTTTGATTTTTTTTGTACTAACTACATTGCATTTATCTTACAGGTGTTCATTAAAGCGATTTCTCCAATTCATATTGGATAATCTCTTCAATCTTAATAGGGAAAAAATCTCATAATGAAAGTACTTGTAATTGAAAAAAATCTTCCAATAGAAATTCAATAATTTTTCCGGGGCTCGTTCTTAAAGGAACAAAATTCCTTCATGGAAATAGGTAAAAATCTCATAATCCTGTACATATTCACAACGCAATAGCCTAATATCCTTGTCTAGACGCGATTTATACTTTTAGTCCCTTATTTTCCACTTGGTATGACTGTTGTGGCGGCTTTTTTTCGCCTGAAGATCGAGAGGGCAGAGGAGTTAAATGTGAGGGACTAGGATGTGTTGGCATTTAAGACGAAATTGTGATGATATCACAAGAACTTGTTACGTCTCTTATCTAACAGATAGTCTATTACATTCCTTCATATGTGCCTTCATTTTTATCTGGGGATTTCCATATATTCGTAGTGTGATATTAAGGATGAAATTTTTTCTTTTTCGCCTTCTTTCTCAGCCTCATTCGCAAAAGAATGGAGAAAAAGGATTTTCCGAGATTCTTTTTTGGTTTTCTATTCACATACACACAATTGGAGTGTGTGGAGATTAGTATTTGTGGTATTTTTTCTTGTTGATTTTTTTCTCCTTTTTCACACATACACAAATTCCACGTAATCATCGTAGGAAAACGGATATAAATGGCAGGATATTGGGATTTTAGTAACTTGAATTATATCCATTTACCCTTAATGCATTAAATGTGAGTATCGCTACTTCAGTTCAGCATTGGTGCCGCTTTGTATAAGGGTTTGTACATAATTCCATGTTTGTCACATTTTCCCACACTTACTCACACTGACAAGGATTCAGAGAAAGGCAAGATCCCTTTTCCATATACAAAAATCCATAAAAATCATTTCCTACATATGCCGAAAATACGTAAAATTCTATTTATTCGCAGCATTTTGTCTACAAAAGAGAGATGGTACTTAAGCTTAAGTACATATTTATTTTAATACATCACTTGCAAAGTACTTGAAATTTATTTTTCCTTATTCCGACAATGAGGAGTAGCACAAATGATACTCATGCGAAAATGTTCTTTATGGGGGCAAAACTTGAAAGGATCCAGGATCCATTGGCCGTAACTGAACTTTATGTCGTATATCCTCTCCTTTGCATTTATGTGCAATTCTTTGAAGGTAATAAACTTACGTACTTAATGGGCAATATTTATTGCAAACTTCACTTAATGCTTTTTTTTCTTGATGAATGTGAAGAATGGATAAAATTTAAGGATCGATTCAATTGATTTTGCAATTTGGTACTTTGGTTGCCAAAAAGTTTCTTGACTTTTATCGTTTTAATGTGCCTGGGAAAAATCTTTCACTGTGTGAGAGATTAGACATAATGACTAATGAATATTGGTTGCCTTATGGGCATTTATCTATTAATCATTTCAACAACAATAACTTGAATTGTATTTATTTCCATTCAAAGATTCAAATGATTACAATTTGGATAAATTTGCTAACGAATCCTGGCTTTTAATTGTAGACACAGTTGTTGGAAGGAAATTAAATTATAAATGAATTCATTATCATTAATTTGTATATAGTTTGGAAGATATTTAGAATATGCTGTTTGTTACGTAAGATGCCAGATAAAATTTAATTGTTGATACTTTTCTCGTTGTCGATGATGAATTAATAAATTTATTATTTTGTAACATACTTACTATTTTGAACTTATCTTTGCATTCTTCAAATCAATACTAGATTTAAATATTTTTTCACAAAAAAAAAGAAGTTTTTGCGCTACACTTCACGTGTTTTTCCATAGGTCCGTACTCTGTATGAACGAAAAGGGCGTAAAAATCGACTTGAATTTTAGACAGATACCACATAGATTCAATGCTCTGACTAGACATTAATGACGTATTCGAATGACCTGCCCTTTTTGCTCGAAAAATGCGCCATCTAGATTTTGAACCGAATAGAAAATTTTGACAAATTTTTTCTTACAAAATTGGATTGAATAAAGTAGGCAGTTTTCGACTCCAGAATAGAGCATAGAATATAGAATATAGAATAGAATAGAGTTCTAGATTGAAAGTCTAGGGGCCGCTTAATGGGCTCTCTCCATTGCCAGGATATTTTAGTTGCGATAAAAATGTGTTACAAATAGAAAGAGACAGATAGCTGTAATTGTCAATGGGACAGACAGAATACGGGCACGAGTCTTTATAGAAAGTTTTATAGGATAAAATCATAGGAATTTAAACCGTATTCCATGTCCAAAACATTCAATTTGCATCTCCGAATCACATATCTGTATGTCCTCTAATATCTCAAATTTCCTACCTGTAAATATGGTTATTATTATTATTATAGTCTGTATACCAAAACATGTAATAAATATAAATACCTTCGTTGTTATTCATTGTATTGTAAGTTTTGAAACTGCATATGTCAAAATCAGACAGATTTTGACTACTTTTGTAGTTTATTTTATAGGAAGCGTACGTCAGTTCAAATACATCTACCAAAACGACACCTGGCGACGAACGCTTCCTATAAAATAAACTACAAAAGCGACATCTGGCGACGTACGCTTTTTTTTGTGCTCTCTCTTTCTTACCAAGCCTTTGTTATATAAGTGTGTCCCTACATTTTATCGCAACTAAAATATCCTGGCAATGGGGAGAGCCCTTAAAGAACCATGCAGGATTCGACGTTTTCGGCCTATGTTACACACGGCAACTTTAAGCGGCGACTTTTCTTAAGTATAGGCGAGAGAAGTGAGGGAAGCGGTGGCCCTTTGTGCAATGTTCGTACACCACTAGATTGATGACAGACGAAATACAATGTAAAGAATATCAATTGTGACAAAGACAAAACTTTCCTCTGCAATATTTAGTTCAGAAAAAATCTGTAAAAACAATTTTTTCAAATATCTTCAGAATCGACAAAGATGCATAAAAACCATTAGGAGAAAAAATATATGAAATTTTATTTCCTATAGATTTGGCTATATACATTTTCTCCTAAAAGTGCAGAGTTTTCGAGAGATTTCTAAAAAAATGATTTTTTTTCAAATAACTTCAGAACCGTTAGAGATAAAAAAAACAGTTGAAGCAAAAAATGCAGAAAATTTTATACTCTTTCAATTTTGTTAAATTCATTTTTTCACAAAAACACATAGTTTTCGAAAAATTTTCAAAAAACTATATTTTCTAAAAAAAAATGTATGGGAGGTACCCGTGATAGCTACCGTTACTTTTGCAAAAGTTAATACAAAACTACGATTTTTGTAAAACTCATTTACAAAAAAATTTAAGTCGCTAGGTCAACGCGTTCTAGCGTAAAACGGACCGGCAAACAGGTGTACGGACATCCTCATAATTTTGCCTAAAAAAGATTTCGTATACTGATCAGAAATTGTCTATATGCCCCTCTTCTATAGAAGAGAAAAGTAAAAATGTTGGTAGTCTCAGTTTAAAGAAATCAGAAACTTATATGCGCTGGTTCAGAATTCAGGTTGGTCGCAATTTAAAAAAAAATGCTTTAGACTTTGATTAATTTGAAAGAATGTTTTTCTTTCTAAAGTAAATTTTTTTAACAGTGTACGTACGTATAACATCTCAAAGTTTTGTGGTTTTAAGCAATCACAGCTTAAAGCTCCATGGAAGCTTTTTATCTTTGTATACTATGCGTTAATTGTAGGTGATTGATGTAAAGAAAAAAAAATCTTAATATTGTATATTTGCTTATGATGATGATATTTAAATTTCTGGGAAATTCTTAAATTTTCCTTTTTTTAACAAATTTGTTTGCAACCGTAAAATATATAAAAATGAGCGAAGGTTGACTAAAGATTTAATTCCACATCAGGATAATTATCCCTTTAGAAAAATTTCTGGGGTGGTTAAGCGAACGTATGTTGGAATGGACAGATAAACAATACGAATTTATGGAATGGTGATTTTTTATGCTCGATTTAATAAAAATTCATACTTCAGTGTCTGGGAATTTCAAGTGCAACAGGTAAGACAAATAACGGAAGTTTATACCCTTGCTTAAATTAATAAAGTGTACGATATTGAAAGAAATCATTATTAAACTTCTTTATCGTAAAAAATCTTTTCGTACATCGTTCCATGCCATTAAAGAATTGAAGAAAATCCTTGTTTCTTACGGTGGATATCTTAGAAAGACGAGACAAATTTCGAATGTGCATATGAATTTTATGTCCCATTAAATGTTTCCTGCTTGGGATAGGTCGGAAAAGGATTCAGATAAGAGAAAATTTTCCTGTTCACATACCTGACGTACACAGCGGATATAGCGTATCGAACAAAAGGCCATATCTTCCAGTTGACTGGTAGATTTCGTATATTGAAAGTGAATGCTCTGTTTATGGATAAGATTGAGATATCGAAAATGATATTTTATGTGGAGCATTTTTGTTCCATGATAGGGAATCTATTTTTTTCCGTATGTCAATACATATATAAGAAATATAAAATTTTACTATAGATAGTTGATCAAGTGAAAGGAATTTTCCTGCTTATATAGTGAAGGAATTGTTTAGTAAAACGTGAATTTTTCTATTGAATTTTTCAGGGCCTCCTTCTGAAGAGAATGCTGATGGTATCGTGCACGATGTCGGACGGAATAATGGGAATGTCTCAACGGGTACGCAAGCGACATCAGGTAGTAAAGCCGTTGGTAATCTGGACAAAGGATTACGTGCGACAATCGAGGGTGGTGACCAGCAAAATAGCAACAACAACAACAACAGCAGTGCGACTAATCATGTTATTAGTGGTACTGGCGGTGGTAATTCAAGTGGTTCCGGTGGTGGTGGTGGTGGCAATGGAAATGTTACCGTTCAGCATCATCATCAACACCAGCAAACAACCCCCCATCATCAGACTATTCAGCATCAGCAGCATAGCAACATAATTCTTGTCCGTGGCGCTAGAACAGAGAATGGCCAAATAATTCTTCAGAATAGTCATGAATTGTTGAGTTTGCTTAATGATGACGATAATAAGCCAATAATTTTCCAACATCAAAGGATCAAGACAGCGACAACAACGAAATCCCACACGGATGGCTCATCCGCGGGGAGTACCATACTTTTACAGACTCCGATAAAAAGTGGCCATCATCAGTTGGAGGCTGGTACGGTACTACTCCAATCGGCCAATATAAAAAAGAGCATCCTGCCGGAAGGATCAATAATATTACAACAAAGACTTAGTAAGAATGCCAGTATTGATGGCACCCTTGGCGGTGGTACTAGCACAGGTACGAATACCACATCCGCCGGTGGAGGTCCTTTTCTTCTGCAGACACTGAAGCGTTTAGATAAATCTCAGTCGATTCTGGTATTCCGTAATCCGAACAATGCAACGGCACACGCTGTCGTTGGCACAGCATCAGCGAGTGTGACCTCTGCAGGAGTCTCAGCATCCTCCGTGGCAGTCGCAACTGGCACTTCATCATCATCGTCGTTGTTGTCTACGTCATCGGGATCATCGTCGTCAGGAACATTGGCCGCCACTTTGTCTATCTCGACGCAAGCAAGTTTGGGTGGCCATGGCGGAAGTGGCGGCACGAAAAGTGGCGGATTCGCTAACAGGATAGCAAAATCTAATAATATCAACAGTGGTGGTGGTGGTGGCAATGGAAACAACAACAACAATCATAATAATGGTAATCATAGCAACAATAGTGGCAATCATGGAGCTATCAGTGGCGGCGGAAGCCTGGATGATGTCGAGGATAAACCAGAGCCGGCCATACAGCAGAAGCAGATGAATGTACCACTTGGGAGCGGTAAGTAGTTTGTTGTTCCAATGTAAATTTCTTTATCACTATATATTGTATATGTATGTGAAATAGCTACAAACATACATTTTATCGATGGGGGAATAAAACAAATGTTATTTACATTCATCTACATTCGCAATTACATCATAGTTGATCATACGAAAGGAATATCTATGTTGAAATAGATGAAATCTCCACGTTATATTCCTATTCAATATCTAAATTCTCTACGGTGGTTTTCGTCCTTACTGCTGTCGGTATATAAAATACCTATTGATATAAAACTATATTTTTGTATATCGGTTGATGTGCTTCTGAGTCACATATTTTCATTTTATACCATAAGGACATCGTTATACTGTGTAATAATCCAGGACTATAACAAAATATGACATCCTTGGAGGATTCAAAATGTTCTCATAAATTTCACACCGTAGTTATTGTTTGTTACTATGAACGATTTATATAGAAATACTAGTAAATATTGCTCAAATTCACCATTATTGAAGAGGACAGAACCGAAACGAAGCAAGTCTATTTTGATACGTTTATACATTATTCGCTTGTAGCTTTCCTAATAGCGATATGATATTTTCTATAATACCACGGGGCTCTATTACTACAATGTTGAATGGCACAATCGCCACCGTATGTAGAACGAATTTAGTATAATAATAATAATAATAGTAGTGTATATTTAGATAAAGTGAATAAGCTTATATGTTACTAATATGTTAGCTTATATGTGGACAATTCGATGATGGGGTGAAGGGGTGGTATTTTGTATGTTGTGGAGGCCTGAGTCTCGGCCTAAACGTTTTGACATCGTTTGTTGATTTTATGTGAATGGATGACTGGTAGTTTGACATATTTAGAAATTATGGACAGAAATGTTAAATACGGGTTACTACTACTCTAGCGAGTTCTTTATAATTAGATCATTTTTTGGGGTCAGGTATAAACTTTTTGACGAAGTCTTATATTTTCTTTCCTTTGCTATAGAGGGAACGTATTGTATTCATGACGGAGACCGACTCGAAAACGGGGGCAGATAGAAAATTTCTGATCCGTACGAAATCTATTTCAGGCAAAATTATGACGATGGCCGTGCATCTGTCTGCTTGTCTGTCTGTCGGTCATTCGGTCTGCTGGTCTGTTGGTCTGTTGGTCTGTTGGTCTATTGGTCTGTTGGTCTGTTGGTCTGTTGGTCTGTTGGTCTGTTGGTCTGTTGGTCTGTTGGTCTGTGGGTCTGTCGGTCTGTCGGTCTGTCCGTCCGTCCGTCTGTCTGTCTGTCTGTCTGTCTGTCTGTCTGTCTGTCTGTCCGTTGTACGAATCTTAAATAATTCGAGAACTCGTTGAGCTAGCGATTTCATTTTTTTTGTAAGTCTTACGAAAAACGTAGTTTTCTATCAACTTTTAGAGAAGTAACGGTAGCTACAATGGGTCCTCCATATAATTTAAAAAAAATACAGTTTTTTGAAAAAAAATTTCGGAACTTGCGGTTTTGGGAAAAAGTATAACAAAATTTAAAGGATATGAAATTTTCAACATTTTTTGCTTCAAAGGGTTTTTGTATCTCTAACGGTTCTGAAGACATAACGGTTCTGAAGAAAAAAAATCTGGTTTTTGAAAATCTCTCCCCAAATAGAATCGCAAATTACGGGGACATGAGGTTTGTTCTTTGCGGCTTAAAAATTCATTAATTTACGCAATCGGGGCTAAAGATTTAGACATTTAATTCACGTTTGCGTGTAAAAAGCGTAAGAAGTGAAGAGAACGACGCGGAAAATTCTATTTTCTTTGAATTTATAGTTTCTGAGAAATTTTTGAAAAAAACTTGTTTTTTTGTAATATTTTGAGAACTGTTAGAGATACGGAAAAATCATTAAACTAGAAAATGTAGAAAATTTTCCATACTTTAAATTTTCTTATAAACATTTTTTCCCAAATTCGCATGATTTTCGGGAAATTTTTCCACAACTGGTCCGATTTTGATGCGGTTTGCTGCTTAGACCTCTTATCAGGTTATAGACTATGTATTATTTTGCTACAGTCCCCCGTTTTTCCCCCACAATCGTTTATTCCCACCACAAACCTGCTTTTAAGTTATTTAACAGAATAATACATAAACCACTGGACCGAATTAGCTGAAAATTTACACAGGAGTACTATACACTTCAAAATTATTGATTAGCTTTGCGGTTGACAAATATTCTTCTCCTCTCTGACCCTCTCTTCTGCTATCTCCTAAAGTACCGAATGTATTTTGATGCGGTTTTCACTATTGGACAGATCGTTAATCAGAAAAAAAATTCCCAACTAAATCCAATTCCACCCCTTTACTGTAAAACCCCTCTCCTGCTATTTGCTAATCTACTGAATGGGTTCCCCTACAAGTTTTTAATTACCGATGTCCTCCCTCAAGGAAAAATGTCGCTGACTAAAATTTACTTGCTCCCCAGTCTTAAAATCACTCCCCTGCAATCTCCTGCGATTCTAGAGGAATTTCGATCCGGTTGTCATCATTAGCGAGGTCAGCTCCGGAGGAAATTTTTGGCCCACCGAAATCTACTCCCTCCCCACCCCTTGAACCACTTTCCTACTATCTCCTAAATTACTGAATGCATTTTGATCCGGTTTTCTTAAAAAAAAACAGATCCGAGTCCGAAGGCTGAGTAGTCAGTAGTTACAGAGGCAAGAATGCCCCGCGGACCGGTATAGCAGAGAAAACTACTATAGCAAGAAAACTAGTAAAAAAACCGGAAATAAAATTCCTATATAGCAGAGGAAAGTAAAAAAAACCGCAAATAAAATCCGTTCCGGTTACGGTTTTTTATTTTTCTGAAAATACGGTTCGCTCGTGGTTTCGGTGTTCCTAAAAAAATGTGGTTTTTAGTCGGTTTTCACTCCTAGTTCCGGTTAGGTTCGAAGCTCTGATAGAAATACGAACGGTTACCTAAATCTAAGGCTGCAAACAAAGTAAATGCGATGAACTATGCGATGCGATGTCCGATGCGGTTGTAACCAACGGGTGCACATAGTGTGGAATCCGATGTAAACGATATTTGACAGCTGCAAACTTAATGAGATTTCATTTAATATAACTTAAGGGGGCCATTTAAATCATTTCTAACCAAAAGTATCCCCAGATGACTAAAAAACCCACATTTGGTAACACTTCAGAAACAAATTTCATAACAATTTTGCGATTTGACAACATGTCTCAAAATCACAAGAACTTCAATTATTTTAAACAAAACTTCTTTTTATTCACTCTGCCACCTTATTATTACTAATTTAACTAAAAACGGAATGTAAGGTGCGATACAAATTGACATTAATTTCTGAACTGTGAAAAGGTAAACGACGTATACGACGAAATGCTTTTGATTCTATCGCGTCGTTTACATCGTACAGCATCGTGTATCGCATCGTCGCCATTATGGGTGCTTCCATTTAGTTCAATGGTTTCCTTAGCATCGTGCATCGTGCATCGCATTTACTTTGTTTGCAACCTAACGAGTTTTTACGAAAGCCACAAATTAAACATTTGAGGACGATTAAGTTTTGGTTAAAATTTAACATCTCATGCAAGGATTATCGGGTTTAACGCAGTGATGAGTTGATGGACTGACTGAAAATGCTTCTTTTTATTAATGTGCTTTGCTAACAAATGCGTTAACGCCAACATGACTTGTTGACTTTGATTTTTTAATATGATGTTGCGAGATCGTTCCATATGTTTTAGAAATCATACGTACAAAAGTATAAAAGTTTATAACAAACGACTTAAATATCCACTCGTCACTCTATGCTGAGCTGCCTGCATGCTTTATGATTTTTTCTATCCCGTGTGATAAGTCAAAGATCAACTTGACTGCCTTCTTTATGCCTACTCGTACTTAATGCTCATTTTTTGTATAAGACAAGAGTAAACCCTACAGGCAGTTCTTCCCAGTTATTTTTTTTTTTGCCAAGTATGTGAAAAGCCTATACATTTTGCAGTACATATTTATGCATATGTTGAGTAGAAAGTGATATGCGTTCGTATCATGATGTATCTCTCTGCCATTAATGCTGTTGAAGGTATTACTTTTTTTTTCAACGGTGGATTTTTGAAACAAAGTTTCTTTTCTGTTTCTTGTTTTCCTTGGTGTGTCAAAGCACAGTACTGTCAAGGACAATCATAAATCACCGGGGAAAAAAAGAATTTCATACTCTTGACGTCCTGCTTCGAAGAAATCTCCATATATTATTTTATGCGAAGATGGGTTTTAAGTTGAGTTACTTTTATTTCCTTTTGAATTTCATATGGAAACATTCAAATAGGTCGTTAAGTATTTTACATATTAAAAAGTCATAAAGTCTAACACGGAAGATGGTGACACGACAACCCGCTAATCATGCAAATAGTCCTTTAACTTGGAATAAGTTCTAATCCTCTTATAATAGGCCTCAATGGAAAATTGTTCAAGTGGTTTTTCTTTTGTTGATTCGCCAAAGTATACGCGAATGCGTCGCACCGATTTCCCTCCGATCATATACAGACATTTTTTCATGATTTTCCTTATTTCGTATTTAATTCGAGACGATTATTATGTTTTTCTATTCAAATGAAAAGAAATTAGCCTGATGGGTGTATTGTAGGATGTGAACACTGCGAGGTTTTGGGACGAACTAAGTAAGTGCTTAAATTTTCTTCTTTTTTTTATCAAATTACTGAAAAGGTACGTGGCAGCAATTTTCTTTTAGAAAAACGGGACGTATCAGAGTGACGTGTAATAAAGTTACTGGAAACAGCGATAAGACAAACCTCATTGAAAGCGGTTGTTTCTTCTTGTGCAATTTAATGAAGTGTAAAAATTTCTACGGAATGCTATTAGTCGAATGGAAAATGAGTTTTTCCAGCGGTTTTTTTTCTTTTCTTCATTTTGAATTGGCTCGTCTACTTTTCACGCTTATCAAATGAAATTTAAATTTTCCTTTTTAAGGTGCTTCGTTGTGGAAAAAATTCACGCCACTTGCAAATTGCTAGGAATTTGTTTTAATGGTGTAATCAAATATTTTTTGTTGGATTTGAAAGTTTGGTTTTTTGAAATTTATGAAAACTTCTAACCGTTGCGGTTTGCATTTTTGCAACATGTTTAATGAGATTTAAGAAATTTATTGTATCTATATCTGATGTGAACAGCACATGACTTTCTTCTGCAATATCTAAAGTTTCGGAAAAATATCTAAAAACTACACTCAGAAAAATGTCCAGGTCAACTTTTTGTCAGGTTAACTCTGACCATACAGAGGTTTCTGTAAGCCAACTAGCGGTCAGAGTTAACCTATCTAAGGTCAACTCGTGCAGCTCCCAATGCCCTACTTCACCTGCTGGTGGCTTATTTTCAGAATTTCTCCGACCACAGGTCAACTCAGTTTTACTTGCCCACATGCAGGCGAACGCGCGCCTGCCCGAGGCCAATTACGCCGTATGTAGGTCGTCGAGTTAGCCTCAATTTTTCTGAGTGTAGTATTTTCTTCAAATATGTCAAGAACCGTTAGATATACATAACTACACGGAAAAAAAATCCGTATAGGAAACGTTCCTATAAAATATGGGAAAGCGATTATAGGACTCGCGACACCATTTTGTAGCAAATGCTTCCATAAATATTGCAACTAGTCCTAGTTTTCGTGGAATCATTACCATATATATAGGAAGGGGGAAAGAGAAGTTCGATTTTTCCCGTGTACCGATTGTAACGTATCGAACCAATCGTCGGAAATACACACGAACTACACTAGGGTGTTTGGTATGACAAAAGATTTTGATTTCCGCTTGTCCGCCCGTCTGTCTGTCCGTCTGTCTGTCCGTCTGTCTGTCCGTCTGTCTGTCCGTCTGTCTGTCCGTCTGTCTGTCCGTCTGTCTGTCCGTCTGTCTGTCCGTCTGTCTGTCCGTCTGTCTGTCCGTCTGTCTGTCCGTCTGTCTGTCCGTCTGTCTGTCCGTCTGTCTGTCCGTCTGTCTGTCCGTCTGTCTGTCCGTCTGTCTGTCCGTCTGTCTGTCCGTCTGTCTGTCCGTCTGTCTGTCCGTCTGTCTGTCCGTCTGTCTGTCCGTCTGTCTGTCCGTCTGTCTGTCCGTCTGTCTGTCCGTCTGTCTGTCCGTCTGTCTGTCCGTCTGTCTGTCCGTCTGTCTGTCCGTCTGTCTGCCCGTCTGTCTGTCCGTCTGTCTGTCCGTCCGTCTGTCTGTCCGTCTGTCTGTCCGTCTGTCTGTCCGTCTGTCTGTCCGTCTGTCTGTCCGTCTGTCCGTCTGTCTGTCCGTCTGTCTGTCCGTCTGTCCGTCTGTCCGTCTGTCCGTCTGTCCGTCTGTCTGTCCGTCTGTCTGTCCGTCTGTCTGTCCGTCTGTCTGTCCGTCTGTCTGTCCGTCTGTCTGTCCGTCTGTCTGTCCGTCTGTCTGTCCGTCTGTCTGTCCGTCTGTCTGTCCGTCTGTCTGTCCGTCTGTCTGTCCGTCTGTCTGTCCGTCTGTCTGTCCGTCTGTCTGTCCGTCTGTCTGTCCGTCTGTCTGTCCGTCTGTCAGTCTGTCAGTCTGTCCGTCTGTCCGTCTGTCCGTCTGTCCGTCTGTCCGTCTGTCCGTCTGTCCGTCTGTCCGTCTGTCCGTCTGTCCGTCTGTCCGTCTGTCCGTCTGTCCGTCTGTCCGTCTGTCCGTCTGTCCGTCTGTCCGTCTGTCCGTCTATCCGTCTGTCCGTCTGTCAGTCTGTCCGTCTGTCCGTCTATCCGTCTGTCTGTCCGTCCGTCTGTTAGTGAACACCATTACTTTCGAAAGGATAAAGATTAATAGATTTGCTTTTCTCATAAATGGCAAGGCTAAGTTCCTGAAGGGGAAAACTCGGATCTTTCCTTCCCCCTTTCCCCATACAAACGAAACTTTTTTTTACAATTTTCTCGAAAACGGTCAGTCGTATTGAAAAATGTATTAAGGCAAAATGTTTTTAAAAGATGATTTTACATAACTTATCTACATATCAAAATGTAGGTGGACCACCCCTTCCCTTCTTCCTCATACAAATTGAATACTTCTTTTCTATTTTTTCGAAAACGGTGCATATCTAGTATCGCAAAAAAATATAGCGCCCAAATGTGTTTAAAATATGACTTTACATAATCGTTCCATACATCAAAATCCAATCGGACCAATGGATTGTTTTTCACAAAATTTTTGTCTGCCCTCATGTAAAGTGTTTGACGATTGGCCCCTGGCAATTGTAGCTTTTCTTGTGTTTCTGTGTTAAATTCCCAGTTTCAGTCTCACTGAAGTTTTCAGTACCCATCACTATGGTTTCCAAAACAATGTGAATTCATACTAAAAAGAAAAACGAAAAACTTCCAAAATTTTAGGATAAATTATCTATTTTTAGGGAATCATCACTAAAAAGCCCACATATTTTACAATATTAAAAAGCTCACATATTTTACAATTCTTTGAAGGATTTTTTTCCGTGTATTTTTGTACAAAAAATTTATTTCAATATAATATACACTATTTTTCATTGGCTGAGGTTTAATTATGTTAGAACGACAAAATTTCATGGAAAAGCAATATGTTTTAAATACTTTAAATATCTCTATTTCTCTGAAAACTACTCATTTGCAGACATAAAAATAAAATACAGTGGAATGAAGTGCCAAAAATTAATTCGGAAAATGGTCTTATAAATAGTTATTTGAAAGGACAGGTCGATAAAAATCTAAGGCAAAATTATGAGAGTGTCATAATTTTTCAATTATGTATACTAAACTGATAAGATGGTGAAATTGCAGCCAAAAAGTACCAAAAGTCATGTTCTTATGAACTAGTAGCCAAAAATTTCTCAACGTTGGGGATTAGTAGCAAATGTCAGCGAAATTTTATTTGAAATATCAGCAATAGTGCGAAGTCTATTGATTCGATATCTGCCTTTAAGGGGTGGGAGTTCTTCTATAAGGATGTCGTTTTCAATATACAAGATATGTGGATAGTGTATCAAGATTTTCAACGTCGAACGAGGCAAATGTATTGAATTTTGTGGAATAGATAAATGGATTTTGTTAGCCATGCATATGTGTTATGCCCCCGCCACCGCATCGTTTCAATATTATTGTTGAGGTATACCGGGTGAACATTGAGTACAGGATATAGACGATGTAAGACATATAAACTCAACAATGATGACATAGGTTTGCTGAATTGTCCTCAAGAACATCTTCAGATGACGATAAATGATGTCTTCAAATGTCGACCGTGTGCAATTGCAAGGATGTCTCTTGGAGCCATCGAATCAAATACCAGTTGGAAAAAAAACCCATCCGATGAGACCAAAGTGAGGAAAATTCATTGAAAGAATTGTAAATGTCTCAAAAGGACCCGAAAACTCGACAAAGCAGCACAGTCGACGGTTTGCTTGGAAGAGGCCTTCGATGATATCCTTAAGGAAGTGTCGTCTCACTTGAAAGGCAATATCCGCTCTCTAGTGAAATATGGATAGACGAAGATTTCCCGTCTGTATTTTGGACATTTTTCAAGTGATAAAACTTGATGTGCAATATAGAAAATGAAAATGTAAATGATTATGATTTTATGCTGATTTGATGTTTAGTATATAGAGTTGACAATCGTTTTGTAACCACTTGAAACATCTTACAGAAAATTGGAGAAAATCAACAAGAATTTGTTTCAAAGCGTTAAATGATTTTTTTGAAATCTAAGAAGATTGCTGGTTTACTTAAAGCTTATTAACCCTTTCAGAACCATTGGTAGATTTTACAATCAGATTAAAAATAAAATACTGTAATTTTAGGTGTTTGAAACTTAAGGCGGGAATAAATTTACTAATTTAGTTCTAGATATATTATTAAGTTGCCTAATCAGTCCAAAAACAATTGTACCTCGTTTATTTTTCAGAAAAAAGTGAGATTTTTGAAAGCTTGTATGACGAAAACCGAAATAATTCAGTTTTGAAGGGGTTGAAATATGCCGCCCCTCAAATGATGAAAATTCTGTAACTCGGAGATGAAAAGGCCTTTGACGAAAACTGAAAAAGTCTACGGTTGTTTGGTAATATACTAGATGAAGGGTTCTGTATATGTTTTAGGCATTAAAAATTTTATTCAAATTCACTTGCCAGATCAAAAGATAGCAGGAAAGCAAATTTGCAGGCAAAATGTGAGTTTGAGAGTCAATGTGAGTTTGAGTATATTAGGAGAGATCGAATCTTTGTTCTGTAAAAGGTTCAGGAGATGGCAGGGGAGGGGGTATTCACAAGGAAGGGGTTAGGTTGACAAAATTTTAAATTTCGAATTTTGAGATGCCAGTACAACGTACCTAAATTCGACGTGTAGTGACGTATAGGCACCGTATCTTTCTTGTCTCAACTAAGTATGTTTATACTTATTATTTGGGACACCTCGACGTTTTATTATACGTTCAGTAGAGAGGAGAATGTAAGCGGTGGCCAGGTATATATGTATATATTGGAAGAACCTGTTAAGATAATCGTTCTTTTCGACAGAAAATTTCTGAAAAAGAGTGTTTTTTAGTGGTCAATTATGGTTCAACCACAATGAAGGGCAAGCGGCAGCGGCAGCGGCGACAGCGGGCGGCATGGCGCCGCCACACATACCGCCGAGCCAGCTACAATAATAGCGGCACCGTCGGCATATGCTTCTGTCTTGCGAAATCAAAACGTCAAAACATCTGCATAGAATGTGGCGCCAAATGTGGTGGTTGTCACAAAACAACGAAGAAAAATCGTCATAGAATGTGGCGCCGAATGTGGTGGTTTTCATAAAACATTTTGGGCGGCGGCGGCAAGTTTGACTTTGTTTCAAACTCGGTGGCGACGGAAAAAGTGCGCTGCCGTTTACCGCTGTATTGTAGCAGCTCTCGTTGCGCTACGTTAGTGCAAAAAAATGCCGCCCGCCGGTGCCGCTTGCCGCCTTCACTGTGGTTGAACCATAATGGAGATGTCACATTCGTGATCAGCTGCTGCAGCTGCCTGATCCCGACATCAGGTCGCGCAGCTGCAGGAACTGATTCGATCAGTTGACGTGGCACACTGGACTAGGATCAGCTGACCTCAAACGTCAAAATGTCGGACTCGGAGGAAGAACTTCTCCTTATTTCTCTGCTAAAAAACGCAGCAGTGTAAAACGAAAAAAATATTGAAAATTATCATTTTATTTTATTTAATCTAACAAAAATGACATTAGAAACTACCCGACATGTTCCTGATATCAGCTACAAGTGGGTCAGTTGACATATCGCTAACGGTTCTCAACATATTTCAAAAAAACTTCAGTTTTTTGAAAATTTCTCAGAAACTATACAGTTTTGAGAAAAGTGCATATAAGCAAATTTCAGGGAAATAAAATTTCCTGCATTATTTTTTCTTGAGCAGTTTTTACGTGTCTTTAATAATTACATATTTTTTTACATATTTTTCCGAGACTAGATTTTGCAGAAGAAAGTTTTGTGTTGATCACAAAACTTTCTTCTGCAAAACTTTCTTTGTGTTGATTGGGTGTCTAAGAAGTTGTGAATTTAATACTACATGACACATATTTGAAAAATTATCACAGATTTTTAAATACAAACGAAAATAGCTTTACAAGAACCATCAATTGAATGAAATGTAAATCGAATTTTTCGTGAAAGAATTTCCGAAACATCTGAAATTATTGACTGAACATAAGACGAAAATCTGCAGAATAAATACGATAAAACGGAATGGGTTTAGATATTCAAATATAGTTGAATGTAAGATAAACGGAGAAACTCGGCAATATATCAGAAATGGTAACTGATTGAGAAAATCTCGAAATCAATACAATTGGCAAACTTTGATCCCATGAGGATTTCAACCCTTTTGGCTCTTTGTATTCGAACATTTAGATGCTGTTAGGTATTAAAAGGGATATCAACAAGTGGCTCCTGTCATATGACGTAAAGGTTTCCTTGTTGATGGGACGTTAGCAAATGTCAATCTCGGAATTCGATTCGAATTGAGAAACTGTACAATATGTAAATGTCAATAACCGTGTCACAATCATACCGGATTAAGATTTGGGAAACTTGATTATGACAATAAAATTTTTAAGAGATAAAAAGAGGGAATCATAAATTGTTTTTTAGAATGATGAAAAATACAATATAAAAACTTAAATGAAATGAATTTAAGATTTATATTTCACAAGCTATATCCTGTGTCATAACTAACCTACTGCCACATATCTTCATTTCAGATGAGTTTTCTTTTTCTATTCATAAGTACTGAATGCAAAATCTCTTTGATAGTGGGTGGAAATGTCTATGTTTGTATTTGGTTTAATTTGTTTTGGGAATGGGGAGAATAGTTTTAATGGTGAAAATGTTTAAAACGCTTTTTGCGTTCTTCACTTAACCAAATCGGGAGCAACTACGCGTCGCTTCATTTACCCGGCAAGCCACTTCCTTGTCACCCCATTTAGTATTTCTAGTTTTTTTTCCCCTCAGAGGAAAAATAAAATTTTCATTCTCGACTTTGTCTGGCAAACAGTTTTCCAGTTCGATGTATTCTTTGCAACGATGGTGGTGAGTGTGATGACGGTGGTGGCTTGGTGAGTGAATAAATGAATTCAAAGGATATTTTCCATTTTCTCGTGGTATCCTTTACGCTTGTTGAGTGAAGTCGTTCAGAGACAAGAAGTGTGTATGGAGAAAACCAGCTCAAATAAAAATTAATAACAAAAAAAAAGAACGAAAAACTCTTTAGAGAGACTTTCCATTTTCCGACTATATGAAAAAGTCCAGTAGGAGGGAAGATGAAATGATGACAGGCATCGTCCTCGAAGGATACTCGCAAATATATCCATAGAAACTATACGAGAGGGTGATAATGTGATGATGATGTTGATGAGGAGTCGTTGCTTGTGGTTGCAATTGCTGTTTTTATTAAAGACTCGTGCTTTCGAGGCTGAGAATCCTTCCGGTTTTTTTTTTTTGTCGATTTTAAGTTTGTTTATGTGAACGCTTGGATCAACCTTGTCAAGGACGACGAGACAAGTGGCTTGCTTGAGTCCACGGAAAAATCAAACTTTTTAATGCTAGAAAACGAGCATAAGTTAAGTGGGCTGCTTGATTTATCACGTTTAACTACTTAAATCTTGCCCAGTTTGATATCATTGATGATAAAATGGGTAATTGTGGGAAAAGTTGACATAGAGACAGACTACTTGACAGAATATTTTCTTTAGATACTCTTCGTTAGAGATAATAGATTTCTTCATTTCTAGAATTTTACGGGTTTGATTTGTTAGATTGATGCAAGTAGATACGCGATGAATTTTAAAAATATGATTTTTTTTTTAGAAATTCTTAGAACTCATATGCTGCAGGCTGCAGGTGAATTTTATTTAGTAAACACAACAAAAGCTATAATTGCCAATCTGGCAATCATTGGAGACCCGTATGGTGATATTCGTATCAAAATTCGAACAGTTATACCAAAATTCCACTTTGAAGTCAAACTTTCCAATAAGATTTTTTAAAATTTATTCCAATCGGATTTTTATGTATGGGACTTTTATGTAGAGTCATATCCTAAATAACTTTTGTTCTTGGACTTTTTTGATAAGATGCACCGTTTTTGAGATATTCACAAAAAACGATTTCGTTCGAATGGGGGGTACCCCCCCTAATGGTAAATTTTTGCCCATTAACGAACTTAGCCTTGCATTTTACGAAAAACGAATCTGCGTAAAATTTCAAGTCTCTAGCTCAATCCGTGCGCCCGCAATCCGCGCCACAGACAGACAGACTGACAGACGGACAGACAGATAGACGGACAGACGGACAGACAGACAGACGGACGGACATGCAGAAATCAAATATTTTTTTCATTCTAAACACACTGGTGTTATTCATTTTTTTGTGCGATGACGGGATCTTGGCGTTACAAACGGTAAGGCAAAGTTAATATACCCTTTGGTCTCACCATACGGGTATAAAAATGCCATTTAACTTAAAAGTGTTAGAATACAATGCGCCACAGGAAAAAGTTTTTACAGACGTAGGTCAAATATTGTATTAAATTCCCTTTAAATTGAAATTTACAGGGTTCCCATGAAACGATAATTAAGAAAATTTGAAAATAAGAAAAGCCGCAATCGCCAGGGGTCAATCGTCAAATATTCTATATGATGACGGACAAAATGTTTATTTAAAAAAAAATCCATTTGTATATGAGAGCGGGAACCGAGTGGTCCGATTAGATTTTGATGTATAGAACAGTTATGTAAAATTATATTCTAAACACATTTCGACAAATTTCGATACCATGCAAAAAAAAGTTTTCAATTTTTATTGTGAAGGGGAAAGAGTGGTCCAACTGGATTT
This sequence comes from Chrysopilus asiliformis, assembly GCA_964034945.1. Classification (NCBI taxonomy): domain Eukaryota; kingdom Metazoa; phylum Arthropoda; class Insecta; order Diptera; family Rhagionidae; genus Chrysopilus; species Chrysopilus asiliformis. Next base: position 85,230,606 of record OZ035961.1, on the reverse strand, counting down.
TGATGTATGGATGATTTATGTAAAACGGACAGACAGATAGACGGACAGACGGACAGACAGACAGACGGACGGACATGCAGAAATCAAATATTTTTTTCATTCTAAACACACTGGTGTTATTCATTTTTTTGTGCGATGACGGGATCTTGGCGTTACAAACGGTAAGGCAAAGTTAATATACCCTTTGGTCTCACCATACGGGTATAAAAATGCCATTTAACTTAAAAGTGTTAGAATACAATGCGCCACAGGAAAAAGTTTTTACAGACGTAGGTCAAATATTGTATTAAATTCCCTTTAAATTGAAATTTACAGGGTTCCCATGAAACGATAATTAAGAAAATTTGAAAATAAGAAAAGCCGCAATCGCCAGGGGTCAATCGTCAAATATTCTATATGATGACGGACAAAATGTTTATTTAAAAAAAAATCCATTTGTATATGAGAGCGGGAACCGAGTGGTCCGATTAGATTTTGATGTATAGAACAGTTATGTAAAATTATATTCTAAACACATTTCGACAAATTTCGATACCATGCAAAAAAAAGTTTTCAATTTTTATTGTGAAGGGGAAAGAGTGGTCCAACTGGATTTTGATGTATGGATGATTTATGTAAAATCATTTTCTAAACACATTTAACGTTTATATTTTTTTCAGTATTAGTCACCGTTTTCGAGAAAATTGCAAAAAACTGTTTCGTTAGGGGGGAGAGGGGGGAGGAATGGTCCAATTTTGCTCGTTCAAGAACTTAGCCAAGCCATTTACGAGAAACGTAACAGTACAAAATTTCAAGTCTCTAGCTCAATTCTTTCGAAAGTTATTGTGTTCACGGCCAGACAGACAAACGGACAGACGGACGGACATGCAGATATCAAAATCTTTTGTCATCCCTAACACCCTGGTGTAATTCATTTGCTTGTCCGATGATTGGATCGATGCGTTACAAACGGTATACTAAATCTATCATATAGTGTAAAAATATTTAAATCTGCGCCGCAGGTGAAATGTTTTAAACAGAATGCGGCTAAAACTACACAATACCAAGCGAAAATTAACTTTAATTTTCGGGTTCTCTACGTTTTATTAATAGTCACAACGGAAGTTACCAATAAAGAAAAATGCGAAGCAGGCCAAATCTTTTGAGATAAGAAGCTACATATCTACATGTTTGCTCTTTACCGTAAGTAGATATCTATTACTGTTGTCGAGATATTTAAATTTCGCAAAAAAAAGTGTTTTTTAGAGACTAATATCAAAGATTAAGTAAATAAAGATTAGAATCCTATAGCAATTTTTGGGATTCGCAAAAATCCGACAGCGGAAATGGAGTATGCTTTGCAAAACGATTATTTTCCCTTATACTTGAACGCTTGACTGTCAAAAAATCAATAAAAATATTTAAATTGCATGCGTCTAAATGAATATTCATAACTCTACTGTATTTTCCACGTATTTTCCACAGTTCTATGAAAAGTTCTATGAAAAGATCTGTTTCGGAAACACAGTTAAAAGAAAAATTAATGATAGTAAAATTCTCTAATTTTTTGCCATTTAACGTAAATTGATAGCTTTTACCGTTATCGAGATATTTCAGATTTCGTAAAAAAATCATATTTTTACGTAAACCAATATTTTATTTGTCAGAATTAGTGTAAATTGTGCGGGAACGTCGATTTTGTATAAGAAAGTCAAGTGATGTTCACATCAGATATTTTTAAAAGCTTTTATTTAGCTTGCCTTCGTATTTGTCTGTTTGTCTGTCAGATTCAAATCTTGCAATTCAATTTTGACCCACTTCGATTCATCCGATTGACTTTTGAACACATACGTAAGTCCTACTTTGCACACATACACTCAGAAAAATGTTCAGGTCAACTTTTTGTCAGGTTAACTCTGACCTTACAGAGGTTTCTGTAAGCCAGCTAGCGGTCAGAGTTAACCTATCTAAGGTCAACTCGTGCAGCTCCCAATGCCCTACTTCACCTGCTGGTGGCTTAATTTCAGAATTTCTCCGACCACAGGTCAACTCAGTTTTACTTGCCCACATGCAGGCGAACGCGCGCCTGCCCGAGGCCAATTACGCCGTATGTAGGTCGTCGAGTTAGCCTCCATTTTTCTGAGTGTACGTAAGTCATACGTAAGTCCTATGAAAATACAATATTTTCTCTACTTCGTCCTTGTAAACATAAGGACAGTTGCTGTAAGGATAACATTATTATCTTTCTCCTCAAATTTTCCGGGGAAAAAGCTATTCTGGAGGTTTTTGGGGTCGCTGACTTCGATTCTGGCATTAAGAAGTCTGTAAGGATAACAGAAGGTCCTGTAAGGATAACGTGATTATCGTTTTCCTGATTGTTTTCGGAAGTTTTTGGGATCGGCGAATCCGATTCTGGTATTAAGAAGTTTGTATGGATAACGGAAGGTCCTGTTAGGATAATGTGATTATCGTTTTCATTTTAAATTTTTAGTTATACTAATCAAATCCAAAATGACTAAAAAGCACAAAAAAAAATAATATTTATCTCGCTGTTATTTGTGATAGATAATGTCCAAAGAATTATGTTTTCCTTTTAAAAGCATTTAAATAAAAAGCTTTTTAAAGAAAGTTGACTTTCTCAGGAATTTCCGCATATACCAAGATTTTCAAATGGCTTTATTTTCCTTACAAATGGAATATTTAAAAAAAAAACATAATTAAATTAGACTGTATCTCACTTTATTCTGTGAGAAAGAATTGTTTTACTATCGATATAGGAACATGTTAGTACTCAAAATTTACCTTCAGATGAAACTTTTGCCAAAAAATTTCAAATATTCAAATATAAGAAGAAATCCTATTCGTAATATAGTGAAATAAAAACATAAAATAGAATTAAATGAAATGAGAAAATAAAATAATACAAAAATTTCCATGAAAACAGAATGAGTGGAATAGAAATTTTCATCTGTGTCATCCGTTTAAAAGCCAAAATAACAAGGATATTTGCGATGTGAATATAAAATCATAGCTATTTTAATACATTCAAACTATAGACCTTATTTATATGGACGGCAAGTGAATAATGTTGGCAAATGTTTCGATGTTTCAGTTCTTGCTTGGAGAATGGGAAAAGTCCAGTGATGTTTGGTTCCACCTTTATTCCTTGTTTTTCATTATTATCAGAATATCCTTTTAAACAGCCACCAACGTACAAGTTTTGTATTTACCCAATCTTTAGTGTGTGAAGATTTGACTATTTTTTATTGCGTTTAAATTTTCAATATCCTTTGAAGTATTTGGCTTAGAAAAAAGGACCTTCAGCATGACACGAATTAGATAGCAGTTAAAATGGCTTGCTATCGAATTTTCAATGGGCAGACACCTCTTCAAATTTAATTCGAAATATGTTTCTTTTTCTTTAGTTTTATTTTTAAGATGTTTCCTCAGTGTCTGGTCTACTATCTTATTTAGTCCAATAGAGACTCAACATAGTTTGGCTGATCTTTGCTGTTTCTAGTCTACTAAATAAATTATGAGGCGGGCAAGGATGTGGCCATTATATGATGGAGCTGTACTCTTCGATTCCCAATGAAATTCTTAAGTGAAAGAAGGAAAACTTTTTAAATGCTAGTCAAGCTGTTTCGGCACCTTCTGTTTGCTTGCTTGGACTCTGTGTGTTTATTTAAGAGATTTTTCTTGTAGTTTTATTTGCCTTCAATAAAAAAGAGGTGTTTATTTCTGTACAAATTGATATGCAACATTGAAAGCTGTCTGTAGGTAAATACCTTTATATAGCTTTATATGAAATCACCTGGAATTAGGAAACTTTGAAAGGGGGTACGTATCGAGTTCACACTTTTCCGATTTTCCGTTTTTTTTTTTGGCCATTCTCTGAAGTCAGCGATTTTTGAAGTCGGGAAGTTTTCTGCACGTTTTATTGTCCAGACGCAGTTTGCTTTTAATCAACCTGATTGGATTGTTATTTCGGTTTTGATGCTTTTATGTTATGTAGTTTTCTATGATTTAGAAAATCTTGTGTGCCTTTTAAGACTTGAAGGCATTTAAATTTTTCATTTATACAACTTTTTTGTTAAATTATTTTTTTTTATTGAAATAAAAATATCAGATCTACACAAAACCTTCCTCTGCAATATTTAGTTTCGGAAAAAATATGTAAAAAACACTACCTTTTCAAATATCTCGAGAACCGTTAAAGGTGCGTAAAAACCGTTACAGGAAAAAATACAGCAAATTTTATTTAATTTGAATTGGTTATATGCATTCTTTCTCAAAAGCGCATACTTTCCGAGAAATTTAAATTTTATGAAATATGTTGCTGACCGTTTGTTGCTGACCGTTTGAGCTGTTTTTATATTATATAGCAACATATTTCATAAAAGTTAAAGCAAAAAATGTGGAAATTGTATTTCCTCTAAATTTGGTTATATGCACTTTTTCATAAAAGCGTATAATTTTTGAGGAATTTTCAAAAAAAAAACTTAATTTTTTCAAATATTTTGAAAACTGGCAGAGATTTGTAAAACCGTTACAGCGAAAAATGTATCCAATACTATTTTCTTTAAATTTGGTTATAAGCATTTTTTCACAAAACGCAGTGTTTGAGAAATGCCGTATTCAGTCACTCGTAATAATAAGTTAAGGTTACTTTTTCAAAAGTTGAGAGAAAACAATTTTCGTAAAACTCATTCACAAAAAATTCAAGTCGCTATAGCCTAACGCGTTCTGGAATTATTTAACCCTTTGTTGACAGTCGGTACTATTAAGTACCACCAAATTTAAATCCTTATATTTTTTGCTTATCCAATAGTATCAACATTCTAAAAACTTCTAATGTATACCACAGGCGTAAATACCACCCCTCCATAGAATTAGTTCAGGTCTTTTTTTAAATGCTTTCTGGAATCATTTTCAACGAAAAAAAGTCATGGTTATTGATTTGTTGTTGTTCACTTCCTGGTCTACAAAGGGTTAAGATACATACAACGGACAGACCCACAGACAGACAGACGGGCACACAGAGAGACAGACAAACAAACAGAGAGATCCACGGCCATTCTCATAATTTTACCTGAAACGGATTTCGTACTGATTAGAAATTTTTTATCTGGCCCCGTTCTCGAATCGGTCTCCGTCATGAATACAATACTTTCCCTCTATAGCAGAGGCAAGTAAAAATATGTGAATCTCACGAGGATAATATAAACATTTCTTTTAATTTTCCGTAATTTTCCTTATTTTAAGTCTCATAAATTTCGACAATTTTTATGTCATACCACAAAATGTCTCGTGGAGACAGAAAATACTTTTTCCACGTGACATGTCTACGTTATTGGACAAAAATATTCGAGAAAAATCTGCCTGTAGTGTCGTTTTAATCGACACGAAATCCTATTGTGAAACATTTCTTGGCCAAATATTTTAAATTGGGGACGAAATTTCACTGGCAAATAAATCATTTCCTCTGATAAGCTATCGTTCACCAAATACAAATTATTGGGAAAATTGAGTTTTTAAAAAAAGTACGCCAAATGTTTGTTTTCATTACATTGATATTAGACAGTTCACTGGAACCTTTGGCCAACATTTTTTTGCCGAAGTTTGGCCGAAGTAGGCCGAACCCGTAACCGAAGCCGATTAATCCGTCGAACTCTAGTTATTTTATGTGATAAAACAGACAAATTTTCAAAAGTCCTTTTATGCATGTGAAATTTTATGTTATGTTATGGTTTATAACATAAAATTTTTCCTGTTATGCGGCATAACATAAAAGAACCGCATTTAAATGCTTTCAAGTCTTAAAGGCGGTTCATTCCAAAAAACCGGTCGACCTTCGGCCTTCTTGTTCACGTAGGCTTACGATCTCGTCGACTCCTCGGTTCTCAGTCTTCGGCTCCGAATCATACGCGTTTAATCTTTCTATCTATCTTGAGAAATATCGGAAAAAAATTCGATATTTTGAAACAATAAGCTTATTGGCCATAATATAAAAACATAACAAAAGATATAATTGCCAATCTGGCAATCATTGGAGACCCGTATGGTGATATTCGTATCAAAATTCGAACAGTTGTACCAAAATTCCACTTTGAAGTCAAACTTTCCAATAAGATTTTTTAAAATTTATTCCAATTGGATTTTGATGTATAGGAATCTTATGTAGAATTATATCCTAAATAACTTTTGTTCTTGCACTTTTTTGATAAGATGCACCGTTTTTGAGATATTCACAAAAACCGTTTTCGTTCGTATGGGGGGTACCCCCCCTAATAGTCCATTTTTGCCCATGAACGAACTTAGCCTCGCATTTTACGAAAAACGGACCTGCGCAAAATTTCAAGTCCGTAGCTCAATCCGTGCGTCCGCAATCCGCGCCACAGACGGACAGACGGACGGACGGACAGATGGACGGACAGACGGACGGACGGACATGCAAAAATTAATTATTTTTATCATTCTAAACACACTGGTGTAACTCATTTTCGTGTGTGATGCCGGGATCTTGGCGTTACAAACGGTAAGGCAAAGTTAATATACCCTTTGGTTTCACCATACGGATATAAATATAATAAAAATACATACAAATTTCAAATCAGACAACAATATAGTCTGCGCCCTTGGGCCAATCACGCCTTACGGCCTAGGTAGTTACTCGGCTTTTGACCTCAGGTCTGACTTTTCGAGGAGTGGGGTAGATATTGTTGGGCGAAAATTTTTCCTGAGCGTCCTGAGGGCAGCCTTCACTGATGTTGAAAACAAAATCCCTTCAGAGGAGGTCAATAAAAAGTATCCTATCCTTTATTCTGCAAGTAACTCTAACTGTGTGCAAAGTTTCGTCAAAATCGGTTGTGCCGGGACAAACATTCAGACCGACAGACAGACAGAGAGACCAACAGACAGAGAGACCAACAGACAGACAGACAAACAGACAGACAGACAAACAGACAGACAGAGAGACCAACAGACAGACAGAAAGACAGACATGCAGACAGACAGACAACACTTTTTTTAAAATGTTATTTTTGGTATCAGCATGATAAAATACATCGATGTATATTAGATTTTCCAAGAAATACAAAATTGAAAAAAAACCCCATTACAGTTTTATTATATGCATAGATAAATGTCGAACACCCTGAGAATTGTTACTTTGTTCGAAATTGTGGAAAAATCATATCATATCACACTAATTTATATAAAAAAAATAAAACCGACTTTAAAAAAAAAACTGAAAAGAGAAAAAAGCACTAAAAAGAAAAAAATAATTTCAAACTATGTCCATTAATAGCGTATTTGAAATTTGGCTTTTTTGAAGTGGCGTTAAATTTACACTAAATAAAATCGTTGTAAAATTTCTATTGTGTCTATAGTTAATCTGTTTGACAACAAAATTTTTGGAGTCGATCTTAGTTCTTAGTTAGCCTTAAGGGTTAGAAAGTATGTAATTTATTTTAGTTGCAAATTTAACGCCACTTCAAAAAAGCCAAATTTCAAATACGCTATTAATGGACATAGTTTGAAATTATTTGTTTCTTTTTAGTGCTTTTTTCTCTTTTCAGTTTTTTTTTTAAAGTCGGTTTTATTTTTTTTAGAAAAATTTTTTTTATTTCGAACGTTTTTAGTTTCAATTTTTAATATAGGTAAAATTACAAAGGGTTTGAGGGGATAAGTCCGCAGATGAGAAATATATAAAAGAATCTTCCAAATATTGTACTGAACACAATACAAAGAATTTTACTCGATATCCCAAGCAGGGAGGGGTTTGAAGGGGTCGGTTAACACGGGGGAAATATATAAAAGAACCTTCCTTGTGTTGTACTGAACACAAGGCCCAATTAACCATAGGGCTAATTGGGCTACAGACCAGGGGCGCCATCGATCTGAGGCGATGAAATTTTGATTGCTTTTTTTTTATTTTTCTTTATATTTAGCGTATCTGTAATTTAAGTTAGTACTGTGTTTTGAATTAAAGAATATTTTAAAAAATGAAATTGCATTTTTACAATAAAACTATGTAAGGGTGCAAAATTTTATTTAGCCCAGGGCGCTCAAACTTGTTAATACGGCTCTGACTGAACACAACGTAAAAACATAACAAAAGCTATAATTGCCAATCTGGCAATTATTGAAAACCTGTATGGTGATATTGGTATCTTAATTTGAGCACTTGTACCAAAATTACACTTTGAAGTCGAACTTTCCAATCAGATTTTTTAAAATTTATTCCAATCGGATTTTGATGTATGGGAGTTTTATGTAGAATCATATTCTAAATAACTTTAATTCTTAGACTTTTTTGATAAGATGCACCGTTTTTGAGAAATTCGGAAAAAACGTTTTCGTTTGTATGGGGGGTACCCCCCCTAATGGTCCATTTTTGCCCATGAATGAACCAGGGTCCAACCAGGAACTTTCTCTACAACTTTCTCTTTGGGATGACTAAAATCGGTCCACCCAGTAAAAAGTTAAGCGTGAACATACATTAAAAAAAAAAAAAAAAAAAAAAAAATATTCAGGTGTAATTGAGAACCTTTTCCTTTTTGGAAGTCGGTTAAAAAATGAGTTGGTGTCTGTCTGTCTGTTCCTCTTTCACGCAAAAATGGCTGAACCGATGGACTTGAAATTTGGCATGAGTATCTGTGGTAGTTTTAGTTCCAATATAGGCATACGGAAAAGTAGCGCGATTGATGGGGGGAGTAAGGGGAGGGGGTAAAGTGATCTCGAAACTTAGCTCTTCCTCTATGTTACCCTTTCGCGGGGAAACTACCGAGCCGATTGGCCTGAAGTTAAGCTCCAACATAGCCATCACAAAAAAAAAAAAAAATTTGAAAAAACTTAACCCGGTAACGACGGGTATGCAAGCTAGTAGTTAATAAAATAATTTTAAATTGCCAACACAGAATACGAATTCAAAAAAAAAAAACTTTTATTTTCATCTTACGAAGAAGAAATTTCATCTTCAAAAAATAACATAAAATATCATTTTATGAAAATTTACAAAATGGAGCCCATTATCTTCAAATTTACCTTTTCAACCGTGATAATTTTTTTTCATGTCAAAAGGTTGTTGTGAATTCAAATAAAATTTAATGACCGGAAATAATTTCAATCAAATTAAATTCTCATCATGAATTAAAGAAAATTAGAAATTGGTCAACTGTTGGCATGTTTCTAAAGCAATTTCGGTTTTTGACTTCAATTAGCTTTTTTTCTTACTGAGGGTAGTTTGACAAAAAAAAAAAAAATAAGAAAACACAGACATTTTTTTTGATCAGGTTTCTTATTCGGTAGGCTATTTTCTTGTCTCCCAATTATATAATTTGCTTATTTATTCCTTGTAGACAAAATTGCAAAAAATCACTAACAAAAAAACGAGCATCTTAAAAGAGTACAGTATAGAAGAAAAACGGGAAACAAAGTTTTAAATAATCAAAGTTTATTTCTTCTCTTTCTGGCTACTTATTTTATTTTTTTTTTTGCTTGTTGCAACTGTTGTTGGTTTTCTTATGCATTCTATATCCCAGCATATTCGTATAACCCCATATAGACGAAAATCTGCGAATTAAGAAATCTTAAGAGGAATCAAGTAAAAAAAAAAACTTAGAATACATACACAAAACTGAGATGAAAAGCACAAAAGGCGAAAAAAATGGACTCAGAGGAAAAATACAAGCGAAAACAAAATTCATGAGACGAAGCAAAAATCACTCGACCATCCGAAAAAAAGCCGAAGGAGAATAAATAAATTCCTTTTTCATAGCCCTCATACTTTGGTTTGGATGTCCGGGTAACTAAGGGAGTCGTTAGTAGACTGAAAGGGGCTTTATTAACCCCTATTCCTTCGATTGAATGACCAACTCCACTCTTCTCTATTCAACTCCACTCCACTCCACTTGACTCGACATTGGAACATTTGGGCCTCCGACGTGCATGATGTGAATCGGATAGACTCCGAAATCCCTCCAGGAAGACAGGGAAAAGGTATTCCCAATCATCCACATTTGTTTTCTTCTTTTTTTCATTTTAATTTCGCCCAGAGTCCTGGTTTTTTATTCGAATTTAATTGAATAATTGCTTACTATTCCAAACACGTCCTGCGATGCTGCAAGTTTTCACAAAGATGTGCTCCGAGGCACTTTAACTTTTATAAGTTTTGTTGGTGGTACTAGTTTTGGTTCCTGTTGTTCCTCTAAATACGATTCGAGATTGGGGATGTTTTGTATTGTTTCTAGTTGAACCCTTCAGATGTGCGAACTCTATCCACCCGTTTTAACTATTGTTGTTTTTGTCGTACTTGCTGGATTTGCTACTATTTTGTATCTTTTGGGTGTCTTAAATGGTTTTTATTGATTGGTGGTGTGAATATTGCTCTCTACCACTTGAAACAAATCCATTTCAAAATGTACACAATTGGAAAGAAATCTTTAAGTTGAATTAAGTCGGTTAAGGGAATTAACTACGTAATTTTAAATTTCTTTTCACCTCAGCGATTTTAGAAGCTAATTATAGATACTTTCTCACCTACATTAAAAAACGCAAACTCCACCGAAATAAAAATAAATTTATCACGAGAAGTTTTGATATCCTTTTCCTCGTTTTTCTTTTTAACCATATTGGTTGTGTCTGACGTTTAGCTTTTCTGGATTTAAATGTGCTGGCGGTGCTGTCTACTTAATTTGTAGATTTGTTGATTAGATCATCATGCACCCGCCACCATAAAAAAAAGTTACAGCAACTTTTTGAAAATGCTTTCAGAGAAGCCAACATAACTTTCCTTTTTTTATATTTCCTTTTGTTTTTCATGCTTCTTTGATGTTGTGTGTTTTTTTTTTCTCTACATGCTAAGGTTGGGACTTTTTTTTTGTTTTTCCATGGATTTAGCTGAAAATTCTCGGGGTGTTATTTTTGAAAGTTTCTTTTTTGGGGGATTCGTTCGCTATTTCCGTATATTTCACCTCTTTTGCTAGATAGTCGCTCCCCAATTTTCCGTTTTATAAATGTGGCGCGGCTGGGAAAAGTTTTTGGTATGCACTTCCGGGCGAAAAATGTATAAAATTGGATCCTGGTACCAGGTAACACTTTATACACTGCTAATTAGTTGTGCTTTTTAGTAGGTGGTGTTTTTTGCTAACGAAAATATGGAAAAATGATTAAAAATAAAATTAAAAAAAAAGACATGAAATGAAATATTTTTCTTAGTTCAAAAGGTTAACAATTGAGACAAAGGGCTTTAAATATCACCAACCCTAGTTAAGGTGTAAAAAGTTTTACCTGCTTTGGGGCATTTTTTTTTCGTTGGATGGTTTTTCAAAGTTGGTCAAAAACAAAAATATTTGAGGTTTTTATTATTAAAAAGTAATGAATGGAAAGATTAGTCGATTTCAATTCATATTTCGGTACGGTATAAAGTGCTGTCTTTACGATTTATTGATGTAAAGTACGTCACGCTAATTTTAGACGATCCGAACCCCTCTCCCCCCTCGCTCTACATTCCACGATTTTTTGTTTCGAAGATCACCGTCTTTAAAGGGTTTTACGGTACAGATTTTTAAATTTTTCATTTGGTAAACTCCATTTGTTTTTTGGGTCATTTGTGGTGATATAAATAATTTGCAAACTGTCACAATGGGCGGTATGCATTAAAATTAGCATATGCTTATACTCCACTCTTTTAGTGAAAATTGTCCAATTTATGTGAATATGTTTTACTTTAGTAGCAGCTAGGGAGCGTATTCAAACCATAGGGAGCGTATAGGGAGCGTATAGGGAGCGTATAGGGAGCGTATAGGGAGCGTATTCGTCCATATCTATTTATACAAATTTGAAAATTTGCTCCAAAAAAGTGGAGTATAAGCATATGCTCATTTTTATGGGTACGGCCCAATATTGCCCTGATGGGCAAAATTTTGATACAATGGGCAAAATTTTGATTTACTAGATGTGATTTACAGTGCCATACCAATTGCTGAAAATAACATCTAGTATGCAAACAAAAACTAGGTTATAAGCAATGAGGGTATTCACAATCCTCTTTTAATTTTCGGTATTCGGTATTTTCGGTAATATTAAAAGACTGAAAATATTCTGCTGTGAACATCCCACAGCACAGATTTGAGAACAGCGCTTTTATTGGATACGTGACCAAATCATGAACTGCGAATTTGATTGTAAAATATGTCACATACCTTTAAATCCATGATGTATTCTTTTGAATTTCTATTGTGGCAACGGCTATCAAAATTGAAAAAAATTGCAGTCCGATGAGACACCCAGCGAGAAAATTTGACAACTAAAAACATTACTAGCGCCACTCGCGGTTGATTCTTGATACCGAATAACCGGGCCGGAAAACTCGACTCAAGGCATGTATACAATTACCAAATCCGGTAATTCATTTTTACATGAACCAAGTTACCGTCTCGGTAAAAATCTGTTAAATTTGACTGAATTACCGAGCGGTAAATTTACCCGCAATTTAAAAGACGACTGTGAATATCCTGAATATGAAAATTTTGCTGAGAGGATTAAGTACAACATTTACTTCTGCTGAGTAGTAACGGGAGCACAAAGGGGTGTAAATGAAAGTTTTAATGAAATTTGCATAATTTGATACCAGTGTCTACCCAAAAAAAATTTCCACGCTTCGCTACTGCATAGACCCTAATGTAGACGACCGGCTACTACTGCGGCCACTTAACCTTTTTTACGCTTAAAGAATTCTTAATTTTTTTTTAAAACTTCATGCCATATTAAGTCCGTTTAAAAAAGATTCGATTCAAGCAAAAATAAAGTAAAAAAATACAAAAAAAAAAATAAAATAAAAATACTGCTTCAGCACATGTAAAATGAAATGAAGTGTACGAGGGTAGTCCGATAAGTACTTAGCCTACAACAAAAAAAAAACGAAAATTTTGGAAAAGTGACCATTTATTTCTCAACATAGTCTCCTTTTAGCTCGATACACTTGACCCAGCGATGCTCCAACTTCTTTAACCCGTCTTAAATATACGTTTTCTCGAGGTCTGTAGCGGCGAAGTAGGCCTCCGTAGCGGCGATGACCTCCGTAGGCCTCCGTAGCGGCGGGGCCGTTTTTTCTGCAATTCGGCGTCGAATCGGCCCAATAATTCGGTATCGTTTTGCCCTTCTCCAGGTAGTCGATGTAGATCACACCTTGTGAATCCCAGAAAATGGTGGCCATCACCTTTCCGGCAGATAGGACAGTCTTCGCCTTCTTCGGAGCACGTTCGCCGGGTAAAGTCCACTGTTTCGACTGTTCCTTAGTCTCTTGTGTGTACCAGTGGATCCATGTTTCGTCGACGGTCACGAAACGACGCAGAAACTCCTTCGGATTGTGCTTAAACAGCGTCAAACACTGCTGTGAAGTGGTTTCACGGTTGCGCTTGTTGTCCGGAGTGAGCAAACGCGGCACCCATCGCGCCGACAGCTTTCTCATGCCCAAAATTTCATGCAGGATATGACCCACGCGGTCTTTTGAGATGCCTACTGTCTCAGCTATCTCGCGCACCTTCAATCGGCGGTCTGCCAATACGAGATCGTGGATTTTTGTTATGTTATCCTCCGTGGTAGCTGTTTTCGTAGCACCTGGGCGTGGCTCATCAAAAACCGACGTGCGACCACGTTGAAACTCGTTACACCAATTTTTGACGGTCGCCATCGCAGGAGAAGAGTCCCCGTACACAGCATCCAAGCGCTCTTTGATTTCGCTGCGCGATTTCCCTTCCAGAAACAAGAATCGAATCACCGACCGATATTGCTCTTTTTCCATTTTTCTGAAATCCGCAGACACGCCCGCTTCCATACGTGGTCAAAACAAAACTACGAGTTCGATTCGGCTGAAATTTTGACTGTAGCGATAGTAAATTTCTCCTGCGATAGTGGCGCCATCGGGCGGTGAGGCTAAGTACTTATCGGACTGCCCTCGTATGTTACTGAAAATGAGAGGGAAGTGTGCGAAAATCAGTTGCCTACAAGAAAGGTCAACGCGTTCTCGAGTTATTTAAGATACTTAAAACGGACAAACCGACAGACAGATGCACGCACATCTCAAAATTTTGCCTCAAACGGATTTTGTACTCATTAGAAATTTTCTATTTGCCCCCGCTCTGGAGTCGGTCTCCATCATGAATACAATACTTTCCCTCTATAGAAGAGGAAAGTAAAAAAAAACTGTTACTGCCAATCCGCGAAATTTAACACCCCGAGGGTTTTGTATCCTAGAGTTAATCCAACAAAATCCTTTAATGTAAGAAATCGTATAACTTGAATTTTCATTATAAAATCCCTTTAATTCTTAAAGGTTTTTCCGGTTTTGTGGTACAAGGATGTAAGTGGTGTAAACAAAGTAATAATTTAAATTAAAGTCATTTTTCAAAAAGTATTACTAAAAATATCTTCTTCTGTCCTATTAAAATCTTTAAATTCATTTAAACACGCTAAGGAAAAGTTCTACCATTAGCTGTACGTTCGTTCGGCTTAGATATCTGATGAAAACCAACAAGGAAAATTACATCAACTAACAGACATTTATATAAATATTTATATGACTATGAGGGATTTTCGTTTTCACCCACTAAAGAGTTTTTATGATTCCTTTTATAGTTAGGTTTTTTCTCAGTATTCACGTTCACTTTTTACGTTTATTTGCTTATTTTTTTATATTACTTTTTCCTGCTTGTTTTTGTATTTCTTTGTCCACTTTTTGCCAGGGTGAGTAAAAGGGTTGTTGCTTTTCCTAATATACAACGATGATCCTTGCAAAAAAATTATATTTACCACAAAGATAATACAATAGCTGAAAAAAAACATCCTGTGGGTGGTGAAATCCTTCCACCGCATTCGTTGAGTCTTTAAAAACTCTGGTTATTTCACACCCCCAAAAATTTCATGCAAGGATCTTACCGGTCTTGTTGCTTGTTTACCTAACGTGGATAATATTTTCTATACTTGAGTTTTTTTCATATCTTGGTGGTGAGTGGTGTAATCGCACCATCGTACCTTCGCTTAGAGAAAAAAGGCACAAAATGACGATTTCAGACAAAAATTTTTTTTTTTTAAACTAATGATAATTTCATACATTTTACCGTTGTTTTTATTTAAGGTAGGAGGGTAGGATTTGAACGTTTTTTAAGTAGCACAAGGATTTTGGTAAACATGTTGACTAAAGTATTTTTGTATATTTATCAGAGATACTTTTAAGAACTTGAAGTGCAGGTAAAAATGTGAAAAAAATCCACTGAAAAAAGAAAAAGCAAAGAAAAATATGATAAAGTTTAGGGTTGGCTCTTGGTTTCTAGAAAAAAGAATTAATGATAGAATATTGGCGTGCTTACAATTGCATTAATATGCAAAAATTATTTGCGTTTAAGACTAAATGAAAAGAATGTCGAAATGCCTATGGAGATGCTTAAAGTTTGTTTAAAGTTAGAAAAACTGGAATGGACGCTTGTTGGCTTTTTATTTTTTTTTTTAAATAAAACATTTCTATTCAAAAAGTCCTTTCGGCTATTTTTAGGATTATGCAATATTTTCGTTATTTTTCCAACATTAAAATGACTTCCGTGCTTGGGTATCATTGGGAAAATTCATTTGAATATAATTAATAAATTTTTAATGGCTTAAGTGTGAAAATAGATTGCAATTCGTTCTGCTAGTTAAAAATTCAATACATTGCATGTAATCAGAGTTCATTTTCTAGGCTATAATGTACTGGATTTTATTTTATAGGGATCTAATTGCATACATCAGAGTATAAAGCTAATGTTGTATAATTAAATAATAAAAATATTCAAAACTGGAATGAAATATTTTATTGTTGACCATTTATGGAGGAAAGTTTTAGATAAAGTAAAAGCGCGCTGAATATTTTTTTCAGTTTGTGAACTTCAATTTTTATACTCCCTTAAGGCAGGGTCGTGCAAAGGCAACCCCTGGATCTGGACCAAGTCTCTTAAAAAAAACCCAGAAGCAGGGCTGGAATCATGTATCTCGACGCGTCTCTGTCTTTCGACTTCGACGCAGCTTTTGACTCTTGACTTCGTCATATCTGCAGCTTGAAATTACGCGGAATCGTCATTATGAATCGAAACGTGATTATGAAATGTCAGTCCAGGAAATTTGAAGCTGCTGATATGGCGAAGTCAAGAGTCAAAAGCTGCGTCGACGTCGAAAGACAGAGACGCGTCGAGATACATGATTCCAGCCCAGGTCTTGTGTATATTTCCATTCAAGTGCACAAGAAACGATGAGTGGAAAATCTTAAAAACACAATTTTTTTATTTCCGAGAACTATCAAACATCTGATTTAAATAAAAAATTACAGATGTTAGAAAACAAAAAAAAAAAAACACACCTTAATCCATCTAGCGTTTAGATATCACCGTTCTTACATAAACAAATCCCATATGGTCAATATAATCGTCTAAATTGTTGATTTTTTTTGTAGAAAAAATTTGAAAACTCGACAATTAATTGAGGTAGAAACTTGAAATTTGGAATAGGGCAGGGTTTCAGCAAAATTTAAATCCGATCCGAAATTGGAAAAATTCAACCATATAAATGGAAAAGTTTTTGGCAGTTTTTTTTGACAACGATTCATTTGAAAAAAAAATTTTTGACAAAAAAGTGATGCTACATAATCTTGCATACATCAAAATCCAATTGGAAACAAAGTTTGGATGCACTCCAATTGGAACTTTTCAAAATCGCAGCCAATTGGTTTCTATGTGTCGATAACAGCTTTCAAATGCAAAAAAACACTGTATCAAAATCTTTCTGGTAGACTTTGATCTTAGAAATTTTGATCTTAGTTTTGTCACATATATTCAAACACACACACAAAGATGTACATACTGACATTTTGTGGACTGATCGAGCTGAGTCGATGGCTATATGTCCCGGAGACGCACGACGCTCCTTTATTTTTCAAGTGATTTTAATATCTTTCTTAAATGTACATAGGAAAGGTAAAAATCAGAAATTTTAAAGTAATCACAATTTTCAGGTAAATCTTTCTTAATAAAAATTTCACATGTATTTTTTTTCAAAATGAGTAGATACTGTACGTTTTGGTTTTAGTATAGAGGAGGTTCTGACTTTTTTCCCGGCAACCCCTTTTTTCGAAATTTAGACGTAATAATCTTTATACTGGGGTGGCCTTAAACGGGCCATATACAATCTCCGCGACTTCACGTAATATGTATATGTAAAAATTCAAAACAAAAACCTATGATTTTAATAAAAATATGACGGTCAAAAGCAGGCTTGTCCAACCCGCGGCCCATGGGCCGCATGCGGTCTAGAACGTGTTTGAATGTGGCCCAACAAAAACTCCCGGTGAACAATTGAATATTTTGAAATTTCAATTCAATTGAAACAAAAAAAAAATTAAAAAAGGAAGGGCCAGTCAAATTTCGGCCCGAAGTGTAGTTGGTTGTAATCTAATTCTTACCCACTTCCACACATAGATTGACTTGAAATTTTGCACACATGCATAACTCCGATGACAATACAATATTTGCAAGAATAACAGAAGGTCATGTAAAGATAACGTGGTTAACTTTTTTCTCATCTGCGCGTTTTTGGGGTCGTCGAATACGATTCTGGGGTCAAAAAGTCCGTAAGGATATCTCAAAGACAAGGATGCGGAGACCAAAAAGTATTGAAAAAATTGAAAAATTCTTTTATTAAAAAACGTACTTAAAAAATATAATTTTTGAGCGATGCATATCAGACTTAACACGTTGAACGCCACGTGCCCACCGGTGAACATTTTAATTTTCCAACAGAAAACCAAGTGACTACCGGTGGTCATTATTGGATGTCGATGGTGGGACAACGTGACCACCTGTGGTCACACTACGTGTTTCATTTCGAGACATCGTAACCACCAGTGGGAACCTTTAACATATCGCTACCTCGGAGGAAGACTGTCACAACTCAAAAATTGTAAATTTTGGGAAATGACGTTTTAAAGTTATTCTGATATTTTGTGTTAGTATTTTTGATATTTAGAAAATATCTACAGTAACAAGCTTTTGCTTAAGTTACAATTGTGACACTCTTCTACAACTTCTACAACAAAGTATACCATATTTACCACTCTTCCGCACCTTAAGTACAAATTCGACGTTTTTTGAGTTGTGACAGTCTTCCTCCGAAGTAGCGATATATTTAGCTTTGAGAAATATCAAGTTTGGTCTCAGGATGTAAACCTATTTTACTTGGAATTGGTAGTTTGGTTTGCCAATGCCTACAAAATACTGAGTAATGTTTAGGTAAGAAAACTTCATTTTAGGATTGAAAAACTAAGTTAAAATATATTATTATGCTTTGTAGAGCATTAAAAACAAACAGTTTCTCTAAACGAAAACAAGTATAAATTAAATCTGTAAAAAAAAGATGTAAAACAAAGAAATTAAAAAAAACATAAAATAGCAAAAAATTACAAATTAGACTATGCCCACTGGTGGACATTTGGCCCCAAGATGTATTATTACTTTCTGGGGCAAAAACAGCAAAACAGCAAAACAAGATTTGGTTTATCAAAAATAAATACCACTTGCAATGAATCAATAAAAATAAATAAAAAAAATGTTGGTCCCAGGATGTCACCCAAGGAATACTCACTCATAAGCACGCGGTCTACTGTGTAATTCAAAGAATGACGACCGGTGGGCAAGTGGCGCTCAACGTGTTAAAAGTGAAATAAAATCATAAAAAATAAAATAAAATAAATATTTATATTGCTTTTATTTCTAACGCACGGCGCTAGAAAAATTATCTTCTTCTTTTTAGTGTGTTGTTTTTATAAAAGCTTTAAAAAAAAATTTTTTTTCAGAAAATTACAATAAAACAAGACCTCTGTCCTTCTCTAAAAATCCATTACTCCCAAAATATATTTTGTCGTAAATTGGTTGTACGATTAGTTTCCCAAGATTTGACCCCGACAGACAAACAGATACGAAGCAAGCTAAATAAGAGCTATTAAAAGTCACCAATTTTTCGAACAATTTTTCCGAAATTTCTTCTCAAAGTTTAAAGGTTGATTATCTTAGAACTCTCAAATGATGCTTGTTACAAAATACTACTCAAGGGACGATATGTCAACCGTTAACGTCACGGTTGGCATAAATGTTGCTTGGGTTTTTTCATTTGGTCAAAAAACTAAGCCAAGCAATGAAGCCTTAGTTTTTATTTGGAAACTTCTATAGGCTTTTTTTTTTAATTTGAAATTTTTAAAAGGTTATTTACCGATATGATTTTTACGCCAATTTCAATGTTTTTTTTTTGTTCACACACGCACTAAAAATTTGATTGAATTTTCCTTTTTTTTTTTGATTATGCCCAGCTTTTCTATACAATTAACTAATTTTTGACTTATCTAAATGTTGATTTATTATATTGTGAAAGTGCTTAACGAAAGACCAGTCCAGTTTATTGCATTAATAGAAAGTCACGAATTAGGAAGTTGCAAGATAAACAACCAGAGACTTTTCCAGCTATCCCTAATTTCAGCGTCGATTTTTTTCACTCTTTTGAAATGTTTTTCCTATAAATACACCAAAAGTTTTCTGTTAAAATTACGCCAGAGATCAACAGTGTAAAGTCCTTTGGGTAAATTTTGCATGCCATAAGACTTTTTGTCAGCAAAAATCTTCGTATCACGATTTTGTCTTGAAGAGGACACCGAAATCCTTAAAAGGATGTTTCAGTATTATTATTCCAGACAACCTGTAGTCCCTTTTTCTAATTAAAACATTCAGCGCAGAAAATTTGTAAAAGTTTAACTTTACTTCGTACACAAACTGTCTGTAGACAAATTCCAACTAGAACTTTTAATTTTCTAAATTTTCGGTCTGCATTTTCGCAATCGTCAATCTTCCCCGCGTCCCTTAGAAGTATTTATTTCGTAATCTAAGAGAAGGGCGCGATTTTAGGAATTAAAAATATCGAAGAGAAAATTTGGCGTATTTTTTTTTTTAAATTTCAAAGCTAAAGGAAAAAAACACCAGAATTTATTAAAAAAAAGGGTTTCTGAAACACATCTCTTGCTCTCCCACTGAGATTTCGATTTCATAATGGAACAAGAAATCTCATAAGGAAAACAAACAACTTTAAAGGAAACTCCATAATAGGGAAAAAAATCCAGGAACGGGTCACAAAAAAAGGAAGTCTCGACATTTTTATTAAATATTCGGCACTTGGAGGCCATCTGTCATTGCTAGTGTTTCCTCTCCGGGAATTTATTGTTTTCTCCTCTCTACACTTATGTGAATGTCTCAAGAAAAAAGCTGGAAAATTTCTTAAGAATTGTTTACGTACATATGAGAAGGGGGTGAGGACGAATATAGAATAGTTGAAGGGAGGTACGCTCATAGGCCTTCGTCTATAAAATAACAAACGACCTTAGGGGTAATGCTTTGATTAATGTTTCAACGTCTTTTTCTATACAACATACAGGGTTACTGTTTTGTTGTTCTTTTGGGTAATACGAATATAGACTAGGAATTGAAAAAAGAAACAGGAATCGTCCAAGAATAACATTTAAGGCATATGTTGAATTTTTTTTTTGTGTAGATTCTTTTTTTCATGCCCATTGTTGCACGATGAGTAATGTTTTAAGCTTTTGATAGCTTTAAATTTATCATTTATATAGACGAGTATGTGATGCCCGAAGGTATTTTAAACAGCCATCATCATTATCATCGTATCGTTTATTCGGTTCCGTTGGTTTATTTCCTTGAATATTTTGAAATTAGTGTCAACCAAAAATCGTTGTTTTGAACTTTTCACATTGAAGTAATTTATCATTTTTTGAACAGTGAAATTGAATATTTTCATAACAAATGTAAAGAATTTGGGAACATTTTACTAGGATGGAAGACATATGGTGAGAATATTTCTCCTGTTATCGCATCATAAAATGTTTTGTTTAGGCAAAATTAGAAATTTGAAAAATTTCTTCATACAAAATTAATAAAGAAATTTGAAGAAAATTTGTAATATATTGTATTTTTCAACAAAACCTTTTTAGATATCGTTTTGTTAGTTGTGATTTAGATACAAAAATAAATACGAAATATTTTGTTGCACCTTAACCCTTTCACTCGGCGCGTACACAATTGTGTACATCATATTTAACTCGCATTTCTAAGAGAATTAGAAGGGAGAGGGACAATGATTGACATGTTATGTATACAAATGAGTACATTATCTAAAAGAGACTTCTAAAAAGATATTTAATTTTTTTAAATTTTGAAATATATTGTGTTGCTACATATTATTATTGAAAAAAGCAAAAAAAAAAATGTTGTTTTTTTTTCAATAATAATATATATTTTTATATATTATTATTGAAAAAAGCAACAACACATTTTTTTGCTATTAGAAATAAATGCCGAGTGAAAGGGTTAAAAACAACCAGCCACAATTGTGGCCACTTGAAGTTTTTTTTTGCTCATTACTTCTACGACTCTTCTAGATATCCTAAATCAAGTGTTTTTGAACAAATTGGATCAGAAAAATTGAGGTAACTTGTAGAGGGCGTGAAGTTTTTTATTCGGATTTTAGACCACCAGCCACTTTTGTGGCCAGTTTTATTTTTGAATTTTTTCTTTCCTCTTCTATACAGAGAAAGAATTGTATTCATAACGAAGACCAACTCGAGAACGGAGGCAGATGGAAACTTTTTGATCAGTACGAAATCCGTTTCAGGCAAAATTATGAGGATGTCCGTTCATCTGTCAGTCCTTCGATTTGTCCGTTTTACGTAACCTACATACATAACTCGAAAACGCGTTCACATACATTTTTTTTTTGAAAAAATGCGTTTTTTTTTTAAAATCTTGCAAAAATTGTGCAGTTTTATGAAAAAATGCATGTAACCAAATTTATGGGAAATAAAATTCTCTGCATTTTTTGCTTTAACGGTTTATACGTATCTCTAACGGTTCTATAAATATTTCAAAAATATTAAATTTTTTTGAAAATTGCTATGTTTTTTTGAAAATTTTTCGAAAATTATGCGCTTTTGTAGAAAAATGCATTCAAAGGAAATAAATTTCCTGCATTTTTTTTAGTGGTTTTTAAGATATTTGAAAAAATATAATTTGTTAAATATTTTTTTCCGAAACTAAATATTGTAAGGCAAGTTTTATGTTGAACACAACTGATGTTTTTTTTATACCCGTATGGTGAAACCAAAGGGTATATTAACTTTGCCTTACCGTTTGTAACGCCAAGATCCCGTCATCACACAAAAAAATAAATTACACCAGTGTGTTTAGAATGATAAAAAAAATTGAATTTTGCATGTCCGTCCGTCTGTCTGTCCGTCTGTCCGTCTGTCCGTCTGTCTGTCCGTCTGTCTGTCCGTCTGTCTGTGGCGGATTGAGCTAGAGACTTGAAATTTTGCGTGGATCCGTTTTTCGTAAAATGCGAGGCTAAGTTCGTTAATGGGTAAAAATGGACCATTAGGGGGGGTACCCCCCATACGAACGAAAACGTTTTTTGTGAATATCTCAAAAACGGTGCATCTTATCAAAAAAGTCCAAGAACAAAAGTAATTTAGGATATGATTCTACATAAAACTCCCATACATCAAAATCCGATTGGAAAAAATTTTAAAAAATCTTATTGGAAAGTTTGACTTCAAAGTGGAATTTGGGTACAACTGTTCGAATTTTGATACGAATATCACCATACGGGTCTCCAATGATTGCCAGATTGGCAATTATAGCTTTTGTTATGTTTTTTTTTAATTTTTTTTTCATTAGTTTTAGTGTTTGAATAATTAAAAATTGATTGTTTACAATAATTAAGCGATGTACTGTTTTTTTTTTCTTGAAATTTTTCCGAAAAACGATCATGTTATTCTTACAGGATGTTTCGGTCCAAATTTTGGAATTTTGACATCATATTCAGGATCAGGAACCTCACAAACCATTGAAAAGCATTTTTGCTTGGAAATTTTGCGAAAAGGATTTTCCGGTCCGTATTTTAAAATGTTGATGCCAGGAAAAAATCTCAACCTCTTAATTTCGCCTAAAAAAATTTCCCGAGCGCTCCTGAGTCGATTGGAGCATTATTATAAAAATGTCTTTTAGTCTGTCAGTCTATCTTTCAGTCTGTATGTCACTCCGTCTGTAATGCCGCTGTCACACGACGCTGTTTTGGTAGCCGCTGGCTGCTGTTGGTTAGTAGCGCTGGCTAGTAGCTACAGCAGCCAGCGTACTGAGAGGGTTCACACGATCTACACTTTAGTAGTGCTGGCAAGTTGCAAAACAGTGATTTGACATTTGAATCTGGGAGATTTTTTTAATAATAAACGTAACACACAAATTTAAATAAATAAAACTACAATAACAACTTACAATAAACAAACTTTACCACTTATCAGACTTTTAACAGCTCAGAAACCATGCGACAGGGTCACGTGATCCCTAGTAGCGCTGGCAAAGTATAACGGTCTCTACTTCAATAGCGCTACTAAAATCATCACGCTGCTGCTGGTAGTAGCAACGCACTAGGGTTCACACGGCGCTGCTGAAACGGCTGCTAACAGCCCAACACCCACTAGCGCTGGTAAAACACCGTCGTGTGACCGCCGCATAAGTCCTTCTGTCAGTGTATCTTAAAAACTAATAGAGCTAGAGCCATGCAATTTTACATGCATGTTTGGTGGAAATGCGTTAACCGGAAGTAATCAAAATGACGGTTTTTTAAAAAAAAAAATCGCAATTTCGTTTTTTGTTACTTACTCGGAAACTACGCATTTTTCAGTAGTCTAATGTATGACAAGTTGGAGATAATAAAATTTTCTACATTTTTATCCTGTGCTAGAACTCCGTATGTCAAGCCGTTATCGAGATTAACCGTTAGTTTAAAAAATCAGTTTTCTGAGATTATCACGAAAAATAACGGGTATTGGGGGGTTGAATGTATAAGATAAATTGATGTGAATAATGTTGTTACCGATATCCGATATCTTTTACCGTTATCGAGATATTACAAATAAAAATTAAAAAAAATATATTTTTGCGAATTGCTTGCAAACTAACGGTTTTTCGAAAAAAAAGTTAATGGCAGAATTAAAGGTATTAAAATTATCTACAATTTTGCTTTTTACCGTAAATTGATATCTTTTGCCGTTATCGAGATTTTTCAGATTTCGTAAAATAAAAATTCACATTTTTATGTAAACTAATATTTTATTTGTCACGTAAATTGTGCAGAAACGTAGATTTTGTATAAGAAAGTCATGTGCTGTTCACAACAGATATTTTCATTCAGCAATCTAAACATTTAGAGACAAAAAAATCTTAATAAACATGTAAACATAAAATTTTTCAACTAATCCCAAACTTTAACTTTTAAATCCTTTAAGAGAACATTCTTATCTAATGATTGTAATTATCTACTTGTGTAAATTACACATTAAACTCTTATCTTAGAATTCAAAAGTATTTCAATTCTAAATGTAATATTTATCGATGTGCTCCATTCGAAAGCTAACAAGTAATGAAGTGATGAACTAAGGAGTAAAGCAAAGAGCTAAGGAATTGCTACCATACACTTCCATTCGACATGATGGCTTTCTCTAAATGTTAAATTAAGCGTAAAGGACACGTAGTACGTCTCCACCAAAGAATGAGTATTAAGTTGAATTGTCTCAATTAGTCTTCTAAATGTGATCCACCCGTAATTGCTTCGACTTAACAATTGTTTATTCACCTGAATAATAATTGTTCAAGTTTTCATCTCATAACACCGAAAATTGAGGCGGGACGTATATCGGGGATTCTGTTCCTGTCAAAGTCATACTACCGATTCGTAGTACATCTATAGGATTTATAAGTTCATCTCATTCAGACATACCTATCTGTGTATGTTTGAAATCCATTTTAATTCAAATAAAGTCATTTCAAATTTTCTGTTTGTGTGTATGACTTGAATGAGTGTCGAATAAATGCATGAATAAATGAGTAAGTAGTTTTCTCAGAAAACAAAAGTTTTCTCCAAAACTTAGATTTCCCTATCAAATTTACCTAGTTTCAGCAACATTTTAAATTATAACAATTACCTTTTGTTTTTAAGAAAAGAAAAAAAAACTTTTATACCACTGAATCTTTTTTTAAAATTATATTCTGATTTTTCTTTAAATTGCAGAATTTACTTGTTAGATTTTCCCAAAAGAACTTGCATGACCATATAGTTCTACATAACTTTCCCATACATTGAAATCCAATTAAAGCTAATTTTTATATATCCAATGGGATTAAAATATTATTCCAATTGCAATTTTTTGAAATTGCTTTCCACAGAGTTCTATGGGATGATCACTATAAAAATAGATGTTTGTCTGTTTGTCTGTTTGTCTGTTTGTTGGTCTGTCTGTTTGAGATTACAAAACTCCAAAATTACTGGACCGATTTTTAAGCGGTTTTTTTGCAAAATGATCTGCGTTGCCAGTAACAGGTTTTTAGCTATGTTAGATTTTCAAAATTCGAAACAGAAGGTCCTGTAAGGATAACGAAAATATCCTTTTTCCCATTTTTCCCCGGAAAAATTGGCAATATTTCAAAATTCGAAACGGAAGGTCCTTTAAGGATGTCGAAAATATCCTTTTCCCGATTTTTCCCCGGAAAAATTGGCATAATGGGATTTTTTGGGTCGCTGATCACGGCTCTGGTGTTGGAATTTCAAATTTCGAGCCGGAAGGTCCTGTAAGGATAACGCTAATATCATTTTTCCCCGGACAAATTGACATTATGGGGTTTCCGAGATCGCCGATCATGAATCCGATGTTGGAATTTCATAATTCTAATCAGAAAGTCCTGCAGGGATAACGCAAATTTCCTTTTTCGCTCTTTTCTCCGGACAAATTGGGATTAAGGGGTTTTTGGGGTCGCTGATCACAAATCTCGTATTAGATTTTCAAAATGCGAAACATAAGGTCCTGTAAGGATAACATTTTTCCCAAAAGTTTTTAAGTTATGTATGGTTTTTTAGCATTCTAAAATTTATACAAAAAACTTTAAGCTGGCAACGAAGTTTGCTAGTAAAATATAAAAAATAAAAAAAAAAAATAAAAAAAAAAAAAAAAAAATAAAAAAAAAAATAAAACAGAATAAAAAGTAACAAAAAATAAAAAGAAAAAATAAAAAATAAAAAAATAAAAAATGAAAAATGAAAAATTATTTAAAAAGAAAATATTAAAATACAAAAAATATACATTTATTTGGGAAATTTGATTTAACCTATAAAGCAATTTAATTTGGATTGGCCGAAACTAATTTATCGCCAAATAATTATGTTTGAATTTATCAGCGAATGCAAACAAAACTATAAAGCGAAGCGACGACTGACTCCTAAATCCTGACTAGCTCACCTTTTATCGGCAACCCTCTTTCTGACTCCACTTTTTTAGTATTTACCTCTGATTATTATGTATTGATAGAATAGCTGAACGATGATATGGGATAATATGAGGCTAGCTAAACATTTCCAAAATTTCCATATGGTAAAATTTGTGTAAACTTCGCCACCCAACTTTTTGTGCTTCGTCCTTTTAACCCTTCACCGCATATCATGTTTCATTGTTGGTTTATTATGCTGATTATGTTGATATAAAAACCTAAACAATTTCACGAAATCTGTAGACGTAGTTTATTCTGGTTGACTGAGGGTGAATTACTGGACTGAGGGTGGAGTACTCGATATTCCGAACAAATTAGGTTTAGGGTGCGTGAAAATCGAAATGAAACGCCGGTTCACCTAATTTTGAAGGGTTATACCAACAATTATTGCCTGGCAATTGTTTAATTTGAAACGCGTAATTAGTATTATAACTATTTCATTAGATTTACTCAAAGTTGAGTAGATTATGATATCGAAGTGGTCAACATGTGGTCTAAATAACTCATATGTTCAAATGAAATGATTTTGGTCGACATGTTTAGAGTTGGGCAGATTTTTGTTTAGAAAAGTTTGTTTTCAGTTTATCGGAGTTTGAAATTTTGTTTTGTAAATTTAATTAGATTTGTTTGGATCGTTAAAGTGTGAATGTGTGTTTTATAAAATAGTTGTCTAATCAAATGAATAATTCACTTAGAAATGCCTAATTATCTCTGATGTGATAACTGAGTTTTCAGAATAATGAAATTTGCTTGATCGAGGCGATGGAATTCCACATTCCGTAGAAAAACGTGTTATAAAATTTCCATTGAATTTTCAAAAATTAAACAATATAAAACGTGGGCTACTTTAGCCTTAAGGGAAAACAACATTGTGATGAAAAATTCTTTTTTTTTCGATTTTTCTCTGAAGCACATATCGTTGGTAGAGATGTCGTGATGGTGCGTTAAAATTTACATCTCTTAAACTATGTTTTAAAAAATAATTTCGTCGCCAAATTCCTTCAGTTAAAGTGATTTTGAGGGGGTCTTGTGTTGTATGTTTTACCAAAACAAGTGTGTCTGGCCTTCCGATTTATTTCTTTCACCGCCACCATGGACAAAAAAAAAATGCGAAATCACTGACATTTTTGCTCTAGTGTAAGTTTCAAATAAGCGTAGCCAATTTAAAAACAATTTTTTCGAAAAATTACAGGCTTTAAGAAAAAAATCGAACTTTCACTTCAAAGTATTTGTATTTAAGATAAAAACTACAAAACATTATTTATTTTATGTCTTAGTTTGGTGGGCTTGGCGGTCCAATTTTAGGAAATAAAACAAAAATTATGTTCAATTTTCCAGCCTGACGTTTCGAGCCTTGTTTTGGCTCATCTTCACTCAGAAAAATGGAGGCTAACTCGACGACCTACATACGGCGTAATTGGCCTCGAGCAGGCGCGCGTTCGCCTGCATGTGGGCAAGTAAAACTGAGTTGACCTGTGGTCGGAGAAATTCTGAAATTAAGCCACCAGCAGGTGAAGTAGGGCATTAAGAGCTGCACGAGTTGTCCTTAGATAGGTTAACTCTCTGTAAGGTCAGAGTTAACCTGACAAAAAGTTGACCTGGACATTTTTCTGAGTGTTCAGAGGCCTATTTATAATATCGTCGGCTAAAAGTGAAATTCCATTATACCAAATTTGATAGAAGAGCAATAAAAAATCTCGTTAAATCATTTTAATTTTCATTTAAAGAAAACAGAGTTTCATTTAAAGAAAACTGAGCCCAATTTTTCTCATTTAAAGAAAACTCAGTGTTATTGAAAGAGAATTAAAACGATTTAACAAGGTTTTCATTGCTCTTCTCGAAAATTATACCAAATGGACTTAGCACAATTTCACTTTTAGCCGACGATATATTTTATTAAACACCAAAGACTACTATTATTTTTACAATTATAATTATAGAGGGGATTTACGTTGAACAATCATTATTTATTTTAAAAACCCTTTGGGGAAAACTCAACAATGTGCCCCACTTTTTTTCAAGATGCCACAAAACTGGCACTTGAAACATAAATCAGGTCTACAATTAAAGTTAAGAAAAACCATATCTTTTGCTACATCTCAGAAACTAGAGAATTCGGCCAAACTACTTCCAGATTTAGATTCAGCGACGTCAAATTATCTTAAAAATATTGTAAATTCATTGGCAACATTTTTTTTTGTCGGATAGTGTAGGGGAAGCCGGGGCATGTATTAACAAAATTTGGAAATTGGGTCATATTTTTTTAACAAGTAATATTTTTGATATTGTGTTTATATCTAGCCATACTGTAGGTCTTCAGGTATCATAAGAAATAAAAAAAGTTTCAACCAGGTAGTCACTATATGAAAAAAAATCATTTTTATGTAAAAATGCCATCTGTTAAAATTAACCCCTGTCATGGGGCAGGGGTTAGTTTTAACAGATGGCATTTTTACATTATTTATTTAAACAACAGATTTTTTTTTCACAAAAATTATAAAATAAACAAAGTAAATATCTTTTTAAATTCAAATATATTATTTATCACAAAAACTAATAAAATGAACCAAATAAATATCCTTTTCAAGGAACATAAATTGACAAAAAAATTAAGTCGTTTTAAATTTATTATTATCTAAAAAAATATCTCAGGGAAGCTTTTTTGTACATAATTTGTATCTATAAAAACATAGTATGAGAATTCTTACTCTATGTTGTCATCGTCATTATGTATTAACATGTGTTAATTCTTGTCCCATGGGTTTGTTAATTTAAGCCCCGACACTACTTTTTTTTAATTATTGATCATACCAAAGATATAGTTAAGGATTGTAATAAAACCAAAGGATATTATTAATTATAGCTTCATTAACTTACATTATCGGCAAAGTTATATTCAATAATATAAAAAAATAAGACAGAAATCAAAATATTGCAAACCATAAAAAGTTCATTTACCAGCTAAAATTCGGTCTCTGTGCTTAACCCTCACTGGCAATGAGCAGTTTATTTCGACGGGAATTGGCTTGTTAATACTTACCCCTGTTAATTCTAGCCCCGGGTTCCCCTACTCTCAGAAACAAAATTGATTCCATTCTGCTCCTTTCTAGCTTGCTAGCATCTGATATGCTAAACCGATTTTTTTTATCAGATTGTCATCAGTCGTCCTTCAACAAGTTTTTCCCTCTTCCAAAAGCTAAAACAGTTATTAAAGATTTGCCATAGTCATAATTTTTCGAAACAGAATGCGGCGTAATGATTTAAATCTAGAGCTTCATAGTCCCAAGCAAAAAATTGCTCTATTTTTCGGGCTTTTTCATGCTTTATAAACAAGTACCCCTAGAATTTTCAAAAGATTTATCAAATGCCACGAACATCTTAAAAACATATGCGGCCCAGGTACAAATATGTTGAAAAAAAATGCGCCGCAGGCAAAAAATTTAATTTACAGCAGCCCTTAGCCGATGAAGAGTATGTTTTGATTATTTAATGTAAATTTATTTATTGTTAAATAAATTATAACCTTGAATTGACACAAAAGTTTAGTTTCCGGAATGACGGGACAGCATGCCTGATTCAGGAGCAATCCCGGCTAATCTGGGAGGTGTGGTCACCCAAGTTATATAAAAAAATACCTTATAAAAAATTAAAAAAAATACCTCAAGTTATAATTTTGGTCCTTTTCGAGGAACTTTTATTTAATTGAGAAATTTTACGTTGTGTATTACACAAAAATTTAATGAGAAAGAAATACGCATACCTGAAATGTTGGGAAGGAAACAAAACGGTATTATCTAAAGCATATATTTTCATTATCGTATTTAATATGGAGTTGTCTAGAGCCCGATTCGTCTTCCTTGGCATTTTTTTCCACTTACATACCTAACAATAGTTCGTATCATTAAAGGCATGCAACAAAGTAATGAATGCAATAAATAACATATAATTTCGTTTTATATAACAATTTATTATTATATCAAAATGGCCATACTCGTGGATCTGATGGCAAAAAGCTGTGCTAGCGGCGACAAGTAACGACGAATATGGAATGGAAAATGCTTAAAAATTACTTTTAATTACGCTTCTAAGTAAATATTATTCAATAATTTCCAATGTGATTTTATCCGTTCTGAGTGGCACTTTGGTTGACGAGATATGCTCACGATTTTCACAAATCCACCAACAAAAACAGACGGCAGCAACAACAACAAGCAGTGATTAAAAAGGACGAAACCATGCACGAATCAAAAATCAACAACAAAAACAAGAAAATCGCGGGAAAATTCAGTCACAAGAAATCGAAAGAAAAAGAAAAAACAAATAACAGAAATCCTTTTCGATGGCATTCGGAAAATTCCGAAGTTGAGGTATTCCTGCCAACCGACCACTTCCGATTATCGTACAGGATAATGAAAAACGTGCTGTTGTGAGCACATGTAGTTCGAGCGAGCACAGGATGCACGAGAATTTCGGCAAAACGAATGAATGTTTGGGGATGGGGCTGTTTTTCCGAGGAAACCACATGTACCTGGCATATGCGCACTGTCCAAGGATTTAGAATTTCCGACGTTCAGCAATAATTTCCACGAGGACGACGACAGCAAAACAACAAATTCCAGCATGCAAGCACATGCTTTCCATTCCAGGCGAATTTCCCGACGCTGTCACTCTCACTGTCACGAAACTCACCACGATTGTTGTCGTTTTCCTCCTGCATCCTTTACCGTCATTTGAATCGTCGACTGGAAGTTGGTCGTGCCGTGGTGAAAATCTATGCCACAAGCGAAAGCAACAACAATCGCCAGCGAACGGTTGAACGCGGAAAAGCTCAATGAAAATGCACATGTCACACGCGGCCAGGATGCGCTCGTTCTATACCATCTCTCCGCTATTCCCCTCGTCCAATGTCTCTTTCTTTCGATGTGGAAAATTGAAAACAAATCCATTGCCTTCCCTTTCCGCATCGTACACATATGGCTGATATCGTTTCGGTTTAGTGGATTTTCGCTAGTCGTCCTGTTCCATCGGCCGCTTTCCGGTGGAGTTTTCCGGTGCGGTGGTGGGGCGCGCGGAATTCTAGGTGAATACGGGGAGTGGTAATTGAGGGACTTGCATACAGATATCGCATATACTGGGAACATGCTGACGATTACCGTTTTTTATGTATTTAGTTGTTGGGGTTTTTTTTCTATATTTATTTTATATTTGTTGGTTCGTTGTAGCATTTCGGAATCAATCCTTCTCCGTTGTGCAAGGATAACGCCATCTCTATCAGAGGTGGAAAATATCTGAGTAGCGCCTAAATTCATGCAAAAACATTGTCGTCCTTCCTGACACACGGGCGGTTTAGTGTTGTTACTTCCTTTGAATGAAGAACACGTTGATTTCTTGGGAAGAACGACTAATATGATGTGCTACACATCAAATAACTATAATTTTTGTAAAAATATTATTTGTTTGTTTGGACATTTCTAACTAAAAATGAAAGGTTGGACGATTGAGAAAACGCAAGCTCTAATCAAACAAAAATATTTGAAAAATTAATCAACAAAATACGAATATATTTAATGTCCTTGAATACCTGGCTACAATTATTTTTAACACGACAGAATTTGTTTTTTTGTCATGGAAAAAAAATACGGTTAAATGTTGAAAATTTCTGTACTGTTTTCGTGTTTTACATGTTTTCTGTTTTGATGTTTGTTCTTTTATGTTTGCTTTAAAAACTATATAAATTTTAAATCGTCATCAATCAAAAGATTTACTGACAATCAATGTTTGTTATATAAAAACATTGATTTCAGCAAAAAACAAAAAAAATTAATGTTTTATGAAAAAAATAAAAAAAAAACTATATTTGTTGTATGTGTAGTTATTTTGATGTTGTGTTAGACTTAAGTTTTAATCTCTAAAACAGAAAAAAATGCAATCTGTTTTTGTGTTGTTATGTGTTTTCTATGTGTAGAACCAAAAAATGCACTAATTTTTGTTTGAAAATTGCAAAAACTGCAATAAATTGTCAAACGATGTTTAAAAATAAGGATTTGTGTTTCATGTGGTTCTGTATCAGTGTTTTTATAAATACAAATCATGTAACAAAAATTGTGAATATTTGCAAAAACCAGAAATTGGTTATTAATTGCAAAGATCAGTGTTGAAACAAAAAAAAATCTGTGTTACAAAACTAATGGTGAATGGAACAAAAATGTGTTATTCAATATTTTAAATTTAAAATCTTCTAAGTTGTTTCATGTTTACAATTTTATGTTGTCTACTCCTTTTTAAACTTATCGTATACAATAACTTATTAAAGAAAGTTCTTATACTAGTCTCAAATAATTCTTAAAACACTTATAAATTCTAAAAAGAGAATTTTCTCATAGATTTCTTTGACAAAATTCTTGTTTTCTGTCCAAGAATGTCAGTTCATCAAATTTTCCAAAAGATACAATTTTTGCTTGACTTATTTACATAATATCACGAAATTTATGTAAATAATTCAATGATTTTTCAATGATAGAAATAGAGTTGTATAATTTGAGAAAAGACGCCAATAAAAATAAAACCCAATTTTTTTTCACAGTTGGTCATTTGTTGTACAAATGCTTGTACTTAATATAAGCTCAAACTGATTTCCAAATTATGCTCTTAAAAGCATAAAATATCCTTTCAGAAAACTGTACATTAGTGATAAAAATCCAGACATGTCTATCCTAAGTAGTACTTTATA
The DNA here is from genome assembly GCA_964034945.1 of Chrysopilus asiliformis. Taxonomy (NCBI): domain Eukaryota; kingdom Metazoa; phylum Arthropoda; class Insecta; order Diptera; family Rhagionidae; genus Chrysopilus; species Chrysopilus asiliformis. Next base: position 85,197,441 of record OZ035961.1, on the reverse strand, counting down.
ATTATTATCGGTATCAAAATTTGCCGTTTTGATATTAATTTTGATACTATCCAGAAAGAAATATTTGGGATTTTTTGTAATAACCACCCGGAAAAGGGAATTCACAAAAATAGAAAGTTCTCTGAAAATTTCGGGACCAAATTTCTATTTTCTGAGCTGTTTTTACAAATACGGCCACCGCCTCCTCGTATATCCTGCCATTTCTCTTAAGAATTTATCCTATTATTCCCCTTCATGCAACATCAGTCAGTATCTGAAACACGTTGAAATTAGAATTTTTTCACTTTTGAAAAAATAGGATATTTAATAAACTAGTTTTGTAGTTTAAATAGTCTTTCAAACCTCTCTGAAATGGCAGAATTGTTTGAATAAAGATAGGACATCATTGACATCTACATAGGCTCGTATCTATTTATTATTTTAAAAAAATTGTGCTCTGCATCTTTAACACTCTAACTGCCACGTCAGTCAAAAAGACCTGACACCTAATTTGTCTATAATGGCCGTCATACTCTCAAATGTATTAAAATATGTTCTAAGGGTTTCTGACAAGGCAAGTTTTGAATAGCTCTTTGTCAGGTTGAAGTGTCTGACAAAACAATTTTGTATTTTATTTTTGTCAGGCCTTTTTGACTGACAACTAAATATTCGAAAAAGGCTTAAACCTATCGCAGCAGTTAGAGTGTTAAGCCCTGGAATTTCTGGTACTTAAATAATTTAAGTTGGGCTTAAGTTGCTATGTTTCAATGTCGAAAACGGCTTTAAATTGTTACAAATTGTGTTATGAATGGCAGAATATTTTATTCGACATCATATTATAATACATGTTCAAAATATTTTTGAATATTATCACAGATAACGGTCAATCAAATCATTTAAAAAACGTTTGAAAGTTATATTGTAAATCTAACCCAAAGTCTTTTCTTAAAAAAAATCATCAATTATGAATTTTGAATTCGAGATCAGTAATGAAACAATTTAGCAAATTGAAAAGTCATCAATTTTCTATAAATTGGTCCAATTTTCAATGAAAGAATCGGATCACATCAAAACCCTTGCTAAATATAGTGGAAACAATTTTTTCGATCTCAAATTATGCAGAAAAAATTAACCATGACTAGAATTCGAGCATATTTACTAGAGTTCTACAATTCTGTGGTCACAAGGAAAAACTGCTTAAGTCGAAAAACCGTGTTTTGAGTAATTTGGATTACTTTCATTTTATATTAAGTTTTGATTACTTTCTGGAACAAATTGGTTATTCTTTTAAACGAAAAATGTTTAGTAAACACATTAAAGATTACTTTAAACTCAAAAGAATCTTAAAATCCAATTTGGTTAAAGTGTTATCATAAAAAAGGCGTTTCTTCCATATTATGAACAAGTTTTTCCAAAACCATAGTAAAGCAAAACTGACTTAGGTTATATGGTTTTTGCTCTGCCATTCCTCAGAGGGGTACAGCATGAAAACCAAACTTTGACAGAATATAGAACTGGATATGGAGAATTCAAATATTCAAAGTACATAACTCGACTTAAGCGGTTTTTCCTTGTGACCACAGAATTAATGGTCGAGAAAATCCAAAAATTTCTAGTAAAACTTAACTCAAAAATTCAAATTTCGAGGCTTTTTAAGAATAGTCTTCTTACCCCTAATTTATTCACTAGGAGTTAAGCCGAGTTAGTGAGTTAAGGGAGTTAGCTAGTGTTATTTTCCATGTAAAAGGTGAGTTAAGGGAGTTAAGGCGATTTAACTCCTAGTGAATAAATTGGCCGTTAAGGAGTTAAACTGTGGGCTAAATAATTTTTGAAAAAAAAATCCTGTATTTTGCATAATAATATTCTAAAATTCATTACGTAGTTTCAAGTCTTCATCAAAAGATCTTCGTTAAAAACTTGTCAAATGCCGAAATCATTTGATTTTCAAACAGTTTTTAAAAGCCAAAAAAAAGGGTTTTTACTATTTTTCTACTTGTATTTGATTATAATTAAGAGTTGATCTTAAAAAGAAAAAGAACCTTTAAAAATGTTCAAGAATATTCTATTAAACATTACATTTTCAACAGATTTTCTTGATTGCTAAGAATTTCGCTGTGAAGTCATTTACTACGTTTAAACGACCAAAAATATTTAAATTCTTAGACAAAGTTCCCCAGAAATCTATCTAAGTATATTATACTCGTATAAATAGAGAATATAAATCCAAATCTAACCACAAAAGAAATCTCAAATCTGACCTCAAAACTGTTCGAAAATTAAAAGAAGTTGAAAATTGATTTTGGGATACTTTTGTATACATTTTCACTTCACGTCCCTTATTTTTAATTTTCAAATTAGTCTTCAACTATATTTAAAATTTATAATCCACTAGCTTGCATACCCGTCGTTGCCGGGTTAAGGTTTTTCAAATTTTTTTTAATGTCTATGTTGGAGCTAAACTTCAGGCCAATCGGTTCAATAGTTTCCCCGCGAAAGAGTAACATAGAAGGAAAACTAAGTTTCGAGATGACTTGACCCCCTCCCCTTACACCCCCCACCTCTCGGGCGACTTTTGAATGAGTCTATGTTGGGGCTGGACCCCCGACGAACATCTATGCCAAATCGGTTCAGTAGTTTCCCCGCGAAAGAGTAACATAGCGCAAAAACTAAGTTTCGAAATCACTTACTCCCTCGCGCTACTTTTCCGTATGCCTATGTTGGAACCAGAACTACCACAGACACTCATGCCAAATTTCAAGTCAATCGGTTCAGCCATTTTTGCGTGAAAGAGAAACAGACAGACAGACAGACAGACAGACAGACAGACAGACAGACAGACAGACAGATAGACAGACAGACACCAACTCATTTTTATATATTAGTATGATTATACACACAAGGATTATGAACTCGATTTTTTAATGCGAATTTATTCTGCTAATTGTACAAACATACAAACCCTCATCTGAAACGAATATTCCCTCACGATTCCGTCGGGGATAAAAATATGCACGAAAATTGATGCAGTTTAAGTTATTCAAAGCAGAGTTGAGGTCTTAAGTAAAAGGTGGTAAAGGGAAGACTACAGTTTCGGTTCAGTCGAGCCATCTTCCAGGAAAAATCAGTTTTATTGGGATATTTTTTTCTTTTTCCCACTCGACTGTGAATTCCACTTGAATTCCACTAGACTTGTGTTGTGTCCAAGAAGGTGGCTTCCATATCCACATTTCTGTTGAAAAACCGAAAGTTTGTTCACAAACTGAAACATGGTTCACTAACGGAAGCATTTTTTGGGCTTAAAACTAGTTCACGAACCGAAACATTCATCAACCGATGCGTTCACGAACCGAGGTTCCAATATAATAAGACTTAAATAATCACATTATAATATTTTGCTTTATTTCTAATCCCACTAAATTATTTCTTATAACTATTAAATTTCTCGAAAGTCAAAATTTTTTTTTTTTGAGATAATCCTAGTTTTCAAATCTCTTCGGTTGATTATTTCTTAATCCTAGACCCGTGTACTATCCATATATTGTGTACTTGGGCACTCAGATGTAATTCTAATAGAAAATGTATGGCTGGTTTGTTTAAAAATCATAAAAATGTGGTTTATTCGTTAAACAAGTAAGAAATACAATGGGAAAATATAACTCAGTGCCCAGTACACGGGTCTAGGGTTAAGCCATCATTTTCATTTCTAAGTTTCAAGATTTTTAACAGTTTTCAACGAGAAATATATATGACTATTTTGTCAAATATACATTTTTTTTATAAATTATCTTAAATATACCAGAATGTTAGATTTTCTTTCGACAACTTTCCATAATATTGACAAAGCTGAAATGTTTTTTTTAGTATTACCTGAAGCATTCCTGAATTTCCAAATCGTTCTATAAGTAAACCCAAATTAGACTATACAAAATCACTTTCGATCAAAAAAATGTCATTTATCAATAGAGATTAATTTCTCTATTGATAAATATGACGACTTAAGTAATTTCCTATTAAAAGTTTTTCATTGTAAATAAATATTTATAGTGTTTTTTTACAAACAATAATTCTTATTGATAACTTCAAGTTGTTTAAAAAGCATAGAAAAACTTTCGATTAAATGTCATCGTTTGTACTATCCTTGACACGCAACATAATTTATGATAATGCCTCGTAAAATATAATAAAGGGATTCATTTAAATTAATTCGTGACAAATTTCTTGAAGCCCGCTTAACTAAAACTATACAAATTTATCTATTGGTAGCTTTATTAGAAAATATTTTAGTCCTATAAGCATATTAATGTGTTGTTTAGATTTAGCACTAGTTTTCGTAGTTTTTTTCTTCTTCGAAATCGTTCGGAAATAATCTTCATTAATATTTCATTAAAAGAAAATGACAAGAGATAAAATCTAACTCATAAAAGTATGCATTTTTAAAAGTATTTTATGCGGATAAAAAATGAATTCTTCCTATATTTCCGAAAATGATTAGAAATGTGGCTTCATGTATTTTTTTTTGTTACTCAAGTTTCCCAAAAATTTGTATTTGGTGAACGGCGGCTTATCATAGGAAACGATTTATTTGCCAGTGAAATTTCCTCGTTAATTCAAAATTTTTGGCCATAAAATTTTTCACGGTAAGATTTCGTCTCAATTAAAATGACACTACAGACAGATTTTATCAAATATTTTTGTCTAAAAAATTAGAAATGTCTTGGAAAATGCTCCCACCACGAGAAATTTTTTCACAGGACATGAAAATAGGCGAAATTTATGTCTAATCCAGACATAAAAAAAGCTTGTAATAAAGAAAAATCGTTGAAAAATTAGAGGAAATCTTTTTTTCTCATACGTCTAACACATGAATTTTTTCTGTTAGATGTTGAAAGTTTTATTGCAATTGAATTTCAAAATTTTCTTCCAAAACCACTGTTTTTAAAAATTTATAGAAGCACCTTGTGAAGAAACCATTGTTTCTGTCTTCAGTTAACTGATTATGAAAATTTTTAATATATTTAAAAAAAACTTTTCTTCAATGTTAACAAAATTTTCCTCTATTATTGATGGGAATTGTTTAAGCTTTGTTTTTGTAAATTTTCAAATGGTTTTATTATTTTTAACTACAAAAAAAATATTTTAATAGAACTGCAATTGCTTTTGCCTTACACTAAACACTGATCTCAGCTTTTATGCAAACCTTCGGTTAAGAAAAAGGCCAAAAATTGACCTTCGGTCGCACTCTACATATTCTTATAGTGTAACTACTGTATAACACTCTCTTTATTATTCTTACACTGTAATAAGATTTTGAAAGTTAAGTTTAACACTCTAACTGCCACGTCACCTAATAATTGTACACAACGGCCACAATGAAAATTATTAAAGTGTTCGCTGCAACCGCAACGATTTTTTGTAGTTGCACACATTTTATGGCAATAAAATAACATTTAGGTATAAATTTGTTTCAATTTTTTTTTCTCTTAGTGCCTTTTTGACTGACAACTAAATATTCGAAAAAGGCTTAAAACTGTCGTGGCAGTTAGAGTGTTAAGTTAAAATATCAGTAGTGTTTGACACCAAACTTTCTTCTGCAATATTTAGTTCCGGATATAATATGTAAAAATATATTTTTCCAAATATCTCGAGAACCGTTAAAGATACGTAAAACCCTTCGAGCAAAAAATGCAGAAAATTTTATTGCCTTTAAATTTGGTTACACGCATTTTTTCATAAAAGAGCATAGCGTTCAAGAAAATCTCAAAAACTTATTTTTCAAAAAAAAAAAAATTGATAATTGGTATCCGCTATTTTCTGGTAGAATTTTTCTTTTATGCATAATTTCATATTGGAATACAATTCATGATGAATTCCATAGAGAAATTCCAGACCGCAAAGTTTTTAGACAAGGAATATTCTTCTATACACTAAAAAAAATGTTCAGGTCAACTTTTTGTCAGGTTAACTCTGACCTTACAGAGGTTTCTGTAAGCCAGCTAGCGGTCAGAGTTAACCTATCTAAGGTCAACTCGTGCAGCTCCCAATGCCCTACTTCACCTGCTGGTGGCTTAATTTCAGAATTTCTCCGACCACGGGTCAACTCAGTTTTACTTGCCCACATGCAGGCGAACGCGCGCCTGCCCGAGGCCAATTACGCCGTATGTAGGTCGTCGAGTTAGCCTCCATTTTTCTGAGTGTATGTGTTCATGTTTGGAACTTGATTTTCCTAGCATTATAATTCGCACATTCGACAGTTTGTTCTAATTACGCATATATATTCCAGGTTCAGTTGCCTTCAACTGACTACCGACGCGTCACTGACTGCCCTAGTAGATTTTGCTCTTCAGTACTTTACACTATCAAAGGAAAAACGCACACAATAACATGGTTTTTCAGTTGTGTTTAGCGAAAATGAGTTGGTGTGGATATATACAGAATTATTTGTTAAAAAAAACTTTAAAGTAAATGCTTTTAACCGCTTTGAATTTGACTTCTGATGAGCATATGATGAGCCTTCGATGAGTGCTCATGTAATGTCGACGAGGCGATGCGTTCGGCATTGATTCGTAACCCACTTCATTTGTTTCCGAAATTCGTTCGATATTACCGTTAACTCTGGAACTGAAATGCTTGAAAACGATTATTTATTTTCATTCTAAGTTAAAGTGCAATTGAAGACAGAAGGTTCAAATAGTATGCTTGAGTTCTTCCATTTTAGGTTTCAATTCTGGTGAATTCATCAAAATAATGAATTCATCAATTCTGGTATTCATGAGTTCATCAATACGCTTACTGATGAGGTAGCCAATTCGGCCACCAATGAGTTCACCCATGAGCATCATCAATACATCATCAATACGGCGCCATGATACTCATCGAGAGACTCATGCAGAGCTCATCGAAATACTCATTGCTACAAATGAGTATATAAGTGAGCAGTAATGATGAGTATATTTCCCAGACGTAGAACAAAACTCATCATGAGTATCATCATTTCGCGATGATGAGTTTTTCGATGAGTTCATCATGAACGATCTACTAGGGAACTCATCGCGAACTGGTTAGTGTATTGCGTTTCTTTCGAATTTCTTTTAAGTATACTAGGGCTAAGAGTTAGTAAGGATTCGAACCTCAAGTTAAACAAATATTAAAACCAAACCTAAAATTAAGCAAAAATTTACATATTATCAATTTTCAGCTTTTTATTTATGACATTATTGAAATATTTCATATCAGAGGCCTTATTACCGAACACGATACGAACTAATCGTATCGTGTTCGGTAATAAGGCCACAGTTTTCCGTATGAAATTCACAAATTTTTTTGAGCAGTTTCATAACGTTATAAAACATGATTTTTTCCTTATAAATTACCTCAGATTTGTTCACTTGGGTTTAGCATTAAATTTGTCCAATTATATTTAGTAAATATTTAAAAATTTTATCGTGTTGGAGAAAAATGAATTACATGAAAATAGATTTAGTGACGTTTGTACCAATGTAACTTAGCAACTTATATTCAACTTCAAATATTTAAGTTCCAGAATTTCTTGGGTTTATGTACGCAAAGTACAACTTTATTTTTTTAAGAATAGGCCGGACATCAATGATTTTGTTTTGGTCAAGAAAAAGGCTTTGAATTACTTTTCAATGATTGGGTATAAAAATAGTTTTAATTGTTTCAGTAAAAATCAAGTAAAAATTACTTAGAGCTGGAAGGGGTGTTAATTTTTCCATTAAACCTATGCGCTTTTTAGAAAAAAATGATAACCAAAATTAAATAACATAAAATTGTCTACATTTTCTGCTTTAACGTTTTTTTCGTATCTCTAACGGTACTCAATATATTTAACAAAAATTCAGGGCACCAATCATGTATTCCGACGCGTCTCTGTCTTTCGACTTCGACGCAGCTTTTAACTCTTGACTTCGCCATATCTGCAGCTCGAAATTTCGCGGAATCGTTACTATGAATCGAAACGTGATTCTAACTATCACTCCAGGAAATTTGAAGCTGCTAATATGGCGAAGTCAAGAGTTAAAAGCTGCGTCGAAGTCGAAAGACAGAGACGCGTCGGAATACATGATTGCTGCCCAGACTTAGATTCGCGCCTGAATTAATTATCTAAGTAGACCTGAAATGATGCTAGATAAAGATGCTTTTTTTATTATATTCTTTTTAATATTAAAATAAGTTTACTGCATTAGTAAATGCGACATTTTTTTCCTTTATCAAAATTTGTAAAAATCTTCTGATAAACTATGATTCAGAAATGGATTTTTCTTTCTTTTTGAATGAATCATATTGTGATCAGCAAATATAATAAATTTTAAAAATCTGTAGCGTAAAACTGTTTTCTAAAATACAGATTACAAACTAACATGGGTAACATATAAATTATGCATAAACAAATTAATAAATGTAAAAATATTTTCGCTGAAAAATTTCCTTAAACTTTTCTACAAAAAACATGAGAGAAGATTTTATTTCGAATTTTATTTAAATGGAATAATTTTCAAGTGTGAAATGTCTTATAGAGTGACTATTGTTTTATTCATTTAGAATTTCTAATGAACGAGATCCCAAATGTCTTTACAGTTTAGTATTTATGCCTTTTACCTTCGATAGATTGATACAAGTATCTTTATATGTATTTATTATGTGTGTCCCAATAATTTACCAAATTATATACATATATGGAGGTAGCATAAATAGATTTAAATCTATATTGTTTTGTAACATCGTAATATACATATCACAAACAGCAACAAAAACAACAACAATGTGTTTGTATTAAATGTTCAGATATACCTGCCTGATATTCCCTAAACATTTGTCAAATCGGTTGAATATTATTTCCAATTCGAGAACGATATTACTTGAATTTAACAAGAGGCATTCTGAACTCATATGTTTGTAGATTTTGTAATATTTGCTAATTTAATCCATTCCCAAAACTGTTCTAGAATTCTGAATCTGTTAAACTCCTGGGGGTTAAGGTATTTCCATATCCCAGAGACCTCGATGTAAATTTTATAGTAAATACCTTTGATTTAGGATTGAAAGAATGGGAATAACGATGATATAGCCTTGTCTTCAAATTTTGGGGTGTCACGTGCTGCTCCATATCAAAAGCTACATTTATTTGTTTATTGCGAAAGTTATGTAAAATCTATGCTAAAATGTGTTAATCGGCTGTAATGAATTTCATACTATATAGCAGATAATATTTAAATATAAATTCTTAGAATTTTTTCATAAATATTTCACATACGGATTTTTTGGTACATTTTATCACCTTTTTTTTAATCATTAAAATCTGTGAGTGTTGTTTACCTTTACAGTAGGTAGTGTTCGTTCATTCATTCGTTCGTTGTGTGAAAAGCGGAAACAGTAAAAGTGCTTTTGAATAAATATTAAAACTGATCTCGTGCTTTTTACCTTGAGGGAAATTGTTTACCTATCCGACGATGCTTAATAATATCGTAGTCTTTTCGGTTCTAATATTATGTCGTCAGAGATTATTACAGTTTATTTTAATAGCCATTAATTTTTCAGAATTGATATGACGTCACTGGTAAATATCTGATAAAGATTTTATTCGAAAATGGAAAATTTTTCTTGACAATTCACTGGTAATTCAGATAAGCCTGGGCTTAGTTTTCCGAAGATATTCTATCGTAAATGACCTACAGTTATCAGTTTAATTTAACACGGCGGAAAAAATGTTTTGTGAAATAAAATTTATCGGATGAAGATTTTTACAAAAAGTGTCTCGAAGTTTTAATACTATTAATTAAAAAAAAAGCATCGGACTTTTATCGTATTGAAAATTTGTGTATATCTATAAGATTTATGGTTACCAAAAAAAAATTCGAATTTTTACTTTCTTAAAAAAATTGGAATATCTCAAAAAAAAATCGTGATTTCTGAAAATTTGCAGTGTTTTTGATTTTCCTCCAGTACTTGCCTACAATTGCACAGAGTATTTTTTTTTAAATCATAAAAAGAAGGGATTATTCTCGTCCAAGTGACACGTTTCTGAAGGTTAACAAAATGGGAATCAAATTTAGAAAATGAAATGAAAATCCTTATATCGAAAACTTGATTAAATTAAAAGAAAATTTCTCAAATTGAAAATTTGAATTTTTAAATATAAAATAAATTTCTGATTTAATCCTTTCATGCCCGATGTTGCTAATAAGCAACTTTTATAACACCATACCTATAGGCAACTTTATGTGTAGTATTTTTTGAAAAGATACTGCGGCTAAAAGAATAACCGGAAAAAAATTAAATCTTGTTCTTTAGTGGAATTTCAGTGATTCGGGCATAAAACGGTAAAGAAACTAATTCTTAAGCCAAGTCACAGGTTCTCAACATATGAAATTCAATTATTAATTTAAAAAAAAAATATTACTTGTGATTAACACCAAACTTTCCTCTAAATATTTAGTTTCGGAAAAAATGTTTGAAAAAATAATATTTTTTTCAAATATTTCGAGAACGGTTAAAGATACGTAAAAACCGTTAAAAGAAATAAAAATTCACGACATTTTATTTTCTTTGAATTTTGCTATATGAGTTTTTTCTCAAAAACGCATAGTTTCCGAGAAATTTTCAAAAAACTTGATTTTTTCAAATATTATGAGAGCCGTTAGAGAGATACGGTAAAACCGTTAGAGCAAAGAATGTAGAACATTTAATTTCCTCTAAATTTTGTTATATTTGTTTTTTTCCAAACGTTTGGAGAAATCTTCAAATAAAACTGTATTTTTATCAAAAACATTGTGTGGGAGATACCCGTTATAGCTAACGGTACATTTCCAAAAGTTGATAAAAAACTACGATTTTCGTAAAACCAATTTACAAAAATGTTCAAACCGTTAACTCTACGCGTTCTCGGGTTATTTAAGATACGTAAAACGACCAGACCGATGCAAGGACATCCTCATAATTTTGCCTGAAACGGATTTCGAACTGATGAGAAATTTTCTATCTGGTCTTGTTCTCGAGTCGGTCTCCGTCATGAATACAATACTTTCCTTCTGTAGCAAAGGAATGTGATTATAATTTGATTTTAATATATTTAGAAATTTTAAGAAAATTTTATTATTTTTTTTCTGAATATTTCACACTACACGGAGAAAAATGTTGTTTCTTAATTTAAGAAACATGTTACTAAACCAATAAAAGTGGCTCAAAATTTTCAGTTACTATTATTTAGTAACATTTTTCTTGAATAAAGTAACGGATTTTATGGATCACACCACCTGTTACTTAAATCAAGAAACTTGAGATTTTTACCAAAATCATATTTTTCTGTGTCAACATCATCTCGTTCCGTTACTGAAATCATGCCACTTTTGTCTTGAATTTAGTAACATTTTCCATTAAATCATCAACATTTTCGATCCGGTATTTAGTAACATTTTTCTTGAATTAAGAAACATTTTTGCACCGTGAAATTTTCGGTTACTAGAATTAAGAAACATGTTTCTTAAATTGAGCTGATTTTAAAAAATCGGTTACTTAAATTAAGAAACATGTTTCTTAAATTGAGCTGATTTTAAAAAATCGGTTACTTAAATTAAGAAACATGTTTCTTAATTCCCACCGCTCGTTAAAAATCGGTTACTAGAATCAAGAAAATATTGTTTTAAATTTAGTAACGACAATCAATAAAATTTTCGGTTACTAGAAGATATTTATCTTCTTTTATAATTCGCATATAAACAGCAGAATAGACATATAAAAGGAAAAATAATCGAACTGAAATTAACTAATATTTAGTAAATATTAGTTCATTTTTTTGGCCATAAACCGTGCAATCGGCTTTGAGGTTTTCGGGAGAAATCCTCGAACCGATACCATAGTTTAACTAGTTAGGAAACCTAGGAATTTTTACCTATGTTGGAGTAAAGATAACCGATATACTCATGGATGCGGTTTTTCTTTCTTTCCTATGTGTAAATTACCAACAAAACACAACACATGTAAAACCTAGCCACATTTTCATACACCAACCAACACATGCAATCTTCCGACAGCGGAAGCATCTGAAATTAAGAAACATGTTTCTTGATTTCAGTAACCGATTTTTAAAGAGCGGTCGAAATTAAGAAACACGTTTCTCAATTTAAGTAACCGATTTTGATAAAGCAGCTGAAATTAAGAAACATGTTTCTTGATTTCAGTAACCGATTTTTAAAGAGCGGTCGAAATTAAGAAACACGTTTCTCAATTTAAGTAACCGATTTCTATAATCAGTTTAAAATGAAGTAACATTTTCTCCATATAAGTAACAAAATGTTACTAGATTTAAGAAACATGTGTATTAGGGCCATACGCTACCACATGTTTCTTAAATCTAGTAACATTTTTTCTCCGTGTATAGACATTTTAAAAGACATTGAGTAAAACCGACATTATGTAAATTTTTATAACCATTACCCCAAATTTTAATCGCAGGATTTTTTTTCATTTTTTTTGTGTCCTCAAACATGTTTTTTTTTATATTTTATGCCAGGAGCTTTAGGCAAATTGCCTCTAATGGCGAAGCACAGCTCAATACATTCATTCATTCAACGATTCATACAATCCATTCACACACTGAATACTCCCCTCATCCCACTTCAACAAAGACTTGGTGCGACAGTACATATGCGAGTATCCGAGTTGGTCACGACAAGAAAGAAAGCCATGGTAGATTAGGGGTTTTAAAACTCTCAATATTTTCTTTTGAGATGATTTTTAGCTTATCTAATTGAAACGGAAATGTTTGTGAGCATGTGCGTTAAGAAAAAATTCACCAGCGGAGTATTTAAGAGAAAAAATTCACCTGCGGCGTATTTAATAGAAAATTATTTTTATTTTAGCACTACATCCCGGTGTGGGATTTGACATTCTCCAGCATCGCAAATTACATTCTTGTTTCTCATTGCAAAGACAAATTGTTTCTGATTGCAAAGACAAATTTAAGCATGAAAGGGTTAAATGTTCGGCCTAAATTATATTCTTTGGGACTTGATGATTGAGAATGATTGATGTTCTCTTATTCTTTAAAAATTTGCGAATCGTAGCTTGTTCAAATTAATTTCCTAGACAACAAAATCTCAAATTATGCCATTGCGGTGCTTGGCTCACACTTTTTTGTCCCAAAAAGATAAAATGCTCACGCGGTTTATATTGATGTATACTTAAAAAGACAAGACCACAATGAAATTTTCTCAAAAAATTTGATAATTAAAAAAAAAAAAAAAATTTGGTGGGGAAAGGAGGAGTATTTTCAGTTATAAACGTTTGTTAAAATTGGGTTTCTTAGGCCCGTTTGCGCGTATTATTCTTAAAAAATTAAGTTGTGGTTAGCCTACTTAAACCGTAGAAATTCTTCGACTTAAATTTTTTAAGTTGTACATAAGTTGCTAAGTATTGTTGGTGCAAACGGCACTTAGTCACCTATTTTTAACAAAGGGCTACCGTACGTCCCGGAAATTAAACTTTTGTCCCCGATTTTTCAATTTCATGTTCAAGTTTAACATGCGCTGAAAAAATGACCACTAGATATGCAAAACTCAATCTACGTCGCCTGGAGGTTGCTGTAAATTAGATGGCAATTTTTCCGACGATTTTCCCGAAAGACCGCATATTTCTCAAAAGATTTGATGTGCAACGGATTTCCTTTTAGTTGCATTTTTACAATATTCGTTGCGATTATTTGTAGAGCATACAGAGCGCAAAATGTGATGTTCTTGATTAAAGTCATTCCGCCGCATTCTGTCTAAAAAATTTCGCTTGCGGCGCACATTTCTTAATTGTTGTTTCTTGATTTCTGTCTAAATCTAGTTTTAGCACCATCTTCTCGCGCATCTTTTGATTGACCCAAAATAAATATGGTCTCCCTACCTATAAACAAATTTATATATACCTAGCATTTTTTGAAAAAATATTTTCGCCAAGACAAAAGTTATTCGGAGAAAAAACTGGATGGTGGGGGTTCCTATGAAAAAGGAAAAATATTAGAATTCAGTAACAAAATAATAGGAAGTTCTCCCAAATTTTTTTTTCCTAATTTTGTAGGAATCATCTTGATTCGGTTTTTGCAGTTAAGACTCAATTTTTCTCAATCAGGAAATTTCCCTGGAAAATCTTTCGTACAATTACTTTTGCGTCTTAGGAATTTCTAAAAAAAAGTCCAGCAAAATCTTTCAGTCCTCACTGTAGATTGCACTCAAATAAATTTACAGAAAATTATTTACCCTATTATGTGCAGATTTTTACTTTCTCATACGAAAAATAATAAAGTATTGTATTTATGATAAATTTCAATTTTGCCCAACAACATTTCCCGAGCACTTCTGAGTCGATTGCAGCATTATTATAAAAATGTCTTTGTGTCTGTTATGCCGCGGTCACACGACGCTGTTTTGCCAGCCGCTTTCTGCTGTTGGTTAGTAGCGCTGGCAAGTAGCAAAACAGTGGTTTGACATTTTAATCTGGGAGATTTTTTTAATAATAAACGTAACATAACAACTTACAATAAACAAACTTTACCAGTTATCAGACTTTTGACAGCTCAGAAACCACGCGACAGGGTCACGTGATCCCTAGTAGCGCTGGCAAAGTAGATCGGTCTGTACTTCACTAGCGCTGCTGGTAGTAGCAACATAGAATAAGGAATATATAGAAAAAACTCTGCCGAACAAATTTTTGACAAATTTCCCCTTCGAAGGGGGGAAAAATGTCCCTATCATTCACTAGCTACGGCCTAAAAGTTAATTACTTTTAGACTAGGGAGCACGAAGCAGAGAGAACATTTTCTAATCATTTTCGTCGTATCTATTCAATGAGTTGGAGGAATCGAATGGATAATTTTTTCCGTGTTACATCGGATCCTCTTGCTTCATCTCATAGTGGAAAAATTTTCTCTAAAAATTTGTTCTAAGAGTTTATTCTCTAGATTATTTGTTCTCTGGTAGCAATGCATTAGGGTTCACACGGTGCTGCTGAAACGGCTGCTAACAGCCAAATAGCCACTAGCGCTGCCAAAACAGCGTCGTCTGACCGCGGTATTAGTCTGTGTACAAGATTTTTCAAAAACTAATAGAGCTAGAGCCATGAAATTTTCCAGGTGTATTTGATCGTGGAATGCGACGAATCTGTCAACTTTTCGTGAAAATTCGTTAGCCCGAAGTAACCAAAATGGCGGGTTTCTAAAAGTCGCTATTTCGTTTTTGGCAGTTTACTCCGAAACTAAGCATCTTTCGGTAGTTTTAAATATGAAAGAAGTTTGAGGAAATTATGTTTTCTATACTTTTGTCTTTTACTAGGACTCCGTATCTCAAACAGTTATCAAAATGTCTTGATACCATAAATTATAATAAAAAAGAAATTTTTTGCGATTTTCTTGAAAACTAAAAGGTTTTTGGTGATTAAATGTTTCAGATGAATTGAAGAGTATAATATTTACAATAATTTTGTTTGTTATCCGCTATCTTTTACCATTATTGAGATATTTTCACTAAAATGTAAAATATAGATTTTTGCAAATTTTCGAAAAACCGTTTTTTTGGGTTTTTCGAAACAACGGCTTAAAGAAGAATTAAAGATTCTATACATTTTTCTCTTTTACCGTAAATCAATAGCTTTTACCGTTATCCAAATTTTACAAATTTCGTGAAAAAAATCATTTTTTTTATGAAAACTAATATTTTATTCATCGGTTTATAAATTGTGCAAGAACGTAGATTTTGTATAAGAAAATCATGTGTTGTTCAGATCAGATATTTCTACTTTCACTCTGAATCCAATGCGTATAAAATCTAGCACAAATAATTTCACTACGACTTTCGCATGATTTATTTCAAAAATTATTGGGAAATTTTATACTAAAGTCTATTAAATTTTTAGTAAAAAAGCATTTTCTGATCTCTATTCATTTGACCAATTATTTTTGATGATTTTCTGCCTTAAATAAGATTTTAGAAATGAACTATTTTAAACACGTACTCGTAGAAAAACACAATCATAAATCTGTAAACATTTCAACAAATTTTCATTTCATTCTTTATTTTTTTTTCCCATAAATTTATTTTATACTTTAATTTATGTACAGTAAAACAAATGAATCTCCAAACTAAAAGACAAAAATTAATGATAAAAAATGTATAACGAGAGTACGATACAGAATTTCGTTAACGATATTGAATTTTAAATAATTAAAATCGAATTAACCGATAATTAAATACAAAAATCAGTGTTTAAAGTGTGAAATCCTTTAAGCCAATGTTATTGATTATTCAAGAAAAGTTCTGTTTTTCCACGCAAAATGATAAAATTAAATAAAAATAAATTAAATTGCCTCGAGTAACAAATGAAAATCCATCGACATTACAACTAGTAGAAATAAATCGCATAAATGTGTTAAGGGGTGACTCCGGTATATAATTATAATATTTTAAAACTTCAAAAAAGCTTACATTCTCGAATCAAACCAGCAAAGCCTCGCATTTTATGAATGTTACACGCACAGCAAATATACCAAAGCCGCCGTTGTCCGTCGGCCGATTAAAAACTGGGGATATCTACGCAAAATTACTACATATATTTATATGTTAATATAGTCCGTACTTTGTATTACGCACTTTGCAATTTATATTCGTGTAAAACTTTGGCTGAAAAACTCCTCGGTTCAGGCGAATACAACAAAGCCCAAAGGATATGCAACTTTTGAATTAGCCAGAGATTGTATCTGGAAGCGATAGTTCATCAAAAGGTGGTATATATAGGAGTGAAAGCCACATTCATCCCTTTCACATTAGCCAAATGTCCCCGTTCTAAATCATTAGGGTTGCCTATTGAATGGGTGTTTAAAACTAAGTATATAAATAGGGGGAAAACATCGAAAAAAAAGAAACGAAATTTCACTAGCCGACGGCTCAGCGATTTAGTTAAATCGTCATGCATACAAAATCTGTTAATAATAGTGAGCTACTAATAATTAATAATAATGATGATAACAACTATAATAAGTGTAATTTAATGCAATTTATCTCAGTGACTATACATTATTTAGAAAAACAATAAAATGACCGCTATATGAATAAAACCATGAAATATATTTTCAACTAATAATAATAATAATTCTCTAAATTTGATATCATCGTATCGAAACACAAAGTGACGTTTTTTTTCTTCTCATATACATATTTATGGAGTGTATTATAGTATATGGTGTAAATATAAAATAAACTCATAGTAAAAATATACAATCGTTGTGCATATATCGATGATTATGGCTGGATATCGGCCACTTCCGCCACCATCAGCGGGTCCAGCACATCATCAAAGTCGGTCAACGATGTATCATCCCATGTCGGCGAATCATGGTATCGTGTATCCAGGACATGGACCAGTACATGCGTTAAGTTTACACGGTCAACACCATCATCATCATCACCTGATGGCAGCAGCGGCCGCAAGACATCACCATCAACAGCAGCAGCAGCAGCAGCAACAACAACAACAACAACAGCAGCAGCAGCAGCATCATCCTCTGCATTCGCATAATCATTTAGGGGGTGGCAGTGCCGGTGTTAATGGTGTCGGTACAGGATCAGTGGGTGGCCAACCACATCCAGCTTCCAGGCAAATGTTTAATCACATGCAGAACAATATTATGCCATTGAATCCCAGTAAGTATATCTATCTGACTTCCATACAAATTATCTACAACTTTTTGTATTTGGCATGGAATTGTACAAGTAGTCTTTGAAAAGTCAATTCAGTTCACCTGATTCTTCATTTTTCCATATTTTCCACGTAAATTGGAAAATAAGGCGAATCGAATACAATGCCTTTGGTCCGTCGGTGACAATTTGAATACGGCTTATTATTATTACTATTATTTTTCGTATTATTGTTATTATTCTGATAGTCTTTTGTTGTCCCATTTACCATGGCATCCGAGATTATGAATCCTTAAAGCGAAGTTCGAAATCCGTTTCTCCGTATTCTTCGTGTGAACTCTTAATCTCAACTGTTCTGATGTGGAAATACCCTGACTGGACTGCCCACTCATTGGCAAACAAAAAAATGTTTATTTTTATGGAAGATTAAATGTAGGGTGGAGTGTGCAGTTTCGGATTATTGTGTCTCAAAAGTTAGTGGAAAATTTAAATCAAGAAAAATAGGAAAAAATAAGCTAAAAAAATATGAGGAAACTTACAACTGCCAAGACACGCTCTTTGATACATATAATTGTATTATAACGGTCAGTAGTAGGGTGACGAAGGTATTCATTCGAGAAAAACAACGAGGTTATAATCCGGTAACGTAACCGGTTTTTTTACAAAACGCAAAAGTTGCAAAACTGGTTTCTGTAACGTGACAGCAACTTTTCCGATACCGCTATGTCACCGGAACCGCCACGTTACATTTGTAACCTCTCCTATACACAGTTAAGGTAATACACTCAGAAAAATGGAGGCTAACTCGACGACCTACATACGGCGTAATTGGCCTCGGGCAGGCGCGCGTTCGCCTGCATGTGGGCAAGTAAAACTGAGTTGACCTGTGGTCGGAGAAATTCTGAAATTAAGCCACCAGCAGGTGAAGTAGGGCATTGGGAGCTGCACGAGTTGACCTTAGATAGGTTAACTCTGACCGCTAGCCGGCTTACAGAAACCTCTGTAAGGTCAGAGTTAACCTGACAAAAAGTTGACCTGGACATTTTTCTGAGTGTAGCGAGTTGACTAAGTAGTAAACCGATATTATACTTTTTGGTTTCTATTGTGTTACAAAAAAACTTCTCTGTAACTTTGACTGTTCATTATGCGTTACAATGAAACCAATTTGAAACTTTTATGGTTCAACCACAATGAAGGCGGCAAGCGGCAGCGGCGACGGTGGGCGGCATGGCGCCGCCACACATACCGCCGAGCCAGCTACAATGATAGCGGCACCGTCGGCATATGCTTCTGTCAAAATTGAAACGTCGAAACTTATTTAATTCGTCCGCTACTTTGCTCCATTTATTTTCCTTTATGTCTGTCCTTTTCTATTGAGGATGGGCTAAATCGTAGATCATTGGATTTCCTTTTACGACCTCTCTTAATTTTTCCTCCGTTGTCGGCATCTTGCGAAATCAAAACGTCAAAAATCTGCATAGAATGTGGCGCCGAATGTGGTGGTTGTCACAAAACAACGAAGAAAAATTGTCATAGAATGTAGCGCCGAATGTGGTGGTTTTCATAAAACATTTTGGACGGCGGCGGCAAGTTTGACTTTGTTTCAAACTCGGCGGCGACGGAAAAAGTGCCGCTGTATTGTAGCAGCTCTCGTTGCGCTAGGTTAGTGCAAAAAAAATGCCGCCCGCCGCTGCCGCTTGCCGCCTTCACTGTGGTTGAACCATAATACACTTTTATACACACAAAATTAGCTGCCTCAAGCTTTATGCAAGCGTCATCTGACGGCATTGCATCATCACACAAATCTTTGAGCGAAGTTTACTTTCTCCCTCGAATGCTTAACTAGCTTACCGACTGAACAGAGATGAAGATATAAAAACGTAAACAGTAAGCGAACAAAAAGAATCTAATGGCGACAAATTAATGGAAACTTTTTGTGGAGTATTATTTTATAATGGACTCAGATTGCATGTCGTGATTTTGTTGCAACTAAAAATTTTCGACAATATTGAATCTGAAATTTAAACAGATTTTATGGGCCATCAAATTATTTTGCTTTTAACGAAAAATTTCTTTAATTTTATTTTACCGGTCAAATTTTTTTTTTTTTGGAATGAAATTTTGTGCTGTTTCAAAAATGTCTGCTGTCCAATTTTTATGCAATTTTCTTCAGTTATTAGCCTAAAATAAGAAATTTAATTCTCGAAGCGAAAACGTTTGCATCAAATGTCAATGAGGAATATGGCGGCTGAAGGCATCAACTTGGTTACGAAATAAGTGTTTCGGAAACGTTTCTTTGTAACCTGTAAAAGCAAAGTTGAGAGCAGGTTTCAGTGGATCTTACTACAGAACGAAGGGTTTCATCCGTGTTACAAGACAACCATAAATTTCAAAATAGCAGTTTCACATATGTTACTGGGTAACTAGTTACATAGTAACCAATATGTACCCAATTTTGCCAAGCTACAGAAGTTACATTGTAAACACGGTTACAAATTTTTTCTTGGGAACTTTCATGCAAAACATAAGAAAAGCTACAATTGCCAGACGCCAATCGTGAAATACTCTATATGAGGGCAGACTCTAAAGATTAAGATCTACACAATTCCTAGAGAAAAATAACTTAATTTTCACTTTTCACATTCCATAAATAGTCGTCACTAAAAATATTAATAAAGAGAAATGCGCCGCAGGCTAAAACATTCAAGATACTTGATGCACCCTAGGTGGGAAATCGTTGAAAAAATGCACCCCAGGCGAAAAAAAAATTTACAGCAATTTCTGCATATTTAACACGTTGGCTACCATGTGAGTCACCGGTGTACATACACTAATGTCATTACGGTCAGTTTCTCAAGTTCCATGGTTGAGTCCAGTCGCTCGTGCGGTACAAAGGGGTTTTTTTGTGGAGCATGGAGTTCGTTTTTGTTTGTATTGATCTTGTGTTCACTGGTGACTCACATTGTACAGAAATTATTTTTGCGTTTTTTCCCAGTGTATACTAGCGGAGTAAGCGTTTTTTTGGCTGGTAGCCAACGTGTTAATTGAATAATCCGTGATAGTTTCCAAGACAACATGCCTAAATTCGGGACTGTCTCGGTAAATCTATGGTTACCCTACGGACACACCAGATTAAATCCAGAATTTGATGTTACTTAATTGCATTAGAAAATTTATTTCGATTTATAAAGATTCTGACCTAAAAACCACAAAGACAAATTCCAGTTTACCATTATTGTGGTCTCCTCTCTATATTCCATGTTTAAAAACTGTCAAGACTTGGTATTATCATAATTATCAGTGGTTTCATCTATTGTTTTAGTATATTTTAAGGATTTTTATTCAGTTACAACCACAATTGTTGTACTTCATTTGAATCTGAATCCAGAACAATAGCGAGAAGATTTTCCTCTTTATGTTGGAAAATAGTTTAGAATAGTATCTGAGAATATATATATAGGGATTATGGTTTATCCTCAGTCAGTGCTATGTTGTGGGTGCTGACTACATCTGGAAAAATTTGAAAAAAAACACAGAAATAGGTTGAGAAAGGGATTTTCTCTCAAGTGTCCTTTTCGTTTGCTTTATTTCCAGACTATTTTTCAAGATTTTTTTTCCAAGTTTTTCTTAGATTCCTTTTATTTTTCAAGGTGTACATTGTTGCTTTATCATTCATGGAAATATATATATAGAAAATTGGTCGGCAATGGTCGTTCTAGGATTCTATTTAATTCTTTTCTGGGATTTCTTTTCGCTGAAAGCCATGCAACCTGATGATGCCTACTGATCGCAACTCAGGCAACTAAAATGGAGACTGTGCACAATAGAGACGATACATCGGCTGACTTAAAAACCCAGCCCTTGAGGCAGCGTCTTAATGAGTTCATATATCCATAGGTGGCCTATGTCCTATCAAGTTGTATATTTCTACATATTTCTACATAGAACGAAATACAATACAATCTTGGCCCTGTACACGAGCTCTTAAATATTTTTTATGATTTTTGGGGTAGACAAAAGGTCTCAAAACATATAAAAAAAAACACTCAACATTATAAAGAAGTAACAATGAGAAAATATGCACATATGATGATATATGTATGTAGGTCAAAGATATGATAATTTAAAAGGATAGAAAACATTTGAATTGCAAGA